>OX381626.1:6948723-8198723 GCA_947459985.1 Diloba caeruleocephala | reverse complement strand
TAAACGTTGCCCCACACTAGGATTTCTCCTGTGTCGTGGGTGCGTTTACAGACACAAATTTCACACACAATACACCCAGACCCAGAACAACTACCTGCAGATCATACAAATATTTGTTCCGTGCGGGAATCGAACCCGCGACCCGGAGCGCAGCAGTCGACTGTATCAGCCACTGCACCAACCGTGTCGTCAAATTTTATGCAGTTTTATGCACACACTACTAGGTACTTGTCCTGTCGGGAGAGGGCCGATCCCGCACGGAGAAGGACGAGATGGCGCCGGGGTAACAACCGCCTCGGCTCCCGGTGCCATCACGCCTGAGCCCCCTGCCGTCGCTACATGGTAGGGGGCCTCGGGGGTCGCGGGCGCGCAGATTGGGGAGTCTGTGTGCTCACACCGAGCGACCCCCGGGAAGACGGTGGCGCGCACGTGGCTACGTGCCGCCGTGTGCGCAGCACAGCGCACAGCGAGGTCTGGGGGGATCCTTTACAATCCTCCCCGAGAAGTGCCTGGGGGGCGACCATTTTATAGTCGCCTTCCCTCCGCTAGAGGGGGTGACCGCTTTACATTCATTCCCTCCGAGATGTGCTTAAGGCATGGCATCACTGGGGGGCTCTAGTGTGATCTTACGAGGGCCTGGAGCCCCTCTTCGGTGCCGAAGATGACCGCTCCAGTGGTTTTAGCCGGTAGGAGTCCGGCATACCCCTTCGCCTTTCCCCGGGGTGAAGGAAGTTCATGTAGAATTTCCACATATCATCAATGAAAAAAGAAGGTACTTGTCCTGTACCGTGGGTGCAGTTACAGACGTAAGGACCCCAAAACTGAACAATTTCCCGTAGCGTAGAAAGCCAGTACCTACGCTAATGGGTTAGGGATGGACAATACACATCGATACATTGCAAACAATCGATTTATTAAAACGATGCTCGATGCATCGTTCACACTGCTACATCATCACGGCCGAATGAAGTCCACTGCTGGACACCGGCCTCCGCGAAAGATCTCCACAACGACCGATATGGCTGTGCTGTGGGCTCAATGGGGGGTTTTGCCATAATCGCCACGCTTGGCAGACGGGTTGGCGATCGCAGTTGAGCTGTTAATGTATTCGAAGGACGCTGCTGCCCATCCTCCGGCTAATCCCTTAGTCGACTTTTACGACACCCACGGGAGGAGATGGGGTGGTGGTATTCTGAGCCGACACCACACTGCTACGATCTAATCTATTTATCGATTTTTTCCTCAGCCTTTATCTGCATCGCTTGGGCTTTCGTAATACAAAACACATTTGTTCATTTTGTTAATCCGAACGTAATCACCACGTCATACACTTAACAACTGAATGGATTCAAATGGGATTTTCTCTTGGATACCATGATTTTCCGGTACAATTTTACCTATTTTATACTTTACCTAGGGAAAATATCCTGACAAATGCATGCATGCATGCAATGTACGTATTCGGGTGAAGCCGGGTTGAGTTAGTTATCCATAAAATACCAATGCTCATAGCCTAAACTGGCTGAATGATCGACAGTTGTTAGACAAGTCCTTTGGCCCTATCCAACTAAATCTAATTAATAAAACTGCAAATAATTAATTTTCATTACACTCCAATTGATATTTTAGACCTATTATATAAAAATATTGGTAACTATTTTTCGGCTATCTTAGACTGTGGATAAGTCTTGATTTAATATACAGTAATACTTTTCTGTTTTTGTATTGCGGTTTTTGAATAAATAAAGCTTCAAATAATAAATACTGCATTCTATTTGAAGTTAAGGTATCTGTCTATCGCTGTCGCAATTATAACAGTTGTGTTAGATATCTCATGATATATATATTTTTTTTTTAAACGTTGCCCCACATTGGTGTTTCTTCTGTGTCCTGGGTGCGTTTACAAACTCCGCACACAATACACCCAGACCCGGAACAACTACCTGCAGGTCGTACAAATATTTGTTCCGTGCGGGAATCGAACCCACGACCCGCAGCGCAGCAGCCGACTGTAAGTAGTGTTTAGAGTTAATTAAACCTCATACAGGTTACGAAGATAAAAATACGACAAAACTTCATACTCGCCCATCATCCGTATTCAATATAAACTAATCGATGTATTGTAAACATCGTTTCTTCCGATGTATCGTAATAATATCGATACAATAGTACAGTTAATGTCCATCCCTACAATGGATCGTAAACTCGTCGTGCTTGGAATGTTCCTGATGAGCACATTTTGATAAAGTTGGCAGATAGGATGCTGCCATCATTCTTTTGATATAATCTTTTAGTCACTTTTTACGACAAAAAACGAAAATTATAACAATGGCAAAATATATTAAGTACTAGGTGTTCTTAATATTTACGAAGTCAGATTAACGACTTTACAGTTAACGTAGTGACTTTAAATAAATGCTGCGCCTAAAAATATGTTAAAAGACGATGGTTGTAAATTAAAAGGCCAACACTTTTTAAGAATAAAAAACAAAAAACGTAGTTGGTAATAAGCAAAAAAATTTGACTTCAATGGCTCCAGGATAATGTTGGCGCCTTGTTACGTGCCAACATTGATGACTTTCGACGATCTTTTTGAATATCATGGAGCAATGTAAGCTATAAATGCGGCAGCAGTCGTAAGTTTCCCGACTTCGCGTGTCTACGTCACATAAGTTGATCGTAAAGATGGCTGACGACTAACACGCATATCTGATAATAAGGGCTCTGTCGTGAACAAGACTTTTTATATGTGTTTTTTAACAAAAACAATGTTCAGCGTTTAAATTTTTTTTTTTTATGGTGTTTAATATTGTGGTTTTTATTACGACTTGTTAACACCGAAGGTAATGACAGCTAAATGTAGTGATTATAATTACAAGGTTTTTAGTCAAAATAAAGGTTCGCGTTGATTTAACCGCGTACCGTTTAGTTTTCTGCTCGTTACCAAAGGCGAACATAATTTATTTTCCTGGTAACCCTACTCTTCCCATCGGAATGCGGTAACAAACCCAATTACTCGCAATAGTATAATAATCGTACGCAAAGATGCGAGTTAACGTTGCGCCCCTTTGTAAAGGTTACCTAGTTTTGCATAAATTATATGTGCTTGAGATTGACATAATTTATAAGGTCGAGCGATTTTAAGATCTCTATTCCATTGAAAAAGTTTGTGGTTGCTGAATTTGATACTGTTTGTTTAGTTTGTACAGAAAAATCTTTGTATAATTTCTTCACGTCCCATTCTTTCTCTCGTCACTCTCTGAATGGTGTAAAAATAGGGTGTTGTATAGAGGTGACCCTTAGGTAATTAAATAGACCGGTGATTCTTGAAAATAACACATAAAATATATTTATTCTGTGTATTGTCGAAATATTCTACAAAAAAAGGAAGTATACCTGCCCTAATATGGACTCGTTATATCCAATCCAAACTCCTTGCCATACAAGATAACTACGTCTAAACGCTAGCCTCTGTACCTTGTGGTAAGCACAAGGGTTGATACGTTGATACAAATACGAAGTATCAAGTTGTATCTCATTACACGAAGTTATTCCTTCATTACACATCACTAATTGATACCCAGAGTTTTCTTACCCGGTATTTTATGCAACACACACCGACTCGTATTAAAACTTATGTTATTATTATATTTTGTTTCACAAAGAAAGAAATGTAGGTAAATTTAGTCGTTATTAAATTAATAAAATATTCAAGCGTTTATTTTCAGATATTTATTAATAAGATTAGATTTAAATGCCAATTGTTGTACTAAAATATTTATTTTATAGTGTCCTCAATATTTTCACATTCAATAAGTCTACGTCAATTGATCAATTAGAATAAGTCTCATAATTTTTAATTTTCTTATTTATAGTCAGCAAACACCAATTTTCTTTACACATTTCCTTTCTGCCTAACACAAATAAAAGATTATAATGTGCATCAAAAGCGTACACATTAAGATCTCGGGGCCCCTCGCAGCCACACACGGGTCACGGGGTCGGGTTACCAATTTGCCGGTAGAACAAGATGTTCCGTCATTAAACGCAACGAATAGCTCTTTATTATCGAAGTACTCTTTGCTTTATGCCGCGATTCTACTTGTGTGGGATATGTGTTGCTGTTTGGTTACGAAGAATTGCTTCATTGGAATGATACTGGAAAATAAAAAAGCTGTTTTCTGTTAATTGTAATTTGTATTGTTAAATTATTTTATCATTTTCTAGGTTCACCTGAAATGTAGGTCAATTACCTCAAAGTAACAAACTGTATGTACGCAAGCATCAGTGCTTTAATCCCCTTTACATTTTAATTTATATTTCTTTTATCTATGTAGTTCATATATTTTCCTCATAAAAGCACGACTAATATAAGTGGAGAATTCCTGATACAAATTATGCTAAACATTACAAATTACTTTGAATCGAACATGAAGCAAGAAACTCACTGAAGGGTTCAAACATGTTCTATCTAACTATAAAAAAATAATGTCCTATTTTGCTTGCCAGCAAAAAATTATACTTAGTTAAGACTTCTAAGGAATGCGTACGTGTGGTCGTGAACGTAACCGTTGAGATTTTATTTTTATGTTAAAGTAAACATACTTGTGCAATAAAACTATTGTCTTGTCATTCTGAGATATTGTTTCCTGACTTTTTGTGCAAGTTTAGTGGGTGGCTTGTTTGAATAGCTTTGATTAATTTGTGAGTTGTTTTAGGAAACTAGTGCCATTTTTGCCAGAAATTCTCTAATACGATTAATTGTTGTTGAAGTAGATAATAAATCTGGCTTTTAAGAATATAATTTAAAATATTTGAAAAACAATTATCATTAAGTCTTTAGTAACATGACGTTAAACATTTTGAAATAAGATTTATTGTAACAACATTCTTATTTTTAGACATTCATATGCAATATTTCTATAAGTATTATTATTTGATAGGTAGTCATTCCGTATTTAGTGTGTTAGCGCAGATTTATTATACATTATAGATGAATTACCCATTAGTTACCTACCTCTCTTTTTCTGTACATATAATTGCATTTTAAGTATCCAATTATCCATGTACAATTTTTGTAACTAGATATATTGCATTAGTTATATATGTACACTTCTCACTTATTGTTCATAAATCAACTTACGTTACATAATAATAGTTTAATAAATCAAATAATGGCCATTACAGATCAAGGGAGTACACATAGGCGGGCCGGCAAAAAGGCCGCTTATCAGGACTACCACTTAGTAATATTTCATAACATGATGGCAACATCGGCGTCTGTTTAGTGTTGGCTCATTGCGCGTCTGTCAAAATATTGGCGCCAACCTGCAGCAAAAAAGGGCGGGAAAAAGTTATCTGCGTTTTTTATGTTTGGAGTGCGGTGGAAAAAATATTATGAAGTTTTACCACGTGGGGTTTTTGAGATAGAGAAGAGAATTTTTTTAAGATGCATTATGTTTTCAGTGTTTGATATCACTACGGATTTGTTTCTAAAATAAAAGCTAAACTTAGCAGCGTTAATCTCAAAGTATTGTGTCCCTATTAAAGATTATCATATCGGCTCATTTTTCATAAACAAAACAAACTCTTAAAACTGGATAGCTAGCTTGTGCAAGGCCATAATTATGCCGTAGTGGTGGCAGAGCCGTCGGTAGACGTAAGTTGAAATGCTAAAATAATAAGGTAGATTATCCAGGAATAAGCCATCGTAAAAATGCTAGTTTCTAGATTAAGGTTCACTATAGAAGCTCATTTAATCCATCGGTCGATTTCCACAGATTTATTAAGCCATTAATTACGTTGGAAATGAAGCTACTGAGAGATAATTTAATTTTAACGGTCTCAATTTGCTAATAACCACAGCTCATTCATTACGATCGCGATTCAGCATCGTCATACTGTTTTGTTTACATTTTATGAAAAATCATCAACGGTGAATGAGTAAGAAATTAGAATTTTTCAAAACCCGTATTAATGTCGAATCACCGTCGCGATTGCTTTCGATATTTTTAAATTAGGAACGTTCGCCGGCGCCCTTGTTCTAGCTCACTCGCTAATGAAGATTTCGTATGCGGCCGTCCTTTTTTGTCAGCCATATCTGTTTGTTTTGAACTCACCATCAATTTATTTTCGAGTTTTAAATTAGGTGTGTGTAGCACCGGGCTGTTGTTGTCTCGTTTGGCGCGTGGATGTGGTATGACCCTGTCTCGTTCAGGCGCGTCGCCTTAGTTTGTTTTATGCGTGACGCGCCCCGCCCCTACTTGGTCGGCGGCACGGGCGGCTGCTTTGACCGGTAGCAGCGCAACTCGTTATCTGTTTTTTCTTTTGAGCGGTGTGTGTCCGGGATAATATTTGAGTAGGACGTCGAAAAAGTCGTTTTGTGTACAGTGGGAGGTGCACAATGTGTTGTTGTTCCGTTTATTGCTGCTATGCCGCAAGCCGCTGCCGCTTTTAGTCAGTATAGGTACGCATCGTTTGGTCGGTAATTTGTTAGAGCTATTTAAGCTCCTCGAATAATTCTAAGTATTTTAAAATCCTTCATTAAAGTGATCATTATGGTTATGTCTAGTATACTCTAGATATACTCAACAAAATTCCCTAAAAAATACAAGAAACCAACGTAAATGAATGCAATCATAACAATTAACTTTGAAAAACTTGCATGATCTTACCTATATATTTCACACGCATTAACATAGATACACTCAACTATCATAATTCGACGCGGAAGCGGACGCTCATGCCTGTGGCGCACAGCTGTAACATTTTTTCATCAAATTTAATTTTCTAACTCATTTATTCATGTGAGTCACGTTATTTATAACCCACCCACCAATAGACTCTGATGTAATGAACACACGACAACCAAGCTGCCCAGCTTGTCCTCATTTCGTTGTTTCGAACTGAAATATAGCTGCTAATGAGGGCTAGTTTATAATTCCAGTGATTTGTCGCGATGCCGTGCGGCCGCGCGGTATGACGCGCGATCGCTCGCGCGATACCGCGGCATGCGACCATCTAGCTAGACGGTGAAACGGCACGTAACTACCCTAATAATTGTGCACGGAACTAATCCTTATTTGATTTTCACAGCGAATTTCATGCAGGAAAGTACAAATATAAAGAATAAGATTTTATTGTCACCTTCCTATCTACTACCTATTTAAGATTCCAAAAGGTATTTTTAAACATAAAATAATTTTCTGTTCCGTAAGATTTCTTAATAAGCTAGGTATTCTTCCATATTATTGTAAGCCTACCTACTTTAATGACCTTCGCAGCAAAATGACTTTTAGATTAATATTAATAAATATTTATTTCCAACGCAAATTATAATAAAATATGTGAATATTAACAAGATACAATACAATATTATTAAAAATGAACATGAAAAATCGCTTAATCTAAACGTAAATAGTGTGAGAATTTAATTAACGCCAGCAAACCTTACCTAACACTTGCGTCAATGGTTTTATTGAACAGAATTCAATTTTATGCACTCGTGAACAAAGCTACGAATTACTTCGCAATATCATTCACACTTAGCAAGCTTTACGATTGCGAAGCTTTTCAATACTGCTAATGCTTGAGCAAATATGCCGAGATGTATAAGGTTCTACGTAATGTGTCGGGTGTTACGCAAGAATTGATTTAGTTAAACACAACATTGGTAGATTTCCCCTAATCTGTGCTAATGTTGCAGTAAGGGAAGGGTGATTCGAAACGCTTTAACACGATTGCGCATTTTGTTAAATTTCATTAGGGGGGATCAGTAATGTGATTTTTTGTCACTTTTTTTGTTAATTTCGTTGACATCTTTTTTTGCTTAATTATGGCTTATAAAGAATACCAGTATCAGACTACTTTAGTACGAATGATCATAAAAGAAACAAATAATACATTTTGTCAAGATAACTTTTCTATGTTCGAATTATGAAAAAATAAAGATAAGTAGGGTACTTATTGGACTTATTTTTAGCAATATTCTAGAAAAAGGTAACCAGTACAAAATCGGTTTTACTACATACTACAACTACTACAAGACATATTTTTGTTGTTAAGTCACTAGATATTTACTACTTTGAGCTCCTAACATTAATGTTGTGTCCTTCATTTCTTTATAGAAGTTGTTAAGAAAGCCGGTACTATGATGTAAGTGTGTGTAGTCTGTATCTAATAATATAATGTTTAAACAAAATTCACTTTAATTACCTAGACAAAAACCTAGATAAGACATTTTTTTTTAAAACCTTTCCCCACTCTAGGATTTCTCCTGCGTCGTGGGTGCGTTTAAGGACATGAATTCCACACGCAATACACCCAGACCCGGAACAACTACCTGCAGATTGACGACACGGTTGGTGCAGTGGTTGATACAGTCGACTGCTGCGTGGTCGTGCTGGTCGTGGGTTCGATTCCCGCACAGAACAAATATTTGTATGATCTGCAGGTAGTTGTTCCGGGTCTGGGTGCATTGTGTGTGAAATTTATGTCTGTAAACGCACCAACGACACAGGAGAAATCCTAGCGTGGAGCAACTATAAAAAAATAAATAAAAAGATCATACAAATATTTGTTCCGTGCGGGAATCGAACCCACGACCCGGAGCGCAGCAGTCGACTGTATCAGCCACTGCACCAACCGTGCCGTCTAATTATTGTTATTATATTTAACTCCTAATGTCAACAAAAACATTGTACTTATATCGCCTACCAGTCGGCCGATAGCAGTCTAACGTTGGCGGCACGGTTGGCGCAGTGGCTGACACAGGCGGCTGCTGCGCTCCGGGTCGTGGGTTCGATTCCCGCACGGAACAAATATTTGTATGATCTGCAGGTAAGTGTTCCGGGTCTGGGTGTATTGTATGTGGAATTCATGTCTGTAAACGCACCCACGACACAGGGGAAATCCTAGTGTGGGGCAATGTTTCATAAAAAATACCGGACTATTACAATAAGAGACCACATAATTATGGTTTTCTATATCAATGTTGTAAATCTAGGTAAAACGAGACTATAGCCTGTCTCATAACATCACGCTAGGTCTGTTTAACGGTCACTAACTCTAACAGTGGTAGAGTATCACACTAAACTGATGCTAGATGTTTTTTTTAAACGGCCTACACTATAATTCCTCCTGTGTCGTGAGTTACAGTCAGATCCGGAAACTATATATTAGTCATAAAAAGAAAATTTCGTGCGTATTTAGCCAAGCCGTTTTCTATAGCGCCAAACTTCTTGTCCTATTAAATTACTTATATAACTTTGTATAAAAACATACGTAAAATATAATTTATATAGGTACCTATCTAATAATAATAGAGACCACCATGCAACATGCTCAAACACCTTACTATCAGTTATTAACTTATTACATATGAGTCTCGCGTGTCGCACAACAATACTGTGCTGACAGATATTATCTATGCACATATGCTTGTCTGTGGTATTGGTACGTAATGACCAATGTTGGACCAATTTAGATCTTCGCTGACAGATTGCTATAAGCTTTGATGGACGGATTTATAAATGGAGATAAGGATGTTGAAGTGTGGCTAATATTGGACATGATACTCGGAAGCTCAACTATCTCAGAACGTGCTATGAAGTAGTTATTTATCACTGCATAAGTTGTATTTGTTTTCTTTGCGTAAATTTATTTTAAATATCGCCTCATACAAAGAAATTATATCAGAACGCTTCAAGCCGACGGTACGGTTGGCGCATTGGCTAACGGCAGAAATTAATAATGGATCTAATCCATTTTGGATTGGGATTGAGGATTTGTTTGTTTGTGTTAATTGTGACCCTAATAACACAAGAACAGATCTAGCTAAAATCTTAAATCTAAAGATTTTGGATTAGATTGATTATTCGTCTCGGCCATAAGTGCGTAGGTTTCTACATGTGTCACGGATACAATCCCGTATTCACGTATGGTTAGGGCTATAGCATAGGACGCATTGTTTTTTAGCAACAAAAAAGTATTATCTAATAAAAAAAAGTCTCTTATTTTTCTAAAATCACATCCTACATCATCATATTAATTGTGTTTCTGAAGAAAATATTAATAAAATTAACTCATAAAATAATAAATATTACTTATATATACAAATATTTCTGATAAAATAAATTATCTTCTTAATACATGTTATTAAATTAAATGCAACGTGTATTGATGATATATTTTCATAGGTAAGTACTTATCATTGATTACCAATCGCCGCGTACTTTACATGTAAGTAGTACAGCCCAGGGTAGTTTTGAACCTATGTACGGCACTTATACGGATTGGGTAGTTCGATATCCACGAACCAATTTTTTTTTATTCACATGTTGTTGTTCCGGGACTATGTGTTTATGATATAAATAAATTGTAACCCGAAAACCTGTGTGGCGTCTGAATTAAGAATATAGCACCACTCCATTTGCTCCCGTGCATGTTGTAAAAGGCGACTAAGGGACTTGAAACACAAGGGACAGGCCATTGTGCCCTCACCAACCAGCCTGCCAAGCATGGCGAGTACTGGCATATTCCCCACAAAATAACGACTCGCGGCATGTAACTGATCGTCTTATAGCGGCTTTTGTTCAGCAGTGAACGTTTTTGGCTAATACGATGAACCAGAAAACAGGAAAAAGACCTAGCTATTTTATTTATAAATAGCAAATGGGTTAATATAAAACTGGGTTCACTTCAATACCCGTATTCAGCGATACATAATCTTATTTATTTTAACACGGCAAATAGAAACAGGGAAAATAAAAAACACAACTACTAAAACAAATATAAAACTATTACGACACAACAAAAGGCCCGAAACACAATCCAGTCTTACCGACACCTAGTGCGTATAACATGTAACGTAGTGGTTCGTAAAATGACAAAATAACACGACATTGTATCCCCAATGCCGCGATTGTACGCGCGCGTTCAGCCGGCAGAATACGGCGCCCGGTGTACCCACGGCTTTATGATCCTACGGGCATTTGTAGCGAAAACTTTGTGAATGGGAAATTTATTACGCCTATAAAATCTAAGAATCTTTTGGCTGCTGAAATAGTTTTAGGTTATCAATATAATATGGATGAATGGTTTCTTATAATGAATCAATTGTTTTTATCTTTATGGGATGGTGTTGCACAATGCAGAGGAATTATAATAGATTCTTATATATTAATAAGATAAGGACAGATAGATTAACAAGACTGGACAATAGAATTTTAAGACGATGTTCTTTGTTCTCTATGCGCTCCTATACCATTAATCCGATTGAGTTTAGACTTTATTCAGTTGATATTGGCAATTGGATAATGGTTTAAGAAAAAAAGAGGCATTGTATGCACGCATTAGCTAGTAAAATAAAAAGATTATTTTATGGTGAGACATCATCATCTACAAATTCCACCTTTAACCAGCTAGACGCGTCCTTCCGTTTAACCAAAATGTCTCTTTTCGTTTCAAACATTAGTCACTAACACTTAATAATCCTAAAAAGAAAACCATATATTCTCATCAAACTTCATCAAGAGTCAATGACCACCAATAAAAATCATTTTTCATCCGATTTACTTTGCAAGTGTGTAATGTACCCACACGTGTGAGAGTCAATGTATCGTCTAATATATTATTCGTCACACCCACATGGCCAAGGGGTCAATTTATACAGCCAACAATCATTCTCGCCGATTTTTATTGCGCTACCCGAAATAAAAATATGTTTTTTAAATGATTCTATTCTAGGAAGGGTGCAAATTAAAAGATCAACGTTGACCGTGTGCCTGATTTGGGATTTTTGAAATTATATGGAACTTAGCTGCAAAATTCTTTAACGCTTCTAGACCCACCAGTTTAAGCTGTCAGTCGTCAGTGTTCGTTTTAAGTAGATATTTCAATGGAAATGACTCGCCATTAGCGAGGTTATTAATTAAAATGTATCATTGTTTGTTATTGTATTTCATTAATGTAAGGGCCACGCCGACTTCTTTCAACGCTTGTTTGAATGGAAAGCGCTCGGACAGAATAACCTCGCCTGCTGAACTAAGGGGTCCTTCCTAACAGACCGCTACCGCCGATAGAGAACAATATGGCCATAATCATCATGCTTGAAAAATGGAATGATAGTCGCAGAATGTAATTAGTGGACAGGGCGATGATGGTGGTCTTTTTTTTTCGCCACCTTAGGATTTCTCCTGTGTCGTGGGTGTGTTTACAGACATAAATTCCACATACAATACACCCAGACCCGGAACAACCACCTGCAGATCATACAAACATTTGTTCCGTGCGGGAATCGAACCCACGACCAGCGCCAGCCATGATACAGCGCAGCAGCCGACTGTATCAGCCACTGCACCAACCGTGCCGTCAAATAATATTAAACTTAGTCGCATTCTACGAAACACAGCATCAGAGAAGAGATAGTAATTTTTACATAAAATATTAGTCTTAAACCATTAGTGAGAGAAGAGTTAGGCCAATACAGGGTAGGTACAATAATAACTCAACATTCAGCATTTCAGCCGTAAAACGTCCACTTCTGGACAGATGCCTCCCCAAAAGATAGGTGTGTTGTCAAAAAGAGTGACGTCACACGGCATGTGAAGCTCGCCGACCGCAGTTATGTAAAAAAGAACAAATAGACGTTAATTAAACATGCCCGTTTTGTAGTCGGGCAAATGTGCCAGAGATCCGGTGATGTGCAGGGTTGTTAGCTATAATATGACATAGGAGACAAACTACAAAAGTATGAAGGTTGGCGCAGTAGCTAAGCGATGGGCTTTCTGCGTTAAGGAGCAAAGGTTCGAGTCCCGCACGGAGAATAGAATATTTTGTATGATTCACGAGTAGTTGTTCGGAGTGTGGGTGTTTGTGTATAAGTTTGTAAACTGTGCCTACGACACAGGAGAAATTGTAATGAACCGCCCAAAATGTCTACCGCTGAAAGGCCTCCAGAAAGACTACTCTCAAATAACAATGAATATGAACGATATTGCCGTGTGGTGCTGGCTCAGAATACCACCACCCCATCTCCGCCCGTGGGTCTCGTAAAAGTCAACTAAGGGATTAGCCGGAGGATGGGCAGCACCGTCCTTCGAGTACATTAACAACTCAACTGCGATCACTAATCCGTCTGCCAAGCGTGGCGATTATGGCAGATCCTCCCAATGAGACCACAACACACCCATATCGGTCGTTGTTGTGATCTTTGGGCTCCCCCAAAGATCACTTACTTTGAACAGGCCTCCGCCTGTGTCCAGCAGTGGACTTCATTCGGCCGAAATGACGATGAGCGATAAATCTACAGAACTATGTGAATTCTCATTCAATCAGTTCATTCATCAATCTGTAAGATTTTGGAATTCTTACGCAATGTGAAATGTCATTTTATTTCGTTTACGATACTTATAATTTAATCTAATCTACCATTTTCTAAAATGTTACTGTCAACCCTGATGTTGCTCTGTGATGTCAAGATCATTTCACCGAGATTGCAGATCGCAAGATTTATACGTGCGTTTTCAGTGCGTACTAAACAAACCGTTAACATTGGGTATTTCGAGCGGGTTAACCATTCTGAATACAAGAATAAATTACCTGAGTAATACTTGCAATGAATGCTAATACCTATGCCAGAAAAAAAAGGAAAGAAAAAAACAATGTTAAGTTGCTGCAATGCTGCCGTGTGGTGCCGGCTAAGAATACCACCACCACCATCTCATCCCGTTGGTGTTATAAAAGGCGATTATGAGATTAGCCGGAGGATGTGCAGCAGCGTCCCTCGAGTATATTTAGAACTCAACTGCGATCACCAACCCGCCTGCCAAGCGTGGTGAGTACTGGCAAATTCCCCCCAAAATGATGACACAATTGTGGAAATCTGGGAGGCGAGGCCTTTGTTCAACAGTGGACGTGCTTTGGTTGAAATGATGATGATATTCCATAACATTTTTTAAACTCTTGGTGCAAATCCTTGAACAATACTCAATACAAAACGGGCATTTTTTCCTACATGATGGTCCATACATCAAACAAATTAAATGTTAGCATGAACACTTAACGAGCTGTCGCCTGCTCCAGTAATAGCGAATGTCGAGGACATTCTTCAAACAACTTTGAACGACTGAAACTGAAATGTAATTACCAGCCGACTGTTTCGTTGTTTAATGTTGTTATAAATAGAGTGCGCGTAGCGTGTTAAACTAAATGAAGTTTGCAGGGAGTTATATTAAATTTGTCGCTGTATCAATGTATATATGTTGAACATTATGTACAAAGGGAATGTTTTATTGGGTACTAATAGTGTAGGCAATATACAACTTCTATAAAAGATAAGAGAAAATCACTTTTTTTTGCTGGTGGTAAGTTTCTTATTGCCCCTTAGGTGCCGAATGATCGCTACAGTGGTTTTAGCTGGTAGGAGTCCGGCTTGCCCCTTCGCCCTTCCCCGGAGCGGAGGAAGATCATGACCCGCCCTTTGTTCAGCAGTGGATATCCTTTGGATGTTATGATGATGAATGGTGATAGGATAACGCGTATAACTCCGACTCCTCTACTTAAATCTTCAAAAAGATAAGATAATAGCAACAATGGTATACGGTTCCCCTAACTAATTTATATGCTACTCAGTATATAAATAAAGCTAGGAATCCAGAGCAGAGTATAAAACAGAGCGTTACAAATCATGGTAAATGACAAATGATATTGTCGCGTTCCATTCGAACTGTCATTTTGACGCACCTGTACCGTCACAGGAACGACAGTGCTCCCCGCCGGGCACCAGATCGAACCACCGCTTCTCAATGACGCAGATAATAAAATACAAGACGAACTCGTGGAATGCGGTTTTACATAATACGATGAAGTGAGCGGAACAGTGGCAATTGTACACCTGTTCCACGGTCGGAAAAACTCATTTGTCGCTCAACTTCTATGTATGTACGCACTAAGCAATTTGAAATAAGCATCGTGTTCCAAATCAATGACACTTCGAAATCATCGTGTCGTTCGGACTACTGACTAAGTAACACTAGTATATTCGTTCAAAGTATAGCTGCTTATATGACATTGCTTCATCGACAACCAACTGCAGCTAGATGCAACATGCTGGAAAGAAACGAGTAACGACTATTTGCATAGTTAATGCAAATAATTGCAAGCAGTCGCTTACGAGCGACTTTATGTTGCCGCTTGAAAATTAGTACCGGTCGTGCAGGTGTTGCACAGCTTATGATTTTCTTACATTTTCGGATGGAAGTTTTAAAGGAAATATGCTTTAGTAACGTTTAACAGTATTCGCTGGGACTTTTTCAATAAAGTAAGGTAAAATGACAATGTCGTAATAGATAACGTAATTATAATAATAATTGTATAATATAATCATAAAATCTGCCTGCAACTGTCTCACTGCAGGCCTTTTCTCATACAGAGAAGCAACGAGCATTGATCACCAGGCTTGGTCGTTGCCTCTTGGTGATTTCAGACCTAATGGTTTGTTCCCAGTAATCCAGATTTCTTCCCAATGTTTGCCTTCTCCTATATAGATATATTCTTCAGCGATGTCTGATTAACTAAATAGTACATGTGAAATTTTAAGTCACATTGCAAGTTTTGAACCCACTACTTACGGCCGAAATTAATTATGGTGAAATAAATGGATATTCTAATCCAAAACCTTTAGATTTAAGATTTTGAACTTGATCTGTTTTGTGTTAATATCAGATATAACACAAAAAAAAACAAACAAATCCTCAATCTCAAATCCAAAGATTTCGGATTAGATTGATTATAAATTTCGGTAATAAGTCAATAAGAAGCAAATCCGTAAACCTTCGGTTCAACACGACATTTTAATGTAGGTACGTTGGTACCTACTACCTACCTACGTTGGGTCTAAATATCATACTTTAATTTTCAAACAATAATAAGGGTTTATGACCATGCCTGTATCAAAAACGGCAACCTTTTGACTTTTAGATATTCTGATGAAACTGTTTTACGAAAAATGTTATTGACGTAGTATTCCTAAAGTATGTACCTAATATTTTATATGATAGGTATAAAAAAGAGAATTTAATTAATTTACTATTTCATGGTTGTAGAAAAACAAATAATTTATGAAATCTTAAAATATCACGCATACTCATATTATGTTTAATTTTATAATTATCCATGAACCAATATTTGGCCTAGTGGTTGAACGCTTGCCTTCCATACAGTAAAACGTCTGAATTCGTACCTGGCACCTGACTGACTTTTCAGATTCATGTGCGGATCAGATTTGGTTAACCTCTAAAGGATATCTGTATGATTTCCTACCATTATGCGACGCATCTGTGTAGGGAACCATCGTGAGGAAACCTGCACACCGGAAAGAGCTCAAAAATGTTCTCAATAGTGTGTGTAGTCCGCCAACCCGCACTAGGCCAGTGTGGTCTCCAGAAGGAGACCGCAGAGCGGGATCCGGAGAGTGCCGATCCCACTCGAAGAAGGAGACGGCGCCGAGTAACATCCGCCCTGGCGCCTAATTCCCATACGCCTAAAACCCCCTGCCGTAGCTACAAGGCGGGGATCCTCTGCGTTCGCGGGTGCGTAGATTGGGGAATCTGCGTGCCCACACCGAGCGACCCAAGAGAAGATGGTAGCACGCATGTGGTCACGTGCTGCCTTGGGACGCTTTGGGGGATCCTTTACAATCCCCCGAGGGGGTGACTGCTTTACAATCACCCTCTCAGGGATGTGCCTATAGGCGTGGCACCAGTGGGCGGCTCTAGTGTGATCATACGAGGACCCGGAACCTCCCTTAGGTGCCGAAGATGACCGCTCCAGTGGTTTTAGCCGGTAGGAGTCCGGCATACCCCTTGGTCCTTCCCCAGGGCGAAGGAAGTTCATGAAGAATTTCCATTGGGCACCAATAAAAAAAGAAAAAAAAGGCGAGTCCGGTGGAATAAGGTCTGACCATTCTCACCATGAGAAAAGGCCCATGCCCAGCAGTGGGATGGTAATAAGCTGATTATATAATACTCGGTAAAGACATCATTGAATGTAATTCATATTATTTCCGAGTTATCTTGTAGACAATCCTCCGTAACTCATTTTGTTATACCAGTCCCAACAATAGAATTAATAGTAGGTATGCACTTTCATTAAATTAGTGTTTCACATTGCGCTCAGGTGGACAAAAAAACGTTTTTGTAACAACCGGTCGCAAGGTGTCCGCAGTTGTCACGAGCGAGACTTAACAATCGTGGAAGACAAGAAAATACCGACGATACGCGGTCACGGACCAATTGTAACAAATACCGACAACTAATGGATGTTTTATTAGACATTCTTATTATAACAACGCATTCGCTAGATTTGATAAGGTTGTGTTTATAAAACTAATAGAAACTCAATTATTAATATCCAAAATCTAATCAATTCTCTCACATAAATGTGACTGTTATGTTGTTTAAATGTTACTTCGCGGTATAACTTAGCAGATATCGATTAAATAAATTAATATAATAAACGACACTTAACACTCAAATAACTGCCATATTAATATTTAGAACTGCACGACTTGCAAATAAAATTAATTTCCTTTCTTTTAAATAATTACTCACGATTAGATAGCTGGTTGTACGTGTTATAAAAACAGCTTATGGCTAACAATTAAGAGCGAAAAGAATAATTGACTCAGGGAAATAATTCTTCACTGTTTTGCTTTATAACAATGACAGCGGTGCTTGATTTTACTTTCCATTGCGTATCGCTGAACCGACTGAACGCTTGTGTATAAAAAGTAAAGAGCTATGCCGTAATATTAATGTTTTCATTTTTCAACATATCATTCACTGTATCTACCTAAATTAAAGGGGTGCTTTACGGCTGAAGTTAATAATCAGTCTAATCCAAAATCTTCAGATTTAAGATTTTGAAATTGATCACATTTAACACAGAAAACTAATAAGTAATCCCAAATCCAAATATTATGGATTAGATTGATTATTAATTTCGGCCGTTAGTCGACACGTTCTATGAGGCAAGACCAACGAGTCTAAATCGAACCAATTTGTCAGCACAAAGGCTTTCCGTGGAAACGCGAGTAAAGTCGCCCTTTTTCTGAAGTGACAGTTATGACGTGGCAGGGCGTGTCCGCGACTGCGCCCTCTCTTCATTTGTCGAGCCATTTGCTCGCCGGAATGCGGTGTCATCAGCGGCGAACGGAGCGTGAAATGGAAAACGCCCCTCTAGTGACAACCCACCCCCTTGCTACCCCCTATATTGCCCTTAACGCGCGCTAACGAAATTTCACTTTGCCAAGTGAATTTTGTCCGCTTAAATCCGTTGGTCGATCCACTATGCGCTTGATATGTTAAAATAGGCGAGCCGAAGTTTACTGTTGATTGCTTTAGTTTTAGTTAAAGCAAATAGACTGGAGTGATGAGGGACTAAGACGATCGTTACCTTAGTCAGTTTATTTTGCGTGATGGGTTACAAGCGTTTTATATTTAATTAAAATTGTAAGATTACATTTTCTTCAGATTAGTCTACCAGGTCTCGTCGATAAAAGTTGATTTTATTTTTTCTTATTAGCTTTTATCATCTAACTATCTGCCATGACTAGTAGTAGACTAGTGAGATCACCAAACATTGTATCGGCACAAAGCTCGATGATCAACAGAGTTTCCCAAAAGGCCCACCTTGAAATGAACATGGACAAGACAAAAGTCATGTCAAACGCCCATGTCGTGTCCATCCCAATATCCGGTGGAAGCTCTGTTCTCGAAGTTGTTGACGAGTATATCAACCTGGGACCAACTGTCCAGTTAGGTAGGTCCGACTTCGAGAAAAACGTCATTCGTCGAATCCGACTCGGCTGGACAACGTTCGGGAAACTTCGCAACGTGTTTTCGTCAACAATACCAACCAGTGTGTATTACCAGTGATGACATTGGAACAGAGACGTGTTCACTCACTCTGGGCCTTGTAAAAAGGTCACTCAGCGAGCTACGATTGGTATTATTTTACGCGATCGAATAAAAAATTAGAAGACAAACTAAAGTTGCCGTCATAGCTGAAAGGATAAGTAAACTGAAGTGGCAATTGGCGGGGCAAATTTCTCATAGAACTGATGTCCGTTGGGGTAAAAAGGTTCTCGCGTGGAGACCGCGCACCGGAAAACGCAGATGACGTGAGACGACCTCCATCGAGGAGGACAGACGATCTGGGACGAGGACGGTATGTGACCGCTCGTTCTGATAATCTATGGGGGAGGCCTTTGTTCAGAAGTGGACCTCATTTGGCTGATTGGATGATGATGACCCAACTATCTGAAAGGTTTTAGCTTTTATTACTCGAACATCACTTTGATTAAAAATACTCGGTTAAAGAACAGACTGGTACATATATATTCACATTGTGTCGTTACTGATAAAGTTAAACATAATACAAAACAACAAAATAACGGATAAAACAAACGCAATTTACAGCAATTCTCTTCACGGGGCTGGCAAGTAATTGTAACAAATTACAGGCGTGGGTTGCGGCCCTCAAGTCGATCCCGTGTTATCCGCTCAAATTGTCACCCTAATCCAGGGATTTACACTATTTGTTTGCTAAAGGGACTCCGAGCTGTCCTGGCTATACGTGACTTACATGAAATCTCGTGGCTACAGCTAATAAATATACTCATGGAAGTTATTCGGCTGAAATGACTTACAGGAAAACTTACTATAGTTGTGCTATGTAAAATGATAAGTTTGATTGGATTATTTTTTTAAATTACCTTTGAAAACCTTGACTTTTTAACCAGGTTGCAATGATGATGGTCACATGCAGACTGGTGGAGCGATCCCTAATAAATATCCGGTACAAAGGTTTTTTTTTTTAAACGTTGCCCCACCCTAGTATTTCTCCTGTGTCGTGGATGCGTTTACAGACATGAATTCCACATACAATACACCCAGACCTGGAACAATTACCTGCAGATCATAAAAATATTTGTTCCGTGTGGGAATCGAACCCACGACCCGGAGCGCAGCAGCCGACTGTATCAGCCACTGCACCAACCGTGCCGTCATTGCTAGGAATTTATCCAATCATCCAATCAAAGGTCACCTCATCGACCGGTCTGGATATGTTGTGTGCTCATTGGGTTTTTCCATAATAGCCACGCTTCGCAGGCGGGTTGGCGATCGCAGTTGAGTTGTTAATGTACTCGAAGGACGCTGCTGCCCATCCTCCGGCTAATCTCATAGTCTAGTTTTATGATAGCCAAGGGATGAGATGGGTTGGTACTTAACGTAGCCGGCACCACATGGCACTATACGGCTGGCTTGGTTCGGCAAAATAATTTTTTTTTAGATTTTTCTCGAAATTTTCTTCACTGCGCAGATGACAAGCTCATTTTAGAAAACAACAACAAAAAAGACTAAGACCGAATAGGTATATACGATATGGTCTTAGGCTAAGACTTAGAGTTGGATATGTACCTGTCAAATATGACATCTTGGACAAAGATATTGGACGCATATTGGACGAGTCATGGCATACCAGCCTTATTACACAAACAAAATACACTCACCTCTTTTACATTGATCCTACGTTGCTAAGGAACAATCGATTATCAATTTGTCAACAGCCGCTGACACAAATCGATTGGAACCAGATTGGAACAAGCCCAGTTACTGGACTCGGAATTGCTCGCTTGACAAATGATTCAAAGCAAGGGTTCGTGTGTGTTAGTTGTCCTGTCGCTTTAAATGCTTGTTTTCAAGCGAGGATAATGTATTGAGTTTACGAGAATTGTGTTTTGAGTAAAATGTAATAATAGAAGTTTGAAAAGTATTGTTTCATGTGATGAGTTACACAAGTTGTATAAGGTAATTTATCATGTGTTATGTAATTTTATGTCAGAGTTTAACCTTATGTTTACACCTATACTAGAACAGCGATATTTAGAAGGCAAATTGATTAATGCCATCAGTGAATATAATATGGTCGGTGTGAAGGCATTAATCACTGATATATTTTTACTGCTGAGTAAATGTGTATCTTATAATACCTAATCTGATACACCTTTATTCGGACAGTTTACAAGGATACTTGTGGTGTCCCTGGAAAAAATACTCGCACAAGAAATACCATGTGAACCAGGGCCAAACACGACAACAAAACTGTTGATAAAGATTCCTTTCATTGTTTATACATAATAGATAACAGATTCTACGGAAAACTGACTTATATCCGTAGTGCTGCGCGGTCCCGCTGGGACTCGGGGCATGCCGCGACTCGCAATAAATCGAGGGAGGGAATAAATCTAATTCGGCGTCGACGTTTAAATTGTCGAGCAACGATTGTTCCCACTGTTTCCCGTAACTCACCGCTTTGCGGGAACCGAATAGGCGCCATTTGTTTCATTCACAGACGCGTTATTTGCGGGATTATTTGTGGTGGAATTTGGATAAATTGAATTTTAGGAATCAGGTACGTACTTACAATTTATTTCACGAATTGTAATACTTAGTTTTATCCAAGTTGACTATATTTTACCTTATAGTTCAACTGCATCTTGTATGCCTAAAACCCGACAGTAACATATTAGGAAATAGGGTTGGGAATAGGGTTAGCATCTATGCAAGAGAGGATGTCGGTCTGGGATGTGCAAAATGCCAGATTTTCCAGAAAATGCCTATCTCAGCTTAGCACTGCCCGCTCCCATGTCTAAACCGTAAAATTCCTGTCAAATGCGGAAAATGCCTATCAGATAGTAATCCTAGTAAGACATGCGCTGCAAGATATAAATCAAAGAAAAATATTAAAGAACTAAACTGAGTTTTCACATTCGCAAAGACACAAAAAAGGCTGAGTATTTCATTTATCCAGTAAACACAATGTTCTATTAACACAGCGAGTGTTGTTTTCGGCTGGGGTGTATGAGCGAGTGAGTGTCTTTTACATAAAATGTACTTTATGCATAGTCCTCGTCTTCCTGCCCTGGCCCCAAATTACTTAGGAGTGGCGCAATGTGTAGGCCATATTGCAAAGGTTTTGGGTTTTACAGCCAGCCGCTTGCCTGACACCAACCCTCGTCGGATATAGGTGTTGGTGGTTTACCCGCCACCTTCGGGTAACCCAGAGAGTTTAACGGTACGCACCGGGTTACAAACTCCCTCCTAGTAAGACACCCATGGGATGAGCTGCGGTAGCCCTATTCGTGGCCCGAGCTACACAGTAGGTATTAACTTAATGCATAGTATATAAATTTCGTTACCTATCAAATACAATAGTATGCCACTAACCACTACTGAAGCACAGAATAACCGCCATATTTTTATTTGTTATCTGTTTCTTGACATTAAAAATAGTTATCAACTTCCCTATTCTCTTTACAAACGTGACTTCAGCTATGTTTAATGTGGCGATACACTGTCACACGCCGCAATAATTATGTCTCAATTAGTGACGCATGGTGCGACAAATATAAAATGTTAAGGGAAAAAATATTGTATTGTTTTTATATACATATATAAAAAAATCTCTTACCCCAAAGTTTGTTTTGTCTTACCAAGAGGTTACGAGAAAACAAAATTTGGGCTAAGAAACGTGTGGGTGTTTCGTTACTGTAGAAATTATTTAAAAAATCCTAAATATTATGCTTAACTTGTTGTTTAATTCGAATATAAAAGTTAAATAATTGTGCAATATAGCAGCAAACAAGATGTTTAATGTTAAATCTAGCTAACCTGACAGGACATGTCATGAATGTCATGATGGTAAAATGACAACCTCGCAAATAATTGAATATTAGTCATTCGTCACTGAACAATCACACAAATTATTATTAAAACTAGGATTTTTTAATTTTTATACTTTTATACATTCAAAACCGCCAAGTTTCTTTTTCATAAAAAATAGCGTTATCATAAATGTGTCAAACGTCGACGTTGACGTATTAAAGTGGATATTTCGAGTTTAAACCGATGAAATATCCAGTTTCTGCCTACCCTCTGTTGGATTTACCGTTGTGAATTAAGATGCATGACTTCTGCTGTTTTCAAATTTATTTGTGACTGTAACACAAGGGCCTTGAGTTCAAAGTAGTGTTGCAATAGTTTTGAAATGTGTAGCTCTTCCGTGGTTTTTGTGTGAATGCAATGCCGCTAATATATCTGTCAGTGGGGTGTTTTGTTGTAGGTTTTAGTGTCGAACACATGGCAGTGATTTGTTTGGACCGCACAGAAATATTCTGTTCCATTATTGTTATTAGCCGCCGAAATGTTTGTAATACATTTTTTAAATGTCACTCCATTTAAAACTCACAAAACTATTAGGAGGAGATTTCATTGTCAACATTCAGGTCGTTATGAATAAATACATTGTAGCTCGTATGCCAGGAAATGAACTGAATGTTGTTTTACATGATCGATATTTAAACTCATCAAGAAGATTAATATGTCTGAGGTAGTTTAATTCACTCCGTTATTAGTCCGAAATAAATATCATTTTACGTATATTTTCTAAAATATTATTGATATAAAATAAAAATGGCTGTTGTTTTGATCTTGTCTTATTCCATTAGTTACGACATACTCCTAGTCATTGCCATCATCATCATCAGCATAGTCACAGTAAAGAGACTCGGTGACAAATAACCAACTTAATAGCTCTAGATCACATCATTTATCAAACTAGATCTCCCTTGCAACGCCCCAAAAATTATTACCAACACCAAACGATTCATCCGTATCACACTATTAAAAGATCATCTCTTAAAGTCTATAAATATCGTCCCGTTCGAGCTGCGTCCCACAGCAATATGTCTTTATTCCGTCTAATAACAATTTAGGCAATTATGTGACAAAAGGAAGTGTTTTCGTCGAACGCATTTCTCTCCGAGGGCGAAGTTCCCGGGGGGCACCACATTATTGCCTCGTCGTGATTTATATGCAATAAGCTACCGGTTTTTGGTAACCTCTTTATTTAATTCTTTTGCCTAAAGCATGTAGCATTCGCGCGGCAGCATATTATTGAATTTTCATTATTATTATACGATATGTTAAAAGAGTGGCAACACTGTTTTATTTATTCACATATGATTTATACATACATATAAATAATTAAATGTTGGTCTCTGACGTCCTATTATGTTTATGCCTATACCTATAAAATGTCATATACGCAGTGGCAGTGCATGTTGACGTACTGCTATCTAAACTTATCTAAAACTGCTTTAATGAATCTGAGCACAGCTCGCCAATGAAGCAAACGACCATGAATTGTGGAGAACAAGGTTCATAGCGTGTGACTATTCAGTTGAAGCAAGATAGTAAAGCAAAACAGTACTTTACGTCATAGATGCTATCAGAATACTTTTGCTACTACAAATAGAAGCCTAATTGTACAAAATTATTCTTACGTAACAGATTGGTAGCATTTCTTCTAAACGTAAGTCACAAACACAGTGTGCCGCCACAAGAAAGCCGAGAAACAAAGCGGCATCGCGTAAGTTTTACAAATTGTTGTTATACTCGATTATTTATGTCAGACTGCGACCGCTTCGCGCTCACTGTGCGCTGTGGGAAAGACAAATGTCTCCCCAGATTGAATCCAGTAAACCTAATGCGAATGTTAGTCGCGTTACGAAATATAAAAATGGCATTAAAAGTGTTGTTTGCTATCTTTAAATGTGCTTCTACTATATCGTACCAATAATAAATCAATAATTCCACATATTTATTTCTTACGTATTACTAGACTAGCCCCCTGCCATCGCCTTATGGCAGTGCTCACACAAGCGATCTCCGAGAAGACGGTGGCCGCATGTGGTCACGTGCCACCGTGTGCGTAACACAGCGCGCAACGAGGCTTCGGGGGAATCCTTTACAATTCTCCCCGAGAAGTGCCTGGGGGGCGGCCTTTGTACAGTCTCCTGCCCTCCCTAGAGCGGGTGACCGCTTTACAGTCATCCCCTCTGAGATGTGCCTAAAGGCGTGGCATCATGGGCGGCTCTAGAGTGATCTTACGAGGACCTGGAGCCCCCCTTCGGTGCCAAAGATGACCGCTCCAGTGGTTTTAGCCGGTAGGAGTCCGGCATATCCCTTTGCCCTACCCCGGGGCGAATGATATTCATATAGAATTTCCACTGGACACCAATAAAAGTAAAGGTATTAACTAGACTTCCTAAAGAAAAATCTAGTATAATTTTGGACATAACCATTACTTACAATAACCGCGTCCGAGTAAGTTATGTTCTTATCAGAATTAATCCTGTTTAATGTTGATTAGGACACAAAGACAATAACGTCATTAGCTACATTTTCAGAATCGAAGATGTAGTAAATTAACAGTGTAACTAAACAGTGGACATAGACAGCTCATAATTATTGCAGTACATTATTTAAAACGTGATCTGTGCATAGGAGTAATTAATAATTATGTTAATAAGTAGCACGAATTACATAAATGTGTATTTTTATCAATACGAACACTAGACTACTATAGGTGGAGTGAATTGGCACTAGTTTAATATAGTTTGTATACCTACTTCATGCTGGCTAATTAATACTTTATTATAGTTACTTCACGAGTGGGTGTATTTTTATCTTTTCAACTAGGTTTTCTGAAATAATGACAAGTCTGAAGTCAGTTATATTGTAAATGATTCATCATCATCATCATCATCATCATTATATTATCAGCCATAGGACGTCCACTGCTAAACAAAGGCCTCCTCATAAATTTGCACAATTGTGTCGGAATTTCGGGGAGAATTTGCCAGTACTCAACACACTTGGCAGGTGGGTTGATGAGCGCAGTATGGTTGCTGTTCTACAGAAGGGACTCTGCTGCCCATCCCTCTGGTTTAGAACGCTTAGTCGGCTTTTACGACATCCACGGGAGGAGATGGAGTGGTGCTACATTCTTAATCGGGGACCACACGAAAATAGTTATAAGCAGTTATCAGTATTCAATGTAATCATTTTGTATTAATCAGAAAAATGAAATAGACATCATCATCAATCGGCCTGTAAACGTAAACTTTGAAAATGGGCGCCCTAATAATTACTACAATAAGTGGTCATTGGGTTCTATTGTGTGCAGATGAACTCCCTCTCTGATGGCGAGAGGTGCGATGGTAAAAAGTAGCCGTTGGCATCATATTGAAAAAATCCTTATAACACTGGCCGTTGTACAAGCAGTACTAGTAGAGCAATAATATATTAACAATGTAAACACTGGGACAGTATTTTAAACGTTAGACCATTCTTTTAGCCTCTCCCCGACCGTTTTTATTTTTCAATCTTGTTATTAACATTCGCAATAATCATCAGCAATATCATATTTGTTAAATTTGTTAGATTCGTCAATACTTTTCAATAACGCTCTCGTGCACTAAATACTTAATGCCCGCACAGTGGTTAGACATAAACATGCACAAGGACAAAAAGCTGTAAATATAAAATAAAAGCAGGCAATAAACTCAAGTGGTGTCTCAATGGGACTCAAACGATTTGTTTTGACTACCCTACGCTGAAGAGTTATTAAAAAACGTTATCAGTCTTCTGTAACTTCAAAGAGTATTTCAGCCGAATCACTTAACTAAATATCGGAGACTATTTACATTTCATTCGACAGTAAAGTGTATTTTTAATAGTCGATTCTTACACAGAATTGTTTAAATGTTCTATGATTCCAGTCGAGAAATTTAATGGTTAAATGGCTCGTACCTCTGATTCTCCTAAAGAGTTCAACACAACAAACGAAATTAACATTTCAACATAAGTTGGCTTTGTCAACCATTATGAACCGTACGACGTTGCCGACATATTTTTAGAATTTTTTACTTTTTGTGAAATATTTTATTGAATATGTAAAGATTAATTATTATAAACACCGTACAACGTTGCCTTATACTTGACATTGGCGAAATTATGGAAGATATACTCTACAGAAGCCATAATCTAAGAGAAGAAGAAGTCAACCATTATCATTAAAAAAACCATTGTATTAAGTTTGCTTTGCGTAATATACAATATTTCCCCGGGCGTAATATAACATTATTAATATTCCAAGATCCACAGAAAATTATACGGCCTTTAGATTTACATAGACAATTCTTAGTAAGTTCCAGGGTTTTGCCATAATTTCCATGCAAAATATAGTCAGCAGCTTTAATTTAAATAATCATTTAAGTGCACATATTATCGTCTATTGTACAAAGATTCAAAGTATGGTAAATGCAAGAGCGTGAAGATAGGAATCTTAATGGTATACATAAGCTGTAATATAGGTACATATTAAGTACGCATGTATTTATTTATGTTTAATGAGGAGCAGAACATGGCCGTCATAGCCCCCGCCTGTCTCAAACGACTCGACTCAAATAGATAACGACTGTGCTGTAGTTACTGTCAATCAGGATTTGACAGGCAAATAATAATTACCTATTACGATTAAGGTGGTTTCATCGCAGTAAGTTTATTGAATTCCGCTTTTTTTAACATATCTTTATTTTAAATTTTGTTTCAAGTAAAAACACTGCATTTGATTCAACAACATTGTTACGAGACGAGTCTATACGTGTCTAGTTACAGTGTTGGACTACACAAAACTCTTTTATAGAACTAAGATAGCGATAGAGAAGCCATCGCGCTTAAAGCTTACATAAAGCCGCCATTTATAGTAGTATTATAAAATACAGACATAATCTAGTGCGTAATATGAAATATTACGCACTAGATTGTTAATAGAATATTTAGAAGTAAAAATGCAAGAACTTTTAGAGTGCCAATCAAAATTAATTCTCCATGCTCATGAGAAATATATTTGGCAAACTTCAAAATATTCAAAGAATTATCATTTCACATCACTTGCCGTGTGGTGCCGGCTCAGAATACCACCATCCCACTTCCTCCCGTGGGTGTCGTAAAAGTCGACTAAGGGATTAGCCAGAGGATGGGCAGCAGCGTCCTTCGAGTACATTAACAACTCAACTGCGATCGCCGACCCGTCTGCCAAGCGTGGTGATTATGGCACAACCCCCAAGTAGCCCACAACACACCCATATCGATCGTTGTGGTGATCTTTGGGGGAGGCCTGTGTCCAGCAGTGGACTTCATTCGACCGAAATGATGATCACTTGCCTTAATTACAAATACATCTCTATACGAAAGCATAACGAGAGAGTATTTAAATGAAGTACATAGATACATTTTACTAATGTCTGCCGCCAAGCCGAGTCTTGACTAAAGACGGCATCTTGCGATAAACATCGGTCGTTATGCAGTCACGGCCTATGCACTAACTGCCGGAATACACCACGCGTGCAACGTTTTTGTCCACAATACCGCCTTTTTGTAGCACTGGGCTTTCTTTCAGATTCAAAATTAGAATGTGCACCAGTATGCGTAGTACGGATGATTAGTAAGCGCCTATGATTTATGTAGCAGAAATAAATAAAAATCGATTTCGTGTCAATGTTGGTATTTTGGCGCCGACATTGATGGAACCGCCAACGGTTTTAGTAATTTACTTCGCATATTTATTTAGAATTTAATACTTTTTCTAATCTTAAATAAATAGTTGTGAAAGCTATTTAAAAAGTTGGTATGTTCCCAAAATAAGTCTCTGAAACTAATCTGATAATTATTGCCTACGTAAAACGCACATACCAAAATATTTTGTGACCATTGTATTCGGGGTTTTACGATTTAGAACTTTCTTCTGCAAGATACTTTTTGTTAATACGTTTAAGTTGACAGTTGACTAGTTGAATTGATAATGAAACGACAAGATTGTTTAGGAAATATTTCTTACACATGCAAAAAATCTAAAAACAAGTGAAATGCTTTTAGTCTGCACCATACAAGTCACATGCAGTATTATATATATATTTTATACCATCGTCTGCCGTGTGGTGCCGGCTCAGAATGCCACCACCCCATCTCCTCCCGCGGGTGTCGTAAAAGTCGACTAAGGGATTGGCCGGAAGATGGGCAGCAGCGTCCTTCGAATACATTAACAACTCAACTGCGATCGCCAACCCGCCTGCCAAGCGTGGCGATTATGGCAAAAACCCCCAATGAGCACACAACACTCCGATATCGGTTGCTGTGGTGATCTTTGAGGGAGGCCTGTGTCCAGCAGTGGACTTTATTCGGCCGAAATGAATGAATACCATCGTCAATGTTACTACTAGAAACATTAAACTAAAGAGGATAAACCTTCAATCTTTATAAATACCCAAGTTTCATAGGCAATAATAGCAATGAAGGCGCAACAACGCTTCAAAGACAATGTCTTGTAATTTATTCCATACTAATTGCCACTAATGAGACATTGTGGCATTATGGCGTGGGCCATGCAGCCTTTATGCACAATATGTAGCGTATGTCACACATTCTGGTATTAAACATTAATCAATTAAAATAATTTAATGTTCTGTAATGATCGAGTAGATGTATCGGCTCAATTATAGTCCATGCAAATATCATGACCGGCTTTGTGGCTAGTCACTTTGAATGTCATAGAGTAAAACGAAGTATGTGGCAAATTTAAGTGTTTATAATCGGACTCAGGTCAAATCCTGAGTCCGATTATAAACTGTATCTGTGTTTAGTTTGTTATTTTGTTTTATACACTGCATTTAAATTTCAGTATCAAAATATAGTTGCTGGTAGTTCACTTTTTCCTGTTACTTTCGAAAAGTATGTCATTATCTATTCAGCTCTTAATTACGCTGAGTTTCAAAAGTTTTCCGGATCATTCTTCGGTTGTGTGATATAAACTTTTTAACACCGCACTTGTAACACCGTTACGAGTCGACAAAAACTTTGCTTACCCTAAAAGTGAGTGACTTCTATTGATCGTTCCCAGCGGTTTACCGACGCTTACCAATATCTTACAAAATAAACTAAAACTGCAAAGAGAGACGTAATTTGAACACGATTTCGTTTGAAAAACGATTTTTTCTTCGTAATCTGATGACCAACGGGCCGTGAAACCAGAAGGTCCTACGTGTCGTGGCCTGCACCCGAATGTTCAGCCCGTGTGAACAGCACCCGTGAGAATGTGGTTGAACTTTGATTGTTTTTATTAGATTAATACTCCTTACTTCTGTCCTCTTCGTAATGTCCTCGATTTTCTAAATTAGAACCCATTAAAGCTATTGAGGTTCATAAGGTACAATTTCATAAAAACAACTATTTTCAGCACAGTTTTCGTAATATTGCCTGATAATTTATAGTACACATTTGTAGAAAAGATGGTTGATAAACTATTGATTTAGAAATGTTGTTATTCCGTAAAATTACAGACAGCAATACAGAAACTCTCAGTTGTAATTTTAACTATAACTGTGACGCATTCCCGATTTCAATAAACGTGCTATTTATGACATTAATTCGCGTATCGGTACCATAATGCATGCACATTGAAATCGTGCCAGATTTACATTAAATGCTGCAACTGACGAACCACGAAGCTGACTGTCAATTAAAATGAATGAAATCATTTGAAAAATTGAGTTTTTTCATTTCACGTTAATTCCGGTCGCAAACTACGCAAAAAAACGCAATCTTGGAAAGAATTCGAATATTATTTTGACATGGATTCCGAGAACCAACCACAACAAACCGAAGCGTCTGTGATCGTTTCGATTCGATTCGACCGCAACTCACTTGTTTGTCCAATTGGCAGTTGCCGTTTTTTTTACTGTCATACGAACGTAGCTTATCAGGAACATAGTTTTTTTTTACAGTGCTACAATACTAAACATTGTAATAGAAAATATATTGAGGATTCGCAACTAATTAAAAAATAATAATCTCCCAATCTACAAGTGCACTAAAGTTTAACAACTAATTTTAAAACCACAAATAAATTACTTAACCGGATACTTATCCCTAATTAAGAAGCAAAAACATCGTTATATGTCACGCACCATTTTGCCGCGGCACCACAAAGTGTATGTCACTAAGTCGAAACAGTCGGCAGCAATAGGCCGTAGAGTGAACTCACCCGTTAAGATGGAACGGCTTTGTGGCGTGTTTTGATAATGGTGGCCGTGTTGTGACTTTTTTGATACCGTATCTAAGATGTGACACATGTCTGGAAATATAATTAGAATTTAGGAGACCAATTTCTAATTGTAGAGTCAATAGCAGTAGGTCGTTCAGGACGTCAAATCATGTATTGAAACGAGTTCCAGGCACGGATCCACCAACCACCAGGCACAGGTCTAGTTTCTCATTGTAGGAGAGATTATATGCGTGTATCATTATCGTCTCCGAGCAAGAACAGCGACAGTCGTGGTCGATCAGCGAATGAGGAACCGAAAATATAAACATATTGCTTCGGAACTGGATTTGCCAAGTACCATCATCAGTACTTTGTCGTCATAATCCACGCCTGATCAAAACTCATATGTAGAACTAAATATGATAATTTAGTTGTAACTGGTAAAATATAGGTAAGTACCTACTTAACAATTTAAGAGCCTTTGAACACGACCATCACTGTTTGTTCCCTAAATTAACTCAAATAACTAAAATAAATAATACAAAACATAAGATTATAAAACGACTCAACCGCAATCGAAGAACAAGAAGAAACAAACGTAAAGTATGTTTAAATAAGTAGATAGGTGCTAATAAAAGAAAATATCGTAAGTAACCAAAACCTATATAGTCTTTGTACATGAATAAGTAGTAGCACTACGTAACATAATTATCATATCACAATTTGTTAGCAACACTAATCGCGTCGAAGTCACAGCATTTTCAAATTATGTTGATTATACAAAACAAAAACAAAATACATGAACGGTTTTTATAAAACAATATTAAATAACAGTCATTATTGCGAGCACGTTCATTCGTATTCATGCAATCAAACAACGTCGTATTATTTTTATTTCTATTTTTTGGTAGCTCGATACCCGGTTATTATGCATAGTTCCCGTAATTACATTTACGAATGCATTTTGCATATTAATCGAGTAAAAGGATATTATCGGGTAATCTATCTTTATATTAGATATTGTATTATACGTAATATGCGAAACTACTTCTATTTGTAAAAGTTTATGCCAATTATAAAGATTGAATTGAAGATGTTTTTTCTGTGTTTATGATTTCTTCGGCTAAGGTTGTGTGATTATTTTAAAACTTATTATTGATGTTTTATTTCAACTATAAATATATTTTAATTATATGCATTGTGTATGCCATATCTGCATTGCTGTTTCATAAAGAAAATTTAAAGAAATACAAATTTAAGTAATTAGCCCAGTGGTTTAACGCTTGCCTTTCATACAGAGTTCGATCCTGGCCAGCACCTCAGACTTTTTGGATTTATATGCGGATTAGATTTCTGATTATAACTTGCGTTAACGGTGCAGGGAAATATTGTGAGGAAATATGCATACCTGAGAGGGCTCTAAAATGTTCTCTTTGGTGTGTGTAGTCCGCCAATCCCCACAAGGCCAGCGTGGAGGACTAAAGTCTAACCTTTCTCATCGTAAGGAAAGGTCTGTGCTCAGCAGTGGGATAGTAATGGACTGATTATGTAATATGTGAGAAAACCTACATCAAACTCGCCAACACGCAGCGAGCACGTGCTGACCAATGCACGAATATACGTTTCGTCTTTGTATAGGAAGAGGTCTTTTCCTGTAAGCCTGTAAACGTTCCACTGCAGGGCAACCCCCTGCAGCGGGACGTTTACAAGCTGATATTATACCGTTTGTTTCGTTGAAAAACACCACACACTAGGATTTCTCCTGTGTTGTCGGTGCGTTTACAGACATTCATTCCACATACAATACACCCAGACCCGGAACAACTACCTGCAGATCATAAAAATATTTGTTCCGTGCAGGAATCGAATTCAAAATATATATCGTGTATTTTGACTTATATCCTTCATGATTTGTAAGATTTTTATAGAATAAGATTTGCCATTGAATGTGGTAATGTTAGCAGTCTTCTGGGTACGTTACCTGAAGGCAGGGGTATGAAGGAGCATTTTGATGCTTAAAGTGCCTCGGTATGTAGATATAGTTTACGATATTTATTTAGATGTATAGACACCTAGTACATTGTAAGTTTAATTCATTATCATCATCATATCACGGCACGGTTGGTGCAGTGGCTGACACAGTCGGCTGCTGCGCTCCAAGTCGCGAGTTCGGTTCCCGCACGGAACAAATATTTGTATGTTCTGCAGGTAGTTGTTCCGGGTTTGGGTGTAGGTATTGTGTGTGGAACTTGTGTCTGTATACGCACCCACGACATAAGAGAAATCCCAGTGTGGGGCAACGTTAAAAATAAAATTATGTAATATACTTATACCTATTAATTTTTTTCTCTTTTGTTGTATCGATATCGTATTGCTGCAGCTCATGCTGAGATAGGAATCTTTTTTGATCTCGTACAGCTTAGTACAAATAGCATTTGGTATATTTAAGTATGTAAGATTAATATGTACGAGTCAAAAATAAATTATTGTCTTTCTTTCTTAACCAACGAACGTCAACTGCTGAACAAAGGCCTCCCCCATAAATTGAGACAATTGTGTCATTTTGGGGGGAATTTGCCAGTACTCACCATGCTTTGGCAGGCGGGTTGGTAAGCGCAGTATGACTACTGTTCCAGAGAAGGAACGGTGCTGCCCATCCCTCTGGTTTAGAGGAGCTTAGTCGCATTTTACGGAATCCACCGGAGTAAACGGAGTGGTGCCATATCCTTAATCCGGCGCAACACGAATAAGTTTGATCGCAAATTACTATCTGTAACTTTTTAATTTTCCAAGGAACATCAATGTGCGAACATAATCTCTATTTCTAGTGCCCAACGTTATAAGCGATGCGCAAAACCAATGATATTATATATATAACATCATTGCGCAAAACCAAATATCAAGCCGATTAGCAATCTGACCTTATTCCTAAAGACTTTTGTGTAAAAACAATGATCAATTTAATCCTTTGACACGAAAATAATTTGTCGATTCAATTTGTTTACTTGCATTAAAAAAAAGCATGTAAACTCAATCAAGAATATTATCCCGGATGTTAGTTTTTACTGATTACTTATAACAACTATTTATTCCAAACTATCGAACAATCGAAAGTCAATAGTCGATATAGGTATGGCACATCTCTAGACTAATCAATCAGAATCGTCTTAAAAAAATCAATGTTCCATACGTAGAACCCTGTTTCGCTACGCTTTTTTCGCATATAAGTCTGAATAAGCGTGCGATCCGAGAAAAGAGCCCTTCCATTGTAAGTCGGGTTCCGCATAACAAGGTGTACGACAGAAAAAGTGTAACAGGACATTCAATTTGTGATCGTTAAGGAGCTGTCCACGACTATTGTTCAAACATCACGAGTGGTGAGGCTAAGGACGCTGGTTGTTTTAAGCGAGCATGAAGGTGCAATGCAGGTAAATAACGCTGAGGTACCTTAGCAAAAACAGAGGTAACCAAATGCTATATTACAGCATTTGAAACAAAAGGATAACATTGAAAAACATTGTCACGAAAAAACCATACAGAACAATTTGGTCGCTAAATAAGTAGCATAAACATATCTGATTTCCATCTGAAACAACTCAATGAAACAACTGCTACTCGTTGGCTTGTTGCACATAACCCATTACCGCTTAACCCTAGTTCGCCACAAAACAAAATCGACCTTAAAATGCACTATTACGTGCGTGTCATTCCGTTCGGAACTCGCAACTCCATTGATCGCGGCCAATCTACATAGCAACATAAAATACCGATACAATCGATTAATCGCCATCGACTGCCTGTTCACCCGAAATATTTTTGTGACTCGCCTTTCACAAGAAGCAATGAATATTGAGGAGAGCTCTGTAACAGCAACTTTAGAATTTTTTGGTGTTTTTCGGAGGAGAAAAAGGTCAGTCCGATGCCCCTCACACACAAGGCCCTACGTGATGTTATTGAGAAATTAATTAAGTACGTCAAGTAACAGCCATGACAAAATAAAACGACGAAGGAAGTCTCGATTATCTCCAGCTTTTGATGGTGGCATCGGAATAAAGATTCAGCTTAATTCTGATAAATGATGCGATCAGAATGATTGTCTATCGACCTTTGCAATTTTGAAGAACATCGCTCCTTAACGTGTTTTTATTGAGGTTTTAAACTGAAAAAATGCAATTAATAAAATTTATTGCAGAATTCGTTTTTGTTATAATGTTTTTGTAGTTCAATCTTAATAGTTTCTTGTTATGAACCATTTATCTAATAATAAGCTTGTGTAGTTAATAAGCAAGTGTGTTCGTCGTGTGGTGCCGGCTAAGAATGCCACCACCCCATCTCATCCCGTGGGTGTCGTAAAAGGCGACTATGGGATGAGCCGAAGGATGGGCAGCAGCGTCCTTCGAGTACAATTATAACAACTGCGATCGCCAACCCGTCTGCCAAGCGTGGCGATTATGGCAAAATCCCCCAATGACCACTTAATCTTTGGGGGAGGCTTCTGTTCAGCAGTGGACGTTTTTCGGCTGAACTGATGATTAAAAATATGCTATCATATATGACGGCACGGTTGGTGCAGTGGTTTTGTCGGCTGCTGCGCTCCGGGTCGCGGGTTCGATTCCCGCACGGAATAGATATTTGTATGATCTGCAGGTACTTGTTCTGGGTCTGGGTGAATTGTGTGTGGAATTTGTGTCTGTGAACGCACCCACGACACACGAGAAATCCTAGTGTAGGGTAAAGATTTTTGAAAAATAAAACTACTGAAGGACGCCCACTGCAAAACAAAGGCCTCCCCCATAGATTTCCGACAAACGCGAAACGACCGGTCAACGGTGGCTGTATCCAATGACTCCCAGCTACCTTCACCAGGTTATCAGCACATCTCGTTGGAGGCAGTCCCACAATCATTTTTTTATGTTGTTATGTCAAGCGTGTTCCTCACTGGTCAATTCAGGAACCTTCCAGATCATTAGCCACACGTCTTGTGACACTGCTCGTCAAGTGTTTCTTAACACCGTGACTGATTCCGTGATTTTGTGAAGCCTTTAACGATGGCTTTGAATCGGCTCTTTTTTTGCACGTTGCCTGCTTGATTCACATGTAATTGAGGTTCGGATTCGCTAAGGATACGATTAGGCGATGATTAATACAGTCGGCGATCTTTAGTGAGGTAACCTTCACTGCTAGAGGTCGAGGGAATCTAGAGAATTAGAGAAGTCGTAAGAAAGATATTGTTATTGATTTGAATCTAATTCTTTAACGTTTAAAATTCCATACTATAATATACCAAGCAAATTCATCATCATCATCATATCAGCAAAGATCGTCCACTGCTGAACAAAGGCCTACCCCAGAGATGTCCACAACTGTGTCGTCATTTTGAGGGAAATTTGCCAGTACTCATCACGCTTAGCAGGCGGGTTGGTGAACGCATTATGGCTACTATTCCACAGAAGGGACGCTGCTGCCCACCTCTCTGGTTTAAATCGTTTAGTCGCTTTTATGACATCCATAAGAGGAGATGGAGTGGTGCTGTATTCTTAATCAGGACACCGCAAGGGGTCTTCGGTACAGTTTACGTGTCACCACGCTGCGCTTATCACCTCGAGACATTATGCCCAATAATTTCAGAGGCCTAACAATAAAATGATACCGCCAGTAAACTTTAAATGATGAAAAATTGTACTTTCTTTTCTTTTTTTCGTTTTTGCTGAGGCATTTACTTTAAACATATCAAGTCTAAGTTCTAAGCCTTTAGTGCAATGCCAGTAGATCTTACGACACGATGACTATACCATGTCCGCATTAAAAAAACAAATGGATTTATAATTTCGCGTTCGTAATGAGACGTGACGGCCAAATCCGGCTGACATGTGATAAATGCGAGCGGATTTATTTAATTCCCGCGCCATGCATTTCCATGTCTTTTGTAGATACTAATTGATTCCTTTGATGTATCGGAATCATTTTATTTTTAATACTTATTTAGAGAACACGATTCATAAAACAAAATAAACAAGTACCTAATCATGTTTTCTTATTTTGAAGTTGTTATTAAAGCACAATTTTAAAGATATTGTTTTGCGCTCATTCTAATAATCCAATTAATCAAACGATGTTAATTGTCTTGGAATAATTGGTCCACATCAAGGGCGGATCCTGGGGGCCCCAAACCATGGGATGCATCCCGGATGAAGATGACCTTAGACCTAGTAGCAAGAATGATCTCAGAAAATCTTGAGATGAGATGACCCGAGCAACCAGATTAAAATCCTGGATCCGCCCCTGGTCCACATATTAAGACAATAATTGTAACGCACGTAACTATGGTTTTATAAAAACGAAAATACAATCAAAAACTCTCGGATCAAGTAAAACAAATCACTGGTTAATCAAAGTTCATTATTTTAGGAGTAATAATGTAAGTAATTTACATACATAATATATTAGACAGGTTTAATGACTCACGCCAATATACTGAAGGATTAATCATCAAATTATTCAGTATTGTTATGATGAATACTTTTTACCGCCAAACCAACATTACTTAGCATTAAAAATATTCATAAAAATATATTTTAGCTTGTGGTCAATGTAATTGTGCATTAACTTCAATGTTGTGAATTCCAATGATCCGACAATGCATAGGCAGTTTTACTTAACGACGGACATTTTTAAAGGCGATGTTTTATTTTTTTATTAATATCTGTGGTGAACCACGCACATCTCCGAGGAGGTCGGATTTACATTCATGCTCTTTAATGACCTTATACAATCTACTTAACTTGAATTTGTGCTGCTTTACCTATAAAATAATTAACATCGATATTTATCTATATTGTTTTGTTTAGCCTATATAATCAACGTTAATCTGTACAGAAGACTACACTAGACTATAACATTACCCATTATCATTAACCGAAACAAAACTATACACATTAACAAGTTAATTTCAAAAAAATAATTACTCAGTCTTTGCAATTTGAAAAAAGATTATACAAAATGTGCCGGATGTATAGATAGCGCCATTGTTGTTGTGTCTTCATTTCCTTTACGTTTATTGCCAAAGCAATAAATAGAAAATTGAGTTTTAACAGGCATGGAAAATGTTTACGAAACTTAAATACCCAAGCACTTAGCTACGAGTGTGTTTTAGTTTCTTTTTTTAAATCCTTAAATTACGTTTTCGGTTTAGCAATAATATGGTTAGCGTCCTATTTTTTTTCTTTTGAATTATTTTGTATCATTTAGTACAAGTCGTAAAAAGTCTGATACCTTGCTTGCTGTTGCAGTTGCATATACTGTTAAGTTCTTTCTCAGGATGGTAACTGAAAAACAGCAAGTAACTAAAACATAGCTAGTTCCAAATGGTAGATCACTTAAAAACGAAAAAGACGTTAAATATCGAAGAATGACAGAATAAAAAAAAGAAATTTCCTAAGCAATACAACATTGATGATGACATCAAACCAAAATCAAGACTGATTGTTAAGTACCTATATATTACTCGATACGTTCTCCGATTAAATTGTAGCTACTGAATTAATTTAACAAATAGACCATTTTAATTTGAGCCGTTTTTAATCGATATATTGAAATATTAAACCTAGACGGCTTAGAGCTCATAGAATAAGCAATAATTTCTTACATTGTTCGATTTGATTGTTTTTTCATCATTATAAAACTGTCTTACCGACGGCCCGTATATGATTGTCTGCTCGTTAAAATGTAACGATACCTGGGTGTGTTTTATAGTGCTTTTTACGAGGGACCAGTAACATTTTAGCGCTGCGGGCCTTTTATTGCACTGTCATAGACTCTGATGTTTTAGTGCCTGATAACGAGTGGAGGTTTATCATTGCGCCACCATAACCCGACTTTAGCTTCTAATCTTTTTATTTAGAACCTGATTTCTGTGACACCTCTATGCGTGAGGGTATTTTGAAGTCCATTAGCCTAGTTTTATAGTGTAAGGATTATCTTTAGAGAATGAATTTTGAGGGTAACTGAACAGAATACAAATGAATTAGAGAAAAGTTCAACAGATGAATTTCTCTCCATTTAATTGAGGTATACTGATAAAAACTGCTGACTGCTATACTACATTTACGAGAAAATATATCTAAAATTATTTTCCATTTTCATAACGTCTAGACCGATTTAGCTGTTAGACATCTTAACATTACGATGCACATTGACCTTAGAGAAAGGCACTTCGTTAGTAACAAAAAATATGTGGAAATTCGACTAATCAATAAACGAGTTTTATTCAATCGTTTAACGCAACTTTTTTCCTTTTAATACCTTGTCAATTGGCCACTTACTAAATTCTTTTTTACACATAGTTAATAACTTAATAACCGTAACTAATTCGTTGATTTTTTTGTTCCAGATGGTCAGTCGAATCACCTAAATCTCTTCAACTCGAGGCCACAGCCCAAAAAGAAACGAAAATCCAGAACAGCCTTTACAAACCATCAAATTTTTGAGCTGGAGAAACGATTTCTCTACCAGAAGTACCTGTCACCGGCAGATAGAGATGAAATAGCAAGTTCGCTTGGTCTCTCTAACGCTCAAGTCATCACATGGTTCCAAAACAGACGAGCAAAATTGAAACGAGACATGGAAGAGCTAAAAAAGGATGTAGAGAGTGCTAAAGTATTGTCAGCCCACAAAAGTTTCTTAGAAAACGTGACTGATCTGGGCATTCTAAAGAAGAAAGCCATGAGCATAGGCGCAAGTGAAGAGGCGGCGACGAACCTTGTTGTGAACGCGTCTAAATGAAACGAGGCAACGCGCGCGATCGCGACCGATGTAAACTACGATCGACGCGTGCTCGACTATTAAATCGAATGGTCGATTCGACTCGAGTGACAATTTGTGTTGCAATATTGAAATTTCAATACGAACGTTTTAGTGACGTTAGATGTTTTTATCTTCACTATTATTAGAATTTCGTAAAGTACATCACTATTTAATATGTCTGTATATAGTATTAGTTGACAGTAGTGTATTGTTGTACAAAACTTATGAAGCTTCGTTCGAAATAAATGTGATAGTTGATTTTATTATTTAAGTACTTAATATTTTATAGAGATATTAATAAATTATTTATTTTTGTTGGATTATAACTGGCTTGTAAAACACAATAATTTTATTGAATAGTATTATCGAAACAGGATATAGTTATATTTAGACGATGTTGATACCTACTTAAGTAAGGCTTTCCACTAAAACTGCTATTCCAAAATTATATCTTTGATCCTTGAGTATACTTATTAGATAGATAGATATCTAGATCTCACAGAAGACCAACACAATAAAGTTGAGCGACATTTTTTGTTTTTTAAGGATAACGCAGAATTACAATGTATCAGAATTATGTACTAAGTTCAAATTACTTTTTATACTTCTCCGCCGGAATACATTAAGTATTCTAAAATCCATGTACCTACACTAACCTCAAAGTTCCATCAGATTGCCTTCTGCATTTAAACGACCAAATTTAACAATAATTAAAAACCTCAAGAACACTGTCACTATGGTACATTATGAATCTTCCACACTATATAGATAGTACTTACATTTATTTACTTATAAGAGGGATACTCTTAAAATGTAAATATGTGTAGTAGATATCATGTTTTATTTTATTATCTATTGTTACGCTGAAGACAACCTTATTGTTTGCATACAATTCTATCCATACTAAGGATGTCTGTAAGAGATCGCTGTCTATGAGACCACTCTCTGTACTTAAATTTAAGTGACCATGATTTAGTTATTTTAAAGTTGATGTACAACAAAATAAAATCTATCTAAGACCTTTTTTTATAAATGTGCAATAAATATGATATAGAAAATGTACGTCATCTACAAGCCAGTTACGTCGCAACATCCAGCGTACGTTACTATTGTAAATATTAATGTAAAGGTAGTTGTTTAATAATTAAAATTTAAAGTGTAGTTTTATAATTTTAATGAGAGTACGGAGTTAGTGAAGTGAAAAGTACCTACCTATCTTATCTAATTTTTAATTAGTAAGCATAATTACTAATTTTAAATTAGTACAAATTGTGGATTTCTACTAATTAACTACCAGCAATATAGAGAACGAAAAATAATGGTAATGACTAAGTAATTTCATGTGATTTTAACACCATTACGTGCAAAATAATGAAGCCAGTCGTAAAAATTACAATCATTTTAAAGCGCAACCTAAATAATTATTTTCCAGTTTTACAATTTTGTATGCATAGTGTAAATTACTTATTATTAGTCAGTTATATCACAAATTTAAATGAGTTGGCAACATTTTAATAATTCAATATGTATACTTTCGTATTCATTTTATTTGAAATGTAACCGGAAAGAGAATTATATTTTAAATTACAATTTACCTATCTCAATTTAGACTGGAAATGGGCTATTTTACTTAAAAATACCATTAGATATTTTAGTGCTGGCAACATTTTCGAGACGGAGTTGTTGTGTTTCCATTTATTATGTTAAAATATTGATTTTTTTATATCCGTAAAAGTCTGCGGAATCAGAAGGCGGCTGTTGCGAAGATTAGAAGGCAGATGTTCTATGTTACATAGTGATATTCAGAAGCATCTGAATAAACTAGAAGGCGATCTTAGCATAGCTGGTAAAAGTCCAACCTGATTTATGGCGGACCATAGCAGAAACCGGAACAAATATTGCCATACAGAAAAAAAATTAAAATACAACATTTTCTACCGCAAAAAAAATCGTGTATCGGTAGGCCCACAGGCTTGTATCAGAGTTGTTCAAGCCGCTCAAATGCTTCCGACTTCTCCAACAACCAGGACCGACGATTTTACATTTCAAATACTACGATGCCGTCACCCATCACAGACAGAGCACGCCAAGCTTTACCTTGCCGATCGTTCACCGATCAAGTAAATGCAACAAGCTACGAGCGTAATCTTTTTTAGTTTATATATATTTTTGGAACAATTACATTTTTCTTTAATTATTTGTTAATTAAATCTATTAAGATCAGTTTCATCATTTCAAGTAAGCTTTGCAAAATAGTATAATTATCATGTGACCTATTTAATATTAAGAATTAAAACAGTCGTTATGTATTAACACTATCGATTTAAGCGTGCAGGTTACGCTTTACACTTCTATATTCAATTCCTTTTTTTTTACTTGGAAGCAATGGAAATGATCTAATATAGTGACTTCTCGTTCCTACTATGATAACTTGCAGCTACTTATTAATGTAACGTTTTTACAATAAGCACATAACGTGCTTCGACAACTATGTGAATATTACTTAGTGTAAATAAACATTATGTGTTCTAACGTGTTGGTTTGTTTATTTAAACCTTTTTACAATAAAAGTGGGTAAAGCATAGATAGCTACATAACGCAGATATCGAGTTACTTCAATTTATACTTATTCAAAAAACTATCAACAAAATCGAGGTAGTCAGTAAACACCTAATTGCACTGTTGTTTTAATTTCGTTTGGTTTGTCGCCAACCTTATATCAGAGTTGTTCAAGCCGCCCAAAGCAGGCCTTTGGACGGCGGAGACTTGGCTTAATGACTGCCGTCTAAGGACTACAAGACTACGAACCCTCCGTAGCACGGAGACACATTAAATACAACTATGCGGCCCATCCTAACCGCAGGGAGCTTTGCTTAACCTCACCGATCCGTGATTGCAGTGGCTAAGAGCGACTCTTTTTAAATATATGGTCGTCTGATTTTATAAGAGAGTGTAATCATACTAATATTATAAATGTGAATGTAAGTTTATTTGTTACACTTTCACGCGAAAACTACTTAACCGATCATCATGAAACTTTGTAAATATATTCTTGGAGGTATAAGAAGTAACAAATGATACAGTCATTGAAATTTTAAAAAAAGATAAAAAATTGACTTATTTAATTGCTTCAATGCGAGCGAAGCCGCGGATAAAAGCTTGTAACCTATAAAATTACTATGCATAGCTTTTGGCAGAAGAGTTCCACATTAGGTCTGAAAAAAGAATTTCAAATAAGAATTTAATAATCATAATACTGTATTGTTTTTTTATACATGCCAGTTATTGCACTACGGAATAAAGCCTTTCAGGGTGTTACTAAACGTAACAGACCAGACAAAGAAACTACATGCAATCTATAACGATACCAGTGGGTCAGGGGTGTAATTCTCTAAGCTCAAACATCGTACATCCTGGAATAAAAAATTTAAATAGTGGTGATAACCCGATTTGGTATTCGCTAAGACTGGTCCTCATGGCTCATCGTCTGCAACGTGTCCTTGAATAGCTTCAATCATGTCTTAGCGAATACCAAATTGGTATTACATCGTTATTTCGATTCTATATTCAAGGATGTATAGATGTTTGAGCTTAAAGAATTGCAGCCCAGTAGTCAAGGAATGTTTTATGGTTAACATATAGTATCGAAAAATCAGATTATACAACATGTATAGATTTGTTGAAGCGTGAGGCAAGTCTACGCCTATGTCTAATGTTCCTCTGTAATATAAATTGGAATAATGTGGTGATGATACTTAATGAGCCATTATAATCACGTCATATTTCTTTACATGGTTCCAATTTTAAGGGATGTCCCTTAGCCACATTTATTAGCCACACTTGCTATGTAGGCTAGAGTGCAGGTGATAATAATGTGTCAATTTAAAGCCACCATCCGGCCCCTGATGATACTGCATTCTTCAAACGTTGTGAGCTAATTTCCTTTTTCGGTTGCAAAAACTAGAGTAGAGGCCCTTAGTCACCTTTTACGACATCCACGGGAGAAGATGGAGTGGTGCTATATTCTTAATCTGGACCAGACACGGGATACTACATATTTACAGACAGGTAATAAAAGTAGATAGACACCAAGCATAGCTCCATAGCTCGCTGACAGTCCTTGAGCCTTATGAGGCCCGAAGTGAGCAACCACGTCTCTGTGCCATATGTACTTGTAACAAACTGGTTAAAGACTTTCATCTTGAGGCATTACGGTATTGTTGACGAAAGATGTTGCGAAGTTTCCCAAAAGCTGCCCAGCCGAGTTGGATTCGACGATTAACCTCATTCTAGAAGTTGGACCTTTTTTATATTATTGAACCGGTGGAAATACATCATGTACTTCCTCCGCCCCGGGAAATGACAGGGTATGCTGGTCTCCTACCGGCTAAAACCACTGGGGCGGTCATCTTCGGCACCCAAGAGGGGCTCCAGGCCCTCGTATGATCACACTAGAGTCGCCCACTGGTGCCACGCCTATATAGGCACATCTCTGAGAGGGTGGTTATAAAGCGGTCACCCCCCGGGGGGGATTATAAAGGATCCTCCGAAGCCTCGCTATGCACTGTGCTGCGCATATGGCGACACGTGACCACATGCACACCGCCGTCTTCCCGGGGAGAAGTTGGACCTAGTGTTACGAACCACGCTCAACTTTGTTAGTATGTACATTGTACATACACAGCTCGAACACGTCCACTGCTGAACATGGGCCTCCCAAAGATCACTACAATGAGCGCTCATAGAGGATAATGCTTACCACGCTTGGCACGCGGATCGGTTATGGCGGTATATTGTCATTAGTATACAAAATGATGCTGCTGCCCATAGTTAGCCTTTACTATACCCATAGATGGAGAGAGGTGGTCTTTTATTTGCCAGGAACCACATAGAACATGTAAAAAACATGTTAATAATACATACGTTTAAAACAAAACCTAAACATACTTACCATGATGACTCATCGCGTCATATACGAACTACTAACCAGGGACAGATCAGACGTATCCAGCATACAATGAACAGTTTCCAGAGTGGTGCAAACATAATCGGCTGTCTCGATCCGTTACAAGTTATTGTTAACGAATCGGGCACCGAAATAAACACTACGGGCGTTTCGGCAAGAAACAGCACTATATTGAGAGTTTTACAAGTAAATCTAGATAGAGGGCTTACTGCAACACAAAAGTGTCTCAAATAGGTACTAGACTACTAGTACTCAACCATGCTCTTGCAGGAATCATATGTACGTATTTATGTCTGTAAACGGTGTACCGATGACACCTGAAAAATACTAGAGTGGGGTATTAAAAACAATTGACAGATTTAGGCATGGTGGTCGACAATGATCATCAAAACGTCAGTATAAATTTAATACTTCTCATAAATTTGGCAGAACAGGAATATCGCAAAGGGACTCATAGCTCCATTACAATTAGTTGCTTATCGTATGTACCACCCAAAACTAAGTGTTATTTGGTAATACCGGAACTGAGCTTAGAGCAAACTATTACCTAATCAGAAATATGCCGTGCAAGACATCGTTTCTAACACAAACATGTATTCTCATACCAGTCGAAGTAATCAATTCGGCACACATTGGACTTCGACTGCAAAGGTTGTATTCCACTGGGAGATATGATATTTTTCGTTTATCGTCGTCATTCTCTGTATGAAGATAACAAGTTTCTTAAAATTAGTTCTCTGTAAGTTCGCTGTAAGGGTAATGGCAGATTTGACGAAAGAGTCAGTACCCTCGATGCATTAACGGATTGTCGGTCAAAATTGTGAGGTTGGTATTCCATTATTTATTTTTCTGTTCTGGTGTTACGTGACTGACGATACGCGACTCATCTTCCTTCAGATGTGGCATTAGTCTAAGTGAAAGCGTGGAGCCAAAAGGAAAAAAAATGCGTAAAGAACAATACACACATCAGCCCGTAAACGTCCACCTTCCCTTCCGTCCCCTTGATCTCAACCTCTAATCGTCTTTTACAGCGCTAATGGAGGAAGAGGGGGTCTGTTCTTAGCCGAGACCACACATAAGAGCAACAGACCTTTAATATTATGCACGTTTATGCAAAGAGTATATCAGTAGCTCCTAAAAGTTATGCTGATCTTAGAATTTTGTATGTGGATTAAAAGTATTTAGTGGTAGTGGTAGTCAAGTTTAATGTTTCGGCCTCGACTGGGGTGCGGGTGACGAACTAGGAGCAGTTCTTTACCCAAGCAGAAGCAGGCTCGTAACGGTGGTGCGTTGAGTTCTACGCTTGCCTCTCTGATGGGATGTGCGGCTGGACAGGTCGCCCAGAGACGGGGGTCCGTCAGACTAAGTGACGCCTGGCCTTAGGACCCTAATCGCGCCCCATGGGTTAAAGTTAAAGGCGTTAACTATATCAAGACTGCCAACGCCACCCCACCCCGCGAAACTGTTCTGACAGCGACCGCACGCAAAGAATCACGTCGATAGTGGACCGCCGCTGCCGGAAGCCATTCTGGCTGTCGGCCAGGTCGGGACCAACTCGCGACAATGCGATGGAGGCACAGGCCTGGTGAACACCCGTCTAAAGCGGTTCCCAAAAGACTGCAGTGCGTATACACCCACGCACCATCCGGAATGCCGTCCGGGTGCAGTGTTGCGAGCCTTCAGGCTCGGTCTAACTCTCCTTCCAAAACCGCCAATTCCTCAGCCTATTCCAAGGCAATCAGGGGTAGAGAAGGACCGGCACGGTCCCAGACCACCGGAAAGAGCGTAGAGAGCACTCCCTCCAGCAAATCCGTGGCCTTGGTTTCGGTCACGGGGGGAACACGGGCGCAACTTGTCCACTAGCATACGGTAGGGTCTCTGCCATGGATCTCTGTCCTGTCCATTCAGGGGCTTGCTCCGGGACCGAGCCTCCGCCTCGCGGATGACGCTTTGAAGACTCATTGCCCGCCCGGTAGGTCCGATAGGCCTCGGCAGTCTCTCCGGCTGTAGCATTTCACCGGCTTTTACTGTGTTCTCTTTGTTATTTGGCTGTATACAATGTTTGAGTTTTTTTTATTGGCACAATTACAGTACTTAACTACAATTATTTAAAACAACATCTGATTATGAAGCATGGTCAGTGATTTATTTTAAATGTTATATATAGCCACATTACTTACATATTTTGTATAAAAACCACCAGTCTCGAATTATTCTTGCTTATCTTTAACTGGAGTTGGAACTTGGTTTGTTTGAACGTTTGTTTGAGCAGAGTGTTTGATGTAGGCGTCGCGTGCCGGGCGTAGATAAGTCTGGGTTACAATAGCGGATGAGCTTAGTCATACTGTTTCTTGTGACAATGCGAGGTGCACATGCTGAAGCACATGCACAACAAATGCCTTCAGCTAGAAAATTGTCCTGGTTATCGACTTTGCTTGTCAGCTAAATTCTGAGACTGAACACTGAACTGCAACATTCGTGGCTGCCAAACATATATCTCGCACTATATATATATAGGTCTAAGACGTGCATCATAATTGACGATGTAAAATCTTAAATAAGTGAGGCAGTTGTCAACGCTGCGCTGGTGCGTTCAAAATTCGCAGTGCATTCATAGCTGGTAGATCCACTGTCTTCGATAAAGGATTCAAGATGTTCTTGCAAATCGTCACAAGCAATACTTGATCTGTTTTGAGGACCGGATATGTGTCAGTAAAGGGTTAAGCGATTAGCTTTTAACGCTGATAACCTAAAAAGTCGCGGGGTCGATCCTCAATTTCGATTATATAGCACAAATATTTGTATTTATGATGTCTCGTTTGGCTCGTTTACCTCCATCTCTCTTGCTCGATGAGAACTTTTCACGTGGGCGGCGCGTGCTAAAATGTATAAGTTGGGGCACTGTCATATTAGCTTCCATGGCGTTTAACTCCCGACAAAAATAAGGTTTTACTAAACAAATGAAAATAGTGTCAACTTGTTTTTGTTTGTCCTATATTCATAAATGCAGGCTAAATTACGCAAGGAAGTGCCTAGTTCTCCTTTACGGGCTACGGCCAATATTATTAATCATTCTCATTCAAAATCTTTAGATTTAAGTATCTGAACTTCATCCGTTTCTGTGTTATGATTACATTTAACACAAAAACAGACAAATCCTTATTACCAAAATTTTGGATTAGTTTGACTATCTATTAATTTCGGCCGAAAGTCGAGAAACGCTAAAAGAAGTGGCGGGTAAGAAAAGTCTACCCTGCACTATACGGATGGGAGTACTCCAAAAGGCATGGAGGTGGCCGGATCCCAAATGTAGATCACATTGATAAAATGACTTTATCGTCGCGATAAATCTTCTGAAGCATTAATCTTTTTTTTGTATATTTATCTCCTCAGTCCATTTACATATAATGTCATAGTTTTACCATTATTATATGTATTACGTACACTATGATACTATATAACAATCGAACAAGGTCTAGACTAAGCCTTAAACAGCCGTTGTCAAATTACAACGACGTTCAAAACTCAAATTGTTAAAACTGTACGAGAATTTGTTACGGACAAAAGTTTGTTAAACGTTAATTGGTCGCCCACTAGCCGTAATCACCAGAGTATCTTGACCCACCAATACTTAACACCTCTAAGATTTTGAAGTTCTTCCTTACTCAGATTTCATGTTAGCACGCACGCTAGTTTCGGTCACATTTTAAATATTAATTTGTGGTTGTTAATACGTTAACTATGGTCACTATTCTTGCACAAGCGTGATGTGATGAACCGTAAACAATAAATAATTGCTTAAATACCGTCTAAGACCCACACCCAAAGTTTTATAACTACAGTCAATTTCCTTCGCTATTCTTATGGTTCGTTTGCCTGTTTGTTTTTTTGTTTGCCATATCAGTGTAGTGGTCTGAAAAGCATAAAAAATTACAGGAATAATTTAAAAAATTGGTTGTCCTAAGGATTATACAGTAATTAACTCAAAAACACACTTTACTGAACGAAAACCAGTAATAAGTTAGTAACATAGCCATGAGCTGTTAATTTATGTTGCCTATTGTGGTGTAATTAATACTGGGCTGCCTTTTATTGATTCCGAGGGCTGCACTCAAAAACTTTAAACTGCGGCTTTCGGCCTCTTTGTCTGAAATTTAATACTATAATTTTTGAGGTCAACGCGCGTGATGGCGGGGTGTAATGTTGCTTTGTAAAATGTGACCAATTTAAATACACCCTCGGGCGTCGTTGCTCCTCCTGAGTCATCTTTTCAAAGTCCAAAGGTAAAAGGCGGGAAGGATCAACTTAAGCTGGTAACGTAATAACAGTTGTTGATTTCGAATGCAACAATTCGAAATTCAAAGTAATTACCGCACACAATCATAGGATGTTATTACGCTGCATTTGTTTTTGGAATCGTAATGAAAGGTGGTGGCTTTGTTTTATTGATGTGTTGCAAGCATAATTATTATTTTAAGTGGCATGTAAAAATATTATTCGTAAACAGAAGCGTTATCCCTATTTCTAAATAATGATATAACTATTCAGAGCGAAGTTACATTGTAACTATAAACAACAATTTTAAACGATTGTAAATTTACTTTTCGCCACACCGTGTATCCGTTAGTTGCCACTCGGGGACATCATGTAGAAATAATAGATTTTATAATGAAAACGTAACTTTAATTATAATTAAAGCGTCATTATAATTAATTTGAACAGCACGCGCTGCCTGAGGCGCTGACAGTTGTGAGATTTTTAATAGTCCCCACCCACAACTAGGTGTATATTCTCGGAGTTAACACTAAAGTTTAATATAAAATACTGGCTGATGTCACGTTTCACGTTTCAGTAAAGCTTTCGCTTTTATGAAAACGTATGTATGTCGCAGCTAAAAATCACTTTATTATAATAGTCTAGCGCTATGTTAAAAATAACATACATTGTCAATCGATCAAATTTCTTTGAAACCAATTTTAAGAGTTATTATGATTTCACTTGATATGACATCTTTACATAGTTGCACAGGTGGCCAAGCAGGTGTTGCGACTATTCAATTGTGACAAATATCAATAACGATACACTATGTATTTTTTAACGTCGTAGTTATAATATTAATTAGTGACTTTTCAGTTCGTATTTGTAAAATAAAGATAGCCTTTATCTCACTTATCTATTTCTTGGTAATCCTAATAAATTAATAATCAATGTATCTATCTTTTAAAATTCCAAGTCATCCAATGGTTGTCTCGAAGAGATCCCCGTACCTTTTTCATTCAATAAGTATGTAAAACATATTTAATAGTATCTATGGTGCACCATATAGAGGATTTGTTTTTTATGGTTAGGTAGGTTTAATGCGCTATTATATTTCCGCTAGTAGTTTATAATTTGAATAAAACAATTACTAGATTTTTTATAGAAATGGGAAAATAAAGTAATTTTGCTTTAACAAAACCAACACACGTTACAACGGCTGTTATGGCCATAAATAGTTTTATAACACCATATTGCAACGCTAATAAATAATACTCACAAATTCATCACCTAAAGCCCCATACGACCACAATAAACTTTTTTCACATTAGACTCCCCAAGGCAAAAGAATTGACCCAAACTCCAGCCTTAACTGTATCGAATTAACAAGAGATTTTGCTTGAATGATAAATTGTTTCGCACATTCGTTTCCCTAACCGATTGCCAGTAAGGTCGACAGCACGCATGGTTTCAAGATTTGTCTAAAACATTCTCATACTATTTTAATCTTTATAATAAACACATACAGATTAAAATAAGTTTAGCCTACTTCGAGAATTATTACGTGAATTCGAAAATGGAACATGCGATTTAAAACATGATTGAGGTGAAGTGAAAAAATTAAGCTTCATTGAGAGCTACGGCAAAATTTGCGCGACATACACAATGGCGATTGGAAGTGGAGTGAAATCGTGACAATGAACGATAATGAAGCGGTTTTGTCATGTTTTTAGGAGTTTCGCCGCGTGTGGGTATATTAAAGCACAATTAAGTTATAAATGGGCGTTTATTGGACGATTAATGCGCCAGCGATGGATCGAGGAGGCGTATGCTCTTGTGAAACTAGCGTTTTGAAATCGATGTACAGTCGCCGTGACAATATTATTGTTAGGATGGATTTTTTTATTTTCATTCGACAATATAATCATATTTAGTGCCTTTTCTATTTTGTAACATCCGATTTACATATATTTTGGTAAATTATGTCAAACCAGTATTTATTCTAAAAACTCGTAAGCCCCTAATATTCTCAATCATAATTCATATTCGTATATTAACGAATAACGTTAGGCTAAGTTTTTAGAGTAAGTTAATTCACTCACGGTTATGCGCGATGGATCTATCCGGTGGACAGGATCTGCCAGTCCGCCCGCCCGGCCCGTCCTGCCCACTCGTCTGCCCGTCCAGCCCGTCTGCTCCATTTTTGCCGCTTGTGTTCGGAATTTCGAATAGATCCGCAAGTGAATGCAGGCGGTTGGATGTTCCCGCCAGGCACGCATTTAATTCAGTTGCCAATGGGACAGTGTTAAATGTGGTTGTTTTGACGCGCATGTTTTGCCATATATACACACGACTAATGGCATTTTAGGCGATACTTAACATTTTTGGGACAGTTTCATATCGATTTATCATTCCAAACGCCGTCATTGAATAGTCGAAAGTAATGATTAATTAAATAAAGACATGAAAAATGTAGCATATAATGTTTTAATTGATAATAAATTATTTCATATCTGTGTAAATTCTTTCGGTGTCAGGTCGGTAAATAACTGAATTGAATTTCCATTCCACTGCATCCATTCCATTCTAAGGTAATTATTAGGTCACATGGCTCTCAATTCCCTTAGCAAATTCTGACTGTATTTTTTTCTATCAATAAGCCATTGCTCACAATATATATTTTTTTCTCGTCCATTATAGTGTGTCTGTGTGTTGTCCAGATTAAGAATATAGCACCACTCCATCTCCTCCCGTGGATGTCGTAAAAGGTGACTTAAGGACTCTAAACCAGAGTGATGAGTAGCAGCGTCCTTTCTGTGGAGCAACAGCCATTCTGAGCTAACCAACTCACCTGCTAAACGTGAAGAGTACTGGCAAATTCCCCACAAAATAAAGACACGATTGTTGTGGGGCAGACCATAGGTTTCCACAGCAATGTTTGTTCAGCAGTAGACGTCCTTTGGCTGATTATTCTAAGATCAAGTGTTGTAATGGCCGGTGGTTCGCGAACTCGCTTCATAACCACTAGGTTGCGGGTCAAAAAGCGCGCCTCCAGTGGCGTTCAATAGGCTGAGACAACTGGCCCGGCGGCGCGCACTCTAGAACTGGCGAGAGCGCCTTAGGTTGTAGTTCGCAACTAAGCGCGTCATCGAGGCCTTCCTGCCGCTCTTCGAAACCTGGCTCAATAGAAGCCAGCGCGTCACCTACCGCCTGATGCAAGTGTTCCAGTCACGTTTGTTTCGGTGCGTACCTTCACAGGATAGGACGCGAGGTCACGGCACAATGCCATCATTGTGGAAGCGAGCAGGACGGCACAGCACATTCTTGAGGAGAGGTGGGCTGCGGAGCAGCGTATGCTGGTCAATCCGATCAGGCAAGATCTCTCTCTGCCGGCCTTTATAATCCCCCGAGTAGAGCCTGGGGAGCCTTTTTACAGTCACTCTGCTAGAAGTGGTGACCGCCTCACAGCCATTCCCTCTGAGAGATAAGCGTGGCTCCAATGGGCAGCTCTTGTGTGATCGTACGAGGACCTGGAGCTCCCCATCGGTGCCGAAGATGGTCGCTCTGGTGGTTTTAGCCGGTAGGAGTTCAGCATGCACCTCCACCCTTCTCTGGGCCGGAGGAAGTACATGGTGTGTTTCCACCGGGATAATAAAATAAAAAGAAGGTTGCGAGTCAAATCTGGCATGTTCCAATGTGACTTTTTCTGTCATGTAATTATGTCTTATTATTTTATTAATTATATTTTTCTCTATTACACGGGTTTATATCCCCTGTAAGGGGGAACCCAGTCTTTTGATAGGCTTACGCGGGGACATGGGTCCACAGAGACCCTTTAGAGAATTTTAATCTAAAATGTAATGGGACACTAACCGGGGACTCTCCATGGCTGCACTATAAAATGCAGTCTCGGATTGTCCCCGGAGGTACTATTGTATGAAATGGAAACTACAAGTATAAGGTCTATTGCAATGGGTGCTAAATGGATGTAATACTAAGAAAAACGGAAAAACGACGTCCGCCTTTCAACTTTAAATGTGAAATTCTGTGGCAGAGGGTGTCTTGCCACTCACAATATGGGCCCCCTAAATGGCCACCACTGCAGGTAAGAAGGAGCAACACCAGTGTGAGCGTATAGGGGTGTAGAGAGGTGCGGCACCGGTTTCACCATCGCGCGTCTCGAAAAGACTCGGAGCGGGTTTCCCCGTTATTACGCCATTAGACACTTCCACCCCCGAGCATATAGCTCTGACGGCCCCCCTCTGATCAGCCAACTAAGGCAAGCCCAAGTTGAAAATCCTACGGGCACTCATGGGGTACCACTCCAACCAACCAATAAAAGCAAGCCGGAGACAAAGCCCTGACCGACTCTCTGGAGCTTTCGGGTACGTAGTGTTGCCACTCACATTCAACTCGCCACAAACCGCCCTGCGTTATTAAAATATAATTATAATATTTATTAAGTGTTTTAGGCTGTAGTCATTGGCTGACTACACCTCGTAAATGGGTATTTGCTCGACCAGGGAAGTACCATGCATGCTCGTTTGCCCTACTATTTTATTTAGAAAAAAACGTGTATTTGGCAGATCTCCAGGGTATTCCACGCAAAATTTAGGAATCGGGTAGTCTCCTACAACTACACACTGAGGGTGCTGATTTGCAGCAATTTATTAGTACGCTCTGTACGATAGCCGGACCGTTTTTAATAGAATAAAGACTTATCAATCAGTGAAGTAACTATTCACAAATAATTTGAGGTAAAATAAAACTAGAAAAGGAATTTTTCATTACGAGATGCTTAAAAATCTGTGTCCAGGTAGAGATTTTTCGATATTTCGGAAAGTTTTGTACTACTGTAAATCCGTAAGATTTTGCTGAACATATATTGTGTTTTTTTGGTAGGTATTGACCCAAGCTATCACCCCCTGCAGTATGTCGTGCTATTTACTGGACATCCTGTATAGCAGACCGCGAACGTGTCTAGATAAATAAGAAAAAAAACATTCATTGCTACAAAATTTTCACTTCTGTCGGCACTCCCGGAGTGCAACCCGTATTTTGTTTTTTTAATTTCGCATTACAATGGATTTTATTTTCTAACGCTTCATTCATAAACAAGACGATGTGCACAGTAATAATTAGCAATCTTTCAATCTAGGTGCGCCGCAAATACACTAACATTGATTATTATAATTGACCCAATATTGGTCACATTAAAGAGTCATTATCATTACGTATTAAATGACCAATTAACTTGTGTATATGAGCATACCGTCATAAAAAAAATACATGAAAGTTTTGTGACACATCATTGCATATCTACATTCACATTAAAGACATATTATATTATAAGTACTTTATTGTCGACAGCAGAAATAACCTCTAAGGGACTCATCATATTTGATACTAGCTGGATCCCGCGGTTTCACCCGCCGTTTAATTATAAAGAAATTAGATTATTTATAAGTAATTTAGAGTACTTGCGGCATAGACACTTAACATAGAGTGTAAATATTTGTATTCATGGGTTTTATTTTTTGCGTGGAACACTAATTATAAAAAAAAGACTATGTTATTCCTTATAACATCAGCCATCTGCCAGTGAAAGGCCCGTAGAAATCGGTCCAGCCGTTTCGGAGATTAGCGGCAACAAACAGACAGACAAAAAAATAAACAGTTTTTTTTGTTGTAGGTACCGTATATACTTTCATATGCATTTGGTAAAAAGCTGTTAAGTATTTTGACATTACAAACAGACACTTCAATTTTATTTATTTGTATAGATCATCTGTTCGCAAATACCAGCTTTCCCGAAATTGCGTGTAATGTGAACATACTTGTTGACATCGTGAAGTTTCCTTAAATGTGATCTGTTTTTCCCCAGTGGAAATTTATCTTGAACTTCCTCCGCCCCGAAGAAGGGCGAAGGGCGAAAGGTACTCGTACCGACTAAAACCGCTGGAGTGTTCATCTTCGGAACCGAAAGGGGGCTCCAGGTCCTCGTAAGATCACACTAGAGCCGCCCATGTTAAGCGGTCATCCCCTCTAGCGGAGGGAAAGTACAGGCCAGGCACTTCTCGGGGAGGATTGTAAAGGATCCCCCCAAGCCTCACTGTGCGCTGTGCTGTGCAGACATGTGACCTGGGCTAGAGATGTGACCTGACCTCAAACTGTGTGATATTTCAAAATCTTCATTCCGTACAATCTCCATGGAAACATGTGTATATGAAAACAGGCCATATCGTATTTTGCCCCAGAGAAAGTGTAAGCGTGTAGGTCTACTTCACATCCCTAACAAGAATAACAGATTTCTAAGATTGGTGGCGAACTTTGATGGTAATAAAATGTGTAAGTAGTCTCTAACGCTACGCGACACTCGCAGACTGACATATTATTATATACAATGTAATATAATTACTGGTGTGCGGCCGCATGTCACCGTATGCCATTACGTGTGAATCACATGATGATCTTAAACGATCTCGTGTAAGAATTGTATTGTTTACATTTCAATGTGTTTTTAATTGTACATTGAGTTGTTAACTTGACATACAATGTTTTCTATGATCATTAAAATGTACATAATACTACTTAATTACCAGACTTATAGAGGCTGTTTGTCTTTGTCGTTTATCTATGTGACAGTATAATTAAAACTGTTAAACAAGTAAATTGTTTAGGCTGTAGATACAATGAGGCCGCAGCGACAGATGGCCGTTAGGGTGATAATGGAATACCGTACGATCTCCTTCGAGGCAGTGAGCCTCAAGGCCAGATCACCGCCCTGGGATCTGGAAGCGAGAGTCCTCGCCCTACATGACCGTAAATGTACCGGGTATGCGCCAATGCTGCACGGGATGCGAATCTATACCAGCGATCGCGCTTGTCGTCCTGTACCTATATAGCTTCCAAAAATGTGATACGACCTTCACGAAGCTGCTTCTATTTGATATCAATGATATAATTGATATGCCCGGCACATGTATGGAGGAGAGATTCTGATGATGATCGTGGTGGATGAAATGAACTGCCCTGACGACACCCGAGTGTCCTCCGGGCAGTCTCTGGTACTTAGTATCTCACAAGTCAGGTCGCTCCCGTTTGTAAGGTACCTACTAAGAACCAGATGAATGAGTGGATGGGGGACGATATACCGATAAGATAAGATCTCTAAAAACGCCACAAAAATTTTAATTTCATATAAAAATAACATACTTTACACGAACAACTAAATTTTAATCAATAGGAATATGTAAATATAATTATAATATGCAAGCGAGATATAAATTGGATTCCAAGCAGCACGGCAGCATCAGCACGCATATTAATTTGTTAGTCGTTTTTATATGTATAAACCGTTTTACTGCATCATTATCTATAGTATTAGTTTTATTCGGATAGATGCTATAATAACATCAGTAATACACCTTATTTATATAGATTATATTATACTAGCTAGTAAGTGGAGATAACAGTTCCGTGATCAAACTGCACGAAGGTGCTGACGGTACCGGGACTGTCATCGTCAACTGGGGTTATCACTGAAAACCAGCGTTGTGGTGTTGCTCTGGCCACATCATAGCATTATGCTGAGTGAGAACCCTATTGACACAACTGCGACGTACAACTGCCAAGTGCCAACAGGTACATCTTGACTACTCGTATTGTCGAGCCTCATTCCATCCGCCTCGCATCACTAGAGCCACTCGGAGCTGTTTATTATAATTCGCTATTAATCGCGTAGCGAGACGGGGGATCGCTCTTCTCTGTTGCATTGAGTGAGTCGATCTTTTAATATTATATTAAGTCGTAAGTAGTTAGGTATACTAAATTTGTAAACATAATTGGACGTCGTTTGTTGTAGTTCAATGTATGAGATTTTCTTTATTTCTTTCTTACGTCAACCGATGCGATCCGTTTCGTGTGTACGAGTATTTTCCAGTGCTGGGCAATTATTAAGCCCACAAAAGTCAAACAGACCCCATTATTCATTCATTATCATATCAGCTGAAGAATATCCACTGCTGAACAAAAACCTTCCCCACAGACTTCCACAATGACCGGTTACATGCCGCCTGCATCCAACGACTCCCAGCGAACTCCTCCAGGTGGTCTCTCCATTTCGTCGGAGGCCGTCCCCCACTGCGTTTTTCTGTGCGTGGTCTCCGCTTGAGAACCTTTCTGCCCCAGCGGCCACCAATTCTTCGAGCTGTGTCCCGCCCATTGCCACTTGATAGTTAGCTCAAGTGCCTACTTACCTACCTTATCTCTTAGATGTCCAGCCCAGACCTTTTTTATTTTTTTACTACCTCGGTGGAAATACATCCTGTATTTCCTGCATCTTGTATTTGATGCATACTTAAGTAGGTGTTCAGTCGCTCTTAGCTAGGAAACTATCTGTTAATTTCAAATGAATACCTGTTATAAATTAACTTCTTTATAATGTCCAAGACATTTCGCATACATTTATCAAACTGTCACAATCAAATTCATTTTATTTTAGTATCGGTTGTTTCATCAAACTTTATACGAGCCGAAACTATTAACTCGGATCTAATCCTCATATCAAAGACGGCATTAAATAGATCCGAATAATGTTATTATCGGCTTACAGTTTAACAAACTTACTATTACACCTGTATATCTAAATAACTACCTAATACACATAGTGTAAGGTTGTAAATTGAATATGGGATGGTAAAGGTTTTTAATTTGAATGTGTCGCTCAAAGGCTGGGTCTTTCCGACTAAAGGAACCATGCCTCATTAGTACTTATAGCAAATCAATTGATATCAAAACTATTTATGACCAATCCTAAGGCAAAGGTGCGACATCTAGCGTGTTGTATAAATTAAGTTTTGGAGATAATCAAAGGTTTCTTCTTTTACAACCACTCAGTGATTTAGATAAGTTTTGGAGCTCTACAATTATGTTGCATTCTTTTTATTTGTATGAATCTATTCCTAAGCCGTGCCATAACCGCCGTACCATCTAGGAATCAGGCGGTTCCAACTAAGGACAGGCTTAGCAAGAGCGGATGAGTTAAAATTGTTGATGATTGATTGACGGTAGTGTGCTCTTAAATCAGATGCTTCGACTTTGTATCTTCATTGATTTCCCGAGTTCCATTTCATTGAGACCCATAAAGCATTAGCAAGACGTACTTAAAAAAGAGAGATGAGCAGCAGCGTCCCTTCTGTGGTGGAACAGTGGCCATTCTGCGCTCACTAACCTGCCTGCCAAGCATGGTGGCAAATTCCCGGGATCCGGGATTCCCTTGATTTACGGAATTCATAAGTCCATAATACCTAATTCGTAGTGAAATAAGCATTTTGAACATAATTTGTTCCTAATCGTTGCGACCTCTATACGCTGATGAATCCGAACATCTAACCTTGAAAGATGTACATCAGAAGTTCTTACTTTCGTCGAAAAATAAAAATCGGCATCTGCTCTACCAGTCGTCGTCACTGTTTTATGTACTGTATTACCCGTAGTCCCTCAGCTATTTAAGTGCGTTTGTTAAAATCGCTTACTGTTCGACCTCTTCCTTTCGCTGCGTAGTCTTTCAAACGAGGGATTAAGCACGCGTATCGCCGAAAACGAGACGCGCCAACAATACGCCGCCGCCGCGTGCCGGTGTCTTTGATACGATAGACGGGATCCTCGTTAGTTTGTACTTGACATGCGTTGTTCATGTTAAACAGATTATAATTTTTGTTAGACAGCCACAGGCTTAAACTAGCGGCAGACTTGATGGGATTGAGCATCGGTGTCAGAGGATAGTCAATATTTTGGTGAACGAACCCCATTTTTATGAAGTTTGTTTACTTATTAGCTATAGTTACATAGTTCCTCGCACCGGAAAACGCAGCGTGGGACGACCTCCAACGAGGTGGACAGAGGACCTCGTGAAGGTCGCTGGGAGTCGTTGGATGCGGGCGACGTGTGACCGCCTTTGTTCAGCAGTGGACGTTTGTTGGCTGGTATGATGATGACATAGTTCCTTGTAGTTCTAGGCAAAGAATATATCAGCTCTCTTCATCTATGGATGTCGTAAAAGGCGACCAAGTGTTTTAACAGGATGGGCAGCAGCATCCTACCGTACGTACTAGTAACAACGCGCTGCGATCACCAATCCGCCAGCCTAGCGTGATGGATTATGGCAACATCCGCTATGACTGCTCATTGTAGTGATCATCGGGAGGCCCCTGTTCAGCAGAGGATCTTGACGGGCTGATGTGTGTGTGTGTGTGATAAGTGTGATAACTTATTAACTACACACACATGGTAGTTTTTTTTAAATAATACTTTCTGGTAATTAGTCCATTACAATCGCAATAGCTGTTTTTTGCAGTCCGTTTTACATCTTATGTGTATTGCCGATGTGGGGGTCCCTTCGGGCGCAGTCTTCATTCAGTCTAGAATCTTTCCGCCTCAACGACCATTCTATGTGCTATATACCCCGCCCATTGCAGTTAACCTTACTAATCCTTTCAGCGATGTCGGTAACTTCAGTTCTTGAAACAGTCCATCATATTGTAACACATTAATCCTATTATCTCTCGTATCATCGTACAAAAAAAAAAACATATTATATTAGTCCACTTCTGGACATAGGGTTCCCCCTAATATACGAATTGTTTTCTTAAAAATATTATGATAGTGACCTATCTCTGAAAAATATCTTTTGTTTTCATTTAACAGCTACAACCTATTTCAAAACAAAACTGCAGTTAAAACACGAAAGGATGTTTAAATAACGCTCAAAGCCGCCGTTACTCATAAAATTCCTGTGTTATATCAGTGCTATTTTCGACACAATTATGTGTTTATTAAATGATAACAAACAAATACTAGCATCAAACGCCAAGATTATGATATTCCTTTGAACGATGCTCGTGCCTCTGATTTGATAAATAAGATATAAATCACACAGTTTTATGTTATCCTGGTATCTCTCAGCATTGCTAAGTAATTAATGGGCGTCTTCTGCGAATGATTTTCAACGTTTTTACATAGAGACAATGATTAAAGTAATGATTAAGTCTTATTTCTAAATAATATTGTTGTCACGACTTCATTCGCTTAGAGATCGATTAAACTACATTTTAATCTCTCCGAGAGCTTTGTAAATTGAATCAATGCCTGCTTACATATATACCGTGTGGTGTCCGGATTAAGAATATAGCACCACTCCATCTCCTCCCGTGGAGGTCGTAAAAGCCGACAAAGGGACTAACCCAGTGGGATGGGCAGCAGCGTCCTTTCTGTGGAACAGTAGCCATTCTGCGCTCACCAACCCGCTTGCCAAGCGTGGTGAGTACTGGCAAATTCCCCCCAATTTGATGACACAGTGGTGGAAATCTATGGGGGAGGCCTTGGTTCAGTAGTGGACGTTGTATGGCCGATATGGTGATGATGATATATATAGTCCAGCGTGTTTACCACTGCTTTCTTTTTGGGATAAGCAGCCATGGACGGTAAACAGGTAGTAGAAGTAAACAATACTGGCTTTGTACGATCTAGAAAGCGGTTAGATTCAGATGATTTAACTGTGAATTCTTAATAAACTAGTTTTAAATAAATCTGTCAACTAGTAACAGAAAAAAATACATAATACTCGAGAATTCTGATGAACCTCTTTAAATCGCCACCCATTACGAAGTCAAAGCAACTTACCAATTTCAATAGCATTTTTTGCTTGCGCAATCTCCATCAACAAGACCTAAAATAACATCGAAAGTTAGCCAGTAATGGCTATAATAAATTGACCATTAAAGCAACTTAATACAGTTTTTCATTGAGGACTTTCTATGATGTTTTTGCCGTCCGTTGTCACACGTAATTGATCATGGCAACTGTCTCTATTGATAATATTATGAGCTTGTCTTTTATGCACTATTTTAAGTTGATCTGATATTGGCTTTCACAAAATAGTAGATTATTGACAGCTAATTTAAAAAAAAGATTTTGTAGCCGCTTTCTAATTTCTCCCTACAATGTTAAGCGAGTGTGTGTGAGTGTAATGTTGAGTGTTTTGAACAAAGAGAATGCACCCTGCATTCTCTTTGTTCAAAACACTCAACAATCACGATTAGCGCAGTGGCATTGGCTTTCTGTGCATCCCCACGTTCGATTCCTACGTGGAGCATGCCCCAGACAGCAGAAGAAAGGGACAAGTGGAAAGAAGGAAGGGAGACATTTGCCCTGCACAGTCGATCGGATCGGGCAAGAATTTTCTCTGCCGGTTATGTTGGCAGAGCATGAAAATTGGAGTGCAGTGGTGTCCTTCTGTCTTCATGCCCCAGTAGGAGACTGCAGACCGGGATCGGCAGAGGGCCGATCCCCCATGGAGAAGGACGAGACGGCGCCTGGGTAACAACCGCCCCGGCTCTCAGGTCCAACAGGCCTGAGCCCCCTGCTGTCGCTACATGGTGGGGGTCCCTCGGGAGTCGGGGGCGCGCATATTGGAGACTGCATGCTCATACCGAGGCGGCTCCCGGGAAGACTGTGGCGCACACGTGGACAAGTGCCGCCGTGTGCGCAGCACAGTGCAGAGCGAGGCTTGGGGGGATTCTTTACAATATTCTCCGAGAAGTGCCTGGGGGGGATCTTTATTCAGTCGCCTTCCCTCCGCTAGAGGGGGTAACCGGTTTACAGTCATCCCCTCCGAGATGTACCTAAAGGCGTGGCATCAATGGGGCTCTAGTGTGATCTTACGAGGACCTGGAGCCCCCTTCGGTGCCGAAGCTGTCCACTTCAGTGGTTTTAGCCAGTAGAATTCACGTAGAACTTCCACTTGGTCCAGTAAAAAAAAAAGTTGTCCGGCATGCCCCTTCACCCTTCCCCGTGGCGGAGGAAGTTCATTTTTAGTTAATTTCTACTGGAAACCAATAAAAATACATTTTAAAAAACAGCTGGTAATAATAAGTAATGCGTGCCATTAAAAATGTCTTGAAGACTTGAATAGAGTTATCATTTGTGTAACTGTCAGTCTGTGTTACCATCTAATCCTGCAGCTTTAGTTTCATGATGAATGACGATTCATGAATTTAATTTGAAAACATTTTAAGTATGCAGACACAGAAATGAATAACACTAGGTACTTACTTTTTTTGAGGGGATTCTCGCAAACGTTTCAGGAACATATCGAAGATTGATTGGTAGAGAATGCCACATGGCATTAAGTCAGTTAAAGTGTAAATTAATAAATATCGTTGCATAACCGGACAATCTTTCTCGGCTTCGCCAGGGTTTGGAAGTCTTAAAAACTACAAGTCAAGCAAATGCAGCTATGGGCACCCACTGCGGGACTCAGACCTCGGCTTAGGGCCTTGATGGGGGATGAGGGGAAGGGATTTATAAAACTACAGTCTCAGCCCGGGCGCGAGGTCCGGGGGGATTATTAAAACGTGTTTGAACAAGACGTCTCTTCTTTGGGACACAAATGAAAAACAAAGTGTGGTCGTAGTTTCCTTATAGGATATATAAGATTGTTTAATTCTACACATGGCTACAAAGAAAGTAGTTGATTGAACTATTCTAGCTTTATAAATCCCAAATGTATTAATGCAGATTATTTTAAGCAGTTTTAGCGTACAAAATTGTATTCTATTCCGCCACACATCCAAGGTATAACACCTAATAATACTAACACACATCAGCCACATCCCTTGCTGAACATTGGCCTTCCAATGACAACTGCAATGAGCGGTCATAGAGTAGGTATATCGCCATAATCACTACGCTTGGCAGGCGGATTGGTGCCAGCAGTATGTTATTAGCACACGAGATGCTCCTGCTCAGACCCTTGATATGCTTAGTTGCGTTTTATGGCACTCGTGGGCGAAGTATGGTCTATTTTTAGACGGTACCCGCAGCCTGACTAGCTAAAAACAGCAACAGCAGACGCAACAGAGCTACCGCGCAACAAAGGTTCCACCTGTAGCAAATCGCCAAAAACTTGGCAAGTATTACGTAAGGCATTCACCCGCTTGTCGCTACTCGTGGCTGGAAGCAATTAGCACTAGCGCCAGTAGCAATAATGTAGCTGTGTAAGTGTAATTTTTAGTTCATTGATCGTCCGACAGAGGATGCGTCAGAGATATTCGGCTGATTAGTCGGTATCGGCAAATAAGTAATTCTAAAATTACGTTTGACAGCGGCGTCTGCGCGATTTACGACTGTCGCAAACCGTCTGCGTTCCCCAGTGTTTTTAGCTAAACTCCGTATTCGTAAGAATTCTCTCTGTGAATGTGGCATGGCAGAAGGTACTTTAGAGCACTTATTTTCTCCTGTCCCAACCTCGTTGTCCCCGTTTAAGATATTCTGCCTTCCAGTTTTTTTCATTTCTTCTTACCCTAGTCGAATCGTTTTCAGTTAAAATATGAAGTACATTTATTGAAAAGAACAATATTAAACTCTATTTCTATTGTGTTTATTTATCTTAAATATTTATTATGTTCAGTTTATCAACATTGTGATTTTTATGGGCATTATAAAATAAAAGATTTTGCACTATTATTTTTAGATTATTCAACCAGTTCAGTTCTGGTTTGCTATCAAGGGCTATTTATGATTTTGGTTTTTCGGTTTAATACATTTTTGTTTTATCAAATCTTGACATTGGCAGAATCAGTGACAAACCGATGGAGCCATAAACTAAAATTGCAATTGGAATTGGAACCGTCTGCGACACACGTAATCAGCCCGAATCATACGAAACCCAGGAACGACACAAAATATACTTTATAATAATCTAATCTAATATTATTGCTATATACTCGTAGTAACGTACCTGCGTGTACAGAAATATTGATTATTTACAATTGGATTATTTCAGTACTTATGGAAAAGAGAAACAGGTGGTAAAATAGGCGGGGCAGTAAAAATACCTATTAGAAAAAAAACCGTCGATAACCTCTATTAGAAACAAAAGCCGTAGAGGCTCCGACTAAATTAAATTAAGCTAATCGATACCTTTCAATAGAGGATACCCGCCACCCTAAAATTCCATTAATATTGATACACACATAAAACATAAACAATTATATAACTCTTGGCCGTTTTAGGAGTGAATTGATCCTAATTATGTCGAAATAGGCGTTAATAGGACATCTAATGGTCTGTTTTATGACCGAGCGGGCCGTCAAAGAGCCTCCCGTACTATTTATTGGCCTCTTTTTTGTTTTCGGATCTAAGTTTTTGTGTAAACACTTCCAAACTTAGAATTCAATCCATCAATTTGAACATCTCTGTCTTAAAATTCTCTTCGAGTCTGTCTGTCGGATAAATTGTAAATCTTTGTATATTTTAAATGATTCTTAAAATTGATTTGTTTTGTAAATATAATCAAAATTTCAAAGCCTCTAATATGTTTTATGCCTACAGTAGCTACTTCACTACTAAAGTACAAATGAACTGAGGTAAAGCCAGAATGATAAATAACAAATAAGAATAACTCATAAAACTGCAAAAATATTAGGATCCAGATTCTACTGCTAGTGTCAGTGCTGCAGATATTGCCTTTGCATTTAAAAACGTAAAGTTTAAGAAATGTGATTTAAAAGTAATCAAAGATGCACATGGTCACAAACTAATGAAGCAAAGGACACGGAAAAAAACTGAAAAGAGAAGGAATAAGCGTCAAGAAAAAAACTTTAAAGGCAAAAAAATCTAAATAATAATTAAAGAAATCCATTATCCTACCTACTTTTGGGTTTGAATATAGAGACGTGTTGCGAATACTTTCTTTAAATTTCCATCTTGAAAAACACGGTAAGAATTTTCAAAGTATTCACTTTCTAATCCCCATTAGTATTTTACTACACTTCTAGTAAACCGGACTCCACATGGTCCAAAACCGAAGAGAATTCTGTCATATCGTTTCGGTTCTAACCGAAGGTTTGACCAAAAGAATAGGTACTATTGCACCATAATTTATAGCGAAGCCCAGCCGAGCTATACGCTATAATAGCTTCTCAGACACCTCCGCGAGTTGGAATGTAATAGTGCTATTCGTGAGAGCAGGACGTCAGACCAGAAGCGCCGCTCCACGTCAAAATACGTGCTCCGTTCGTTTTATTACCTTGCGGTGATGTGGTGAAAGGGAAGGAAGTCGACATCGATAGATTATTGTATCGTTAAAGATGTCGATAGTAGTAGACTAATTAATAAGTAAATTAAGTTACAACAGTTTAGGAACAGTCTCATTCGATTCCAGGTATGTATGAATGACTGCATCAATGTGTTTGATAATACATTTATTAGGAGAAGTATACGAGCAAGATGTGCTAAGTAGGTATCTCTTAGTTAAATATGGAACGCGGCATTCATGATGTGGTGTTTTCATATTATTTCGCCGAGTTAAGGCTGGGTTCAAACGGTCACATGGCAGCAAATTGACTTATGCAAGTGTTATAAATCCTAGCCATTCTCCGTTTTGTGACATTTATGACGTAATATCGCGCGCAAATCACGCTAGGTGGGGTACCCACCGTGTGCAGTCAACCTCTCCAAAATGTGCCTATAGGTGTGGCACTAGTGGGTGGCTCTAGTGTGATCATACGAGGACCTTAAGCCCCCTTTGGTGCCGAAGATTACCACCCCAGTGATATTAGCCGGTAGGATTCCGGCATAGCCATTGGCCCTTACCCGGGGCGGAGGAAGCTCATAATAAATTTCCATGATATAAATAAAAAATAAATAAATAAAAGTTGGGGAATCATCCATCCGACCATCCGAATCCCAAGTACTACAATATGTAAATTACTTATTTATTTGACATTTTTATAGAAACACATATTTTTAAGATCAAAAATCAGCCATGAATGTGTCGTATTATTTAAAGAATAATTTCCAAATATTATCGAACAAAACAACTAATTTGCTTTAAATAAAACCAATACTAAAACAAACATCAAAGTAACACAAATTAAAACTTTCATACTCAAACAAAAAAATATCGACAACAACAAAACCACTCAGGCAAGTCACATCACTAAAGCCGTGCGGCGGCAACTTCAAAGGAGGCCACCTCTTTGATGTGGCCGATGGCGCGCGCCGCCAAACGCCGTAAGCGCCAAATCCATACGTCATCCTCCTGTCATTATAACGCCTCACAATCGAGCCACGGAATGTGAAATTACTTACGAGACAATATAAATTGACAAGTCGGTTTAATAGCGATTACTTGCCTTTAATGTTGTCATTCTATAAGGTCGTAACATCGATTGGCAAGGTGATCATAGCTTCAATTAGGTGAATTGATTTTGATAATTTTGTTTACAAAATTGACAACCTTTAGAAAGTGATCTCTATTAGAAAGTGATATTATCGACATTTCTGGTGACAAAGTTCACACAGTTATTTGGTTTTGTGAAAATTACAGGCCCGTTTCATGCCATATACAGTAGGGCAGCGGGCAGAAAAGGGAAAGAAATTGGGAACTGCTACAGTGTATCTGTTATTGATCGAGATTTGATCATATTTTATGTGTTTTGGTAGTAACTACAAAACAAACTTTTGTAAAAAAGGTGTGTGATCAAAAAGTGAAAATTAATAGTCAGGGACTACAAGAAGAAAGATCACTCCGCCTAGTAGTATAAAAATTATAATTAATTCTAAATTAATAAATATAATAGTTATTCATTTTTTAGTGGTTGATACAGTCGGCTGCTGCGCTCCGGGTCGCGGGTTCGATTCCCGCACGGAACAAAGTATGATCTGTAGGTAGTTGTTCCGGGTCTGGGTGTATTGTGTGTGGAATTCATGTCTGTAAACGCACCCACGACACAGGAGAAATCCTAGTGTGGGGCAACGTTTTTTTTAATTTAAAAAATAAAATAAAAGAAGAATTTGGTAGTTACACTCTTTTTAATACTTATACTTACATAGATTCTATCCTGCAATTCTATCTCAATATTTACACGTTAGCGGTCCGAGCCCTACATTTAGGGAATTCAATCAGTCAAATTCTATGAAGTCAATTCATATCTAGGAATTTGTCCTATAACAAATAACGACCAAAATTAATAATAATCAATCTAATCCAAAATCTTTGAATATGGGATTGGGGATTTATCTGTTTTTTTTGTTAAGTGTCATCTTAGCACAACAGACAGATCAAGTTCAAAATCTTAAATCTAAAGAATTTGAATTACTTTGACAATTAAATTAGGCCGATAGCAAATCTAAAACTGGACGTATGAGCGGGAATCAGGAAAAAGAAAACGAGAAAGACATGAAGTTAGTTTTATTTTTTAATGAAAGTGAAAAGCAGAAATTTTCGAATGTATTGTGGGCTGTGGCGATTCCCAAATTGGGCTTGGACATTAAATATAAATAACCAAAACTAACCTAATATTGACCAAATTCTTGGCTTATTACCTATATAATTACTCTTTGTATTAATTAGCAATAACAAAATTCAAGAATTATTTATTTATCGTAAATCAATAGCTTTAATAAAAAATAAGTTTAAGTTAAGTGCATCCTTACACTTTATTTTTTTATCGTGGGGAAATCCTTATGGGCTTCCTCCGCCTGAGAAGTCCGGCTAAAACCCCACGGGGTCCTTCCACTTACCTCTGGCTGGGACTGAGGTGTTCGCAATGTCTGCATCATACCGCACCCCGGCAGGTATCGTATCGTCACTGTTGGACGGGCCCCGTCTCTGTGTGTCCTGGCAGAGCGCACATATCTTCAGAGGCGTGGGCAGAACACTCGCACCCGTCTCGGGCTTATCCTGATATGCTGCCCTATAATACTTTAGTATACCTACGTAAGCGCATCTTCATCATGGTATGACTTTGTCATGACTTTGACATGGTATTTTATTTATAAAATAATGCATTTATTTGGTATATTCTGTATGTCACAGGCCTTCTTATATCTATCTTCCTGCCCTGGTTCCAAGTTACTTGAGGTCGACGCAATATGTTTATATTGAAGGGATTTCATCAAAAGGGTTCTACAGTCGGCCGCCTGCCTGATACCAACCCTCCTTGAGTATGCCAGTGTGGTTTACCTGTCACTTACAGGTAGCTCAAAGTGCTTAATAGTACTCACCAGGTTCCAAACTACCTTGGTCGCAGCACCCACGGGATGAGCTGGGGTAGTCCTTTTCGTGACCGGAGCTACACGCTTATGGGCCTTCTTCTAGTTCTTTATTCCTCATTGATTGATCGATACATCTTAACCCCATAGTCGGATACGATCTGGTAAGATTTCTATTCTCGTTTTCACTCATTATTTTCACCTGTCTATCTTTGAGTTTGAGAGGTATTGTATCAAACTTTGCTGATGTTAAATCAGAACTGTTTACACTTAAATATTACTTAATTATTCTTTTGTTTTTGTATGATGAGAGTGTCATGGACATGACGTGCAATGAAAATTCAATAAAACATATTAAGTTAGGGGTACCTATGTTAATTTCTCGTGTGGCGCCAGCTAAGAATAGCATCTCATCGCATGGGTATTGAAAAAGGCGACTATGGGATTTGCTGGAGGATGAAGGATGGAGGAGCAACGTCCTTAGAGTACATTGAAAACTAAACTGGATCGCCAACCCACCTGCTAAGCATGGTGATTATGGCAAAACCCCTCAATGAGCACACAACACAAACCCTTCACCGGCTGTTGAGACGTTTTTGGTAGAGTCGTTTATTTATCATTAGCTTGATTCATAAATGGAGACGACTCTAACATAACATTTTAACAAAATCTATAGATAATTCTTTTGACTTTTTAAATTGCACTGAAAATATATTATTTTAACCTAAGCAATCCTGTAGTCGTTATACAGTTAAACTACTAGTATATATCTTCGATATCGCAAAAAAATTCTTGTCTGACACTGTGCTTATTCTACACCATACCTTGAACAATAGTTCGCGAATGTGAAAGGGCACAAAAATAAAATTACACGTTATACAAGAGGGCATTGTGAACAATAATTTGGGCAACCCTTTACATGTGTTCCAAGATATGAATCTTTTAGATTTTTGTTAATATACCTCTACAAACGATGTCTGCTTGTTGATAGGACCAATGGATAATAATTATTAGTTGTTGTTTTTTATGTATTATGAAGCTTCAGCCGTGGAGGTCTGTCAGGAAATATGTGAGAGCCAAATAAATTATTGTCATACATATCTGGAGACTACCCTTGCTAAACATGAACTTTCTATCCTACGGTTAATAGTATTTCAGGGGAACATTTACACCGTCAAATTTCCATTGTATTTTTTGCGACCTCCTATAGATAAGTAAGAGGACGGGTTGCTGTGTGGGCCTGGTACAGCAGATTAATCTCTGAGTGACTGCGGTAAGTTATAGATAAATACAAATTTTCCATACTTACTGAAAAATTGATACACGTTTTCTCGAAAGTACGTTCTTATTTGTGTATACGATAAAAAAGTGCTATTCTGCAATTGTCTTACTTATTCCAAAGTTATTAAATTAAACAATAACCAACCGTCACTGAATTCAAATCTATACCAGTATAAAAATGAAGTGTCTGTCTGTGATTTCAAAATAAATGCCAAAATCTAAGGGAAACTGCAATTTATACGATGCCTAATCAAATATGACTGTATTTTTAATTTTTGTCTGTCCGTCCGTTATCGACGACGATGAAGACGACCTGGTGAAGGTCGCTAGGAGTCGTTGGACGAAGGTGGCATGTAACCGGTCGTTGTGGCAATCTCTGGGGGAGGCCTTTGTTCAGCAGTGGACGTCCTTTGGCTAATACGATGATGATGTCGGTCCGTCTGGAAGTTTGTGCCAAATAGGCCCCGAATCGGCTAAACGGATTTCAATGAAAATTTTAGGAATAAAAAGTCTCCTCTTTTATTCCTAAAATTTTAGCTTTGAGAATTGTCGTGCATTCGTTCCATTTAGATATCTTGCAGGGTTCAAAAGATATGAATATAAATATAACGTATGCCTAGCGAAGTGGGCAGGTAACGGCTAGTAAATATTAAGAAATAATCAATACAGCTTCGATCTTAACTTGCCGACCATCAGGCAATTTATGAAACGAGCGTCCAAACGCTATTTCGATTCTGCTCTGTCCCACCCAAATCCCCTTGTGGTGGCAGCCGCCGATTACCAACCTTCCCGTATTAGTAGACCGCCCGAGCCACGTTCTGTTCGACCCAGACTATAAAATCACGTTAGATCACTTAAAGAGACTCGCGTGTCTCATTCACTTAACACCCGACCGTTTTACCGCCCTCACCGCCGAGGATGCCCGCCTCACCGACGTCGCGGAGACCTATCGCCGCGTCACCTTCCCGTTCAAGCTAGTACTTCTCCGCCCCGTCTCTTGCTCACGGCTGGCCCGTGCCGAGCCTATAGTTTTAAATGTCCCCTAAAATGTATTATTTTAAATAATACCGATCCAGCTGTCCCCAAAACAATAGCTTGTATCCCCAGCAACGCTTTAAGCCGAAGTCCGTGTCCCGCAGGGGGTGCCCTTAGCGCAAGTTGCTTATTTATTATTTTAAGTCTGGCTGGAGCCCTCTTTTCGCTTCGCCAGAAACCATACTTTCCAGAAATTTAAGACCTACAGAAAAAATAACTACAATACAGTTTGTTCAAAGAAATTGTTTTTTTTGCATGAGATGGAAACTATAACGATAAGATCTATTACAATGGGGGTTATATGAAATGAAAAGTTAAAGAAAAACGGAAACAACGGTGTCAACCTTCAATCAACCTATAATGTGAAATACTGTGACAGACGGTAAATCGCCACTTACAATATGGGCCTTCTAAATGGCCACAACTACAAGCAATAGGAAACAACACCATGAGCGGCACGGGGCGTCGCCGTTTCACCATTCCCGTATCGAAGACTCGGCGTCCCCGTTATTACGCCATTAGAAACTTTCATCCGCGAGCATATAGCTCTGGCGGCCGCCCTCTGATCAGCCAACTAAAGTAAGCCAGAGTTAAAAGTCCTTCTTTTTATTGGTGTCCAGTGAATATTCTACATGAATTTCCTCCTCCGCGGGGAAGGGTGAAGGGGCATTCCGAACTCCTACCGGCTAAAACCACTTGAACGGTCATCGGCGGCACCGAAAGAGGGCTCCAGGTAAAAGGGCTCCGTAAGATCACACTGGAGCCCCCCATTGGTGCCACGCCTTCAGGCACATCACGGAGGGGATGACTGTAATGCGGTCACCCCCCAGGCACTTCTCGGGGAGGATTGTAAAGGATGCCCCCAAGCGTCGCAGTGCGCTGTGCTGCGCACACGGTGGCTCGTGTCCACGTGCGCGCCACCGTCTTCTCAGGGGTCGCTCGGTATGAGCACACAGACTCCCCAATCTAAGCGCCCGCGACCCCTGTAGCCCCCCACCGTGTAAGAGTTGAAAGTCCTGCGGGCAATCGTGGCGTTCTACTCCAGCCGACCAATAAAGGCAAGCCAGAGACAAAGCTCTGACCGACTCTCTGGGGCATTCTGGTACCCGGTGTTGCCACTCGCATGCAGCTCACCACAAGCTGTTCTACGTTTTGTTAGCTTCGTGATAGATTTCCTAATAAAATACTTTTTTTTGTATCGAAAGGGAGGAAGAGTTCAGGCAGCTGCTTTAATGTGCCCTCTGGGATTGCGTTATCCCATGGTTAGATAACGACTGCCCGGCTGACAGGGTTCAAAATTATTATTATTAGTAATACCAACTGCCAACTTTACGGCATCAGCAACGTCTTCATTTATTCTGCTATTTGCTAGTACCCACTACCATATTGGGCGAGGTTCTGGTGTTCCGCGGACTTCATGGACTGCAGTATGATCGCAATCCTCGGGTCAGCCAGATTTTTGCGGTATGATGTTCTTGATATAAGCCGGTCTATGCTGGAGCCACTGATCTCTATCACATACTAAATTTTCATCTTAATTGGTAGCTTCGATAATGTCGTCAATCTTTCAAATGTAGGTATGCTGCCCATCAATCAGATACTTTAATCATTAGCTGCTTGGTAGAAAAAGGGTGACACATGATTAGCCAGAACCGCCTACAAAAAATGTACCTTGTTTTTGATATTCTTAGCTTTATTTTAAAACAAATTATGTCCTACTGACCGTAACCAACAAACCTCAAAAACTTCATTAGCATTTTAACAAAAACTTAACCGCCAAAACAGCTCTAGTTGAGCGCACACATCATAATATTTCAGCTAACAAGAACTTTTAATAAAGCGACCTCCTCACAAAAGATTCGTACTTAACTCATCAATCAAATAAACAGAATATGTCCGGAACAGACTATCAAGTGTATTATTAAATAAATTTTAACAGATAACCATGAATAATTAGTTAACAAAGCCGCATTTTCCGTCCATCCGTCAACCTTTATCAAGGAGAAAAATCGTCTAATTCACACCTTCAAACGGACCGGACTTGACGTATGAAGAACTTATTTTTATTAGTGTTGCCAGGTTTTTAATTACCTTTAACATTGGGTGCTTATTCGAAACTTGGATTTTCGGACTCTGAATTAAGTTCCCAAAGGAGAATGGGCGTATGGTCCAATCAGTGTATTTACACCTACGAAACCCATATTATACATATGTTGTCATGACGAGTACACCAATTGGTATCATGGTCGGACTACCCTGCAGCTAGGAGTTATTACGGATATTACAACAACGCTGGATATGTTCCAACTTCTGAATGTAAATGTCATCGTAACAGCCAAAGGTACTCCACTGCTGAACCAAAGTCTTCCCCATTGATTTCCACAATTGCTTCGTCATTTTGGGGGAAATTTGCCAGTTCTCACTACGCAAGCGGGCGCAGTATAGCTACCATTCCACAGAAGGGACGCTTGCCGTGTCGGTGCCCTCATTTAGTTAACCGTACGTGTTTGGGTTGCAGAAATCCATATATGTGTACCAAATTTCAACTTAATCAGTCCAGTAGATTCAGAGCAAATTGGCTGTGACAGACGGACAGACAGACATACGAGTGATCTTATAAGGGTTCCGTCGTTTTTTGCTTCGGACGTTCGGAACCCTACAAATTGCATTACCTACACTTAGTCTGTCCTGTTCTTGTCCCATTCTGACACACCTTTCTTACAAATCGATACTAGATATTTTAAGGCAAATCAATTTGAACGCTAGCAACACCTAATCCCGCGGCCAAATTAATCAAGTGGGAGCCTAATTATGGCATATTTTAAAATGTTTTCGTTGAACGACACAGTTTTGACAGAGGCGCAAAGATAAATGATCGCTAATTACCGAACCGTCCGCTAGGGGGCGGGGTTCGAATCCGCACTGGATCTAATGGCGCGGCCCGCAACTGTTACGAAAATAAGCTTATGACGAGAGTTTGATTGATTTTTAACGTAACTTTTGGGGAAATCTAGAATTTAATATGATAGCGGAGACTCTACAGCCTGTATTACAGATCGAGAATCAAAATTCAAGTATAAGTTTGCATCAACTGAATATAAATGCTAGACCTATTGCGCAGAGTTCATACTATGGGAATGTCGTTGAGTTCTATGGGCTCCACTTGGGCTTTACTACATTCCCACCTATTTCTTCTGCCATAAAACTATGTGTATCTAAGTGTAGTGTAGCTGTATTCACTGATCGGTAAACGATCGGCGAGATTAAGCAACGCTTGGCGTGGTCAGTCTATGGATGAGTGACCGCTTAAAGGTATTTCAGCTGAGCGTCTCCGTGCTTCGAGGGCACATTAAATCATCGGTCCCAGTAGTTGTCATTAGACAGCAGTCGTTAAGCCAAGTCGGAAGGCTTTGAGCAGCTTGAAGAACTCTGACACAAGGTTGGCCACTAACCACACGAAAAGAAAGACGACGAAATAGGACTAAAAAGTGCAACCGAGCGACCTCCAGGAAGACGGCGGTGTGCATATGGTCACCTGCCGCCGTATGCGTAGCATAGCGCATAGCGAGGCTTCGGGGGAATTCCTTTACAATCCCCCCGAGAGGTGCCTGGGGAGGTGGCCTGTTTACAGTTGCCTTCCCTCGCTAGAGGGGGTGACCGCTTTACAGTCATCCCCTCCGAGATGCGCCTAAAGGCGTGGCACCAATGGGTGGCTCTAGATGGAGATTATTTGAGTGAGTGAGTGAGTATACTTCCTACGCCCTATCCCGGGGTGGAGGAAGTACATGATGTATTTCCACCGGATCAATGAAAAAAACCGGTCAAGTGCGAGTTGAACTCGCGTGGAGAGGGTTCCGAAATTACTGACTATAGGTACTGTCTATTGTTGTATTCGGTCTTGTACCAATAACTTATCCCAAGAACAAACTTAACATCGTAGTTGAAAACATGTTTTCCGATACATTCCAACCGCAAGTAAGTTTGTACGCACATTATTGTAAGATTTACCATGTTATTTTGAGATCGTAGACTTATAGGATTTCCTGTAATCTATAGGCAAAGAGAGAGGCTATATTGTATTCTGAATTTTAATCTCAATAGTTTTGGAGATACTTAAAGGTGGGGGAATGCTCAATTTTCGTATACTTTCATAAATAACTTTAAAATGATATATTTTAAAATTATAAAAAAAAGTTTATTGGCGACCCTCACAACAAGCCCTTCCGTTTCTTTGTTACATGTTACAAACATTTCTGAAGTGTTACAGCAGCGAGGCAGCACCAATATTATGACCGCGTTGCGTGAAGAAAAAGCTTTGCACCCCATTTGGTATAGAAAAGTTCATATGGAGAAGGAGTGAGAAAGTTAAAATTTATGTATAGAATATAAAATAAAATAAAACAATTACGGTCGAATTTCGATCATTGGGCGACCACTAGTTATATTAGATGCGCAATGATTTTGATTTAGTGCAGCGTGAAAACCTGCGGACCTGAGACCTGAGACCTGTTGCATCTCACAGCCAGGGCCCTGCACTATAGCTTTCCATCTCGACATCAGACATGATTTCAATAACCCAATGCCCTAAGTACAACTCTTTACTTTAATGGCGTTCCACACATGCGTATGGAATAAAGTGGTGTCAATATAATTATTTTTTATGTTCGAACATCAACTTTATTAATTAAAATTATTGCAAATAAAAGGTAATTACGACTAGATTTTTTTAAACGTGTTCTGTTTATCCACTTTGTCCTTTAAGAAAGATAATTCCAATTTTTCATGTGCATTTTTTATTACACGTATGCTTGCGTTTGTCAATTATCTCAAGTCTGATGTTAAGTGACGATGCAGTCGACAATGAGAAAGAGAAAAAGAAAGAAAGCTAAGCGATTAGCTTTCTGAGTAACGTGCCGCTGGTTCGATCTCCGCACGGATCCAATATCTGTATGATTTACAGATAGTTGTACCGGGGCTAGTTATTTGTAAAACGGCTCTAGTGTGATCATACGAGACCCTGTAGCCCGAGCCGTAGGTGCCGAAGATGACCGCTCCAACGGTTTTAGCCGGTAGAAGTCCGGCATGCCCCTCAGTCCTTCCCTGGGGCGAAGGAAGTTCATGTAGAATTACAGCCACTGGGCCCAATAAAAAAAAGGTACATTATGCCCTATTAAACCTACCCTGTACTCAATATAATAAATTCTAACATTGTTTTAATAACGTTAACTATATGTACACAATGATTAATTATCAAAAGCAATTAAGTAATTAAATGTGTCAGTTTGGCGTGACGATCCACGGCCAGCATGTCCTCGCCGCGCCTGGCTTTTTGTCAATATTCAAATATTTTTACAGGCAAAGTCGACTGTTTATTAATTACCTACAAGGTAAAATAGTGTAGTTAGATATTTTTTGTTATTGGAAATTATATGAAAGTTTCTTCATCATCATATAAGTCAAAGGACGTCCAATTCCGAAAATAGGCCTCCCTTATAGATTCAAATTTAGAAGGGACGCTGCTGGCTACTGCCAGTCCCTCTGGTTTACTCAGTTTTTTATTTAAAATAAATCAAATATTGGCACTTATGAAATTTCAGAATGTAAGTTGCACGGTTCCCAATACTGGATCTCGTGGAGAAGAGCCGGCAAGAAATTCCATGGATACTCTTTTAAAATAGTTGAGATTACACTGTTGATTGATACAAATGAATGTAAAACATATACCGAGAAAAATGTAGATCAATGTGGAAAGATAGAATATACCATAATAATAATACCATAGTAATAATTCAGTTATGGGCTGACCAGCCCCCACAGACGGCACCCGTTCACGAGCATGACGCATGCATCAGTATAGCTTATTCATATCGGCCATACAACGTCCACTACTGAACAAAGCATCCTCCATAGATTTTCACAACTGTGTCATCATATTGGGGGGAATTTGCCAGTACTCACCACGCTTGGCAGGCGGGTTGGTGAGCGCAGAATAGCTACTGTTCCACAGAAAGGACGACATATAGCTTAACTCTACCATATACGAGTATTAGGGAACCGAACGACCCGATACAAAACGCCACCGCCAGCACGACATTTTGGATCAATACAGGTAGGCAAAAGACACAATCAATATAAGTACTATTTTTTTTAATTTTTTTTTTATTTATTTGCTTAGGTCAGCCTACAATTGTTTACACAATACATTTACAAAAAAATAATTCATAGTACGTTCATATGTGCAACAATTACTTACAGGCTAACACCACATGCGCCATATGTATACTAGACATATAACATTACCTACTTGATACTCACACATTAACAGTTTTGTATAAGTATTATAATTTAATGTCACAAAACAATAATAACAATAACTAAAAGTCAATTAATGCCATAATATTAAATATAAGTAAAAAACATTTAAAAAAATCCAAGTCAAATGTCAAGTTTAAGCTATAAGTAAATAACATAAAAAATGTAATTTTAGATAAGTTAAAATTTAGAGTCCACTATAAGTCGACTCTGTCTGGTGCCGAGTCGGCACCACTCGGCTCAGAGTATCACCACCCCATCTCCCCCCGTGGGTGTCCTAAAAGTCGACTAAGGGATTTGCCGGAGGATGGGCAGTGAGATGGGCGTCATTCGAGTACATTAACAACTCAACTGCGATCGCCAACCAATCTGCCAAGCGTGGCGATTATGGCAAAACCCCCCAATGAGCCCACAACATATCGGTCGTAGTGGTGATCTTTGGGGGAGGCCTGTGTCCAGCAGTGGACTACATTCGGCAGAAATGATGATAAGTCGACTCGTACGAAAACCGCGGGAGGAGATGGAATGGTGCTTGATTCTTATAAATTATAACACAACACAAATGTATTGCTTTTTAGTTCTGTTTTCAGAGCACACATGGTTTAAAGCAATAGTTCGATATCCTTCGTCTTTTAATGTCATTCCCAAAAGGAGCAAAAGGAGCGAGCGCGTTACCTACCGCCTGACGCAGGTGCTCACCGGGCACGGTTGTTTCGGTGCGTACCTGCATAGGATAGGACGTGAGGCCACGGCACAATGCCACCATTGTGATAGCGACCAGGATACCGCACAGCACACGCTCGAGGCGTGCCCTGCGTGGGCCGCCGAGCGGCGGATCCTGGTCGATCGGATCGGGCAAGATCTCTCTCTGCCAGCAGTAGTGTCGGCTATGTTGGCAGAGCACGAAAACTGGAATGCAGTGGTCTCCTTCTGTGAGAGCATGACGCTCCAGAAGTAGACCGCAGAGCGGGATCGGGAGAGGGCCGATCCCGCTCGAAGAAGAAGGAGACGGAGACGGCGCCGGGGTAACAACCGCCCTGGCGCCTAATCCCATACGCCTGAAACCCCTGCCGTTACTATAAGGCGGGGTACCTCTGGATTCGCGGGTGCGTAGATTGGGGAATCTGCGTGCCCACACCGAGCGACCCAAGAGAAGACGGTAGCACGCATGTGGTTACGCGCTGCTGTGGGACGCTTTGGGGGATCCTTTACAATCCCCCCGGGGGGTGACCGCTTTACAGTCACCCTCTCCGAGATGTGCCTATAGGCGTGGCACCATTGGGCGGCTCTAGTGTGATCATACGAGGACCTGGAGCCTCCCTTAGGTGCCGAAGATGACCAGTGGTTTTAGCCAGTAGGAGTCCGGCATACCCCTTCGTCCTTCCCCGGGGTGAACGAAGTTCATGAAGAACTTCCGCTGGGCTACTCATAACCTGTTTCATCACATCACATCACATCTGCACGTCAACGTCCATTGTTGCATATGGACCTCCCAATGACCGACGAGTGGTCCTGGGGATTGGCAGGCGGATTAGTGATCGCAGGATATTGTTATTAGGACACGAGATGCTGCTGCCCATCCTCTTGATATCCCTTAGTTGCCTTTTACTACACTCATGGGTGGAGAGGGGAGGTGTATTCTTTGCCGGAACCCACACGGAAGACAACTACAAGTAAGGAAAGATAAAAGGCTAACCTAATATGCATTACCAGTTTTAATAAGACGAGCTCAGTCAATATCAGTGTTCAAAAGACTACTCGTAGTGAGGGAACATTACTTGTCACTGTGATTATTTTTGCTTAGAATTTACTAAGTATTACATTTGAAGTAACTACTTTTCGACATTTTGTCGAATAAATTAAAAAGTATTTGTATATGTGTATATATAAATGTTTGTGTATTTATATATTCATATTGTGTATAATCTTCCATTATTTATATATTTAGTATAGTATACATAATTTAGTTATTTCATTATGTATCTGTGTGCACCATCAACTGCCGCATACATTATCCAGTTAAGTATTTCTCCATCCTAAGGTTGCCTGGAAGAAATCGCCGAGTGCGATAAGGCCGCCCATTGTACTCTAAAATATACTTATAAGCTAACGAAAAATGTCAACTGCTTAACAGAATCCTCCCTAAAGATTGCCACAATGACCGGTATAGGATTGTGTAGTGTGCTCATTAGAGGGTTGTCAGACGGGTTGGCGATCGCAGTTGAGTTATAAATATATTCGAAGGACGCTGCTGCCCATCCTCCGGCTAATGCCATAGTCGCATTTTACGACACCCACGGGATGAGATGGATGCAGGTATGTTTAGACTGGACTAAATTTAGATTCTATTATATTTTTATTTTTATTACCTATTAATAGTTGTTATTGAAAGACAACATTTAAAAAAGACAACTCATTCCCCACCATTCACCAGTTTCTAAGTAGGCATTACGGCTATAGAGAAGAAATAGCTCAGCGTCAACCAGACAGTACAAAATAAAATTTATAGGTAAACTAATAGTTAGTGTCCCACAATATTGCCCGCGTAAATCTCCTTTATCTTGTTCCCGTAATAAGATCATCAAATCCGTTCTTAGTTCTTTATAACTCTTAATTGCCACCTGTATTCAAATTTTGCAGTTTGATTCAACCAGCGGTTTGAGATTTGTGTCGATTTGTTAGTAAATCTGTCAGTCAGGTTCTGCTTTTATATATAGGGTCTTACATTAATAATGGAAAATATTTTAAAGCTAGGCTCTATGAATGGTATAGAATTCATTTCAAATATCAAGTATCGGTTTTACTGATAATAAATAAATCAATATTCAAACATTTGACTTGCGAAAGATTTACTTACTCTGTACTATTTGATAAAATAAAGGTTGATGTGACGTTTATTTATTTTGCTAAAACGCATCATTAAAAATATTTTCCATTATTAAAGTAAGACCCTATATAGGTAGATAGTAGAATTTCTTCAAAAGAATGTAAGAAACGCTCTATTAAAATGGGCCATCCTTGTTCGGTAATGGATGTCTTACAGTTGTTAAGTATAAATATCACGTATATCGATACCTGGTTCCTTAAGATATCTATCGACTGCAAAAATTCGCCCAATCATATCACTCAAACAGAAAAAAGCAAGTCTCCTACTAATAGGTTTCAAATCGAAAATATCTACCGTCTTTATCGAATTCGCGATCGTGGGAAACTATTAGAAGCTTCACCACTTTAAAACATCGAGGCGACTGTACATGAATCAGCATTCTTTCTATTAACGATACATCCACTTAAAATGGTCTCCCTCGCTTCTCTCAAACCATACAACCTCACACAACCAACAGGTAATCCTGTACACCTTCGAAGGTCCTCTAAGACTGGTCATATTAGATGTAATGAGTAGTTAGCTTTTCTCCCGTGATGTGAACATGTCATAGATAATTCGATTTAATAGCTCGGAACCAGTAATTATCGAATTAGGGACCTCTCTTACTTTGTGATTTAAAGCTGCAATTTTTTTTCATTTTATTATTTTAGTGATAATTACATTGATAAAATGTTGGTGCAAGAAATATGAGAAATGAAACTCATATTTTTTACGGCTATTAAAGTTTCAGAATACTTATCAACCACTTGGTGGTTAATTTTAGGGCAGTTGTGGAATAAGGTACTTACCTAATGAATACGACCCAATTTATCACGTCATCATCATCACCATTCAATCAACTTATGCCATTCTTACATTTTTACGTTGTTTGCAGGATACTTATGACTGATAATGATGATAAAACATCCATAGACACAAAATGGCGACATAGGTACCACTAAATAAATAAAACTAGGAATAATCTCAACGGTATTATTTACATCTGTCGGTAGGTATGTATAGACCTTTTCCAAACTCCTTGGTATTCAATCCGACATTAAAGTAACAAACAATTTAGCAGCATCGCTTATTAAGCTTTATCGTAATATAAATCTGTTGCATCTGGAGCAGGCTTCTTAAAAAATATACCATGTTCTTTTCAGTTTTTCCCAAGCAACTTAGGGTTAGCTTCCAGACTACAGATGGAACAGATTAGAACTAAATTTCCAAAACGCACCATTCAACCGTGCAGATGTTTTATTACAGTCGTTTTGATGCCCATAGTAGGAGATTCCAGTAGTCAAAAACAAGTTGTTGCATATATATTTTAGGAATAGAATAGAATCATTTATCCAATAATTAGGTCCTAACAGACACTTTTACACGTTATATTGAAACAACTGCGGGCATTTCACTACATGACAACCTCTGAGAAGAAATGCCAAAAGAAACTCATACGTATACTTTTATAGTCATTTTAATTTAATTTTTAATTGATTTAGGTATCTTATTATAAAACCGAACGCAGTTACGTAAGAATGATTTATTGGTTTTGAACAATCAAAATTTAGGTACTTAAGTAGGTACTACTATTTAATGTCTATTTCTGGTATTTATACGAGGTGTGTTCAGAAAATAAAGAGAATTTTAAAATTTTGCGGGTTTTTAATTATGTTGATATACATGCCCCTGAAGTACGATAAAATTTTCAGCTGTATTCATTGCTTACTTTGTCTGTAGCAGCCGCTAAGGTTAGACGTGTTTTTATGAGCTTGGCGATTTTCATTCGTTAAAAGAAATTGATCAAAGAATTGGTATCAAACTTTGCGTAAAAAATGAAATAAAGTGTAACAAAGTGTGTGAAATGTTAACAAAGGCCTATGGTGAGTCTGTTATGAGTAAAACAAGAGTTTACGAGTGGTATAAGCGTTACTAAGATGGCCGTGAAGGCGTTGAAGATGACGAGCGCCCCGGAAGCACATTAACAACCGATGAAAACGTGGAAAAAGTAAAAGCAACGGTTACGAATGATTGCCGAATCACAATCAGAGAAGTCGCTGATAATGTTGGTATATCGATTGGCTCATACCATGAATGCCATGCCGAATTTGGGGAAAAAGAATTCATGGCTTTTGCACCACGATAATGCAGCTGCACTTCCTTGCTTGTTCGTGAATTCTTGGCCAAACAATACTGTAGTGATGCCCCAGCCTCCATATTCGCCAGACATGGACACTCTGACACACAATAATAAAGAGAACCTTAAAGGGCCGTCGTTTTACAAGCATAGATGACATTAAAAGCGCATCGCTGAAAGAGCTAAAGGCTTATCCCAAAAATCGAGTTTGAGAAGTGTTTCGACGATTGGAAGAAGCGCTGGCATAAGTGCATGATATCGAATGGGGACTACTTTGAAGCGACAACATTAATGTAGACGAATAAATTTTTTTATTTTTCATAAAACGAATATTACCGTTTTTTTTAACCCACCTCGTACAATCAATGTCGCTTTTATATTAAACATTAGCAAGTTTTTACAGACAAACATAATATTTTCCAAAATATAAAGAGTAGGCATTGTTAGTAGGTACACTTATATATATAAAGAGCTCTCTAAGAGATTCGCGGGGGCTCATATTGTTTATATTGCGCGGATCTCTTCTGTAATATACATAATATAAGGCTCTTCCGTATTTCTTAAACTTTTTTTTTAAACCGTTGGCCCACACTAGGATTTCTCCTGTGTCGTGGGTGCGTCTACAGACATGAATTCCTACAATACACCCAGACCCGGAACAACTACCTGCAGTTCATTCAAATATTTGTTCCGTGTGGGAATCGAACCCACGATCTCGCAGCAGCCGACTGTATCAGCCACTGCACCAGCCGTGCCGTCAATAATATAAGGCTTCTGCTTGATTGTGTGTTAATCGTCCGTATGACAGCCTAGGTAGACGGCTTCACGTGCTTCCCTAAGTACGTGAAGCCGTCAACCTAGGTGGTACCCTCTCTTCATGGAAATGTTGCAGACGATACAAAATGTCCTAATATCATGTACATTATAATTTCGTCGGGTAATACTGTCGAGTAGAGTTTTCATCCGAGGCGGCGTTTGATTTATAAACAATACGTCAATGACGTAAGCTTCTTTAGCGGCACAGATTTATCGCTAGGGTTGGTACATAATGGATGCTGCGGATATCGATGAGAAAGTTGTCGATATTGATTAGAGTGAAACAGTAAAGTTAAGTACAGTATTTTGTTAGTCATATTGAATTTGCTGGTTTATTATTAAAGAGATATTAAAAACCAATAACATGAGACATTTTTGTACAGATACACCTCGATGACGATACAAGCAAGTAATTCGCCCGATAGTAAGTAGATTTTAATCATACTAATCCTTACAAACGCGAAATAAAAATCTGTTTATTGACAACATAGTCAAATATTTCGGCTTGGGTCAATAAACATACAAGTTCCTAATCCTAACTATGAAAAAAAACATTTTTAACAAAAATAATACCGACTTCAAAAACCCTACACGATATAAAAATATCAAAACCAATGTAAAGGAAAAAAAAATATTTATGAAGACGGGCGGGGGGCATTTTGCACCAGTTAAAAAAGAATTGCTCAAATCGGTCTACAATAATCGGAGTAATCGGTGTACATAAAAAAAATATGCGCCTACGCAAAATACGCATAGAACCTCCTTTTTGAAGTCGGTTAATAAATTTCAACCAAACAGTTTTTTTTATATTCTATATTCATATAAAATTAATGCTGGTAATGCATTAAACATTCCAGAAATAATAAATGCATTAAATTAAATGCATGTTAGACAATGGTTGCTAACCCAATCCTATTCAGAAGTTGAATTATTTATTAGGGTTATATCATAAATGAATACATATCTATATACACACCAACGTACACACACACAAACACCCAGTCACAAACATATACACCCAATCACAAACATACCCACGTTCACAAATGTACTCATTATATATGTATACGTTCTTGCAAACATTTCTCAATTGGTATTATTATAGTTTCTTTTTTTCTTTTTTCTTTTCTCTCTTTCTTTTGTCTCTAATATGATAATCATACAATATATTTAAATCTAACATGCAATATCAAGGTCTCCACGAGACAGGCTTGACCTAGTGTGGAGACCACAGGTATAAGATTTCCTTTTTGTTAAACCGTTAATTTACATATTGTTAATTTATATGGAAATGTACATGTACAAATTTATTGGCAAATAAATGAATTTATTTATTATAGTCACATTATATTAGCATTTACGTATTAGTGCATAGCCGTTAATTTGTTTGTTTAAACAGTTCAACTGGCGGTTTGTAGGTACCCACCTATCTACGTCTAGGAAATGAAATAACGTCTTCCATGTAGGTGCAGATTTTGGAAAAAATTGGCTTGATAACAACCTAAACCATTACATTTTTCCATATTATATGCATTTTCTGCAGGGGTACAAAATATATAGGTAATAAAATCCCAATTAAAGTATGAAAGAAGCAGATTGTAGACAACATTCTGTATATTATTCTGTTTACCTATATGATAAATCTTAATTTAGATAAAAAAATTATACTATATATACATAATATAATTTAGAAATAAAAGTAGGTCCGATTTCTTCTGTGGACATGGTTTATATAATATTAATCAAACATTATTGTTGCTAGATTAAATTGTTCATCAATATATATATACATATATATATATATATATATATATATATAGTTAGAGTTAATTTTACTTAATCATATATAGTTTATATAGTATATATAGTATTGCCGTGTGGTGCCGGCTCAGAATGCCACCACCCCATCTCCTCCCATGGGTGTCGTAAAAGTCGACTAAGGGATTAGCCGGAGGATGGGCAGCAGCGTCCTTCGAGTACATTAACAACTTAACTGCGATCGCCAACCCGTCTGCCAAGCGTGGCGATTATGGCAAAACTCCCCAATGAGCCCACAACACATCCATATCGGTCGTTGTGGACATCTTTGGGGGAGGCCTGTGTCCAGCAGTGGACTTCCTTCGGCCGAAATGATGATGATATAGTTATTTGTAGGAGTTTTAATACGTGTAATTGTTTTTTCGGAGTAGGTGACTTCCTTCTATTCTTCTTTAAAAAAAATATGCACACAGACCAGGAACAAGGGAGAGGACCGTTTCATTAAAACAAAACAAAAGCTACCTTACAGAACATTTACACAACAACCGATATTTGTTCCGTAAGGGAATCGAACCCATGGCACGGAGCGCAGTAGCCGGTTGTATCAGCCACTACACCAACAGTGCCGGCGAAATGATACGCCTCTTGGATCAATCATAGAAAACTTTGTTAACTATTGTAATAGGTACTATTGTCACAATAATAAATGATATGAATGGTATAATTAAAATAATAATAAACACTGGCTTATTATATTATACACACACTATAGCACAAATCCTACGTAAATATTACTTTGCTTTATCGATACCAATCCCAGAGCACCACTATCCGCCATTCTTACAATCTTGAATCAACCCGTTCATAAGGATTACTACTACAAACACACGCACCCACCATCTCTCTTTACCTTATAAAGTTCAAAGCTCTCTCCCTCTCGCACATCAATAAGCATTCCCTTTTGCGGCGTAGCGGCGGCTCCTTTGATGTTGCGAGGGCACGCCTCCGTGCCCCGCCCCCCTTCCCGCCGCCGTTGACTGTAGTTAATTCGTCACAGTTTAATCACAATGGTTTTAATTACGAGCGGAAACTAAATACAACAAAATGTTGCAGTTTCTGGTAAGAATGGTTAAAGGATTAAGGGCCGTCATGTTGCTGAACTTTGCAATGTTATTTTATTGATTAAGTGGTATTTTTTATTAAAGTCTGGTAATTAACTTAGTAAACACTAATAAATTTTATTAGATACCTTTAGTATCTACTAAAAAAACATTATTTGTTATTGTATTCTGGTTTTATAAATATCACGTTTAAAATGTTAAGCAGCTGCATTTTTTTTGTTTGTTATGATCCTAAAGCGATCATTTGTGACCCCCTCCCCCCGTGGAATTATATTTTTCATTATTTTCGATGGTACTATAATTTGACCAGTACCCAGATACCTTTTACTGTGGGAATTGTTTTATATAAACTGGATAAGTAATCTCCATTCATAATAAATCCCTTAATTAAATATCCTTTTTGCATTATCAGGTACTTATTAAAAAGTTTTTTTTGTTAATACTAAACATCAAGCCAAATCCAGTTACTTAGAATGAAGAACAATAAATCGTATAAAACTAAATTTCGTTATTGAAGGTAAGTAAGTACCTAATCAGATTTTTATTATAATATGATTAACATGGGTAGGTTGTTACTCGTATTCTTTGTGCTTCTTCATAAACTTTACCAACCCCTATTATATAATCAAACGAATAAAAAGTCGAATGGACTTTATTCTAGTTATATTATGTTTTTTTACCAAACACAGCTGTAAGTATGTGTAATTCAATTGTGCGTAGTTAAAATTGTATTATCAAACTTTAAGTCTAAGAAGAACTGTTTTGGATTAGATTTTTTAACGTAACTACCTTTCCAACGTACTTATCCCTAAATTTCTTGAGATAGCCTGCCAATGGCCTGTATTGTGAACATTTTCTGAACCAATCGTATGGACGATAAAAAAATCAATTACCCTCCATTGTGAATGTAAATCCTAGGTATCCTGTGGTACATTCATACAGAGGCATCCAACGCGTCCGCTCTTACGTAATTACGCCGCCGCATCAAAGGCACCGCTGGCTCAGTCGGCATCTTTGTAGTCTAATAAACGGGATAAGCTTGCCAACGTGAACTCAACTTTATTTGGTGAGGTTAAAGTTGATTTCAGTTTATTTATGGCAGGTTTTCTTTACACCTTAACGTTATAAAGGGTCATATCAGTTAGGGGTTTTGCCACGGATATGTCAAAAAGAGGTTTTATAGCCAGTGTAAATGAGGACCGCACGGGTTGAACCGAATTAGGTCATTCGTAATGTTGGTACCGTGTTAGTTCGTTGTTAATCTCGTTTGATTTGCTGATTGATGTCGGAAATCTTAACGAGCGATTAGTTCTTGACAAGAATGGAATTGTCTGTATGAACTTGTTAAACATTTTGATATGCACAAGAAACGATGTATTTTACTTACCAATGCATTGACAGTTTTACAATTTAGAACGTTTCTTCTTCACTTTATTATTCGTCTTTATGTGCAATAAATAAATAACTATTTTTGTTAAAAACATCAGTTCAGCAATTGGGGATGCATTATAATTACTTATTATCAAATAATATGTAGTAACACTTAATTGAGTAGGAAAGTTTCGTGTGGTGCCGGCTAAGAATACCACCACTCCATCTCATCCCCTGGGTGTCATAAAAGACGATCAGTCGATTAAGCTGGAGGATGGGCAGCGACATCATTCGAGTAGGTACATTTATATAACTGCGATCGCCAACCCGTCTGCCAAGCACAACTAGATTTGCTTATCTATCTACATTTATTTACCTGGCATACATATATTGAAAACTGATTTTCTCTTACTTTTTGACTCTATCTAAGCCTTTTAGACCCATTTCATTCTCTGTGATGTTTCTGCAGATTTTTCTTCATATTGTAGTTTTGTAATGATATTATCGAATGTATGTGTGTCTAGTTTTTTGAGCATCGATCGCGCTTCGCGCCTCCGACCGCCGCGCGCCGGGCGCCTCACACGACGCTCATTACCCGTAGAGATGCGCTACGATCGTACAATATACGAGCTAATAATAATAATAGGCGCATTAGTCGATTAGTCAGGTTGAGCACTCACTTTGTAATTGATCTGTAAATTTTGTCCTTCGTATGGAATTAGATACCGACCCTTTGGTTTTCGCGATTATAGGTAACTCATTGTAAAATAAAAATAAAAACAATTGAACCGTACGACGTTGCCGACATATCATTTAGAATTCTTTTCATTTTTGACAAATATTTTATGAATATGTAACGATTTAATAATATAAACACCGTACGACGTTGCTTATACTTGACATTGGCGAAGTTGTGGAAGATACTCTACAGAAGCCATAATCTAAGAGAAAAAGAAGAAGACGCCTCTCACCTTAACGATCTTGCGACCACGAAACCTGCAAAGTGTTCAAACGTCGGTAAAAACAAATATCTAGGTACCTATCATATAGGTAGGTACGCAATGTAAATATTATAGGTACTAATCATTTATTCTATATTTTTCAGCTGGAAGAAGTTATTTAAGTTAATAAGAGCAGATTTGTCCTTAAAATAGGTAATCATTTATTCAGTATTTACGATTTAAGTTCAAAACATCATTTGCGCCACCACCGCGCCTCACACGAAGCTCATTATAATGATAGTGACGCACAAGATAGGTATTTTATAATTGACAATATATTTGTCTCAGTGTACATGAATGTAATAATAAATCTTCGTGCTTTCACTTATTATCCAACATTGCATTTTTATAGTTCTAAATTTTTTAAATATTTTATTACTTACTCTTTAAAATTTCGATTTAAACATTACTTACTAATAAATACAGCTTAAAAAGTCTGCAGTACCTACCTTTGCATAGAATTGTCAGCAAAAAATCTTAGGTAGGTGAGTAGCTAAGACGAGTCAATTGTCGGCGTTTTTTATTTTATGTTTTGTCAGATAGGTACACTTATTATTTGTCGTTGCACTCAATCTTACAGCAATTAGTTCCGAATCTAATTTATTATTATCTACTTGTAATTTTACACGCTTCAGTTGGCATTAATTTGAGTCACCTGTATCTATTGTTTAGGAAAATATCCAGTTTTAGTTTACGTACCTATATTAAAACTATAACTGACTATTATATATAAATACTACTAACAAACGGACGAGTAAATTACCTACATAGAATATTGAATAATCTTTTTTAACTACATTAAACCATAATTAAAAGGTTTTGTATGATACTAAAAATAAAAGTCCTGCATAACACAATTTCAACTAAATAGGTGGAACAAACAACTCCTTACAATCCGAATAAAAAATTAACAAGTAGATATGTCTTTTAGTCTTGTGTAATATCGACGTTGGAAACGCAACTTTCCCCTCCTTATTCCAACCCGTACCTACCACTCAATTACCAGGATGAAATTATTAACATATTTAAACGGGATTTTTTAAAGAAACAACACGTCTTGATGGCTTAACTTCGTACTTTTTATCTCGAGTAGTTTCGAGGTAACAATCATTCGCCATTTTTCATTCTCATGCAAATAAGTCGAGGATTACGAAGCACCGATTGGTTTTTAAATGTAAATTGTCATTTTAGGTTGGACCACCAGCCTTTTGGCCATGTAACGTAAATCTGTTACGGGAAAAGGTTTCAAACCAATACTAAAGAGGCCTTGTGTTTGCTAGTTAGTTAAGTACCTAGTCGGGGAAATATTTGTATTTATTTCGTTAGGATCTATTTATGGCGAATGCGATACTTCTCTATACAAACTAATATTATTGAAATCTCTGTAAATATACTATTTTCGTAATGAAATAACTTAAGTTTATTTATGAATAATTGTCGATTTGGCGGCACGCAGACGCTTGGCTTTGTGCGCTACGTGACGCGGGTTCGATTCCCGCACGAAACTAATATTTGTATGTCTTACAGTTAGTTGTTCCTAGTTTGGGTGTTCCTATGTGTAAGGAAGATAAACATATGTGTGTGTCTGTACCCATGACACAGGAGGAATCCCAGTGTAGGGCATAAAAACAATTGAATTCTGTATGAAAAAGACGATCACTACGAATTAATATTAAAAACTACGCCTCTCACTAGAATTTCTCCTGTATAGTATGGATACAGAGACTAACACAAACACCCAGACTCGGAACAACTATTTGTACAGTATACAAATTGATATTCCATGAGATCAATCCCGTGACCCGTAGCTCACCGAAGCGGTTAGCCGCTCCGCTAAACCGTCTATAGTAGTATAGTGGTGGTGGGCTGGTGTTCGGTGAAATAATTGTAGTCCAAATGAGATGCACAAATAAAGTTTTATTTGTCATACAAGACAACACAGAAGATATAGTTCCACACAGCACAATAGTAAAGTCATAAACTATAGAAATAAAATGAACTCATGTAACCGAACCTTATACATTATTTTTCAGATAAGTATAATGTTTGCAGTTTCATAAGTTCTCTTATATCTTATGAAAATGTAAACGAGCTATGGGCTAGGGTTTCTGTGTAGTGCCCGGAAAAACCGCTATACATCCCTCCTTTATGTCGCAAAAGGAGACTAATTAACTACTATAAAGCCATACTGCACTCACCAACCCGCCTGCCAAGAGTACTGCCAAATTTCCTCTAAAATGAAGACACACTTGTAAATATCTAAGCGGGAGGCCTTTGTTCAGCAGTAGACGTCCTTCGGCTGTTATGATGATTATGATGATGTTCATCGTTTTCATAATTTCCATAATTCGGCGGTTTACACTTCAGCAGTCTAGCTTATGCGCTATAGACAAGACAGCTGAAGGGATACCGCCAAAATTAATATTTGGATTAAAATCAACCTTTCCAAAGCTACAGCTACACCTTTTGGTGTACAACTGTTTTCTACACATGTTACTTAGGGACACAAAAACTCCCTGGGAAGACGGTGGCGCGCACGAGGTTACGTCCCCCGTATGCGCAGCCCAGCGCACAGCGAGACTTCCCCCCAAGTCTCGCTGCTCCTTTACAATCCTCCCCGTACCTGAGGGGTGGCCTTTTTACAGCCGCCTGCCCTCCGCTAGAGGGGGTGACCGCTTTACAGTCATCCCCTCCAATATGTGCCTAAAGACGTGGCACCAATGGGCGGATCTAGTGTGATCTTACGAGAACCTGGAGCCCCCCTTCGGTGCCGAAGATGCCCGCTCCAGTGGTTTTAGCCGGTAGGTGTAGGTACACCTTCGCCCTTCTCCGGGGCGAAGGAAGTTCCATGTAGAATTTCAACAGGAAACCAAAATAAAAAACTGGCGAGCGTTAGTTGTAGTTGAATATTGGAAATATAAGAGAGAAGATCCAGCCCCATGAAGAAAACCTTCACCTTACTATAACAAACAGCTGTCGAGCTAGCTCCCAAGAGAAAAGGATCACGAAAGATGATTGATTATTTAATTAAGTTATAGTCATGATTGCAGGAATCATGGATTATAGATGTATTCTAAGATAGATACATAGGTCATACATTTTATGAGTGCCTACCGTAAAATTGAAAATCTAAACGAGTAACGCCAGTTACAAAAGCCAGTAGTTTTAAATCACTTCAGTAAAGAGTCAATCAGTAGTCAAAAATGGGTGACGATTTTATTACATCTAACTTACGGTCGGTCGATGGTCTAAGTTTGACTTCGGTGCCGGTGCCTTGAAAGCGAGATAATTATTTGAAATGTCCAACTCGTTTGAAATGTTCGGTAGCTATTGAAGGCTGTAAAAATTAATTGGATATGTTTGCGAGACTGATGAAACGACTTCAATTAGATACCTATAATAGACCTAAATGTTGTTAATCCATAATAACGATTATTCGAACTTAGTAACAGACTGAAATGTTCAGCTACAACATAACATACTGGGCTCTATAATGTAGAGCATATAACGTTATAATCGCCATGCTTGGCTGGCAGGTTGGGGATCAACGACAGTAAGTCCACCGGAGAATCATTTATTAGCTTTATCATCATGTGTATATGATGATAAAACTAATAAATGATTCTATTTATGGCCTCCTTACAATACACTATTCTTTCACGTAACTTAACTCTATTGTAACCATCAACATTGTGTGTGGAATATATGTTTGTAAACGCACCCACGACACAGGAGAAATCCTAGTGTGGGGCAATGTTTTAAAAAAAAAAAAAAAATAACAACGTAACCTGTTTAAATTAATTTAAAAGAGTTTCTATGGAGTTTCATACCGGTTCTTCTTCATAGGACTAACTACTTGGAACCGTTCTTTTTTTTTTGTTGGGCTTCTCGCATACATTTCAGGGAAATGTAGTTGCTTAACCGGTCATTTCTGGCGAAGCCAAAAGAGGCCTCCTGCCAGAGAACCGTGTAACTACATTCTGACTATTTATAAGTGCTTGTGAAAATCTTTTAAAATGTATTTTAATTTTAGCTATGCCAAACGTCTGTCCCTTAACTTGTTGAACTAAAGATACCCGATGTGATAGGTTTTGTCGAATTTTGTCTTGTTAAGTACACACCTCAGTTATAGCGATTCGGACACGTTCGGTGTTTAGACTGACAGTTTTTATTTTCATACCAGGTACTTAGTTACGAGATCGACAAGTCGTTCGCCTCGTGGTAAGCGTCACGCCATCAGATAATAATTTTAACACTCCCCAGAATAATCCACCGTGTCCTTTTGTCTCTTACTCTAATTCAAAGTCAAAGTATTTTATTTCAAATAAACCAAATATTGGCACTTATGAAACGTCAGAATCTAAGTTGCACGGTTCCAAATAGTTGATCTCGTGGAGAAGAGCCGGCAAGAAACTCCATGGATACTCTTTTAAAATAATTGAGAATACAATGTTGATTAATACAAAATATTGTAAAACATATACCGAAAAAAATGTAGGTCAATGTGTAAGATAATAATATAATAATAATAGTTTATTTGCCGTGGCAGTTAACGGCTGACCAGTCCCACCCAACAGACGGCACCCGTTCACGAGCATGACGCATGCATCAACATCGCTTCATCATATCGGCCATTTATACGTCCACTGCTGAACAAAGGCCTCCCCCATAGATTTTCACAACTGTGTCATCATTTTGGGGGGTATTTGCCAATACTCACCACGCTTAGCAGGCGGGTTGGTGAGCGCAGTACGTTTCACAGAAGGAACGCTGCTGCCCATCCCTCTGGTTTAGATTCCCTTAGTCGCCTTTTACGACATCCACGGGAGGAGATGGAGTGGTGCTATATTCTTAATCCGGACACCACACGGAATATCGCTTAACTCAACCATATTGTAGGGAACCGAACGACCCAATACACGACGCCACCACCAGCAAAACATTTTAGTGAGCACGACAGACCAATACAGCCAAGCAAAAGACAATCAATATAAGTAATAAAAATAACATTGGTGGCTACATATAATTAATTTTACTACCCACACCCTTCAAACATTTAGATTAAACTTTTTTTCTAGTACTGCTTGGCGGCAGAATATCTGGCACTGCGGTGGTACCTATCTAGCCGGACTCTTATAATAAGAGACCTTCCACCAATAAAATATTTAACCACAGCAATCATCCCGCGGCTGCGCTTCACATTATCGCGCGTAAGATATGTATTATGTCTTGGTTTGCGATCTGCATTCCCTTATTCACTCTTCTCAATGCGGTGCTATATACCCCCAAGCAGTAATGCGCGGTGGTTTATTCAAAATTCATACCAACACAACACTCACTATAAGGTTGTAGACAACATCTACAACGTCTGGTCCTATTCGCGTTTAATGCTTTAGATGAATCGTCCTTTACTTACCTAATAATATTGTTTTAATTTTTTATTAGAGCAAGCATTTCCCATACCGGATTACAAGACGAAAATCGAAGTCGAAGTTGAATTTATAGTCCGTATTGGTTATTTGACATACGTTTCGACTCAATCCTCGAACAATCCAGCGTAGCTATTCTGTAAGAACTTACTAGCAAACTCACTTCTAAAGCCGCAGTGAAATATCTAATTTGGTACTATTTCACTACTTTTTATTTATTAGTACTGCTGATCTGAAGACCTTAAGAGCTAGAAATGGAATACTTAATCATGGAGATTCGACGACGAGAAAACTGGTAAATTCATCATTATTATATCAGCCGAAGGACGTCCACTGCTGAACAAAGTCCTCCCCCGTAGATTTCCACAACGACTGGCTAAATGCCACCCGCATCCGGGAGTCATTGGACTCCCTGCACCATGTCGACTATCCATTTCGTTGGCGGCGGTCCCAAATAGGCAAATTCACATTTGGAAAATCTGGTTTTCTCTGCGGCGACAGAATTCACAGTTTCATAAACTCGGCATAAACTGTTGTCGATTAGACAGTCGCTAACGGGGAACTAGCCCTTTTGAGGAAAGCATAGCCGACTGTTAAATTCAAGGACAATAAGTCAATGAACTAGATATTCTGACGGAATTACTAACTATAAGTCATAAACGTAAAACTGACATCCTTATGACTTTTAAGAATCTAACCTGGCTTTGTTTTAAGAAGCACTTAACTTGTTTGACATAGAAAACCATGGTAATGAAGAAACACATAATTTTCGTACTAAATCATTGGTTTAGTTTGTACCTCATAAAGTAAATCGGGGGACAAACTCGGAAACTATTACTAATACTAGATAATATTATGTCATCATCATATCATCATAACGGCCATTTATACGTCCACTGCTGAACAAAGCCTCCCCCATAGATTTTCACAACTGTGTCATCATTTTGGGGGGTATTTGCCAATACTCACCACGCTTGGCAGGCGGGTTGGTGAGCGCAGTATGGCTACCGTTTCACAGAAGGGACGCTGCTGCCCATCCCTCTGGTTTAGATTCCCTTAGTCACCTTTTACGACATCCACGGGAGGAGATGGAGTGGTGCTATATTCTTAATCCGGACACCACACGGAACATTATGTACATAATTATAATTTTAGATGATTTCTTCTTCTTCTTCTTCTCTTAGATTAGGTATGGCTTCTGTAGAGTATCTTCCACAATTTCGCCAATGCCAAGAATAAAGGAACGTTGTACTGTGTTTACATTAATTAATCTTTACATATTCAAAAAAATATGTCGCCAAGGTCGTACGGTTCAATTGTTTTTTTTTTGTTTACCTAGATGTTTTCGTTGCTCTCTACCTATACCTACTTGATTTGAGTGGGAGTCTGTTTTTTTTGTTAAATTTTATGGCCTGGATACCAGGTCCTTTAGCCAAGTGAGAGTCGGTCTGTTGCTGGGTAGCCAACTGGTGTGTCGTGTCAGACAGCATTTCAAACAATGTTACATAAAGTTGATTGCTGGCTACACTGTTTTCACAGTTCCATTGACTACTTGTTAGTGTATAAAATTTTATCTAGTTGTCCTATTTATTGTACATTGTACAATTGCTGTGTCCCTTTAGTGACAGGAATATATAAATTGTATTTCTTTTCTTTCTAGCAATAGATGATATTGTTAAACCAACCCATCTTGGTTTGATATTCTTCTCTCGTATCGCCACATGCTATGTAGTAACCGATGCCATGTTTAAAATATTAGCTAGTCAATAAGCTAATAACGAGGCAGACCACCCAGTGTGTACCAGATGTACAGGTATCACTAGGGGAGGCATTTTTCATGAACCCCAAAAATTTGATAATATTGCCATGATCGATTGACAAAGAGTTTAGTAATAACGTACATTTTCTTGACATATCAACGATAGCCGTAAGTTAGTTACCAGCTCAAAAATCCCTGCGTGGGGACAACAGTATCATAGGTGCAAAATGGCTGACTCAAAAAACATCGCTGTATTTAGGAATGATCGAATGTAATACTCGATGCTGTCCATGCCAGACACGGGCACAGATATTATAATACACTAACACGGGCATCGTGATGCGTGGGTAAGTAGCTATATAGTTGTTTGTTTTTGTTGTCGTAAAAGATGACTAAGGGACTCTAAACCAGAGGGATGGGAAGCAGCTTTCCTTCTGTGGAAAAGTGCGCTACTAGCCATACTACGCTCACCAAACTCCTGTCAATCTCGGTGAGTACCTATGGGAAATATCCCCGCCAAAATGACGACACAATTGCGAAATTCTTTGGGGGAGGCCTTTCTTCAGCAGTGGACGTCCTATGGCTGATATGATGATTTGGAGATGTCATTCATTCAAGAACATCACCAAAAAAGTCCATGTATGTGTAGACTGATCTTTTCTACGATCTCCTAAAGTAATACCTACTCATGCGGTCTATGCTAGATGTAGACACGGAGGGATTCGCGATCCATGTCAGCTCATGCTCAATGCAATAATAGATCATTGTTTGGCGTCATTACTTCAGACCCACAGGCCACCCAGCGCGCGTGCATCTCACTCGCACGCGTGCATGATGCAATTTACGTGCGGTACGGGATTTATGTAGAGATATTATCTTCCGGTTTTTGGATTTCCAAAGAGGAAGCTTTTCTGAAACTATCACAGGTAAGTATAACTAATCTGGTGACGTTTAAAGGAGTTAAGAGAACGGGGTATAATAGGCTTTAACAATTAGGTAATTTAAAATACCTATATATATTTAGGAAGTCCTCTGAAAAAAGATGAAGAAGTAGGCTTGTTTTACTTTTTGTATTTTATTGCCAGAAAATATAAGTAGGTATTAACTTTGTCATATTTAGGTTCAGTTAGCAATTACTAGGTAAAGGTTAACGTGATAAGGTAGGTATATTTACGGCCGAAATTAATAATCAATCTAAACCAAAAATTATGGATTTCAGATTACGGATAAGTCTGTTTGTTATGTTAAATGTGATCGTAGCACAACAACGGATGAATAAAAAAAAAGATGATTTTGGATTAGATTGATTATTAATTTCGGCCGTAAGTCTAACAATAAAGATTATGTAGGTAGGTACCACATCTTTTTATTAAATTATTGTTGACATAGTATTAAGTATTATTTATTTTTTAAATCGGAGTGGTGCGAGTTGTTATCTCGTGAAGAGTGTTCTGTAATTTATAGGTACTTATAATAATACATTTGGTTTTTTTTTTCTAAACTTTGGGCTCAATAGTTCCGTACATATACTTCTATAAGTATCTGATATCGGTGGAGAGCGGGAATGGTCAATATTCACCTATTTTCTTAAATAGCTTTAAAACGATTTATTTCATAGATAGGTAATGATAAAATAAATACCTATATTTGAGAACCTCTCAACAAGCTCTTCCGTTTGATATGTTACATGGGATAGTTTACAAAAGTTTATACTTAAATTTTCTCATTTTCCCTCCATCAGTAACCCCCCCAGTAATTCGGCCGTCCGGAACCCTAGAAACATGTAAAAGTGAAGGCATTGCTGCAAAGGTACAAGTATTTTTATTACATAATCATATTCAAGATATAGTAATATATAGGATAAAATTAATACCTACTGAATTAATTCGTAATTGCTAACGAAAGATGTTATAAATCACGGAGATCGCCTAGAAATCCAAAATGTTATAAACCGCCCGTCGTCGTTGTTTTTTGCTGGTTGGCAGAACTGCAATTTCAATCAATTTATAAAAAAATCTACTTGCATCATCGTAATCGTTCGCTTTGCGGCGGCATTTATGCTTCCGACAGTGTATTTTGGATGTGACATCCAATTATCGCAATTATAAATAGCTATGTTGTATGGCTTCGTCAGTTTAAAATATCGTTTAATTGTAAGATAAAATGTGTTTGGCCGCTGCTGATCAGATTATGAATAATTAGCTAAATATTATCTAGTACAGTGTTTAAATAATTCCTTAGTTATTACTATTAGTATTATACTGTAATTGACATCGTAACGGAAACGAATCCCATGGATTCGATACTCATGATTCTGAATTTTGCGTCGGTGTTTTCATGAAATTTCAGACGTATTTCCAGTTTCATCATAAAACAATAAAATTGTTTTCATCTATCACAAAAAACACCCACACAGGTCGTTCTTGCGATCCTTGGGGGAGGTCTGTGTTCAGCAGTGGACTTTATTTTGCTGAAATGATAATGAGGATGATGAAAACTTAGCAAAGCATTGATTACCGCATTATTTTTCCCAACATATCAGGAATATCTTAGGTTAGGTGAGAACTGTAATGACGCTGCACATGCGTACCAGTGCTTTCCAGTAGGTAGATAGATATTTTAGAGCCTTTTCGCGTAAGCTAGGGATCACCACCGAGGAATTAAGAATATATGACACACACCCAGTAGATAGGAATCATTTTGAAAGTAAACGATAGGAAAAGAAGGATGTCTTCACCGCTGCCTTTGCAATCTTGTTTTTGATTGAATAACATTATTCCAGAAGTCACTGACGTCTGATCACGACCAACCCAACTATTGAACTTACCTATCAATTATTATCCGATTGATATCCGAGCTTATATTGGATTTAATCTCCATTATATCGACGAAGTTGTGGGAGATCACTGGTTACTTTTAACATCTCTATGAAGACATAAAATGAAACAATGCAGCGTACAACTCGCAGCTAAAGGCTTACGTATGATATCTTAACACAATGCACTTTATTGGAGATATGGCCTTTAGCTTATGCCGCAATACCAAGGACCTTTATAAAATGACTTAGTAATAACATCTGAACCGATAAAATAATGAAACCTATTTTCTACATATTTTTATTTGATATGTACTTACGGTATATGAGCAGAGGCCATCTTTGTTTTTATTTTTTATTTCATGCTTTTGATTTTCATACCCGGCCTCCTTTTTTTTTTAATTTTTTTTTTTATTGGTGCCCAGTGGAAATTCTTCATGAACTTCCTTCGCCCCGGGGAAGGACGAAGGGGTATGCCGGACTCCTACCGGCTAAAACCACTGGAGCGGTCATCTTCGGCACGTAAGGGAGGCTCCAGGTCCTCGTATGATCACACTGGAGCCGATACCCGGCCTCCTACCAATTAAAACCACTAGCGCGATCATCTTCGGTAGCGAAGTGGGGCTCCAGGTACTCGTAAACGATCACATTGGAGCCTCAAGCAGCGGCCTGACTGGTGGTAAATAGGAACCGCACTCATGGACACCAGCAATCTAGAGGTTGTTGACCTAAGTCTAAGTTCTAAGTAAGTCTGCTGGTGGTAGCCTAGTAGGTCTCTTATTGCAAGAGGCCGGCAAGGTAGGTTTTTTAAACTTTAGACATTACTGTGCTCCGGGTTAAGGGACATTAGTAGCTAGTGAAATTACTAGGTAGACACTAAACAACTAATGTCTTGAGGTGACGAGAGCAGTTTAGTACCACGAGAGATTAGTCCTGGGTAGCTTTACAGGCGAATGACTTGCCGTCTGTTCCAGTAATTTCACTGAATGTTCCTATCCTTCACCCGGAACACAACTACACTCACAAATAGTTGGTAAGGCGGGTGAAATAAGTGGGACATTTTAAATAAAAACTGTTTAATCAAATTCTTCAAAGATCAAATCAACCCAAAGTCCCAAAGCTTACGATCTATTGCGGGCGTCACGTATCGTCATTGCGTCACTTCGCTAATGATCGGCAATCATCGGCCCACGACGTCACCTTTCGCACGGCCGACCGGGCCGATCATTGGGGCCAATTCTTTTGTTTGATAAGTGTCTATAATGGCTGTACGGTCACGTTGGTGCGCGATCAATCATTTGGGCATGTTGAAGATGGTTAGTCGTGTTTCAGAGCTTTGGGGATTTGTTAGGATATTCCTGCAGGTTCACCTAAGGAAGTGTACGTTTGCTGAGTAAAGTGAGTTGAATGAAATGAAGTTCCAGAAACACCGGATAAGTAGGTACTGTGCGAAATGGCAGTTGAAAATTAAACAGTGGGTTATAGAATTTGGAGTCGACAGAATTTTTTGGAATAAGTTTTGTTTTCTTAATATGACTGCCACGGCAACTGAGGTGCGGCCTACATTGGTAAGTAGCCAAAACCGTGGACATCATTAACCTAGTCATTACCTACTGCTGCGTTGCCGACCTAAGGCTTAAGTTTGAAGGTCTTATGGTTTGGTAATTTCCTTGACGCCTGCCCTTTACTCAGAATAGGACTGTTTCGACAGGTCTTTTATTTTAAGAATGTAGCACCGCTCCATCTCCTCCCACGGATGTCGTAAAAGGCGACTAAGTGACCACGATAACTAGAGGGATGGGCAGCAGCGTCCCTTCTATGAACCATCAGCCATTCTGCGGTCACCAAGTCTTCTGCCAAGCGTGGTACCAAATTCCCCCAAAATGGTGACACACGGCATGTAACCGGTCGTCTATGGTCCTTTCTTCAGCAGTGGACGTCTTGTGGCTGGTAGAATCATGATGATAACCAGGTGGAAATACATTATGTACTTCCTTCGCTCCGAGGAAGGGCGGAGAGGCATGCTGAAAAAATTCATAAGCTGAAGTGGCAATAGGCAAAAAGGTTCTCGGGTGTGCACCGCGCACAGGAAAAAGCAGCGTGAGTCAGCCTCCAACGAGATGAAACGACCTGGTGAAGGTCGCTAGGAGTCATTCGTCGTCTGATATGATGATGATGATGATTATGGAATTACCTAAAAAGAGAGGTATATAACTCTGAAACCAAATTTCATAGGGCATTTTCGTATCATCATTTATATGCATGTCAGGCTTAAAGGTCAGAGGACACTTGTCAAGCAGATATATATGTTCTGATTTTTTTTAAATTTAAATATTAAAATAAATTTATCAAATTTCTGAATCAATTTACAATAAAATAAAAACATTAAAATGAAGACCATCAATGAAATAAAGTATTATAAGTATAACCGAATAATGAAAGAAATTTATTAACGAAGACGAGTTTGACATACGCACAAAATGACAGAACAAGAAAAATAAATTTAGATTATATAGAAGAAAATTGTTTGCACACAAGGCCAAAGCATTGTAACAATACTAGCTGCGGAAGGGCACTGGTGACCTGTGTTACAGGTTTAAATGATAAACCTACCTCAGGCACCAGTCTCTCACAAAGTTAGGTTTTTATATTTGTGTCACGATAGCTTAACCTGATCTAATGTAAGACCTATTGTGAAGAAAAATTAAATGGATTTTATTATTATTATTATAAAGGTAGGTGGGTATACTTACATGCGTCTTTGTTACCTGAATAAAAAAGCCTAAAACTATATTAGATGATTAGGGATTAAACAGTGGGTAGGTTCCGTTCACGACTGCCGTTCTCAGTACATATGGAGAAGCATCGCGATCTCCAGCGGAATGCATCGATGTTCACCCTGGCACTGCTCTGGTGGTACCTACATAGCCGGAGTCTTGTTTGAGCTGTTTTGGGACTAGAAACCAACAGCCAAGAACTGGACCTACTTTTACTACGTGTAGAAATGGTTACCCGAGTGATTATGTATGAGCAGAACGATGATGGACATCACACAAGTTTATTTCATGGGCGTTTACTGCCTGAATCATCAAATACATAATGTGTTAAACCTTGTGGTAACCTTCCAACGAGATTGAAATGAGAACAGATCGAGATCATACTGATCCCGGACTAAACTTTAAGAGGAGAAAAATCACCGTATCGGCCATTTACCTATACGTCCACTGCTGAACAAAGGCCTCCCCATAGATTTCCACAACTGTGTCATCATTTTGGGGAGAATATGCCAATACTCACCACACTTGGCAGGCAGGTTGGTGAGCGCAGTATGGCTACCGTTTCACAGAAGGGACGATGCTGCCCTCCCTCCCTCTGGTTTAGATTCCCTTAGTCGCCTTTTACGACATCCATGGGAAGGGATGGAGTGGTGCTATATTCTTAATCTTAAGAAAACACAATACACAGTCAACAGGACGATTTGTCACCGCTAGCAGCACCCGTTCACGAATATGACTCCAATCTCCCCTAGACATGTTAAAAAATGAAATAAGTACTTAGGTAGATTTATTTGTTTTATCTTCAAAGAATCGAAGGATAGGTTACCTTTGTTCAAGAAATTAGTTCTATAGGTTCTTACATTTGTTTTTAAGAAAACACAGTAGGTATATCTACATACCACCGCCATCTAGTGGATGCAGTGCAACTCGAAATCACTTCACTCAAGAGTTATAAGACCCGTTAAAAATAGACTTGTATTTATTTATTTTAGGGAGTTATTATAAATTGCCACAGGTATCCAACAGCATTACGGTAGGTAGCTTCCTTCATGTTCATATCGAAGCGACGTTTAAAAGCCAACAGACTGTGTTTTCATAAAACACAAATGTCGGACATTTGTTTTGAAAACACAGTATTTCTACATAGCACCGCCATCTAGCGGATGCATTGCAACTCGAAGTCACTTTACTCAAGAATTATTAAAGTTCCGTTGAAAATAGACTTGTATTTATTTACTTTAGGGTATTATTTTAAATTCCCACATATACACGTAGGATTACGGTAGGTCGCTTCCTTCATGTTCATATCGATCAAGCGACATGCTTATGAACAGCTTATGAATTTGAATTATCCTTGGAATCGCTTACAGTTATTTGAACAAACCTTGTAGTTTATTACGATTTGCCTTCCAAGCGTCGATATAACAGCAGATTTTTTATATGATAGGTACCTACGGCAACCGAGCTACCCTCTACCTGTTAATGCGGTTACACCTTAGCAGCTCTGATAGGTAAGTAAGTGAAACACGCTCTAGTATGATCATACGAGAACCTGGAGCCCTCTTAGGTGCCGAAGATGACCACCCAAGTGGTTTTAGCCGGTAGGAGTGCATGTCCCTTTCGTCCTTCACCGGGGCGGAGGCAGTTCTAGTAGAATTTCCACTGAGTCCATTAAAAAAAAGGAAATATAATGCACATAAAATGCTATATATACATTTTTCAAACACTAATATGATTACTAATTTTCAAATGATTTCATGTCCATAATTTGATTAGATATGCAAAAATAATTAAGTTGGAAAACTCACTAAATATAATTTTGAAATTATAAAATAAAAACCCGATGTTGACAGGAGTCAGCATAACCTTAATTCACGTTGAAAATTATGCCAGACGTTCCGCTACTTAGACAAGAATAAAATTACGCTGGAAGCTATATAACATAACACAAGTACCCAGTATACGAGCAACCCCGCTTCCAATTAGAAAACATAATTAAATTACACCAAAAATGACCTTTAAGTAAACATACATTCTTGGTTTTATATTGCAACGTTAAGACGCATTGTTTGACTGCTACAGAGCCGTATGTTAGAGAGAAATACATGCTTATCTTCCCTCTCTCTCTCGGGCGGAGCTTAGTGCGGTGTGGCCCACGTAGTTAGGGCACTCTATGTGAGGTCTCGATCGTAATTTATTAACCGGGCCCCACAAATACTGACTCGAAATATGCCCGAGAATGGCGATATGAATTACACGCTTTATAACGGTGTAAATTCATGCTAATTAAGATATCCGAATCTTCTATTATTCATGTTGATGAGTGATCCCATTTATTTTTTTAATTTACACTCTGTTCTCATATTCGACTTTCACCTATTAAGCGTGCTGTTATTACGGGGCATTTTCAGAATTTGTTTTTGTTTCGGCTACTATTTTTATTGCGTTATCGTGATATTTTAATGTTATTTTTAACGCAATACGTTGTTTGTATGTGAAAGCGTTTTATGGGTATGAGGCGTGTCAAAGTGCACTCGTCGAAGAAATTTGGATTTCACGGTGTATTCGGAAACGTGCATTAGGTACGTCGAATATAACTGTTGTAGGTATGACTCACGTTAGTAAAAATTCATACGCAATTCACTTGGATTTATCTTGGAAATTTAATCAGTTCCTTATAGTCCTTGATCAAGAATATGATATAAGTATGTCACATATTTATTTTATATACCTAAGTATTCTGTCAAGAAGGTAACGGGAAAAGATCAATACACACAAAATGTTTGTTATTAATCCAAATTTATTTTATCACCTTCAAAGTATGCTCCTTCAGAAACGATACACTTACGCCAACGAATAATCCAATCATCACAACATTTTTTAAACGCAATTTCCGGAATTGAGTTCAGTTCTCGCCGCGAATTCTCCTTTAAATATGTCTTCTACCGATTGAAAACGGGTGCCACGAAGTGGTAATTTGAGTTTAGGAAAAAGAAAGAAGTCGGCTGGAGCCATATCTGGTGAATATGGTGGTTGCTCAATGGTATTTGTTGAGTGTTTGGTCAAAAATTCGTTCACAATGATGGCCGTGTGTGCGCATTATCGTGGTGCAAAATCCAAGAATTTTCTTTCCACAAATCTGGCCTTTTACTTCGAATTTGTTCTTTTAAATGCCGCATAACGCTCAAATAATATTCTTTATTTACCGTTTGACCTTCCGGCAAGAATTCCGAGTGCACAACACCGCGATAGCCAAAGAAAACAGTCAACATGACTTTGACTTTTGATCGACTTTGGCGTGGTTTACTCGGTTTCGGTTCAGTTGGAAGGCGCCACTCCGAAGCTTGTTGACTAGTTTGCATGTCAAACTCGTAAACCCACGTCTCGTCACCAGTAACAATGCGTTTCATGAATGTTGGGTCGGAATTGACTCGTTCTAGCATGTCCTCAGCGACTCTCATGCGATTGAGTTTTTGAAGAAAATTCAGGTCTTTTGGGACTAGCCGAGCGGTAACATGTTTCAAACGGATCGACTCGTGAGATACAGAAAGTTCGGCGGCTATCTCTCTCAAACTTGAATGATTTTGCGATGTTAACTTCAGTTGCAGACGTTGATGGCCTACCAGAGCGAGGCAAATGTTCCACCACATCTCGACCGCTTTTGAACGCTTTGTACCACTTATAACGTGTTTTGATAAAGTCGATTCACCGTAAGCCTTCTGTAACATTTTCAGTGACTCCATGACATATATATATATATTCGCCGTGTGGTTCCGTCGCGGTCCAACCGCGTGGATGAGGAAGAGGATGATGGAGCTAGTTTTGCAGGTAACCAGTGCAATAAAATTTTAAGGAGCGCTTTGGATAATGCGATTGGAGGGTATCGATACACACCACCTGTCCATAGGCCACGTAAACCGCGTTTGCCTATGCATAAAAAATAGAGCGCTTGTGTGTGCCCTAGATTCGCTGTTGTTAGAATATTGAGAAGCGAAAACCTTGGCGATACGCATTCAATCCTGCGCAGCTGTTGCGGCATATCGTGTGGCCCATATCAAATTCCCAAATAATGATAGAGCCCCGCGACTGAAACCTGCTTGGCAGTGCAGGATTGAACATCGTATTAATGAGGCTAGGGCACTTATTGGTAAGTGAATTGCTGCTGCTTTAGGGAGGGCAATACCCTCCCAAGAGTGATGCGCTTTTTGAGACGAGCCTTCTCGCGGACTGATATTAGCCCTCAAAAATATATGTGTCGTATCACAGATCGACTACCTAATGCAGAAAGTTTATGCATGAGCAAACCGTATCCGTGGGTACAAACGGCGAATGGAGCGGTATACCCTGAATCGCATGTTCCGAAGTGACCAAAGTTGGGTATACAGAACTTTGGAGCGACCAGACCAAGGCGTGGGTGACGTCCACAGACCAGATGATGATGCTACGAATGCATTCTGGCGCAGCATATAGTCGGTGCCCGTCAGTCATACTGAAGGCAATGGATACGGGAGGTTGAACGAGTATGAGCACCGATACAAGAAATGGGAGCAGTTATAATTAGCCCCAAGACATAGCCGTCCGTGCAGTCCGTCCGTTACCTAAATGGGAATATCCAGGACCGGAATTGCACAATTTTTGGCTTAAATGGCTATGCAGTTCTCATATTCGCTGGGCGTCCCAGTTCCAGTCGTCCTTAGAGTCAGGTTCGTTGGCACAGTTTTTTACTACAGGAATAGCCCACCTGTTCCATAAATCAAGTAGTACTACGGAACCTAAAAATTATAGACCGATCACTTGTTTACTGACTATCTATAATAATAAATAAATAATAATAAATGTTTATTAATCAAAAGAGCAACATCAATAATACACTTTTCTCAGTGAGCCACAGACTAAGCGTAGCTTGTATCTTGGGGCTCAAGAGTAGGGTTTATACAAAATAAATGTTATTGTTACAATCCATCACAGTATTAAACTTAGGAAAGCGTTACACAAATTATATAAATTTTTAACTTAAAATTATTCTAGTGGGCTATGCGTATATCTGTGAGGACATTTCGTACACATCAGATCCCTTTCCTCATCTGAGACCCAACTCCTTACATTGGTCGATCATTGTCTGCGTGTTAAGAACTTAGCCCTAAGAGGATTTCTTAAAAATGTACGTTTTTAGGGTTCCGAACGTCCGAAGTAAAAAACGGCGGTACCCTTATAGGAACACCCGTGTCTGTCTGTCACAGCCAATTTGTAAGTAAATTAAAGCTTAATATTGTCCTTTTTAATAAATTTTACTAATAATTTAATTGAAGATGATTTGCCAACGGTGAGAAGGAATGGAATATTAATGGGTCTGGGAAAATTGGTAGGAAGAATATCATACACGGGGGCGACGAGATTGGGAGAAACATAAGTGCTCTAGAGTACCCTCTGCCAAGCCACATTCGCAGAGAGAATTATTACGGATGCGGCTTGGCTAAAAATACAGGGGAGCAAGCATGTCCTAAACGCAGACGAATAATAACTGAGGTTACAATTTTTCAAATGTTTTATATTTAATAAACCAGGGTTTATAAGGGATAATGGGTTGAATACTATCATAGTATTTTCCTTTTACAAGCTTTGACTGTTGTCATAATTCAATCCAAGATTTTAAAAGACGTGGTCTAGCAAGTGAACGTAGATCTCTGGCAGGAACAGACGAATGAGTATTATCTCCTTTTTGGATAGCCTGTTTAGCATAAAAGTCTGCAGCTTTATTTCCTAAGATACCTGAATGACCCGGAATCCAGGCAAGCACAGTGTCAACTTCAGCCTGATTTAAGTAATATTTGCTTAATCTTGAGGGTAATACATTTTTTATATGAAAAGGGTGACACTGAAAATTGAATGAAGAAGAAGAAGAAAATGATGTCGATTAGACTCAATATAAGATACTGCTTCTAATATGGCAATAGATTCTCCAGTAAAGGTGGAGCAGTCTGCAGTGCTCAAAATATGTAATAAAAACAGACGTGCCTACAGAAGACACTTCTGAAAGCTTTGATGCATCCGTAAATAATAAAACCCAGTCTGACTACTTCTTACTTATTAATCTATTAAAATATTGTTAGCTTCTGGCGATCTCTCATCAATTCCAAAATTTAAAATAACTTTAGGTTGAAATATAATTGCATTATAATCCACCATAAGAGGAGATATTTCAATTATTATTATTTTTAACTTTGTCCCTCCCCACTCCGAGACAGAGACTCCCCCCACTAGGATTTCTCCTGTGCCGTGGGTGCGTTTACAGACATGAATTCCACGCACAATACACCCAGACCCGGAACAACTACCTGCAGATCATATAAATATTTGTTCCGTGCGGGAATCGAACCCACGACCCGGAGCGCAGCAGTCGACCTCGACTGTATCAGCCACTGCACCAACCGTGCCGCATGACAGAAGAAGGCAAATTAGTAATATAATTAAAACTATTCAGAAGTAAAGGAACAGTTTTATTTGTCCAATATGATGAATTAATAATGATGTGGTGTGAGAAAGAGAAGGTAAAATATTGAATGATGGGTGACAAGGTAACTGAACTATATTGAGAAAATATCTATCAGCAAGGAATTGTCGACGAAGATGAAATAATAAATTAAGACACAGCTGATGATAGGTATTTCATGTGTCAGCGTATTTTTTTATGAAAAGTCTGAACAGCTATAACTCTGTAACTATCGACTTTTTGGGGAAAGTCGTAGAACAAAAGTTGCTCATTACTACCCATAATATTACACTCTTTCGGCTTAGCACACCCTTTCCGACTAACCTCGTATATAAATTAACAATATATATAAAATATATTTAATATCTAATATATATAGGTATCAAATAAATTATTTAAATTAGATATAAATTAACCCGCATTTAAGGGTTAATATGCTACATTATACATTAGAAAAGCTGACTTTATTGATAACTGTTAGTTTATAATTATATTTTAATAAAACACTTTTAAACGGATTACATATCACATATAACATATCTATGGTATAATATCATTGACTGACATTAATTTGGATTTAATATACAAATCTTCTTCTTCTTCTCTTAGATTATGGCTTCTGTTCTTCTGTTTTTTTTATAGTGTTGTCATAGGTTTTCGCGATTATTACACATTATAATAAAACAATTTTAAACGGATTAAATCGCGTGTATTGTAGAGGAATGTGACACTTCACGGGTTTGAGAAGTTGGCTAATCTTTTTATTGGTTTGAAGTAGGTTTTAATAGAAGCACGCATCACACCACACTAAAAAACACCAAGACACTGCGAGTGATTAGTGATTACTGCGTGCATCGAAACAATTTTTGATTAGTTTTGTAAGGTAGATAAAATAACTTTTTAAATCTGTAACGACGCTTGTCACCTTAGTCATAGAATACTCAGTTTACGTCCTGCGACCACGAACGCTGCAAAGTGTTCGAAACGTCAGGAATAACAAAAATCAATAATACACGCGATTTAATCCGTTTAAAATTGTTTTATTATAATCTTTACATATTCCATAAAATAATTCACAAAAATGAAAAAATTCTAAAAAAATATGTCGGCAACGTCGTACAATCCAATTGGTTTTTTTTTTCACATACAAATCTACGAAAGATTTATTTATTTATTTATTTTACTTTAATTACAACGGTCTTGGACCAATTACAATAATTAAAGATAGACAACATAGCTATAATACAAGACAGTGAACATAAGATATTTTATAGACTGACAAAACGGAAGAATTAATTAAGATCAGACAAGGCAGTATGGCCAATAGACTGTAGCCTGCCCGAATTATAAAAATAATAATTGACATTGACAATAACACTTGACATTGACACTATTCTATTTTCTACTGACAGTTGCTGTATTGTATTCCTAATTGATGTTTGTTTTAAGCCATAATCTAAGAGAAGAAGAAGAAGATGTTTGTTTTTGTATTTATTTATACAAAATGAACCGTACGACGTTGCCGACATATATTTTAGATTATTTAAATTTTTGTGATATATTTTATTGAATGTAAAGATGAATTAATCTAAACACGGTACAACGTTGCCTTATACTTGACATTGGCGAAATTGTGGAAGATACTCTACAGAAGACATAATCTAAGAGAACAAGAAGTATTTATTTATACCTATGATTTAGAGAATTTTTAATAAGTGTACTGTAAATTGAGGATCGATTGTATTTGAAATAACTATAAAAATAGTCCTTCGTTTTCTTAAAGATATTGTTCTCTCACACAATAATGTAAATAAACATAACAATCTGTAGTGGGGTTTATATTTAAAACTAGCTGGGACCCGAGGTTTCACCCGCGTTTAATTTAAAAGAAATTTAGAGTACTTCGACATAGACACTTGACATAGAGTGTATATATTGGATTTCAAGGGTTTTATTTTTTTTGCGCGGAACCCCAATTAGTTTTCTAAAATTAAAGTAGCCTAAGTTATTTCTTATAACATCAGCTATCTGCCAGTGAAAGTCCCGTCAAAACGGTCCAGCCGTTTCGGAGATTACCCAGAACAAACAGACAGACAGAGAGACAAAAAAATTAAAAAATTTTTTTTTGTTATATATACCATTTAAACTTTAATATGCATTTAGTAAAAAACTGTTATTTTGACATTACAAACAGACATTTCAATTTTATTTATTTGTATAGATGAGTAAGAGACGCCGTGCATTTTCCGTGGCCTCTCATAACGCTGATGGAGACAACAGCGACGATGGAATTGAGCTGAGCAATCCTGGGCCACCGCCATCCACACGCAAGTGCATGAAGTTCGACCCAGTAAGTTAATTTTGATTAAGAAAGAGTGGGAATCGAATCTTAATTTTCTATGAGTAATACTATATACATATAGTAAACTAGGCTAAATATACTAAACAATATAAAAATAATCACATTGTAATTCTTATTCCTCTAATCGGATGCATGTAATAACTTTGCAACATATGGTTCGAACTTAATTATGGATTGTTATAATTCTTTTATTCATGAACATATATTGTATATCTTTTCTACACACTCTAAACGATTGTTCAAAATTCTTGCTGGGGTTCCAAAAGTCCGAAGGGCAAAACGGCGGAACATATAGGATCACAAGTGTGTCTGTCTGTCTTACTGTCCATCTGTCTGACTGTCCTTCTGTCACAGCCAATTTGCTCCGAATCTACTGGACCGATTAATTTGAAATGTGGTACTCAAATGTGGTACTCATATGGATTTCTGCAACCCAAACACAGATGTGTAACATAAATATTTTAATTTTGAGTATGGGGGTGTTTTTTGGGGGGCAGTATGGAAAATTAAAGAACAAAGTTTAGCAAACTGTACCGTGTAATATATCAAGTGAAACTTGTTGTGTGGGTGTCAAATATATTTATTTATAATTAAAAAATATATAGTTTTAAAGTTATTTAAGAAAATAGACGTGAATTGACCATCATTGTTAAATACTAAGATTGCTCATTTCATGCTGGCAATGGCAGTATGAAGCAAATTCCTATATAATTATATATTTTTATGCATTGGCCTGGGGCCTTATTATGAACTCTAATTTCCAGGCAGTTTACACCGTAAACGGTCTTGCAGTTTCGTACTACGTACTCTTAATACCAGCCAGTCAGTGGTCACATTTATTTGTTGTAATTTTTTTTCACAATGCACCAAGACCCGGAACACCTACCTGCAGATCTTACGAATATTTGTTCCGTGCAGGAATCAAACTCTAACGTAAATTCCGCCTTTTCAATCAAAAGTTTTGTATCTTGAAATAGGAAGGAATAGGAAGATGATTATTTTATGTCTGCAGGTATATTCCATAACAAAGAAAATGAAAAAAAATGAATGCGAAGAAGCTTTATAAAAATAAAGATATAATTTTTTCGGCGGTTAAAATATTTTTTTAAAGAAATAACACAAATATATCTCGAAAACTATGAAGAATCGCGGAACATACATGTGGTATTTTCGGATACTGCATACGGGCATGAGGAATCTAATTTTTTCATGTTCTCACTGTTTGGCCATACTGTATAATCTATACATCTATACAAATAAATAATGAAGTGTCTGTTTGTAATGTCAAAATAACAGCTTTTTACTAAATGCATATGAAAGTATATATGGTACATATAACAAAGGAATAATTTTTAAGTTTTTTGTCTATCTGCCTGTCAGTTTGTTCCGGGTAATCTCCGAAACGGCTGGACCCATTTTGACGGGACTTTCACTGGCAGATAGCTCATGTTATAAGGAATCACTTAGACTACTTTTATTTTTGAAAAAAAATGAAGTCCAATATCCCCTATGAGCTTAAATGATCAGATATCTGATTTCTTTTAAATTAAACAGCGGGTGAAACTGCGGGGTACAGCTTGTGTGATCTATTATTCTGAGTTTTAGAATTTACAGGAGTAAATAAAATACACAACTAGGTACTTGATAAGCCTTTTTCTTTAACTAATTTTAATTATTTTCTTGTAAGTAATATTTTAGACTAAGGTTGTTTACATTTTAGGGGGAAAGCCCGTATTGTATACTTTTTTTTTATGCTAGGGTGAAATTTGCCAGCAACTGTATGACACAATAAGCTCATACAAGAACGAAGATGGTACACTTTTGTGTGATTCATTGATCATAGAGCCTAAAAGATGCCACGATCCACAGTACTATGATGTTGTGTCACAACCCATTGATCTGTTAAAAGTAAGTACCAGTTCTATTGACTACTACTACTGACCCTCAAGTACATCTGTTTTGTACTGAACTGCTTTAGAATTATTATGTTAAGAGGGTCCATACTGGCAGAACCACATTTTAAAAACACATTTCTAGGTCATTATTTGCCAACCTCGCAAGGAATAGATCTTTTTGGCATGACGTGGACTACATATGCATTTATTTAATTAAAGAGAACAACGGCTACCCGCCGCCGGGGCCCGCTTCTACGCCGTCGCGGAAGCCTAAACGGCTACAATGAAGAAGATTTTTTCAAACACCTGGCAACTTGTGTTTTATTAGCTTTGTTCAACCTATTCCATATAGCAATTTTATAAATTTTATAGATAAGTTTATTGAATTATTATTTTATTTATTGCAGATACAAGAAAAACTTACAACAGACTCATATGAAGCCGTAGAGGAACTGTCTGCTGACATTGAGCTTCTCGTTCATAATGCTAAGGCATTCTACAAGTCGAAGTATAAAGATGCTAATGAACTGTGGAAGCTGTTCATGCAGACTAAACAGTCACTTGAAAGTGGTAAGTGTTATTTATGGCGATCAGTGAGTGATTTGATAATTGGTACGTGTCTATGTTGGAGTTGTCATAATAATATTGTACAATAGGTAATATCCATATAACCATTCCTATCCATACATTGTTCAATATCAACGTAGCTCATTCCTCTCCAAACATAATCTCCTTAATCCTTTTCAATTCCGATTCCGCCCAGTACTATCACAGCTCTCGTGAATATTACTGGTAGCATCAAGTCAGGCATGGAAATCGGAAACTTAACGGTCCTTGCACTGTTAGACTTTGGCAATGCTTTTAACACTGTGGATTTCGATATTTTGCTTGGTATACTTTGCTCTTGTAACATATCTCTATCAACAATTGATTGATTTCATAGTTACCTGCTTTGTCGTCGATAGCGCTTTTGCATCGACGATACCTATTGTTCTTGGTACAATAATACTGCTGGTGTACCACGGGGTGGCGTTCTATCTCCTCTACTTTTCGCAATATTTATAAATTACATCTGTCATCAACTCACTTCTTCCTACCACCTTTATGCAGATGATCTTCAAATTTATGTAGCCTAAGCTCCTCTTAAGCAGTTATCCGAAGCTATAGATACTATTAACCTGGACCTGGCTTGATTAAGTGACAAGCATAAGTTTGGACTTAAGGTGAACCTCGTAAAAACACTAAACGTAAAAACAACTATTGTTAGAAGTTCACAAATGTCTCAAGGATAGACTGGTCTTTGCTTCCCCAGGTATCTTTTGATAGCATTTTCATTACTATGAGCGAGAAAGTGAAGAACTTGGGGATTTATCGTATTAATCTCAAATGCCTATCTATTCGCCTTCACCGGAATACCCATATTCTTTCACTACTATCCCATGTGCTCTTCAATCCTTCCACCCCAAGAACGTTTTGAGTTCCCGAGTGACACACATTCTAAGAACTTGAGATCATCGGAGAATTTTAAATTTACATTCCCCATGTGTTCAACTAGTTTCCTTGACAAATCGTTCACCGTCCAATCTGTTCGGCTATGGAATGCATTACCGCTTCCTGTGCGACGTGCACAATCGCTGCCAGTTTTTAAAAAGCTAGTGTAGGAATATTATGTCATTAATATGCTATAAGTTACCCATTTCTTTTCAATATTCTGATTTACATACAATATTTATTAGTATATATATAACACGGCCCGCAGACCGCTGCCGATATGCACGGTGTACCAAGCAAGTTAAAATTACGCTTTTTAGGACTACTGACAGACAGACAGACGTCCAAAACATTAACAATCGAAATGGGCATACATTATGTATTCCCTACCTTTTTATTTATTGGTGTCCAGTGGAAATTCTACATGGAACTTCCTTTGCCCCGGGGAAGGGGTATACCTCCTACCGGCTAAAACCACTGGAGCGGTCATCTTCGGCACCGAAGGGCGTCACATAATATGTGTGGGTTTGGTATACATAGATCTTCTGGGGATTTCATAGGGTTCTGATAATTAAGTGGGTTTTTGCTACATGAAAATATAGCTCATTTAAGGTATATTTTGTTTGGTACAGATAACTCGGTATTGACATTTTGGGCCCAAACATAATATACAACGATTATATGGATGATAAAAGTTGATGGTCACTGGGTTCAGCTCAAGACAATCTTATGGATAATAAAAAAAGAAAAAATATATTATGGAGTGAGTTGAATTGAGTGAACATTGTATTGTTAATGTTTCTTTAACTATAAATATAATAATTCGTGTTTCTTTGTTAGTTTTTCCTCTATGCGTTCCTATAGCTATTATTCATACGATTGAGTTGGTTCTTGGCACTTGCGTTAGGTTTCTAACATAGAAATAAAACACATTGCAAAAGTAGTAAACTTTTTTAGAATTTTGACATTATTGTAATTTGAATTGTTAATTGTGGACAAATATTGTATTTTCCTTTTCATCACATCACCCATACGATATGTCCAGTGATAAACTTGAGTATCAAAGGCCTACCCCATAGATTTTTACAATTGTGTCGTTATTTTGGGGGGAAATTGCAATACTCATCACGCATGGCAGGCGGGTTGCTGATCACAGTATGGCTACTGTTCCACAGAAGGGACGCTGCTGCCCATCCCTCTGGTTTAGAATTCCGTAGTCGGTTTTTAGGATATCCATGGAAGATGTTGTGGTGCTATATTCTTAATCCGGACACCACACGGTTTTTTTTCTTTTATAGTAGTATGGATTCGGTTTGAATAGTTAAATTATATAGTTGTCCACTTTTTGTAAGTTGCAGACATCAAAACGCCTAAGTTGGCTCGAAATGGCTCAACTAGCAGAAAATCTGATTCTTCGGAAAACTTGTCAGAGACTTCTACCAATACTGATGAAGATAATGAATTTGAAGAACTGTTCAATGCTGTAAGATTTAGTTTATATTAATTTGTTTGTGGATTTAGATGAATAATTATGGAACGAAAACATTCCAGTGACACGCCGCCTTATTTAGTGAACCAAAAAAGGTTCCAAGACTGTCAGTACTACGTCTGATAGAGCCAGTTCGTGCCCCAAAAATGCTGTTTTTTGCGGAATCCTAACTCAAAATTAAATGAATCATACTAACATTCGATGTGTTTTCTACACTTTTTGCGACTGATCTGCGCGAATATTCGGCAAACCTGGTTTCAGACAGGCAAAGTTATAGTAACCGTACTGTAAGTGTGACTTTTTCTCCTTAGGTAATGACGGCTAACAGTGACGGCCGGCCTCTGTACACCGCCTTTCAGTTTTTGCCATCCAAACGCCGCTACCCAGAATATTTCAGCGTCATCGATTCCCCAATAGACCTGAAGACCATAGCACAGAAGGTTCAGGGTGGGGAGTACAGTCACATAAACGAGCTGGAGAAAGATTTACTGCTGATGGCTAGAAATGCGTGCCATTTCAATGAGCCTGGCAGTCAGATTTCTGAAGATGCTAAGACTTTAGAAAAGGTTGGTGTGATTTTGTTTTCTCAATATGAGACTGACTATAATTTGATTTTATATTACATAGCTTAGCTACGCTTGGTAGTTATGTACGAGATCGAATCAGGAATAAGGAGATCCTTAGAAGAACTAAAGTTGCCGACATAGCTGAATGGATTAGTAAACTGAACTGATACTAATGGCCGTTGGGGCAAAAAGATTCTAGAGTAGAGACCCGCACCGGAAAACGCAGCGTGTGACTACCTCCAACAAGGTGGACAGATGACCTGGTGATGGTCGTTGGGAGTCGTTGGATAAGGACGGCATGTGACCGCTCGTTGTGGAAATCTAAGGAGGCCTTTGTTCAGCTGTGGACATCCAGTGGCTGATATGATGTTTACTTACATGTTAGTGTTGAAAAATAAGGCGCGAATATTAGTAATTAATAAAGTTCTAAGTTTAAGTTGAATTAAATATAATTATATTACAATTTTTTTTTTATCATTGCCCCACACTAGGATTCTTCCTGTGTCGTGGGTGCGTTTACAGATATAAATTCCACATACAATACACCCAGATTGAGACAGACAGAGCAGCCGACAGCGTCAGCCACTGCACCAACCGTGCCAACAAACATTTATTCATTACTTTTAATGATTATGATGGCCATTGATGTTAATGTTTATTTCCCAGGTGATACAAATGCGCAAACAAGAAATAGCTCAGTACGGCCGCAGCGGGCCAGCTAAGACATTGGAACTTATTCGTAGTAAACGAACGTACAGCGTTGGGCCTGTCCCAAGCAGCAAGGCGTTGGCTATCATGGAGCCGCCCGGGTCGGACACCGAGCCTGATGTAAAAATGTTGAAGGTACGACGTCATTATGTTTGGTTGTATCTAGTCTATCCGTGTGGTGTCCAGATTAAGATTATAACACCATTGCATCTCCTCTTGTGGATGTCGTAAAAGATGACTAAGGGACTCTAAATCGAAGGGATGGGCAGCAGCGTCTCTGCGGAAATAGTTGCTATTATCAATTCGCCTGCCGAGCGTGGCGATTAATGGCAAATCCCTCCAAAATCGTCATTTTCGTCACACACGGCATGTAACCGGTCTTTGTGAAAACCTGGGGAAAGGCTTTGTTCAGCAGTGGATGCCCTTTGGCTGATATGATTACGATGATCAATGGAATGCTTAGAGACATCGTTTGTGGTTACGGAAAACTGATTACTACAGTCTGTAAAGATTGGTCTAAGACTTGACTGGATTCTAATCTCTCAAGGCCAATACATTCAAGATCCAACTAAGCCGATTTTGCTAGTGCTTCCGAGAGGTGTCACTCACCCTACCAGAAACGGACCCGAGACGGTAGCTCGCTGTGTCTCGTGCCTCTAGAGGTTATTCAGTTGGCAAGGCTGCACAGAAGGATGGAGCCCACAAGTCTTGGCGGGACACCAGTGGGGGGTGCGGTTTACTCGATAAGAGTCGTGCTCACCTTGCCGCCTTCACCGGAGGAAGAAATTCTATCATGATTTCACCATGCTATTCCGAAAAATAAAAAAGACGAATTATAATTTGCCTTGTTAACCTATTTTTATTTTTACAGCTTTCTGATGACAGTGCTAGCGAAAGTGACGTAGAGAAGGACGAAAATGTAGACTCACCGCAGTGGAAACTGTTGGATACTATCAAGGATCACCTGGGGCCTCATGGTATTAAATAGTTCTAGTTCTTAATGTCCTACAATAAATTACACTTTAGAAATAAAAATTCTTCATCTATAGGTACACCTTTGTCAAAAGCGTTTTGGAAGCTTCCATCTCGTCGTGCTGAACCCGACTACTATAGAGAAATCAAGAATCCAATTTCTCTAAACCAGATCAAGAACAAAATTAGACGTGGTAACTACGGTACATTGTTGGAAGTTGCTGAAGACATGAACATAATGTTTGAAAATGCTAAACAATACACTGTGTCATCTTACAGATTGTACAATGACGCTGTTAAACTGCAGAGGTAAGAATTCAAATTAACATGGGCGGCTCTAGTGTGATCTTACGAGGGCCTGGAGCCCTAATTTTGAGTTGTCTTTGATTAATCAAGTCTCTCGTTTTTAGCTTATTACATATCAGATATTTCACCAAAAACCATAAACCGCCGCCAAATGCCATGCGGGAAGCGTTTCCAAACAAAAGCCCATAGCGCACGGTCTGGAAATGATATAGATTTCCAAATTCCACGCGTGCGAAGCCGCGGGCAAATGTTATTAATATAATAAATGTAAATCATAATACATAAATAACAATATAAAATATTATTGTTAAACAAAGTCATTGTCTCTGATAGGTAGATTTGGCAGGTGAGCGGGATCGGGAGAGGGCCGATCCCGCTCGAAGAAGGAGGAGACGGCGCCGGGGTAACAACCGCCCTGGCGCCTAATTCCCATACGCCTGAAACCCCCTGCCGTAGCTATAAGGCGGGTGACCTCTGGGTTCGCGGGTGCGTAGATTGGGGAATCTGCGTGCTCATACTAAGCGACCCAAGAGAAGACGGTAGCACGCACGTGGTCACGCGCTGCCGTGGGAAGCTTTAGGGGATCCTTTACAATCCCCCCGGGAGGGTGACCACTTTACAGTCACCCTCTCCGAGATGTGCCTATTGGCGTGGCACCAGCGGGCGGCTCTAGTGTGATCATAGGAGGACCTGGAGCCTCCCTTAGGTGCCGAAGATGACCGCCCCAGTGGTTTTAGCCGGTAGGAGTCCGGCATACCCCTTCGCCCTTCCCCGGGGCGAAGGAAGTTCATGAAGAAATTCCACTGGGCACCAACAAAAAAAAAAGTTAGATTTGGCAATTATATATTTATTCTATATCTATAATATCATTGTATATTATTATACATTTCCAGTATAAGCTGATCTCGCATTGTAGTGACTTTCCTTGCGATGAGAGATCAGCTAATACTAAACTAGCTTGAGGTGTAGCCGTGCGCTGTGTGTATGTATCTGAGGCGCGTGATGCAGCATGGTGCTTCCGATCGCTTTCGATACGTGCTGCACATCTTTCATTACTATCTTGTGATCGAGAGCCAGCAGTGACAACTCGTTGGGCACCTAATCGCGATTGGCAGCACGCAACGCAGTTAAAGTCTGTCCGTTGCACTCACGTTTAGTAGCTAACTGAGCCTTACGGTCATCAGCAGTTTTGAAAGATTGAGCCTTTGAATCTTAGAAGCCCGTGAGTTTGACATATATTCGTCCTCTTTCTAGGAGGCATGTTTAAAATTCCTTTTTAAACTTTTCAATTCAACATCAACAACAATCAAATAAAAAAAAATGAATCGATGCAGGTCCGTAATAATCGCCAATTAGTCAAATAATTCAAGTATAAATAAAACATCGTAGATACCTAATCTAGTAAGTTGTATATAAAAGTTTAAGACAGTCAAATAATTCAGAGTAAGTAAGTAAAGTAATTTAATACCACAGTAATGAAAAAGTTGCATCGAAATACAATATTGCCTATTTATAGTATTATTCAAATTAACTGTGGGTGACTGATGCCTAAGGAAGGCTGAAGCCTGCGTGTCAGGTCACCAGGCTTCCACCCCAGAAGTCCAATTTTACTCTTTCATAAACTGTGCCAGGCGCAATTTTTCCATTTTCTTCTTCGTCGTGTATCTGATTCTATCAAGTTATTTCCTCTTGTTGAAGTTCTCTTGATGAATACTCTCCAATACTTAAATATAACTTTATCAGGCCCCGATACTAGTTGATTTTGTCCTTTATAACTCAGTTATCATCTTGCATTGAATGCGCACTTTCGTTGCAGTTGCAGTAACGCCATCTAGTTAGGAAAATAGAAATAAGTATTTAAATTTTATAAATTTAATCATTAAAAATGAAGTAACCCTGAAACAACTCAATAAAAAGAATATACATTATCCTTTATTTAAGGATAACAATACAAATACTTTATCACGCTTTTTGGGCTTATAAATAGATAAAACCCTCCTGAATAAACAAATACTTTCTTAAACCACGTTTTTTGATGACAATTTATGTGAAATGCAAATGAAGACTTATGACTTAGTCCAAAAGAAGGAACTGCTAGCGACATCTGCTGCTGCTTTTTATTATTATAATTGCCTTGAAATATATAATTCCCGTGACGCTTTTAATTTATAGTTTGCATCCGTCTCATAATACACAATAAATTGCTTTTCAAGAGTTTAAAAGTAATGCAAAACCATCCATAAAGTAACATTTAGGGTGGATTCAACCCCGAGATCAAAACAATCACAACCCGCGTGTCAGTTTAGCAGGCTACGTAACCAATTGCGAAAGGCTACAAAATAAACTTTCTTATTCATAAAATCTGTCGTTTAGCTCCCTATTGATGTAGCGCGATGGTGTTTTTTAAATAATACTTTTTACGTATTGATAACGACTGTGTTCACCTGTGTAAATTTTACATAGTATTTGCTGTAAACCAAATTTTTGTAGACATATTGTTATCGTCATCGTCGGAGCGCAGCAGCCACTGCACCAACCGTGAAATCCTTGACCTTTATTTTTATCATACTTAGCTCACATAACCCAACGCTGCAAATACTTTTGTATTATAGGTAGGTACCTATTTATTTATAATCCAAGACGCAGTAAAATATATATGAAGTAGGTATATCATAACTTGAGATTTAGCCCTTGTAGAGAAGTGTTCAAAAAACGCTTTACTAATCTGTACATTCACTAACGATTTATACGACTTCACGAATAACGCTATCAATGAACATATTTTTTGCAATCAGAGCAAAAAATTGAGGAAATTAAATCGATTGGTAGGACGGACCCTTAAAATAAGAAGAAGAAAAACCACGACGAAGAAGCGATAAGACTGGCAATTATACGTACAGTGCTAAAAATTTGTATTTACTTTTATTTTTAGTGTTACAGTGTTATGTTTCTTGTTAGGTTTTGCTGTCTAAAATGTTAATTACGTTATTAGCTCATAAACAATAAGACACTTAATAACTATTACATGATGGTTCTAGCGAAAGGCTCAACTACATTTAGCGATAATCTTGAACAATCCTTAATTACTTCCCCCTTAATTATTCTACGGCACGGTAGGTAATTGGTCCGGTTCTATGTGTATTGTGTGTGGAAGTTGTGTTTGTAAACGCACCCACGACATAAGAGAAAAAAAAAGGTGGGGAAAAGGTATAAACAAAAAATTTAAAAAAAAAATAGATATTTTCCGATATGTGAATAATAAGGCAAAAACTAGACTCTCGAACTTAACCAAAGACAACTCAAAATTAGGGCTCCAGGTCCTCGTAAGATCACACTAGAGCCGCCTATGATGCCACGCCTTTAGGCACATCTCAGAGGGGATGACTAAAGCGGTCACCCCGTCTAGGGAGGGAAAGCGAGTGTAAATAAGCCGCCCCCCAGGCTCTTCTCGAGGAGAATTGTAAAGGATTCCCCGAAGCCTTGCTGTGCGCACACGGCGGCACGTGACTACGTGCGCGTTACTGTCTTCCCTGGTGTCGCTTGGTATAAGCACGCACACTCCCCAATGAGACTATAAAGCTACGGCTCGGGCGTGTTGGACCCGGGCAATGATGTAATAGTTACAATATAGTATTATTGACTCCCCCTTTTCCTTGAGACCGCAGAATTATCATTGTAGATATTTAATGACCATGCATGTTTATTCATAGTGTAATACGACAACGAGTCTATGAGTTACTGGACATGCTGCAGGGCTCGTCGAACGATGACGAAAGTCTGTCTGCGGTGAAGAACTACATTCAAGATCAAACTCTTGGGTCTAGAGGTAATTTATGAACATTTTTAATAGTTAGCACCGTTTAAACGAACGACTCATTGTGCATTTTCGTAACTGCTGTGAAGTAAGCCAAGCGTGATAAAATATTTGTGTTGTTATTCTTAAATAAAGGTATATTACGACGTTTCTGGCTTACTTAGTTTTTAGTGATTAAATTTGTAAAGTTTAAATATATATTTTTTTTCAACTATATGGCATTACTTTCGAATTACATCACGGTATGGTTTCGTTGGTAAAAAGTGATGTTAAAGGTCAGCTCAGATTAGACGTAGTATTTTTCTAATTTGCTTTGCGGTCGCAAACATTATCGAGTACCCGCGAGCAGTTCTCCACCTAATTTGCACCACAGTGTATCGCTACCGATGTCGATTGTCGCGATGCCACAACAAGCTGTTACCTATGTTGTCTTTGTTGTTATTAAACCTTTATAAACAACTTACTAACCTTACCTACGATATTGTATTTATACCTAAATTATTTGACCATTTGGCGATTCTTACGGATCAGTGTTGATTCATTTTCTTTGATTTGGTTGTTATTGATATCGGATGCAAACGTTTAAAAGGGACTTCGCTTCTCGTATTTTTTTAACTGTGCAAAGAGGATCTGTTCGCCAAATTGCGAACGAACGGCGAGATGCCGTCATACTATACGTACGAGAAGCAAATAGGTGTTTGATCGACGTCAACGTGGGAGTACAGAATATGGTTTCTCGGGAGTTTTGAAAGACGCCGCATTAGGTAAGGTCCACACTGCATCAAAATAATGGCGTCTGCTATTTCTTACGCCTTTTACTGCACACAGTGCTTTTGATGCCGTTAAGTTTCCCAAATATCGCCCAGCCCACGGAACGCTCCATCTACTTGGCGATGATAAACACTGGGACGATCCCAGTCGTCTAAAGTAAATTTATCAATTGGGTTCGATTTTGCTTGTAAAGTAAAAAAAAAAAATATTCGTTTTATAAGAATAATGCTTATTAAATCACATTACAGTGTCACAATAATAATCACAAGAAAACAAAACGCTACAAAGATATTTGTAATTCACACAATTCATGTAGTTTGTTTTTAATATTTGTCTAAACTATTATTTAAAATCTTTGGATGGTATGAGGCATTTTCTAAATGAATAAGTTGAAAACTGAACATGCTTTAGCTCTTTACATATTTTTTTTTTAATTATCTTTATGTGTGTGGTTAGTGTCTGGATTAAGAATATAGTCGAATATAGTGGATGTCGTAAAAGGCGACTAAGGGAGTCTAAACCAGAGGGATGGGCTGCAGTGTCCCTGAAGCGGTAGCCATACTGCGCTCACCAACCCGCCTGCCAAGCCTGGTGAGTATTGGCAAATACCCCCCAAAATTATGACACAGTTGTGGAATCTATGGGGGAGGCCTTTGTTCAGCAGTGGACGTATCAATGGCTGATATGATGTTCATATAGTTTAAATGGTTGTTTTTTTATTTATTTTTCATGTATTTAGTATAGTATATAATAATATTTGCCTATATTAGTATATATAGTTACACCTCAGACTGCCTCATAATTACTTCTATCTACCATTTTCCATCGTAAGGTTACCTGGAAGAGATCACGGATAGCGATAAGGCCGCCTATTGTATTTTTACTTAATTCAAAACTTCTGTGACATTTTTTTGATGTCCAATAAAGAGTGTAATATAAATACGGCAAACAATGTAAAAAATGCTACTCATTGTACCTCACAATATTGGAAGCCCCTGATACATGTAAAACGACGATTTACGTATACAGGAACTGACGTTACACCGATTTCTGTAATGCTCCCCGATTGTACACGAATTTTCTGATAATTTAGTGAACTTATTCCTATAGGTCGCCCGCGCCTCATCGCGGTCCCAATAGCGGCATTCGAGTTCACCCTTCCTCTGAAGAAGCAACTGCAGTATGTATCGAAAGAACTAGTGGAGTTCACCTGTTCAGATGGAAGACAGCCCATGTTATTATTCATGGAGAAACCGAGCAAGGAACTCTACCCGGAGTATTATAATCTTATCGAAAAACCGATCGATATGATTACGATTGAGGCTAATATTGAGGTATGTTCATTTAGGAATTCAATTTTAGTTATTATGAATATATTTTAGTCATTCTCTAGCCGCCGAATGTGAGCACTAAGAGACAATACAATTTTACCTGAAGCCAAAAAGCCGCTTCCTTGTTTTTAATCTCGCAGTTACTCGATACGCTAATTCGTAGGAAAAGCTCATTGCAGTAACTTGAGAATGAGATTCTGACATTCGATTTTACTCTAATCTATTAGCATAATAATAAAAAACGAAAATCGTAATTCTTAAACTTTAGCAAATTGAATACATGATTTTTAAATAGTATCGGTTCTATTCCCGCACAGTTTTTGTTTTTTAATTTACTAACCTCGACGTTTCGATCAAGTTGCATTGACAGTGGTCGCGAGTAGACTACTCGTGAGGCTCGTGAGTAGTGCGCATAATTGCAACGTCGATGACTACTGTACAATAAAGTACATCGATAGTCAGGTATCGTATGGTATCGCAAGCTGTGCGGCGGTAGGTAATTAATCGAAGACCTTTTGCGCAGGCCTGCGATTTGCGAATGCGTTTGTGCGGCGGCGATAGTATCTCCAGGCTGTAGATTTGCGAGCGTTGATTATAAAACTTTGCTGCTTTAGGTTTCGAGCGAGTGTCAGGTGCTAGTCGAGTATTCATGACATAATATTCAATTAAGGCCGTGCAACGGGTTTTTTGTATCGTTAATCACATACTAGCGGTGGGCGGTTGTGACTGACAAAACAATCGAATAAATCGATAATTGTGTAATCGTGCATTGTGCACGGGTTAAGCTGGCTTTGGCTGGATTAGGCTGGGCGAGCTGTCTCTGCTACGTGTCGCGAGTTCGATCCCCGCACGGAACGTATATTTGTATGATTAACTAGCTGTCTCTCACGGTTTCACCCGTGTTTTAAAATAACAAATACTCGATACACAGTTTCACCCCCGCTTAAGGGTACAATTTACGAAAAAACACTGAAACATATTTCTTTATTTTGAACCAAAAAGCCAAATACTGATTTTCTTAGATCTAACTTATAAAATGACGGAGCTTCGTACAACCTTTCAACCCCTATTTAATCGCCATAGAGATGCAATTTCTAAAATTCCTTGCTAAGGGATGCCTACGTTATTAAAGGCATCAACTGCCAAAATTATAAGGCACACAATTCACATGATAACTAATTAATTTTTACAATAATAATGTTATGAATGTTATCTAAAGTTTTTCACGAACTATTTTTGTTTTGTTTTTGTCATAGACAAAATATGTAGAGGCCACCTGTCTAGCGACTAAATCGATAAGGTAATCGATTGGTAGTCGATTATATTGTTAAGTTTATTTATAATCAGATTTGATATTCCTTCTTCCATTACGTTTGTATATTTGTTACTTTTATTTCTATATAATTACTTTAAATATAATAATCTGTATAAATACATTATTAATATAAATAATGTATTGGTAATCTAAAAATATAAATAATGAAATGTGCGTGATTTGCGTTCTTTTATCTAAGGTCCTATCGGAAGACCAGCGCAATGCTGAGATAGGAGCCTATTCTGATGTCTCACACAAAAATCTATTTGCATGCTTTTTATTTTTTTATTTGATATTTTGCAATATTCTGTGTTGTTATTTACAATTATTTTCTTGTTGTGTACGATCAGAATAAAATTATTTCTTTCTTTCTTTCTCTCTTTCAGTGGTTTAGGCTCTGCGTTAGTGAATCAGTCAGTCAGGACAAGTAATTATATATGAATAGATAGATAATTGTTTCTGGTCTGGGTGTTACTGCATGTGAGGTTTTTACTCTGCAACCTGCATCAACGATAAAGGAGAAATCCTAATATATGGAAATGTTTAAAGAGAAATAAAAAGAGAAAAGCAGTTCCGAAAAAAATCGAACGAAAATATGTCTAAAAGAAGGTTGTCACAGCGATGACATATTATATTTGATTAAACGAAACAAATGAATGATCGTATTGGCTATTGCAAATCATATTTGTTGTAACTTATATGCTCATATTGTTATTATTTCGTCCCCAGAACGACCGCTATAACTCAGTTGATGATGTGGCCTCCGATTTTCGGCTGATGTGCTCAAACTGCCGTCTATTCAACGAAGAAGGATCCATGACATACGAGGACGCGAACCTTCTGGAAACACTTATGAATGAGAAGCTAAAAGAGGTTGCAATTAGCTTAGAGAGCAAAACTCCTTTGAAAACCGTCGAATCTGCCAAGTCAAGGCAGTTGTCGCCTTTTGAGCAAAAGCTGAAAACATTGTATGGTGCTATCAGAGATTATAAGGATTTTAAAGGTTTACATCGTATTTAAACAGATTCTTAATGTGTAGAATATTTAATTAATATGTTCGTAAATAAATAATTGCATTTGCAGTAGAAAGAACAATATCTAAGTTTTGAAAAGATAGACGATGTTTTATAGCTGATGTAAATTACTAATTTAGGTTTCTATTCCTCAGCCAACCGCCATCTAGCCCTTAACTTCATGAAGCTCCCAAGCACAACAGAAGATATAAACTACTATGAGCTAATTGAAAGCCCCATAGACATAGAGACGATATTCCAAAAGTTAAAGAACCACGTCTACAGCTCTGTGAACGAGCTCGCTTCAGACTTCATACAGATATTCGACAATGCCTGCAAGTATTACGAACCGGACTCCCAGATATATAACGATGCTTTGATACTGCGCCGTGTGTGCTTGCAGACTAATCAGTTGTTGAGGTAGGATTGGCTTGCGCTACTATTATAGTAATTAACCTACATTTAATGTCCCATACATTTCATAAAATGATGTCCATTACTGCAATGGATTTGAATTTGGAAATTACGTATAAGCTGTAAAATTATTACAAAATAATGAAATTACCCCATGTATGTTCCGCGCTTCTTGATAATTTCCGAGTTATGATTATTTTTTCTTTTCTTGACAGTTTTATGAAAATGCTTGAAAAATTTATATCTTTATTTTTGCAAGGCTTTACACATACCTTTTTTGCAATTTTCATTAGTTATGAAATATTCTTTCAGACATTTCATCTTCCTACCATTAATCCGTAATCTTTTTCGATCCGTTTTTGTAAGATACAAAAACTTTGATCGAATAAATAATAGTTTAAAAAAGCACGCTTTTGTAGATAACCGAACTAAAAAGTAGAAAATAAATTTCAATAAGTTTGTAATAACTAAGGAGCGATTAATAAAAAAATATTTCCTTGTAAAAATGCGTGGGGTGCTTTATCAGATATTTTCATGATGACGCTACTTTTACAAATATTCATAATAATATTTACAACTATGTCAATTGTTATATTACGCCATTCGTTCACTGCCATTGCGCGTGTTACTACACTCCTATTGCAGTTGTTTCAGATTTATTTGTACTTACTTACTTTCGCTTTGTTATAGTGGACTTCGATTTACCTTACGACCGATCAGTGCTTGTGTTTTTATTGGAACGAAGTTCCTTACGGCAGGCTTGGAGGGGATAGGGATTTTGCTGCGCGACCGAACTGAAAAAAATGTGATAGTAAAACCGTAAGAAAAAATCCGTGGAAAAAAGTGCGTGGAATAAAACCGTTAAATGAGACGTGCGCAGGCGCGACAGTCGCATACACAAGCGAGTAGTGTATAAGTGTCGATTCTACATTAGCCGAAGGAACTTCGTTGCTACCTGGTGTCCCACGACACCACATAATTTTTTTATAATATTATAATTTGGCATACATCAAAATCAAATTAATATCAATATTGATCGAATTTCGTCCACGGGCCGCACTTAGGTACTACGTATATTATTTCGGGGTCAATAAATATTATTAATTTATGCAAGCCTTGTCTTAATAACAATTTTTTTTTGTTGGGCTTCTCGCAGTAATTACTGGGAAACGTGGTTGCTTAACCGGTCATTTCTGGCGAAGCCAAAAGAGGCCTCCAGCCAGGCTTAAAATTAATATTAAAAACTAAGCAACTTTCTTAAGGGCGCCCCCTGCGGGACACGGACCTCGGCTTAGGGCGTTGCTGGGGATAACAAGCTATTGTTTTGGTGATGTATTAAGGGACAATTAAAGCTACAGGCTCGGCACGGGCCGGCACGAGCATGAGACGGGAGGGAGAAGTGCTAACTTGAACGGGAAGGCGACGCGGCGATAGGCCTCCGCGACGTCGGTGAGGCGGGCATCCTCGGCGGTGAGGGCGGTAAAATGGTCGGGTGTTTAGTGAATGAGACAGCGCGAGTCTCTTTATGTGATCTCACCTGATTTTATCGTCTGGATCGACCAGAACGTGCCTCGCGCGGTGTACTCTACAAGGGGTGATGGGACAGGGCAGAGTCGTGATAGCGTTTACACGCTTGTTTCATAAATTACCTGATGGTCGGCAAGTTAAAATCGGAATGGAGTTGATCATTTCGCATGTAGCAAGGCGCTCCGGTGGCCTTGCGCATAAAACGAGTTTGGAGGGTTTGGAGTTTACGGAGTGAACCGGATTCAGCGTGTGCGAATGCTGAGCTGGCATAGGTCATGATAGGTCGAATGCATGTGGTGTAAATTCTCACATTATTTCTAAGGAATAGTTTACTACGAGCGTTCCAGGATATAGTGAAGGCGACCGAGCACAAAGGCGGCGCGGGCACGCATCGTCTTTGTGTGGGGAATGAAGGTCAGTTTTTTGTCTAGGTTGACAAGATTGACCCGATTGACCTAGCATCGAGATCTCCCTGAAACGTGGGTGGTCGTTGCCTAATTTGCAAAAGAGGACGGCTTTACTTTTGGCGGGGTTAACTTCGATCCGCCATTTCCTACACCATTTCCCGTAGGCTTTGGCTGTGGCTTGTAGGGAACGTAACCGGAGTAGAAAATGGCCGTGTCATCGTCGAAGAGTTCTGATTGGGTCGCATTAGCAGGTCGTTTCGGGATGTCACTGGTGTACAGTGTGAACAATAATGGGGCGAGCACGGATCCTTGTGGGACTCCGGCTCTAATGGGGTGGGGGGACGAGAGAGCGCCCGTGATTCTATATCTATTCGATATCTTCGATATGACTTCTTGTCAAATCGCAGTTTCCGATATCGAATAGAGAGTTATATAATAAGCCGTTGTGCCAGACTTTGTCAAATGCTTTCGCAATATCGAAAAAAAGGACTCCCGTCATCATGCCGCGTGAGAATCCGAACGTGATGTGTTCAACTAGTCGGTGGACTTGTTGTAACACGAGTGTTTGGTTCTAAAGCCAAACTTTTCGTCGGGAATGAGTTTATTGGATTCGGCAAAATCCTTTAGTCGGGAATAAACAAACCGCTCATAAATCTTCGCAAGGGAATTGAGAAGGCTTATGGGGTGATAGCTAGAGGGCTCGCACTTGGGCTTACCGGGTTTGTGGATGCCGATAACTGTGGCCTCTTTCCACATATGTTGTTATTTAATGCCGTATTGAAGATACATTAAGGTGATAAGACGGTCGGGGAATAGTTTAATCACCTTGTTGGTTATACCGTCAGAGCCGGGGGCTTTGCGAGGGTGAATATTTTTCACACTGCTACGCATTGAAGGTACGCGGTAAAAACCGCCATTAACGTAAACGTAACATAAACGTATACCATCTTTTTTAGCAAGATGTCCTAGTTGATTTCCCACACCATTTAACCAAACAGTTTGTTAGTTTGTATTTTTCAAAGCTCCAAATTCTAATAAGTATTCTTCATTTAGGGAGGGCGATGACGCAGTTCCGGTTGTACCAGCGGCGGTTCAAGAGCTGCTGCTCAATCTCTTCACCAGCGTTTACAACCATCAAGACGAAGACGGCAGGTACGATATAGTATTAAATAAACAAGGTATTATTTGTATGTGAAAAAAGGCGCTCGTTTTATTTAAATACGCAAAGTACTTTTTTCACATTATTTTCAGTATTGTATTTTTCCCGCCTAACTCTTAAAACCTGCTTCTTATACGGGCCGTGCTAACATAACTCGACCCGTAGTGGAGGAAAGCCGTGGAGCAGACAACTTGTGTCGGAGATCGAGAGTAATCTAAATAGAGTCTCCGTTTGGGAACGACTAAACTTAGTCCACTTTAATCCCCACCAAGACTCGACCAGTCTGCGCGTGCACCGCTAAGAAACCCCCATTTGCTGAAGCTCGACAATTCCACAACACGGTTCCACAACGGTGACAGTATTGGGTTCCTCGGTGTCGACATTTCCAGCAGCGTCCAGTTCCGCACGCACTTAGATGATAAAGTCAAGCTATCTTCCAAAAAACTCATCAGGGTAAGGTGGTACTTCTCATCGGGGTAACGGCTGCTACTTTATAAGTCGCAAGTCCGGTCCCATATGCAGTACTGGAGCCATTTGTGGGCGGGAGCACCTGGATACCAGCTTGGACCTTTTGACTCCGTTCAAAAATGTGCAGTTAGGCTTGTCGTTGATCCCAAGCTCACAAGCGATTTAGAACCCTGACATGTCTGACAGTGACATTGTTCAATATGATGCCAACGGCCACTTTCTATCACCGCACCTCTCGCCATCGGCGGGGAGTTCACCTTTTTTTATTGGTGCCCAGTGGAAATTCTTCATGAACTTCCTTCGCCCCGGGGAAGAGCGAAGGGGTATGCCGGACTCCTACCGGCTAAAACCACTAGAGCGGTCATCTTCGGCACCTAAGGGAGGCTCCAGGTCCTCGTATGATCACACCAGAGCCACCCACTGGTGCCACGCCTATAGGCACATCTCGGGGCAGGCGGGGAGTTCACCTACATACCATCAAGCTAAAATGGTCTCGTACCGTACGGTTATTGAACAACTTCCACCCGCGCACGCTCTGGTTGTGGAAACTGTAGGGTAGGGAACCAAGGTTTTCCCAAAAGGCTACAGTGTGGGGCTCTTCAAAAAGTGCGCGAAATGATTATTACAGGGTCAGCAACGCGCGAGACCTCTGGTGTTACAGGAGTTCATAGGTTACGATAACCGCTTACCATCCGGCGGCGGGCCGTATGTTAGTTTGCCACATTTGTGGTATATAAAAATAAGTCGTTCCTTGCTTGCTTGCAGAGGCGCTGCGTATTTTAGGTTTCCTAGTGGTCGCCCAGGGGTCGAAATTCGACCGTAATTCATATAATTTGATTTAATGTCTTTGTTACACATATTTATACATATAATAAACGTTGTGTAGGTACTCCACTCCTCCTTCATATGAACTTTAAATATCTCACACGTGCTTAAAAAACGGCACGAAGTTTTTCCTTCACGATGTTTAGATTACAAATTTAAGCAGAAATCGCTTTGCTGTCACCCTTTACGCAAGCATACACATAGCCAGTGCAGGGGTATTTACAGGAATATAGTTATAGCGCATCACACGCTGGTATTATTCGTTCAACTTTAATATTTTTCCAGATGTTACTCGGATAGTTTGGCTGAACTGCCCGAGCACGATGAGGTGGCTAACGGCGAGAAAGTTCGAGCCATCTCATTGCACTTGGTCAAGCGACGACTTGACAAGGGTCTGTATAAGAGGCTCGATCACCTTCAACAAGACATATTTGCTGTTTTTGAAAGGTACATTTATTTTTATAGGCTTACCCTCTTATTCATAAAAGATAAATCGGGATATAAAGCTATTTTAGTTGAAATATGTTCTTTCAAAACCAAATGTCGCTATGAAAGATGCTGTGCACGTCGATACGCCGACAACGAAAACAGCGTGTCATATACATGGAAATAATCTATTTCATATAGCAATATGTTGTTATAAACATAAGAACTCTCTGTTGTACATCAATAACTTCTCACTTATGTAATAATGTACTTTAAGCTTTCGCCAGAACCATCATGTAATAGTTTATTGTCTTATTGTTTACTAGCTGTTGCACGCGGTTTCACCCGCGCGTTTATTTTATCAAATATAGTCTATATCGCTTAAGGATAATGTAGCTTTCTATTTGTGAAATAAAATTTAGAATCGTTTCAGTAATTCAAGAGATTTCCCCATATATACAAACAAACAAAACCTCTTTATAATTTTAGTATACACTAGCTGGGACCCGCGGTTTCACCCGCGTTTCATTTAAAAGGAATTTAGAGTACTTCGACATAGACATTTGACATAGAATCAATATATTGGATTTCAAGGGCTTTTTTTTACGCGGAACCCTAATTATTTTCCTAAAATAAAAGTAGCCTAAGTTATTCCTTATAACATCAGCTATCTGCCAGTGAAGGTCCCGTCAAAATCGGTGCAGCCGTTTCGGAGATTACCCGGAACAAACACAGACAGACAGACAACAAAAATTAAAATAGTTTTTTTGTTATATGTAACGTACATACTTTCATATGCATTTAGTAAAAAGCTGTTATTTTGACATTACAAACAGACACTTCAATTTTATTTATTTGTATAGATGAGCAAATCTAACGATACAGCACAACTACTCAACGTGAGATCCGGGGTTCAATTCACTGATCAGGCAGACATAAGACGGGTTTCCGTAGAAAAAGTATTAGTAACAGCCCGGAATTTGGAAGTATCCATTAGATTAGTATGCTCTCCAAGATTGTTAAATGGGAATCGACGTACATATACATAAGTATTACCAAATTGTGAAGTTATAATGGTGTTTAATTTCTTTGTATGAGTACCACAGTTTTTAGGTGGCACCATAATAATCACATGCGGGCGTGAGCTAATACGTGACCACGCCACAAAAAACTGACAATGGGAAAACTCTGATATCTATGGGAGAAACAGTCATGTCTCAAGTCAACTCCCGCGAACTTGAATGTTTGACCTTGTAACTTATCGCGAAACTGACTTTCATAGGGAATTGCAGTATCTTAAATTGAAACAGGAGGTCGTTGGGAATATGTGGCTTAAAGACTGTGTCCCCCTGGGCTGGCCCAGCTAAAATCGTAGGCTCTATCACATGGCGATGCATAATATGCGCAATTACTGTATTGTACTGTAGTTGACTACATATCGATTTGAACTTGCCGACCATCAAGCAATTCTTGACAAAATCATCTAAACGCTTCTTCGTGCTCTGACTTGCTCTGGTCGCCAAATACTGACCCTCCCGTATCAGTACCGTACGCCACCCGAGGCACGTACTGATCGACCCGGATGATAAAATTACCGTAGATCACATAAAGAGATTCGTGCAGTCTCGATCACCGCGGCCCATAGTTTACATTTTCTGGTTATATATATTTGATTAATAAAACACGACGGATACGTTAATAAACCAACTTCTTCCGCATTTATAATATAGTAGTGGTCGCCCAGAGGTCTAAACTCGACCGTAATTCATATTTTTTTAATGTTGTTATAGTATTTGCTACACATATTATACATACAATTTAATTTTCTACACTCCTCCTCAATAGGAACTTAAACTATGCCAAATGTCACACTTCTCCGTGTGCGCAATGTGCTTATAGAGGCAATGTGCTTATAGAGGTAAAAGGTTTTACTTCACGTATTAATATATAAATTATGTTATCCGTTCTCAGAGCTCGTCGGCTCTCCCACACGGATAGCCAAATCTTCGAAGACTCAGTAGAGCTCCAATATTACTACATCGAGCAGCGCGACCAACTATGCTGTAACACAATTGAATCTGCTGCCTTTGATTTTACCAGTAACACAATGGCAACTAGCTTGGAACTCTTGGAGCAGTGTAAAATGTTACAGGAGACCGAGAAAAAGGAACAGACCAGGTGTGTATTCAACTTTGGGCGGGTACGACGAGCAAGATAATGTTTTGGTTATCCCAATCGTGCAGTGGCAGGTTTATGTTTGATGTAACATCTGCCACCTAAGTTCCCTAGAAGCAACATAGTGTCGCGGAGTGCCTCCCTCCGTGTTTCCTTCCCGGTTAGGTCAACTAGGAGGCTCTCTCCACGGCAGGCACTGGAATATTTCCACTGGATCGCGAATTTCAGGTATTGTCCAATTTCTCCACCGTTCTCGTGAGAACTCGACCAACATAACGGTCGAGATATCGAACGAGATTTTAAGAACGGGATTGCCTTCCTACTGTCTTCAATCTCGCAAAAAGTGGCTCGAGATCTCGCGTGAATCGAGATTGCAGTCTCTAGTTGCATAAACATTGCAATATCTCGCCAAACATGTTAAATTTTGTGTTGTTCATAATATTTCTTCGCTCATCAGGTCAAGCACAGACGACTCCATGCCATCAGGTTGGGCTCCCCTCCAAGAATCAGCGTACAGTAAAGGAGACTTTGTGTACATCCAACCAGACAAAGGCAACAAGGAGCCAGCCATCGTGCAGGTGGAGCGGGTGTGGACGAAGGATGACGGCGTGCCCTGCGTGTACTGCAATGTTTACTTTAGGCAAGTTCTAGCAAGACTAGTTCATCATTTCACTCTAGTAAATCCATTGCTGGACACAGTCTCCCCCAAAGATCGCCACAACAACCGATCTGGGTTTGTGTTGTGTGCTCATTGTGAGGTTTTGTCATGACCACCACGGTTTTCAGGCGGGTTGGCGATCGGAGTTCAGTTGTAACTAATCTACTCGAAGGACGCTGCTGCAGGATTCCAGCTAATCCCATAGTCTCCTTTTACTACACCCACGGAATGAGATGCGTTGGTGCTATTCTAAGCCGGAACCACACAGTCACGGTCATTTATCAGTTACCTATCATTATCATTACTACCTTTTCTCGAGTTTGACTCTTAAACCGATTCATCATCATCATCGCGTATATTATAAATTGCTATTTTTCCCAACGTTTCGAACACTGCAGCGTTCGTGGTCGCAGGATGATTAAGGCGACAGGCGTTGTTGTAGATTTAGATTTTTTTTCATATACCTTTCAATGTTCTAATTTAAAATGGTTTTGATGCACGCCGTTGTCACTCACAGTGTCTTGGATATTTTCAGTGTGTTATGAATGTCCTACAGCTTGCAAATTGGTCTACGACAAGCCAGTCAGGGCCATTTGGTTAAACCCTAAGGCAAGACTGCGTTTGTATTTCAAGCCAAACAATGCAAGCATAAGTGTATTAGAATTTAGTTTATATAGAGTATTTTGTTGCCGTGCATTTACCTGGATTTCAATGCTTTGCAGTTGGCTCGCAGTCCAGATCTAGTCACCCATTTTGACGGCATGGTTGGTGCAGTGGTTAATACAGTTGGCTGCTGCGCTCCGGTTCGTGGGTTCATTCCCACACGGAACAAATATTTGTATGATCTGCAGGTAGTTGTTCCGGGTCTGGGTGTTTGGAATCCATGTCTGTAAATGCACCCACGATACAGGAGAAATCATAGTGTGGGGCAACAAGTGTGTTTTAACAAACCTCTTTTTAAATTCATACTTCTTACTGATTTCATAATATTCTTCACATGCAGGCCTCAAGAAACATTCCACATGCCCACACGCAAGTTCCTTCAACAGGAGGTGTTCAAAACGGAGACGCACCGCGTCGCACCGCTCGATCAGATCGTAGGACACTGCTACGTCATGAACGTCAAAGAGTACTTCAATTTTAAACCCGAAGGTACACATATTACAACGTCCAAACATCAACTGGTGTGGGCTTCGAATAGATTTCATCCAGTAGCTCTACCATGAGTTTACACGGCCAACACTCGCTAGCGTCTCTGTAAATAATTTATATGAAAGATTGTAAAGCGCCCCCAGTGGTCACCAAAAGAATTAAAATTCGTACCATGAGCAACATAGATTTCGATAGGTAAGAAACTTAACGTACTCTACGTGACGTTTGGTTTTGTAAGATAAAGACAACATATTTAACTAAAAATAGGTTGGAACAACATTTTATGAATAAGAGTGCAACACTTCCTTTAAAACAGACTATGAGGTTTGATAACCGTATAACAAACACTTAAGGGCGTAAAAGGCACCACATGCACAATTAAATAGGATTTTTAATTAGTTGAGCTCAAACTATAAACAAAGGAAGCAATAAGAAAACAATACGTCCATCTCTAGGTTACTAATTCAGGAAGACAACTCTTAAAAAAGTCTGCTGTTTAGTAATAATGTCACAACGTATGTCGGTAGGCAACACTGCAGCCATTATCGACTTACATAAGGGGACTTGCTGCCTCAAACCGTCCTTCTATGTGGTGGACAAAGTGGTGTGATAGAGATGCGAGAGATCTTTGATGGAGCGCCAAAGTTGAATAAAGCCAACAAACAAAGGAAGTAAATTTTTCAAGTTCAACAAATACAAGCCGCAAAAAATACCCTGTAATAAATTAACAAGTAAATAAATAAACAAACAATATACTATCTGGTCTAATCGCTAAACGGTTACGCAGAGGTGTATGTCTGAACATGCACATTTCACCGATGACGATATTGTCTCATGTTATGGCGTGAAAGCCTACTCTTTTACCCGTCACAGTTTCTACCCCGGGGCTGAAATTTTCCTAACATCAAATAAAACCACGATAACTACCCCACCAGGAAATCCCATTCTTCTTCACGCTCATACTTTAAAGCAGTGATGATAACACACACATCAGCCCGTAAACGTTCACTGCTGAAAATTGACCTCCCGATGATCACTACAATGAGCTGTATGTTATAATAGCTAATATGTGTGATGCCGCGTTTGGCAGCCAGATTGGTGATCGCAGTATGTTGGTAGTAGCATACGGGAGGATGCTGCTGCCTGTCCTCCAGATATCAACCTTCGTCGCCTTATACCACACGCACAAGTGTAGAGGGGTGGATAATTAAATGTCGGTAACCACACAAAACAGTGATGATAAACAGAGAAAAACAATTAACTACGATATGTTTTGCATAGGGTTCGCTGACAAGGACGTGTACGTATGTGAGAGCCGCTACAACTCCAAATTGCGTTGGTTCAAGAAGATCGTGGTGTGGGAAGGCGCTGACAAGGAAGCCACGCTTTTACCCAGAGAGGTGTGACATACATGATAATTGATGAATTTGAGCGTTCATAGACTTGATTATATATTTATTTATACTTTATATGCGTTAGATATGGTACTCGTTGGGTTGTTCTATAATAGAATATGAAAAGTTCAAGCCCATTTAGCCATCATCAAATGCATGAAAATATTACTTTAACTAGATTACGTAATTTTACACCATGCGTGCCCTGCGTGGACTGCCGGCAGTGGATCCTGGCCGATCAGATCGGGTAAGGCTATGTTGGCAGATCAGGAAATTTGAAGTGCTGTGGCCTCCTGTGAGATCATCATGCTCCAAAAGGAGACGGTAGAACCGGTTCGGGACAGGGCTGATCACGATCGGAGTAGGAGGACACGGTGCCGGGATAACAAACGCCCCGGCGCCCACGTCCAACCCTCCTGGACCACGACGTACAAGCCCCTGTCGTCGTTACATGGCACCCCTTCGCGGTCGGTCGCGAGTGTGCTGTTTAAAGAATTTGCGTGCTCATACCCTAGGAAGACGCAGCACAGCGAGCCTTCGGGGACTTTTACAATCCCCCCGCCCAAGTACCCCGGGGGCAGCCTCTTTATAGTAGCCTCTCCGCCGCTATAGGGGATGACCGCTTCACAGTAATTCCCTCTGAGATGTGCATAAAGGCGTGGCGTAGATTACTATTATTCAACAATTTTTTTTATAAATTTTAATGTATTATTAATGTCAGTTTCATGTTGCCCTATAGTGGTTTCTTTATTATAGGTCACGATAACCGATATTTCATCATCAAAAAGAATAATTTTATGGTATATTGCGTCAAGAAAATCATTAATGTAGACCTGAAACAGGAGTGGACCTAACACACTTCCTTGGTGAACTCCAAATTCATACCGTTTGTAGCTTGACCTCTGTGGATACAGTCCTTTAAGTTCAGTTGGGCTACGTCTACACATGGAAGCCTGTTTTCGAAATTAGTTTGCAACCAAATGCGAGCTTCATGGAGAAGGAAGGACAAATATGATGAAGTCCTTCTTCAGAAAGCGAAAGCACAGGAACTGGACCTGGATGAGCCCTTACGGTGTGACAATAAATCTTTTTAACAAAAAAAATACCGACTTCAAAATTCAATACGATATTGAATCCACTAAAATGAAAACAATAACTTTACTTATGAAGTCGGGCGGGGTCCATAAATGTAACTCGTTGGTCTGCATGAACCATGGTTGGGGCATACCTCGCCCCGCCCGACTTCATAAGTTATTTGTTTTCATTTTAATGGTTTCAATAGCGTATTGAATTTTTAAGTCGGTATTTATTTTGTTAAAATAATTATTTGTTTCTTTTTAGTTTATTTGGTATCCGTATGTATCTAACACTACAAATAATTCTAAAAGAAAAAAGGAATCCGAAAAGATCTCGACTGACGATGTCTATGCTCCGTCCAGAAATAATCCAAATCTAAAAACCCGAAACTAAAACTCCAAAATCGTTTCAAATGCCTAAGGAGCGACGTGTATGATTATAACGACGGATTCGTGGAACCTATCCATACGGTCGGGTCTAAGTTCTTTTATTTTGTATTTATATTAAGCGAAACTGTCAAAATATCAGCAAACTGCTTAACTTATCGCAGTCCACAGCTGGACCAAGTTATGTATAAATAAAACAAAATGAACTCAGACCCGGAATAAACAGTAAATGACCATAAAATTCGCTCATGGCTGCGCGGCTTTGGTAGCCGCATAGCGTTCCACCGCCATTCATTTGTATTGTTTAGAAGTGAACAGAAAGATTTTGTTGAATTCCCCCAGATACCATTGGAGCCCAGCAGAACCGTATCAGTCTTCTGCGAGCGCGTCGAAAAACACGAGGATGGATTCGCTGAGCTAGAAATATTGTACAAAGTGCACGAGCGACCTGTAAGTCTATTAACATATTTTTTTGTGTGTGAAATGTATGTCTGTAAACGCACCCACGACACAGGAGAATCCTAGTGTGGGGCAACGTTTAAAAAAAAAAAAAACAGGCAGACCATAGCTCATTAATGGAGTGGCTCGACCGGAGAAGTATCTCGCCCTCAAAGAATACGTAAAGTTGTTGTTGGCAACAGCAGTGTTGCTGCGTATCGTACGGTGAGTGACGGATACCAGTTATCAGCCTTCAAAAACTGGGTAGACTTGTAACATGGGGCCGTTCAAGGAAACAGTGACGTCTGCTCTAAGGGTCGGCAACACATCAGCGACCCCTGGTGTTGCGGATGTTTATGGGCGAAGGTGATCACTTAGGTGACCAGCATGTTTGTTTGCTACTTATACAATAAAACACACACGTGCATAGTCCACACTAGATTTTCCCACACATCATATCAGTCAGTCAAAAGTCCCTTACTTAAAACTTTTTGGCTAAATTAATAGTTTTCTCGGGTAGGTACAAAATACAAATACATGTGTTCAATTTTCTTTTTATTGCATTTAATTCTGAATCAATGATGGCTCCTAACTTCGTTTGAACGATAAAGGCTACATGACGTCACATAAAACAACAACATGGCAGTTCATAGCGAACATAAACTGCTACCAAAAAAGTATAAAATATCGTGTTTGGTATCCAATGATATATCTTAACGATTATGTTCCAAAATTACATAGATTACCTATAATTTTATTTACATTACAATTATCACATTTTCTTTTTAATTTTTAATATCCAAGTCTAATCAATTTGGCTGAAATGCTTCTATCGATCTCTAACCCCAAAATTAATTAAATAAAAATAAGATTGAAAAACTATGTAAAACCCGACTATGGAAAAGCACAAAACAAGTTTGAAGAAAATGTCACAAAACATAAATACATTTCTCGTAGTCGAAGGCCGACAATCGACAATCGTTAGTATGCTTTGTGCATCGCGGTTGGCCCTCGGTCAGCGGATGGCCATCCTGTATATCTAATGCTGGAAATAGCGGTTAAAGGGGTTAAAGCTTTTCTCACAGTTGTCTACTGTCCACCCGCTATCAATTATTTATCTAATCTGGAAGCTCTATTTGAATCTATATTTTCTGAGTATTTGCATCTTAAACTTCTCGTTACACTTCTATACTATGACGTAAGAGACAAAAACATGTTTTTTTTTTATACTTTACTCCACACTAGGATTTCTCCTGTGTCGTGGGTGTGTTTACAGACACAAATTCCACACACAATACACCCAGACCCGGAACAACTACCTGCAGAACATACAAATATTTATTCCGTGCGGGAATCGAATCCACGACCCGGGGCGCAGCAGCCGACTGTATCAGCCACTGCACCAAGCGTGCCATCAAATTTAAAATTAATATGGAACATATGGAGCAACGTCGTCTAGACCGTTCCATCACATACCCCGGAAAGAAGGTGGTGCGCAGCACACCGCACAGCGAGGCTTTGGGGGGATCTTTTAGTATCCCCCCGAGATGTGCTTGCGGGTGGCGGTCTTTTCACATACGCCTCCCCTTTAAAGTCATCCCCTCGGATATCTGCCTAAAAGCGAGGCGCCTATGGGCGGCTCTAGTGTGATTGTATCGAGGACCTGGAGCCCCCTTCAGTGCCGAAGATGACCGCTCCGGTGGTTTAAGCTGGTAGGAGTGTAATAAAACCTATTCCTCGCCCATATCCCGGGTGGAGGAATTGCATGATGTATAAAAGGAGTCCGTATCATGGCAACGAGACGGCGGAACCGGGTCTTTCGAAAGTATTGAAAAGATGCATCGCGGAGAACTGGCACCTTTATAAGTAAGCAATAAATCGTTGCACTAGATGGTGAAACCATCTAAACGCCGTTACCTTTGTAAAAATGTTATTAACTCTTTACCGGCTTATAATAGAAGTTCTTTAAATCACTTGCCATGTGTATGTCCCAATCATATATCGTACCTTCTAACATATCGCTAAATAGTCTTAATCAATATTTTCGACGTCAATCCAACATGCGGATTAAAAGAGAAACTACCCGTCATATCACTTCCATGCCCATATTATTCACTAATTTGTTTTCATTTTCCGCTGTTAGTGACCTCAAGATTCTCAAAATGCTCAAGACTAAATCTGTCGGCTATGAAGGAGTGAGCTAGACGATGATATCCTCTTTTCCGTTAAATTGCCTTATTAATATTCTTGCCATATTATAAATTTTACACTGCATTCTGGGTTTTCCTCTAGTTTACGCGTTACGCAAGACGCGTATATCTATTTCCTAAAATCACCCCAGTTTAGCTAATAACTTCGGACCAATTTCTATTCTCCCAATAATTTTCAAAACCCTAAAAGCAGTTTTAGTTAAACAAGTTTCTTCCTACTTTTACGAAAACGTACTGCCATTCATATTCATAGGTCGTCAACTGCCTTGTTTATGGTCACAGAGGATATAAAAGCTGGGATGGAGGCTTCGAAGTCGAAATACTTATCTTGATTCAATTGTCAAATGCTTTTAATACCCTGAACCAAGATATTCTCCTTGACATCTCATCTTATCTTCGTGGTCGCTAGCGAACAATACGTGTCTGCGAGGAATTCTCGGGTTGGTGTTACTTTGTAGCTGGTTTACCACTAGGCGGTAAAATATTTCCTCTCTTGTTTTCTTTACTTGTCTACTCAATGACTAACATCCTCAAATGCTTTTACCATCTGTTTGCTGAAGACTTGCAACTGGTGTGTCGAAGTCGGTTCGTAGACCTGTATGACCTTCAACGAATACCTCTTAAATATTCTGCTAACTATGTTGTTAATGAGGGAAGTGTGGACGAGGAACCCGACACCACCTTGAGACAGATGGTCGTCTTCCGGGATTTAGGTGTTCATCTCTATAACTCAACCCAATAAAAATTCAAATGATATACGACGTTTTGACAACCACTTGTTTACATCAACGCATAGACATGCAGCAAAAATCCATGGTTTGTTTGGTTAATCGCGTGATACACTCACGTTACACAAACGTTGTTAATGTCGTTGTGACACTTCTGTCAAATTATTGCAGAGACAAGGTTGACCGAGTGAAGTGGTGAACAAGCAAATATTGAACACGTCACAATGCTCTTTGTCCTTCGCGCACTTATGGCGACTGAAAATGCACTGCGTGACGTAAATGTTTTAAATGGCGGCTGTTTCTATTCAAAAGATTCCGACCATCTACCTGCTTTGAACAAAATGACCCGACGTTATTTTGACGAGTTCCACAATAATCCGATATTTTCACAACGAATCATGATACGTATTTCGTAATAAGTCCGTCTTCTAGGTTTGAAATCATCCATTTCGAGGCAAATAGCGAATACACATCACGCGCTGGCCGGTAATAGTATATTACACAAAACTTTAAAAAGAAACATATTTCGGTTTGGGCACCAAATTATGTTTATACATAAATATAAAAACACTTTCAGACTTTTAGGCACATCTTAAGTTTCATCGTAATTTAAAAGTAATATTAATACAGAGCACACGGTTACTGTTTAAGATTAAACCGTAAGAGAGCGATTTGACATACGTGAAAGTATACATTGTGAAATATTTTATTAATGATATTTCGTTCTACCAACAATGATGATTTAATTTTTTCTAGGACGTGGTAATGTATAACCTCCTTGGCCCTGGCGACGAGATCACCCATTACGAACAGTGCAACACTGAATGTTCTGGAGTCATCAAGACAGGAGACTATGTGTACGTACTCACTGTTGAAGGAAAGCAGATGATCGCGCAGGTTGACACAATATGGAAGGCCGGCGAGTGAGTATATTATAGATTTACCGGATTATAGGCAATATTATTATAGGCAGAGAGGTGAGTCAGGGGGATGTCATTTGCCCGAAACTGTTCACCGCTGCTTTGGAGGATGCCTGCAAGCTACTGGAGTGGAAAGGATACGACATTAACATCAATGGTGAGGATATCACTGACCTTCGATTTGCCGACGACATCGTAGTCATGGCAGAATCGCTACAAGACCTCAGCACAATGCTCGATGATCTCAACAGAGTTTCCCAACAGGTGGGCCTTAAAATGAACATAGGCAAGACGAAAATCATGTCAAATGCTCACGACGTGCCCATCCCAATATCCGTTGGGAGCTCTCGAAGTTGTTGTAAGCGGTTAAGAAAATTCTCAATGTCTTTTCGACAACAATACCGTGATGCCTGAAGAAGAAAGTCTAACCAGTGTTACCAGTGTTTACATATGGAACAGAGACGTGGTCACTCACAATGCGCCTCATAAGAAAACTCAAGGTCACTCAGCGAGCTATGGAGAGAGCTATGCTGGGTATTTCTCTACGAGATCGAATCAGAAATGAGGAGAATCGTAGAAGAACTAAAGTTGCCGACATAGCTGAAAGGATTAGTAAACTGAAGTGGCAATAGGCGTGCACATTGCTCGTAGAACTGATTCTCGAGTGGAAATCGCACACCGGAAAACGCAGCGTGTGACGACCTCCAACGAGGTGGACAGACGACCTGGTGATGGTCGCTGGGAATTGTTGGATGCGGGCGGCATGTAACCGCTCGTTGTGGAAATCTGTGGGGGAGGCACTCGTTCAACAGTGGACGTCCTTGGGCTGATATGATAATGGCAATTTGGAGTTCTGGGAGAATGTGGAGATTTTACTTATCGACTAACGGCCGAAATTAATAATCAATATAAATCCAAAATCTTAAATCTGAAGATTTCAAACCATTGGATTAGTCTGATTTTTTATTCTGATTATTAATTGCGGCCGTGAATAGATGGATTCAACTTCAAACCATTCGATTTAGGCTTTTTAAATCGTTTCTGGTATGTGTGAAACATAGGTTGTAATCATAGCAGTGCTCTGTTTAATTTTACAGAACTTTTGCTTTTATTTTAATTAGGACCTACCCACAAAAATTAAAAATGTATAAAAATTAATAAAAATATATCTATACATTGGTACAGTGGCTATTACAGTCGATTGCTGCGCACCGGGTCTAGGGTTCGATTCCCGCACGGTACAAATATTTGTATGATCTGCAGGTAGTTGTACCGGGTCTGGGTGTATTGTGTGTGAAATTTGTGTCTGAAAACGTACCCACCACACAGAAGAAATCCTAGTGTGGTGCAACGTTTCTAGAAAAAAAAAAAAAATAAGCTGCGTGGAAATTCATCAATAATGAAGCTGGTAAGACGGTTCGATGCGAGGACCTGTTTGTGCTTAGTGATAACAGCTACAAATATGTAATATATCCCGACGTAGATCTTTTCTGATATCCTTGGGCTTTAATGTTTTTTTGCGTTTCGAATATTCTTTTAACTGTGAAGCGCTCCTCTTCGACTGACGCTGCAAACCTGTTGTATTGTTGTGTATCTGAACATAGTAGAGGCTTAACGTGCTAACGTGTACCTTATACTTGTAGTTTCCATTTCATACAATAGTTTTATACGTCCTGGGACAATCCGAGACTGCATTTTATAGTGCAGCCATGGAGAGTCCCCGGTTAGTGTCCCATTACATTTTAGATTAAAATTATCCAAAGGTCCTCTTCGTGTTGGACCCATGTCCCCGCGTAAGCCTATCAAAAGACCGGGTTCCCCCTTACAGGGGATATAAACCCGTGTAGTAGAGAAAAATTTAGATAATAATAATAATAACCCCTATAGAGGCAAAACATGTTTGAACTATTAATTTAAAACGCAACACCTTTATTTTTAATGTAATACTTACACGTGTTTATCAAATAAATATTATCTTATCTTTCTGTTGCAGTAATAAATGCTATTTCCGTGGTCCGTTCTTCATCTTTCCTTCAGAAGTCGCGGACGTCATTAACAAGGTCAGATTCAATATTATGTGTAGCTCCATACATTCTATAGTAAAAATGTTCTTAGTAAAATTAACTGAAGAGTGTGTTTGGTTTCCAGCCCTTCTACAAACAAGAGGTACTGATGACGACAAGGTATGCTACTAGTCCTCTTGTGGCCATTGTTGGCAAATGCTCCGTGTTGGATTATGATGATTATATCAAGAGTAAGTATCATACAAATTATTATTATTTTAAGAGTGTTGATAGCAACTTGATCATTTTTTTTATTATCATGGTATACTCTAGTGTCGCCATAGTTTCTTATTGTGAAATGTTTCCATCATCAGTTGCGTGAAAACAAAGTATAATTTGGTATAATCAATCAACAAAGAAAAGTAACTCTGTATTTATAAAAAGTACAATAAATCCGCACCGCATCCACCGTACCTCGCTGAGAATTGGCTTGACGAACTTACTCCACACCCTGATTAGCTAAAAATTGCGACAGCAGCTATCGCGCAGCCAAGGATCCATGGCATTGCCATTGTTAGTTCATTGATCGTCCGACAGAGTGTGTGTCAGAGATCTTCGCCTGTTTAATCGCTATCCGGAAATACGTAATACTAAAGTGACGTTTGCCAGCGGTGTTTGCGCGATTTACGCCTGTCGCAAACCGTCTGCGACATACGTAATCATCCTGCCGGTCTTCTTAGCCTTCATTTCTTAAGTGTTGCGAAAATTTGCTTTGCGATAGTCTACAACGATATTTGAACAAAACGTTAGCCGGCTTTTAATCATATTATTGAAAGGCAATCTTACACATATCTGTCTGTTTCTCTCCTAGCTCGACCGACAGAGATAGCAGAGAATGACATATACATTTGTGACTCTATGTACGACGAGTCGAACCTTGTCTCGAGCAAACTGAAGGCGGGACTGCGCAAGCATGAACATACCAAGGATGTTACTATCGATGAGGTACCTGTATATAATTTTCAGCTTAGATGCTCTTAGGGTAATATGGTTCCTTTATAGTCAATTTCAGTCTGCCATAAAAATATGCTTCGCCTTGTATACCCCGCCCTATACTTCTTTGCTGGCCTTAACAAATAGCGTATGTCTACGCAGGAGCAAACTTTTTAGGTGTGCGTGGAGACACTGGAGTATAAGAGCAACCCGCGCAGTATCCGTGGCGTGCTTTGCATACAGGCAATTAACCAGTGCCTACCTTATAAGAAATTCAAAATTACGTAGCCCATATTTTATTATTACTACATAAATAAAACAATCAATCATCATAGGTACTTAACAAATAGTAGCTCAGTCAGTAATAGATCTTTATAATATATTTCTTTAGTACATATTTAAAGTGCCGTGTGATGCCGGCTCAGAATGCCCCATCTCCTCCCGTGGGTGTCGTAAAAGTCGACTAAGGGATTAGCCGGAGGATGGGCAGCAGCGTCCTTCGAGTACATTAACAACTCAACTGCGATCGCCAACCCGTCTGCTAAGCGTGGCGGTTATGGCAAAACTCCCCAACGTGCCCACAACACACCCATATCGGTCGTTGTAGTGATTTTGGGGGAGGCCTGTGTCCAGCAGTGGACTTCATTCGGCCGAAATGATGACATATTTTAATAGAAATGAAAATACATTTTTTTTTTAACTCCGTGTCATATACGATTTACTTACTCTGCCTGCCTAGTGCCTGGCCTACCTAGTCCGTGTGTACTGTGCGCAGAAATGACCTTTTCACTGTGTGATAGATTAAAATATTTAAAAAAATATGATTTTTGATTACAATTATTTCTACAAACGTTTATCAATTACTTTAGATGCTCTTTTCCTTCTACCATCGTTTTTACCACAACTTTGTGTAAGCGTATTTGTGTTCCGAGTGAAGGGTAGGAACAGCCAATGAATTGACCGGAACAAAAGGCATTCCTACTCAAGCCGCAGGTCGGCAAGGCATCAATACTCAGTACAATGCTGATTTCCATGGGTATGATTGCTGTATTTCATCAGGTAGGCAGTAGCTCATCTGCCGTACCATATAAAGAACTTATAGTCCAGTTATTATAGTAAGTTCACCTCGGAATTCGAGATCATTTCGGCCGAATGAAGTCCACTGCTGGACACAGGCCTCCCCCAAAGATCACCACAACGACCGATATGGGTTTGTTGTGGGCTCATTGGGGGGTTTTGCCATAATCGCCACGCTTGGCAGACGGGTTGGCGATCGCAGTTTCGAGGAATTCGAGCACGAATTCGAGATACCCAGCTGTAAGTCTGTAAATACTTGTATATTGACACCCTAAAAGTTGTCTCAAAACCTACATATGGTAGGGTGTACGCAACTATTAAATTTTTTGCAAGTGTCGAACGAAACGACGGACAAATTGATTATTTGAAATCAGTAACCTCTGTTAAAGTGCATGAAAAGTGCCGAAGTGCTTACATTAGTAAAAACTGTATCCAAGCAGCAAAACGGAAACAAGAAGAAGGAGAAACTATAACTTCTCCATTAGTACTGCGTAAAAAACGAGGTTAAGTGTTTGAATTTAAGAATCAATGTTTATTTTGTGGCGAAGTTGCTGATGAGGCTGCAGATATATATAAATAAAAAATTAATACTGAATAAAAAGTGAATAGGATAGGAAAAAATTATAAAATATAATATAATAGTTAATAAAAATTGACAAATATTTATAATCATTGATCTATCGATAGTTCATCAACTATATATGGCGCGTTTTCGACCGGAGGCACCGGGTGACCTGAAGTGATGCTGTGGCCGCGCGCTCTCCGCCCTCTATCTAGAAAACGGTTCACCGTATGAACAATTTTTTGTATTCTACAATATTGATAATAAATACAAATAGCAAAAAACCCATAGGAAATGAGATATTTACAAAAACAGCGCAATTTTTTTTTGTGATATTTGACCTTGAAATTTAATAGTTGCGTACACCCTACCATATGTAGGTTTTATTTAAGCTTAAGTGACTGGACTATTATTAAAAAAGACTTCAATATGTTTGTCTTTGTGACGTCAAAAAATTAAGAAATGGTTGAAACACTTTTTGTTTTGTATATAGATCTATTGCTTCCCGGAACCGCTGGGCCCACCCCCGCTGGCGGTACAAGCGGTGCAGACCACATCCAGTATTTTCCGTCAGACGCCGTTCAGTCCGAATGTCGACTCTATGGACTCTATGGACTCCATGGTATGTTATATGGGACAAAAATAGGCGCTAATGGGTAATTGATTTTTGAAACATCAACTTCAGTGTCATCCGTTCAAAGTTATACACATTTATGTATCAGATATTTTTCTACCTTCCATAATATTCATTAATATAGCCGGTTCAACGGGGTAACTATGGCAATGCGAAACCGTCATTTGCAGCGTCAGATTCAGAATGACGTCAATTTGCTTATCGCATTCCGCTCATCAAACCCTTTCATTTGATACCCATAATAGCCACGCTTGGCAGGCGGGTTGGCGATCGCAGTTGAGTTGTTAATGTATTCGAAGGACGCTGCCCTCCGGCTAATCCCATAGTCGACTTTTACGACACCCACGGGATGAGATGGGTTGATGCTATTCGTAGCCTGCCGGCGCATCCGGTTTGATCTATGTAAATGGTTAATTGCAATTTTAGGTGAAAATAAAGAAATACGTGTTTCCGTGTTTTTGTAACACGGGTGAAACCGCGGGCAACGGCATTTTATAATTTTAATATGAATATTTTTAAACTTATTTAAGAAAATATATGAAGAGAATTACCATTCCCCCACCCCCTTACCTCTGAAAATGTATTTAAAAAAAAAACAGAAATTAGATTCTAGATTCTTTATAGATTACAGGAAATCTATGGTCTTAAACTGACATGTTAAATCTTTCAATATTGCGTACAAACTTATATTTGCACTTGGAATTCATGTGGGAACATTTTCCAACTAAAATGTAAAGTTTGTTTTTGGAATACATTATTTTAGTTACCACAAACAAATTTGGGTCAGATAAAAAAAACTGTAGATAACATATTCATCGTACGGAACCCTCTCCAGGATTATTCCGGCTTCTTGCACCTGCATCCACCGCGGGTGCGTCAGCTGACGCTTTGGTTCCCTTATTAGTCACACCAGATCTATCGAAAAAGACAACGATCTATCGGCGTAAAATCACCACCTTAAATACAACGCTACCTCCCGGACTACACTTGTCACTGCATGTTGGTGATTTGAGACAGTTAGATTCAAGCTGCCGAAGTTCTCTTTAATCGTTAGTTTAACTAACAAAATACATATGACATTCTTAAAACCACATTGGATGCCACCAAACCGTGGCATCATGAACCCGAGATTAGGTGCTAATGAAACGAATCCGTGAGCCTCCGGGCTACAAACAATACCAACAGCTATTCATAAATCAATATTTTGTGCACAGGACAGCAAGCCTCAGTTAACGGATCTGATCAAACTGCCTGTAGGCAGTCAAGACGTGGAGATGCCTCTAGAAAACTCGCTCCACGATTCATCTCTAGCCTCGCCAGCCACGCCTCTATCTATAGGTAAATATGATTATTTATATTTTATAGCTTGATTTCTCATGCTCATAATCAATCTCTTATTATATAAACCTCTCGCTGTCAATGTTTCCGCTTCCCTTCGTCGTGTGAAATGAAACTAGGTAGACCCAAGTACTTCTCCGTGGAAAGGGATACACTCCTCGTCATTTAATGAAATATTAGCTTTATAAGGGGGTTTCTTCATGCTATTCCTGGTAATTTTCACAGCACATATACCAGGTGAAGTTAAACCACGTATTTAAACAATGCATTCTGCCTCCTAACACTGGTGGTAGGTCTCTTAATGCAGGAGGATAGGTAACTACTGTTAGTACGGGGAGTTGGGGGAGCAGCAGGTAGCGTAGAAATAAAACTATTGTCACTTCAGAGACTTCGTATATTATAATTGTCACAATGGAATTATGACCTTAACCCGGACAGTTCAAGCGAAACTTATGAAATCACACGGCGCAGCCTTTTTGTTCTGAAACATATTATACCTACCATTTGCAAAAATATTTAATGTTTTCTCTTTTCTGAGTGGCCATTGACCCATAGTACCATCCCTGTGCCAGATAGCAGTAGTGGCTGAACTTAGACATTACTAAGTTCCTGTGAGAAGGGCACTGTAGCTCGTGAAACTATTGGGCATAAGAGACTGATACCTCGCGGCAGTAGTCCTGAATTAGCATTACAATTGTTATGGGCAGGCATGATACTTACCACCGGTGAATGATATGCTCGTCTCACCACTAAATAATATAAAAAACACAAAAATAGCAAGGGCACGTGACGTCTCCCTAACCACTACAGCTATGCGTACGTATGAATATCGCAATATAGGATAGGTGGGATCAGTTGTGGTCACAATGCCACCCCTACTTTGTATAATTCACACACACATCAGCCCGTAAACGTCCACTACTGAACATGGGCCTCCCAATGATCACTACAATGAGCGGTATTACCATAATTACCATGCGCGCAGATTGGGGAGTCTGCGTGCTCACACCGAGCGACCCCCGGGAGGACGGTGGCGCGCACGTGGTCACGTGCCGCCGTGTGTGCAGCACAGCGCAAAGCGAGGCTTGGGGGGATCCTTTACAATCCTCCCCGAGAAGTGCCTGGGGGGCGACGTTTTTACAGTCGCCTTCCCTCCGCTATATGGGGTGACCGCTTTACAGTCATCCCTTCCGAGATGTGCCTAAAGGCGTGGCACCAATGGGCGGCTCTAGTGTGATCTTACGAGGACCTGGAGCCCTCCTTCGGTGCTGAAGATGACCGCTCCAGTGGTTTTAGCCGGTAGGAGTCCGGCATACCCCTTCGCCCTTCCCCGGAGTGAAGGAAGTTCCATGTAGAATTTCCACTGGACATCACAAAAAAAAAAAAAAAAAAGGCTGATTGGTAATCTTAGTATGTTGATATTAGCGCATGGGAGGATGCTGCAGCCCATCCGCTTGATACCAACCCTTAGTCGCATTTTACGTCACACATAGGAGACGTGTGGTCTACTGTTTGCCGGGAACCACACCGAATTCAATTTTATCTAAAACACAATTTTACTACACAGTCGAAAACAGCCACCCGTACAACCCATCAATAGCGGCCACACCCAGCCAAGAGCGGTCCAGCAGTACAGCCACCCTAGCCAGCAGTACAGCCACCCTAGCCAGCAGTACAGCCACCCTAGCCAGCAGTACAGCCACCCTAGCCAGCAGTACAGCCACCCTATCCAGCAGTAAAAAGACGAAGGAGAAACGAAGGATTGTATCCGGCTACATACTGTATGCCAGTGAAGTTCGCAAGGAGGTTGTCGCAAATAATCCTAATTCGACTTTCGGTGAGTTTTAGTTTTTTTGGTATTGGTCCTCTCGCAAATATTTTTGGGCAATGTTAGCCACATTTAACCGGCCATTTCTGATGAAGCCAAAAGACGCCTGCAGACAGGCTTACGGACTTCAGCTTAGGGCGTTGCTGTGGGATACAAGCTATTATTTCTATAATACGTCACGAGCCGGCACGAGCAAGGGACGCGGCGAGAGTAGTTACTTGAATCTGGTATCCGTACACATAGCTTGGTTGTAGACAGATTGACTGCATTTCGACTGCATAGATTCAGTTACATTAAAGGGGAAATTTCCAGTACGTCCCAAAAGTATGTATGGACTTTGATGCGCATGTTGGATGTGGCACAACACGATTGAACTTATAATTGTGTGGACTATATATTTCGATGAGACGACAATGATCAATAAAAGAACTTGTTGACATAGCACCCAATTTATTATTTGATTATTTATAACGAATTAAATTACTGAGAGAAAAAAGAAAGAGAGAGGGGGGGATAGAGCGAGATAGATAGAGCGAGATAGATAGAGAGAGAACTGTATAATATTATTCAGTTGCCACAATAAAATAATTTTATGTTTGTTGCCAACCACGGAGGAGAGAAAGAAGCGGAGCGGCACACGGTGAATTGTGTAAACCCGAATTTGCAATAAAAACGTCTTGTCACAAGGGCAGTTTCTTGACTGAGGGTCCGAGGATGTGACGAACTCGTCCGACTACTCGGATTCTGACTAGTGTGAATAAATAACGACTTTATATCCTCAGTGATTAAGCTGATTTTTCTATTGTTATCCAATCAAACTCTCACTTGGCACTACTTGAGATTCGGAAAAGGTCTAGCTTTTTATCGTCGCGCGGCGGGTTTTGTTATGCGAATTCCCGGAATTTCATTCGTGCACATGCACCATAATTTTAAGAATTAATCAGTTATCAGTTCTAACAAAAACAATAGTGCATTAGCAAAATTGTTGCATTATTTTGGTCTGATTAAATATAAAAAATATTCGTCGTCAATTTAATTTGTACACCCTAATTCTATGAGTTGATGAGACATCTTCGTAAATAATACCTATAAAATATAAAGGGCAATAACCATGCATGTTTTTAAAAAGGTTTGAACAACTGCGACTCTTTTTTATTATGGCGTAAACAAAACTTAATCTTAATTTTTTTAAAGTTTTTTGAATATGAGTAGATTGTTTCCCTGATGTGATGATACAGATGCTTGGATTTTTTTGTTTGAGTAATCACACTTTACATAAATATAAAATAATAACATAACAACTTTTACTGGACACTTTAAGCAACTAATTGAAAATTTGGGGTTTATTGTCAAAAACCTAAGCTTCGAAAATAAAAAAATGGAACCGACTTTATCTAAGACAAGTTTAGCTTAATATGTTCTAAATGGTCTAAGATATCATCCCCTTCAGGCTTTGCACCCATCTCCCAAACATTCTATATATATAATTCTTCTATACGTGTGTATGTCACTGAACTTCTAAACGGCTGGACTGATTTTGATGAAATTTTCTGTGTATGTTTGAATGGAACTGGACCCGGTAGGTGGCGCTGCAATCGGGTTTGCATGCACCTGCCTGTGCGAAACTGGGGCGAAGTGACAAAGCTACATTCATGGATGGCGATGGATATTAAAACGGGTCTAGTCAAAACGCGTTACGAAAAACGGTCAATTCAATTATTTACGCTGATTATTCTATATTGAAATAATTAAAGTCTAATAGTAATGTTAATATAATATTAAATTAGCATAATCTGTTACATATTTTATAAAGACGTAATTTAGGTCTATAAAAAATGCTACTCATTTAATTATAATGTTATTAACCTGAATCGTATATGTATATTTTATGATAATCATGAAATTAAAAAATCAATCAATCCGTCAGCTTAATGGATCTTTCTGTGAAACTCCATTCCAGACATCCATTCCTATGGGATGGCTAGTCACTCGCTCATGGGGAAGATCCTAATATTATATTAGTATTTTGGAGCTTGCCAAGATGTCTTATCTTTTGCCAAGTTTCTTTTCAAAGCAATTCAATTTGCAAGGATATTATAAGTACAAAACCGTTGTCTTATTATTAAGTTTTTAATTTATTTGTATTGTCAGTATGGGTCACATCTTGCAACAGATTTTTTAAACAGTTATCCCCAACCGATTGAGCAAAAATTCTGCATACACGTTTAGTTTGAATGACAATGCATGGTTAGTCATTCTAAATCCAATCAATCAAATGAAAGGGTTTCCGGAGAAGAATACGAAAAGAATTACTAAAAGCTTGCTTTTAAAAAGATTTATTTTATTTTATAAGTTTGTGTTCGATGTAAAATGCCGTTCTTTTCGAGTTATTGTACATGATGTTATCAAAATTATAATTTAAACACTGAAAAATTTACTTATCGCAAACAACTACAACTATTTTCCACACTCCGCTAGTACTAAAAACCAGCGCTGGAATACTGCCTATGCAGTATTTTAGCATATAGCTGAATGGGAGACCCGTTGTTGGCACAATGTGTAATTTTGTTGTAAGAATGTGTGTAACCATGTATATTGTGTGCCAATAATAAAAATCTTTCTTTCTTTCTTTCTTTCTTTCTTTCTTTCTTTCTTTCTTACTGGTACCTAGAGTGTAAAATTTTACGCAAATGTTGAGTCAGAGAAAGTCTCCGCAAAAGTTATCCCAGTGTGACTGCTAGGTGTACACATGTGTAGCTGACATGAAGCTATACAAAACCAGTTTACGCTGATGTCTCATTACACGGAAAGCCTATATAATACGAGATCAGCTTATACTGAGTTTTGTGTAGCTTAATGTGTAGCCGTGTGTACGTGTATATAAGTAGTGTATCTGTTTAGGCGATATCTCGCGGATAGTGGGCAACGATTGGCGCTTGCTGCCGGATTCTACTAAGCAGAGCTGGGCGGAGCGTGCGGCCCGCTACAACGAGGAGTCATCCGCACGCCTCGTCGAGGAGATGGAGATGGAGGCGCAGAACGTAAGTGCATGCATTATTCAGATATGGATTAAACTATTATTTCGATTTGATTTCGATATTCCTGTCCGCGTGGTGCGAATCAAGAAAATATCACCACTCGCGTCTACTCTCGTGGATGTCGTACAAAGCCTAAGACACTAATCCAGATTGATAGGCAGCAGCGTCCCTTCTGTATAACAATAGCCATTCTGCGCTCACCAATCTGCCTACCAAGCGCGCTGAGTACTGGCAAAATCCCTCAAAATGACAACACAATTTTGGAAATCTAACAGGGAGGCCTTTTTCAGCTGTGGACGTCCTTTCAGAGTTCAAGCTAACGGTGGTTAGGGTTCTAAAAAAAGAAACCTCCAAAATGTGCGTTTAGTGTCAAGGAGTGTCGCCTTTTGCAACAGATCCTTGATCCAGTCCCTTAGCAAAGGCCTCTTTAGATGTTGACCGAGGCTCTTGGTAATAAGATCATTGGCTGTCACAACTATCGGCACAATGATTGCAGAGTTCACATCCCACATGTGTTGACAATCTCGTGTGCCAAGTCAATATGCTTAATTTGTTTAGTTTTCTTGGCTTGACAACATTCGTCATGCGGTATGGTAACATCAACAATCATGCGGCGCTCTAATAGATCTAAAAAAAAATCACAAAAAAAAAAAAGTTAACTGTAACTTTTAATTTAAACTTTTTGTTCTAATTGTAACGCATTTGATTATCATTGTGCATAAATATGTGTGTATTTATCCCACACATTGGCATGCATTATCCTCACATAGTTTTTACGATTATATTGAAGACTGTAATACTTTCAAATATTATTTCAAAAGAGTATGTCCATGGAGTTTCTTGCCGGTTCTTCTCCATAGGATCAACGACTTGGAACCGTGCAACTATTTAAATTCTGACTATTCGTAAGTGCCAGCAAATGGTTTACATGAATAAAAACAATTTGACTTTGACTTTGACTTTAACTCACTTCTGTACTTCCTGATCAAACCCATTTAAAATCAAATTAATTCAATATAACTTTGAAAGGCTGATAAAACATGTTTTATTTTGAAGCCATCGATGGAAGTGACATTCGAGTGCGCTTGGGACACTTGCGACTATCAGTTCGAGGACCTCGATCACTGCATGGAGCACTGTATAGGAGGGAACAGTAAGTATTTTTACATTAATGAGTAAACCGAGTAATTAAGAATGAATAGACTGTAGTAATAAATTTAATTGTCTAGCTCATGGACATTGGTATTTGAGAAACCACAAGATCTACATACAACTGATAATAATCTGTCTTTTAGATCAATATTACGAGGGCGGCACTGAAAATTTCGGGAATCAAGGAAGTGACACAACATTACTATTTAAAAATGTATTTATTGCTTTTCGAAGTATTCTCCGCGAAATTTGACACATTTTTCCATACGATGGAACCAATCATTGAAGCAACCATTCCATTCGGAAGTTGGGGTCTCCAAAATGGCCGTCTTGTAGGCGTCCACAGCTTCTTTAGGTGATGAAAATCTCTGTCCATGCAATTTATTCTTTATTTTAGGGAAAGTATAGAAATCATTAGGGCTTAGGTCGGGGCTGTACGGTGGATGGTCTAATAATTCTATGTTTTCTTGCTCTAAAACTCTTTTGTTCTGTGCGCGGTGTGAGAACTCGCACTGTCGTGATGCAGGATGATGCGGCGGTTGCAGTTCTCTCTACGGAGTTCAGAAACGACCTGTGGCAAACAAATGCTAGCATACCATTCTGCATTAACCGTTCTTTGTCCCTCAAGAGGAATAGTCGTAACATGGCCGGTTTTGGAGACAAACGTGGCCACCATTTTTTTTGCAACACTCCGTGAACGAACAATTTTTGTTGGCTTTAACTCATTTTCGAACACCCAAACTCGTGACTGGTTTTTTGTTTCGGGTTCGTACGCATATATCCAGGATTCGTCACCTGATACGATGTTGTATACAGCATTTGAGGATCCTGCGTGGAATCTTTCGAGAGTTCTGACGCACCAAGTAACGCGAGCCGCTTTTTGCTCTTCACATAGCAAATGCGGTATCCATCGGGAAAACAACTTTTTTACACCTAATTGTTCATGCAAGATTATTTGTATTTGACTCATGCCAATGTCTAAAGTTGCCTGAATTTCGCGGTATGTCACATGTCGATCTTCCTCAATCAGCTTACGTACAGCATCAACGTTTTCTTGGGTGACTGCAGTTTTTGGACGACCTTGACGAGGATCATCACTGAGCTTGACACGTCCACGTTGAAATTCAGCAAACCAGCGATAAATTGTGGTTTTGGATGGGGCTTCATCACCAAATGCAGAAATCATCCGGTCAACACACTGTTTTTGTGTTAAACCACTTCGAAAGTCATAATAAATCATCGCTCTTGAATTTTCTCGAGTCAATTCCATTTTCTCAACGACTAACTAAGTTTGACAAAACCTTGTGACAAGACAGTGAATCTTTTTTTAAATAAATAAATGGTATTCGATTTGTAAAACCAAGGAGTTTTCAATTAAAAAGATTTTAATATGACAGGAACAGTGGAAATATTCCATTCCCGATACTTTTAGTGCAGCCTATGTAGTATTCTGGCAGCTCAATAATACCGCCCATAGATCAAAGAAGTAATAGGCACAATGAAACTTCCAAAATTAATCATCAGTTGTGAAAAAATGTTGTACAACTTAATTGGGAATTCATATTTTTATTTCTATTATAATAAAACACTTAAATGGATTACTAAGATAATTTTTGTTTTTCCTTACGTTTCGAACACTTTGCAGTATTCGTGGTCCCAGGATGACTTACGGCCGAAATTGATAATGTATCCAATATTTGCGATTTGAGTGTATCCGAGATATATTTCAATCAAGGGGTCGATCTACATGTGCGTCCGAATAACAAAAACCGTCTAAAAAATATCGGCAGATATCCGCTAATCCTGCCTCCTACCATAGAGGATACAGGCCTCCCCCAAAGATCACCACAACGACCGATATGGGTATTGTGGGTTCATTGGGGGGTTTTGCCGTAATCGCCAATCTTTTTTTTTTTTTAAAACGTTGCCCCACGCTAGGATTGCTCCTGTGTCGTGGGTGCGTTTACAGACATGAATTCCACATACAATACAACCAGACCCGGAACAACTACCTGCAGATCATGCAAATATTTGTTCCGTGCGGGACTCGAACCCACGACCCGGAGCGCAGCAGCCGACTATATGAGCCAATGCACCAACCGTGCCGTCTGATGAATAAGCTAACAGACAGACAGACCAATGAAATTTTGCATCGATATGTCGAGTGGTCGCTATCTAACCGGCCGTCCGCATGCATGCGTGTCTACAGCGGGGCACGTGCAGCAGCACTACCGCGGCGTGGCGGCAGATTTACCGTGCTTGTGGCGCAACTGCGAGCGCGTGCGCAAGGGGCAGGCGCCCTTTCTCACCCTGTCGCGCCTGCTGCGCCACGTCCGGGAACTGCACGTCACCAAGGGCAACGGCCGCATCATAGCTGTGCACAAGAGGTCCAGGTGAGCGTATCAACAGCCTAACTTATTTTTAACTGATTAAAACAATGTATTGACATTATCGGAACTGTTTCATAGATCTATATCTAACTGAAAGCAAACCTTCGCCTCGCACGACTGTGGGACTTGCGGAGGGGAATGGGGACACTAGGGCTGTTACGTTCTGTGTGCACGTTCTGTGTGCAGTGTGATGGTCTTGTAGCGAATACTTATTTTACGAATACGAATACAGATTCTACTAATCGGCAAATAGGAATACACAGAACACAATTAGAAAGGCAATGAAACACACTAGTCAGTATAAATATAAGTACATACTTTAATTATCAAAATAATCTCACGGCAATTGTTATTTATTTAAACTATTCTAGTTAATACTCAACGAATATGCATAACTGCGCCGTTCGCATTAATACACAGCACTCATTTACAGTATTTTGAGTCAGTTTGTGTTCATATCTCTTCCGAGACAACGCGAACTCAAATCCACTACCAAAACCATTCTATCCTAAATTCAATACCAATATACATATAGATTAAGTGTTTTACTAATTCGAAGTGACTTTAGTTATCAATTTGTGCAAAAGAGCTTTATTATAACAGAGACAGCTGTGTAACGTCACCATAGCATATAGTACTTTCTACCGACCAAGTAAAAGCAGTGCCACTCGAACCAGAAGATTGCAATATTTTAACTAACTAGGGTTGCAGAGACTGATGTTTGGAGTATACCAGGTCAATGCTAATCATTTATTTATACTAACCATTATAAAAACTATTTTTTATCAATATATATATACTTTTTACCAACGCCAAATATTGGTTCCGATACTCTGTTCATCAAACAAACGAAGAAAACCCTTACCCAAGTTTTTAATCAAAAACATGTAGATGGGTCCAAAAGAAAGACCATGATAATTACAAGCAGAATACTTTGTTGTTGGGAACTTAAAAATCAAAATGCACTACTTACGCTCATAATTTTTACAGATGGAAGCGTAAGTTCACGCTTAGACTCGTTTCTGAATCTCACCCTTACTGACAAGACTATCAAGAAAACCATCGAAAAAAATTCTTACCATATTTACTTCAAAAAGAGCTGTTTTACAGCCCAGCCCAGTTTTATATTTAAATATCAACGAAATCATTAATAAAATCATGGAACAGTAAAGCAATTAGCAGCTGTCAGCCCCAGTAGACCAGAAGTGGAGTATAATATTTTATAAATCACAGGGAAGTGCCCACTCTACAGAAGTTCCTGAGACCTAGATTCCTCACATGGTTCTCCGAGATTGGGCAGCAGCCGGACCACTAACTTATCCTAAAAATCCTATCCTATCTTATCTTTAAACTTAACATCGTAGTTGAAAAACATGTTTTCCCATAGATTTTAACTGCAAACATAAGTTTGTACGCACAATATTGAACGATTTACCATGTTATTTTTAGACCATAGACTTCTTAAATATCAAAATTTTAGAGCCATTACTTTCGGAGATAGGGAGGTATGGTAAATTTTCGTCTATTTTCTGAAATAACTTTAAAACTATCTAACATTAATCATCTCTTCAGGAACTTCGTGCCATCTGCAAATGAGCCGCTGAAGCAAGTCTGCTCCAATGTGCACAGTGGCGTTATGTCGCCAAGAGGTATAAGTTATTTTTGTAGAATTACTTGAGTTTACGCACACACATTAGCCTGTAAACGTCCACTGCTGAAAATGGGCCTCCCGGTGATCACTACAATAAGTGATCATATAGGATATTATCATACTCACCACTCTTGGCAGGCAGATTGGTAATCGCAGTATGTTAATAGCATACGGTAAGATGCTGCTGCCCATTCTTTTGATATCAAACCTTTTCATCAGCATCACGCGGTACGTGTAACATATTTTGGAAAATAAAAAATTCAAGAACAGCAATACTTGCAGCGTTCCTGCCGGGCACGTCACCGCTAGCACACAACACGCCGTCGCTCAGCGCCGAGGGCTCGGCCGCGCTCACGCCGGCACCGCCGGTGGGCGCGAGACCAGCGCTCGACCCCATGTTCGAGGCCACGCCGCGAAAAAAGACAAGTTGTCGAATATTTGAAATTTCTTAAAAATAAAATATATGCCGTCGCCTCTAATTACTTTCTTACAACCTGAGTGACGAGACGAGTAAGACGCCTGGTGATAAACGTCACGCCTTTCAATACAATTGTAATGCTACCGAGAATAAGTCTTGCGTGGTATTATATAGCGCTCGTCATCTAGAGACTTAAGCTATGTCATATATCAGCTTATATATATAGAGACTTCTAATGCCCAATAATTTCACTAGCTACAGCGCCCTTCAAACCGGTATACAGTCTAAAGTTTAAACCCTACTGTTTGGCAGCAGCCTATCTAGCACGGCGGTGGTAATTTTTTCTTGGTGGATCCCCAGTTGGTATTCGTCATCATTCATCAATTTTAATGCCCTCTTAGCGTAGCTGACACTACTGCCGGTAGAGAGAGAGAGAGATATTGCCCGAACCAATTGACCAGGATCCGCCACTCAGCAGTCTACCCAGGGCACTCCTCGGGCGTGTGCTGTGCAGTATCTTGGTCGCTTCTGCAGTGGTGGCACTGTGACCTCGCGTTCTATACTGTGCAGATACGCACCGAAAAAACCGTGCCCAGTAAATACCTGCGTTAGGCGGTAGGTGACGCGCTCCCTATTTTTTAGCCAGGCTCCGAAGAGCGACAGGACGGCCTCGACGACGCGTTTGGTTGCAAATTGCAACCTAATGCGGTCTCACCACTACATGAGTGGTTTGGCTCCGCGGCGCTGGATGCTGACCTTATAGAGGGCCACGGACCGCCCGCCTCCGCTTACTTTTGGCAGCAGCCGGTGCAAGGCACCCACTACTCTTTTGATTCGGGGGACAAGGCGCTTGAAGTGCTCTTCGAAACCCCAACGACTGTCCAGGGTGAACACCAGGTACTTAATGTACCGGCCCACCCTGACTTGCGCGTCACTGACACATAGCCACGACCTGGGTGGTTCTTTGCTCCGAGGCAGTTTGTAGAGCCATAGCGCCTCGGTTTTGTGAGACGTTATCCGCCTACCTTGAGCGTGAATTTCGGCCACAACAATTGCCACCGTTTGCACGGCAAGCTGGATGGGCCCCTCCGAAGGACTCCCTGGTGTGTGGGTGGTGCTGGTGTTCACAAGAATGTCGTCAGCGTAACAGACTTAACTGACGCCAGCGGGGAGAACCACACACAGGACTGCGTCGTAGATGAGGTTCCATGAGAGAGGGCTAAGAACTGACCCCTGCGCAACCCCGCACTTTATTTCCCTCCGCTTTACGCTACTTTCTCTGCTCATGTAGCAGGTAGGGGGGGCACTGATGGTTGACTAGTGCCCCTTTAATCTCGCCCCATGGGATAGAGTTGAAGGCGTTGACTATGTCGCCGGAAAGAGCATAGAAAGTACTGCCTCTAGCAAATCCGGGGGCATGGTGTCGGTCAACGGGGACCTACGAAACAACGTACCCACTACCATTCGGTAGGGCCGACCCTCCAAACGCCCACGAATCCCTGTCCAGTCCCCCTAGGAGCTCGCTCCAGGACCGAGCATTCGCTTGGTGGATGGCGCGCTGTAGTGTCATCGTCACTGCCCGGTAGGCCTCATAGGCCTTCCCAGTCTCCGGCTATAACACTAAACCGGCGTCGGCTGCGTTGGTACCAGCGGCGGAATGCCAGGCAGACAGAGCGCTGCTGCGCGATTGCCTTCTACCACCAGTACACCGCCGTACGCCGAGAGCGCCTGGCCCGGGGCGTGGATGCGTCGCAAATCGACGTCATCGCTTCCCGCGGAACCAAGATTGACTCTGGATCGGGACCCACCTTTGACCACACTGCGATGTTGGCAGCTGCGAGGAGCATCTTTTGACGACACGGTTGGTGCAGTGGTTGATACAGTCGACTGCTTCGCTCCAGGTCGCGAGTTCGATTCCCGCACGGAACAAATATTTGTACGATCTGCAGGTAGTTGTTCCGGGTCTGGGTGTACTGTGAAAAAAAAAAGCTGTTGAGGGTGTGACGCCCTGACGGTGGACGGGTCAGGCCTGGTAGGCGGATAGTCACATCGAACACTATGTGGCGGTGGTCCAATAAGGTGACCACCTCCACCGCCACACGCCAACCCGACATCATACGGGCGACAGAAGGAGTCGCCCGTGTATGGTTCACAACCGATTCCACCTGCCACAGATCGCAGGACCTAACGAATCCCCGATTCACGAATCGGAGGTCAAGCGATGCTTCCGAATATTGCAATATCCTCATCGTCAGCCCATCCCGACAGTTGCCCCAAGCTCTTGAGTGGAGAGCCCACTACTGCCAGAGATTCCCACTCTAAAACGACAAGGCCACCCTGGCCCCTGTCCAACAGGGAGCAGGGTGGCACCTTCTACCGCAGCCCAGTAGATAGCGACGGAGTCTTCGACGCCCACGAACCAGCGAGCATAATCATAGATTCTGTTAGGCTCCGCTACAGACTGCAGCAGTAGATTCTGCGCGTTGCGGCAGTGGTTCAGGTTGCCCTGAAGAACCTTTATGGCTGAGGGTTGACATGTATGTGCGATACAGCATGGGTTGGCAGTTATAGTCTACCCTACCTATAGACACACTTCTTCATACATATTTCAAAACAATTATACGCATTTGGCTCGCATTAGTTATATGGGCATTGTATATTTATACATATGCCTATAATACATAAAAATACTTACATTAATTAGTTATATAAGCATTATATATATATATTACATACATTAAAACATACAAGAAATAATACTAATATTTCTATCATAACTTATCCATTATTCAATGTATACACTGCATTATATACCAAACATATCTTAAACTCTTACCTGATCCTGAACCTGATCCTATCATACAAATCAAAACAATAACATACTAATAACTTTAATTCCGAAACAGCCACTTTGTCATAGGCCTTAATAAACATCTATTAGCACAACAGAAACTTTACGGATCTACCCTGCCTAAGTGACTTATTATAATGTTGTAGTTTTACGCATCTACAGGTAGTATGTATGTACTTCGTAGCTTGTTACGCTGGTGAGCTAAAAATTGTTCATTAATATTGTATTTTCTCTATATTTGATTTATTTTAAGTCGTTTAAGAAAATAAATGTAAGACACATCAAAATTGTATAACTGTAATCAAATACATAAACAAACAGGATATACATAACATAGTACAGCAGATACATGACAGGACAGGAATTGCTTCACTAAAATTGACTGATAAAGATGTAAAATCGAAATTTACAAGGAAATATTAACTTAGAAAAAAAACTCACTCAAAAAGAAAGATAATGAAGATTGTTTTAATCAGTCCGTATTCAAGCCGTTGTCGTTTATGTTAGTAGATATAGAGTTTAGCAACTTTAGGCAAGCTAGGGTCAATCAAGAACGAAGACATATCACAGTAAACGGAAAATACACGCACGTTGTTCTCCAACGGAAGCAAGAAGAACACTAAAAGTTAATAAGAGTAAAAACTTAAACACATACTTGGTCGTAAATATTGAAGTGACAGAGAGAAAATACTAAGTAACTGCAATTGTTCTCGTGCCTAAAAGAAAAATCATGCATCTCTTGTCTGTGTTGACCAGCAGCCGCACCTGATTCTAAACAAAGAGTTTTAAAAACAAAATAACCCCTTAAATAAACCAAAGTGTGCCCCTTTGCATCTACTATTATTACACCTAATACTCTTTTTATTTGATTTTGGTTCCGAAATGTATCAAAGCAATGTGAACAATATAAATAACCATATAGATCTACAAATTTTTGGGAAAATACCGGGTAGAATCCAGCGGTGCAGTGTAATAACTACCAACATTTTGAAAGTTGCCCGCTTTTCTGCCCTTATTATTATAAGACGTTATACGAATATGTTTAAATAACCCGGGTATTTACCCGATTTATACCCGAATTTGAATTCAACGGGTAGAATGCTGCCTCATCCGACTGACCACCGGGAAGCCCGAAGCCCAAGCGAAATTAACTATTGCGCTATTGAGGGTGGTGTGTGTTTGTTACAATCAGATCGGAGTAGGTATACACAGATGGAATTAATCAAATATACCAATAAAAAACCATTAGGCATACAAAGACAATTATAACAGCTGTACGTCTACCATGAGTTATTATAGAAAAATTACTCGCTAGCGTTAACCTGGCTAGCGTATTAACGTGGATCAAATAGATTTCCATAACGCTTGCACCATGAGTTTTGCGGAGTCTTGCGCGGAGGCTAAGGTAAGCACGATAGATTTTGTCGTTTTTGAAATGTTATGTTGGAAAACTATTTTTTGCTGTGAAACAAAAGTATTTAAGAATGTGTGACCTATTTAAAATATTTTTTTTACCATGTATTGTAAATTATTTGAACTTACTGGTTGACAAGAAAATCGTTGATAGTTGTATGCACTGCCTACGAATATAGTTTTTCATCAATAACCTTCCCGAAAACAGGAATATTCAAAATGTACAGAACATATTGTATGTTTTGAAGGATTCCACTCGTCACTCTTTCTTACATTTTTACACCAGGCCTGTCTCAAATCACAATCGGCGGGAAACCTATTTAAAATTTAGAATTATAAGAATATAGTTTATTTAACCCATTTACAAAATCGATAAGTGAGAAAACCGGTTAAGTGCGAGATAACTCGCGTGGAGAGGGTTCCGAGATTGCTGAACATATTGTCTATTGTTGGATTCGATCTTGTACCAATAACTTATTCCAAGAACAAACTTAACATCGTAGTTAAAAAACATGTTTTCTCATACATTCCAACCGCAAAAGTAACTTTGTACGCACAATATTGTAAGATTTACCATGTTATTTTATGACCATAGACATATATTGTCCGTGTGGTGTCCGGATTAAGAATATAGCACCACTCCATCTCCTCCCGTGGATGTCGTAAAAGCCGACTAAGGGAATATAATCAGAGGGATGGGCAGCAGCGTCCCTTCTGTGAAACGAGAACCATACTGCGCTCACCAACCCGCCTGCCAAGCGTGGTGAGTATTGGCAAATACCCCCCAAAATCATGACACAGTTGTGTAAATCTAAGGGGGAGGCCTTTGTTCAGTAGTGGCCGCATATATGGCCGATATGATTGATGATTGATATGAGACATATAGGTTTTCCTGTTATCTATAGGCAAAGTACCTATATCTTATTCAGAATTTTAGGCTCAGTAGTTTTGGAGAAAAGGTGGGGGGGATGGTTAATTTTCGTATATTTTCTTAAATAACTTTAAAACTATATGTTTTAAAATTATAAAATAAATACATTTGAGACCCTCCCAACAAGCCCTCCATTTCATATGTTACACAGTACAGTTCGCAAAACTTTATTCTCAAATTTTCAAAAAGGCCCCAAAATTTATTCAAAATTCTTTTATTTACCTTACAGGTACACATGGTACACAGGTATAATATTTAATTTATTTAGCAGTGATAACCTAGTAGTTGAACCCTTGCCTTTCACAGAGGAGGCTCTGTGTTCGAACCCCGCCTGCACCTCCGACTTTTCGGATTCATATGCGGATCAGTATTTGATTATCACTTGCGTTAAACGGTGAAGGACGGAGGCGAAGGAAGAAACCTGCACACCTGAGAGGTCTCTAATAATGTTCTGAATGGTGTGTGTAGTCTTCCTACCCGCACTAGGCCAGCGTGGTGGACTAAGGCGTAACCTTTCTCATCCGGAGAAAAGGCCCGTGCCCAGCAGTGGGACAGTAATATGCGGACTTAAAAAAAAAAACTAAAACCTTTACATATACGAGGGCGGCTTGATAAGTCCATGACTTTGGAAAGAAGAAACACTTTTTACATATACATTTTTTTATTTTTCTTCATTATCTCCTTTCAACTCTACGCACTTAGTCCAGCGATGTTCCAACCTCTTCAACCCATCAAAAAAATATTTTTTGTCGAACCCTGAAAAATAGGCCTCAGTTTCGGCTACCACCTCTTCGTTTGAGGAAAATCTTTGCCCGCCAAGCCATTTCTTCATATTTGGAAAGAGGAAAAGTCACAGGGGCCTAAATCTGGCGAATACGGAGGGTGTGGCAATAATTTGTATCTTAATTCGACAATTTTTGATGTCGCGATTACAGGCGAGTGGGCCGGTGCATTATCCTGATGAAATAGATTTTTTTTCTTTGCTAGATGCGGTCGTTTCTTGATCAACTTTTTATTGAATCGATCTAACAATGCAGCATAGTAAGCTCCGGTTATTGTCTTGCCTTTATCCAAAAAATCGATATCCAGAATATCATGCAAAATATAAAAAACTCGTTCAGTCGAGACGTGCACAGCTTCACTTATTTCGCGTATCTTCACTCGACGGTCTGCCAAAACAATATCATGTATTTTATGAACCATGCCCTCCGTAGTGACCTCAATCGGCCTTCCTGGGCGCTTCGCGTCATTAGTGGTAGTACGTCCACAACGAAATTCAGTGAACCAATTATGTACCATCCCATGAGAAGGCGCAGAATCACCATAATACTTTTTCAATTTGTCTTCGATCTGCTTAATTGTTTTACCACGTAAAAAATAGTGTTTAATTAGCACTCGAATTTCGCTTTTCTCCATTTTCAAAGCATACTTAGAAGTCGCCTAACTTTTTTGAATCTAAAAAGCTTGTTTTCGCGCCTAATTTTAAAAATGCGCTTCGTAGCGATTTCCAAATATGAGACAAAAAAAATATATTAAAAACGTTTTTATTCAACCTTAAAGTCATTGAGTTGCCAAACTGCCCTCGTACACTTTTACGCCTATAGACTTTCCTTAATAGTCATAGTTTTTGGTAATTCTATTAATTTATAATCATTCATAATAAATAATAATAGATGTATAGCCGCTCAGGCGCAGCGCAAATCAAAAACAATGTCTTACGAGACTAGCTAAACTTGCTTACAAAATATACGTATTCGTATCTATATGTATATTATGGATAGAGCACCGCATTATGGTGTGTGCCGCGCGCTCAAACTAAACAGGTTTTGTATAGCTTGATCTGTTGCCGAATATTCGAGTATGTAAAAGAGTGCGACGGAATGACAAAAAGTACTACACCCTCTCACATGATTCGCAGCGTTCAACTTCTTAGTTCAAAGTCCAAACAGTCTAGGTTGATGTGTAGCCGTGTGTACGTTTGTGCACTATGGCATCGTTGGTGATGGAAATGGTTGGGTTTATCTAAGGCATGTTCGCACACTGCAGACTTTGTGGAGCGTCTATGCTTGACGTCAGCTATGTGTTCTTTTAACCTGGTGGCTATACTACGCTTTGTTTGCCCTATGTATGACAACCCACACTCACAGTCAATCTTGTAGACCCCTGCATCTTGTAAAGGTATGTGACATTTCACTGGTTAGATAAACCCAACCATTTTCTTCGTTTCGATCAACCTCAAGTCCTCGCGAAAGAGAACCGATATGTACCAAGAATGTTTCGTGAGGCTTTTTTTTTTTGGGACAAGCCCGCCACACATTCCCAACCACTGCAACTCCTGTAAGCCAGGATCTACAATGGCGACCACCGAAAAGAACACCGATCAATGAAGCTCGGTGTGTCCCAGAGAAATGAATAACTGTCTTGGAACCCGCACCGAAATTAATCAGAAAAGAAAAAGGAGGAGTAGGAAAGAATATACGTTCCACTTCCCTCCGTAGCAAGCAGGAGACAGAGAAAAACGATAGGCCATAGGCACAATAAATGGGAGTTTACAACAGGGTTAAGCCCAGTTTCGTGAGGCTATTGAAATTAAAAAACATCCTAATTTTAATAGAGAAGATGGCTGGCAGGTACCACCAGTTTGGAATCCTGTTACCCAAACTAAATACCACACTGAAAAACATCAAGACACTGTGAGTGATTACTGCGTGCATCGAAATAATTTTTGATTATAATTGTACGGTAGATAAAATAAAATAACTTTTTAAAATCTGTAACGACGCCTGTCACCTTAGTCATCCTGCGACCACGAACCCTGCAAAGTGTTCGAAACGTCAGGAAAAACAAAAACCTAAAATATACGCGATAGAATCCATTTAAAAGTGTTTTACCACATATTTTATATATTAGTACCACATATATATTATATATATTTTACTTGTATTAAAAATTCTGATAAAAATATTGACGTATTCAGATGTGTTGCTATTTATTATTATTATTTCTCTATTCACGGGCTTATATTACTGACTGACTGTTAGGGAGAACCCGGTATTTTGGTAGGCTTACGCGGGGACAGACGGTGACTTGCCACTCACAAGATGGGTATTAATATGGTGCTAGTCATGGTGTGAGCCGGCAAGCGCCAGGCATCACACCGCTATCTGCATAATCTTCCTAGTGAATAAATAACGTTTGTAGTTTTGGTCATCGTTGCACCCCGCGATATATTATAATATACATAATTTATGTATTTAATGTTGAAAGACCCACCAGCATTTAACAATTACATTAGTTATTTTACACTAGTTACATTCAGCCAATAACAGGTCTTCACGTGTAGTAATTGGTTACAATAAAGTGAGTGGATACAAATGTAGAGACATTAAATATGATAATAAGCATCACAGCTAAAAACTTGAACTCTAGACTAAGTGCCCGTCTCGCCGATTGCAGACTTGTTTCAAATGTATCAAAATTGAAATACAAGCATTTTTTGTTTATGGTATTGCTCGCTTGCCACAGGAACGCATTTTGCCGGTAGTTGGTGGATACCACGGGCAAGTGTATGGGCGTATAATGTCTTGAGATCTTTGTGGGCACAACATAGGCAATTTTTGAAAGGAGATCAGGACAGTCAACAGATTCCGATATGATATATTCAACACGAATGTGACATCCGCTACTTCTTGCCGCATGTATAGTCAATGGAAGAATATGAAACTTAGCACAGAGTTTTAAGTAATCATTTGATGTTTGCATTTCATGCGGTAGCATACGTATTTTATAAATTGAATTTGGACTCTTTCAATACGAGAGATATATTTATTGTAGCGTGGGTTCCGTACTTGACCAGCATATTCCAATATACTACGCACAAATGTGCAGTATAAAAGTTTCAATGTGCCTCTAAAGTTGTTCGACATACGCATTACAAAGTCCAGTGCCTTAGAAGCTCTATTTCATCAATGAATTTAAATTAAATATGTTAGACGTAGGGTTAGTTCAAACCATTTTAGCACAACCAAAATCTGATGTTGCAAAAAGATTATGTCAATTGGTATACTTCATTGATGGAGACCTTTCCTTGAATAGTAACTAGACCTAGTATTTGTTTAATATATATTGTTTAAGGCATGGTGGGGCTGACGTATCCATGTGGATTAAAACCCCGAAATAAATAAAGATTAAAAAAAAGAAGCTTTAGAGATAATATTGTCGACATGGTCTTCAAATAGTTACTTGGGGTCATGGATGACACCCAAATCACGTATGTTAAAAGTCCTCTGAAGTGTGTGCTCCTTTATTAAATAATCAGACAGTATGGTATTTGACATGATCTTTACTGTGATGTCTTTTAATCGCTCCACTCGCCGCTGGAGCTCATTAGCACAAAGCCTGAAGGGCAAATACTGTATGGTAAGTAAAACACTACTATTGCGAAATATTTAATTATATAAGTACTATATACTATCATAAAGTAAATACAAAGTTTGTATATGCTGCATGTATTGCTCACAGTCACACCTGCTGATAGAATTCCCCACAGACATTTGTGTGGGGAATTCTATCGGCAGGTAGAAGGCGCAGTGATTTCGCGATCGCGTGTAGAAATGCGAAAAAGGTGAACAGAATAGATTATATAGTGGAGTTATGACGTTGTTTGTACACAGTGGTACTACGCGGCGACGCTGCTCGTCCCGCCAAAAGCGACCCTTAACGCTCGCCAGCCGTTAACTAGAAGGTATGGTCAAGGCTCATTATCATGAGTTCAGCTTGTCCATGGAAAGATACAACCACAGAGCAAGTAGCCACTTGGATAGGTACAACTACATAATTCTCCGTCAAAACGCTGATTCGGCTTGACCAACGGGGAACGGCACATGCCATTTTTATACATAAGATATATGAATGAACATAATCCAAATGTTTATATAAGAACAAGTCTTCTTCTTCTCTTAGATTATGGCTTCTGTAGGTTATCTTCCACAATTTCGCCAATGTCAAGTTTTACGTACGTACGTACGGTATTTAGATGAATAAATCTTTACATATTCATAAAATATTTCTCAAAAATGAAAAAAAATCTAAAAAATATGTCGGCAACGTCGTACGGTTCAATTGTTTTTTTCAAAAAAATCAAAGAACAAGTCACTTTCGGTTAAAAAATATTAGTGACATTTGTTAATCAGATGGAGTGAAGTAAACATGGCTGCTTTCTCTTTTTATCACACAAAATGCTCGCATTAGAATGACAGGTCGTTACAACTGTTAATTTGTTCAACATAATAGGCTCTATCTTTAGGCTTTAACCGGTTTTATCGTGGCGTATCGTTGAGACAGCCCAATTGCGCGAATGAAAAAATTGACATTGACACTTGACAGTATTGACAGTACTGAATTGTGTTCATCATTCATGTTGCTTCCGAATATTTCTGAAGACCAAGTTGGCTCTTTCCTATATGGCGAAATAGTGGAAGATATTCCACAGAAGCCATAATCTAAGAAGTATTTCTGTATTTAAACAATCCTTCGTTTTCTCAAAGATATTGTTCTCTCACACAAAAATGTAAATAAACATCACAATCTGTAAAGGTGTTTGTATTAAAAATGAGTAAGAGACGCTTTGCATCTTTCGTGGCCTCTCATGGTGCTGATGGAGACCACAGAGTACATGGAGATGACAGCGACGATGGAACTGAGCCGAGCAACCCGGGGCGACCGCTATCTACCCGCAAATGCATGAAGTTTGAACTAGTAAGTTAAAATTTCGACCGAGAAAACGCGCGAATATTTAATTTTGGCCGTGTTGATTTTTGGCTAACGTATTATTACATTAAACTATATTGTTTAAGATTTTTTGTATATAGTTTTAGTAATACTTAATATTTTTTATTTAGCTTAATTACTATTTTGTGACTATCTCAAACAACGGGATCATTATTGAGACTGATGGACCAAGATACCTGTACAATGATAAACACAAAAGTATATCTATGGCATATAATAATGTATATAAAAATGAATGGCTAAAATGCCTGCATATCGTATAAAAATTTGCTCTCTTAGCTGAGTCCAACACTATGCCATAGGCATCAAAGCAGTATTTCAACCTATCTATGTAATTGTCCCAATTGTCTATTTATGCATCAAATTCCTTGAATTTCACTGCAACACACACCATTTTACACAAGTTTATTCCTCATTGCCACTGTTATGTCCAATAAAACAATGATTAGGTAATATTGTTTTACAGGGAGTAAAACAATATAGCACTAACACTTTATGTTTATTGAGGTGAAACTGGGAGGTACTTGTAAATATCATTTTTGTATACATAAGGTTTCAAAGTACCCACATGATTCATACATGATACAAAAAGATGTTCCAGCACATCTGGAAAAACAAAATAAATGTGATCAAATTACATTTCAACAGCTAAACACTTACTTTTTATACATTGTCTTTACGTAAATGGATCTTCAAATAAAAATTATATTAACCTAAACTATCACATTACAGTGTTGCTAGTTGTAAGGAAAAAAGAACCCACAATGTTTAAAATTTTGGGTATAGTTTTATTTAGAAGGAAACAAATAGTTTATTTTTGACGTACCTATACTATTTGATAAAATATAATATAATATCTTCAGGGCTGCTATAAATCAATATTATTTTCCCAGTAACTGTTTTAATAGCTAGCGAACCATAAACCAAGTAATATTTTTCGTCTTAAATTTATTATCTTTGTGTACATATTCTGATCCTATACTTACCTGTATTTATCCAATAAGAGCATTCCATTTGTTTGTTTTTAGATATGTGATAGCCAATCGTTCGATTAAAATAATAAGACTTGATCACAAGGAGATTAGGTGGAAGTCAAGTAAAAATACAAGCTGTTAAACAGTAGTAAATGAATATAATAATATGATCGGCATAAAGTTGCCATTTGATAAACTACCCCATCATTAGCTCAGACATTGTGCCACTGACATCATTTTATGGTCAAATTGATATAATTAGAGCTGAATCATTGATATTATTTTGGAAGTTAATTAAACTGTAATCTAGTTGTTTTTAAAACATTGATTTAGAAATTACTAATAATGTTGTGATTATTTTCCAATTTTGCTATAAACAGGTTCCCATTTCAATTGATATCATACACGATTTTTTGGTAATCAGTTATTTTATATTCTTCTTCTTCTCTTAGATTATGGCTCCTGTAGAGTATCTTCCACAATTTCACCAATGTCAAGTATAAAGGCAACATTGTACGTTTATGTTTATTGAAGTGAAAACTACTTCTTTTAGAGTGGTACGCATATTTTTAGATGAGATAAAATCTCTGGACTTGCGACACCGTTACGAGACGCAGCTATTGTGTGTGCATATATGCATGTACATATAGCAGACCGCGAACGCGTCTAGATAAAAAAATGAAAAAACATTTATTGCTATAAAATTTTCATTTCTATCGGCACTCCCGGAGTGCAACCCGTATTTTTCATTATATCCATATTCATTTTACTTCCGTTAAAATAAGTTTAATTTTAAATCATTTTACACGCATAATCGTCTTTATCTTATAATCGAGCAATGTAAGTGCGTTTTCCCAGATTTTGTGGGTAAGGGCCAGACCCTTGAATGCAATACCGAAAACTATATTTGCGTGCGGACTGTACCGTGATAGCTTAGGTTAGAGCAGGCGGGAAAGTTAATCCAACTTAAAAATAATTGGTTTAAATAGTTTAAATATTTAGTTGATTGTTAGAAGACCTTATTATTTTAATACTTTTTATTCCTGTATATAATACATTTCAATAAAATGGACGACGATAGTAAAGAAGATGATGAATGATGATACTATTGGATTCGAATTGCATGGGAAGAAGAGGTTTGAATAAAAAAACAAATTCTGCTAATATGTCTAATATCTGCAACATTTATATGAAAACACAACCAAAGACTTCGGAAGAGAATTACCAGCTTTAACAGCTCCTAAACATAATATAAACACAACATTAAATAAACAGAATACTCCTAAAATGGCAAATAATACATCTTCTGAAAATACTAACTCTCATGTTAAACCAATGGCAAAGGAAGATATTTTAACTAATGATCAGATTATTAAAGCATTAGTAGCAACTTTTTCATTCTATTAGCCAATAACAGTGATGTTGCTCCATTAACAACTAACAAAATAAAATAAATGTTAAGAAATAATTTAAAATTGTAATAATTGGATTTTAGTACTTTTACATATATACAGACGGTTCAAAACAAATGAATGGGTTTCATCTGCCTTAGTAATGTCTTAGGTTTTCGCGATTATTACACATTATTTTTTGATCCTCATTGTAATTTAACTAAATGTTTTAAATTATACAGCAATTGTACTGTCTTCATGGCTGAATGCTATGCAATTTATAAGGCTCTCTGTTATATAAACAGTTCAGTAAATAGCTTTAATATACTTGGTATAGCTAACTCATAAAGTGTTATTTTAGCGTTTAACAACTATAGTCTCTCCTTTAAATTTAATTATTTAATATATAAAATTAGAGATTTGATCTACTCTCTTAATAGAAATATCGAGTTTGTATGGGTGCCGTCTCATAAAGGGATCAGTGGTAATGATATTGTTAATGAGGCCACTCGCTCGCCTGGATGTAGTGAAGATAATTCTGACATGTTAGTACACTTCACTGATTATTATTCAAAAATAAAAATCAGGTTGTTATTCTGTGACTATTGGCGCAAAACTTGAATGTGTAAGGGTAGCTGGTATTATAAGGTTCAGAAAGATTTACCTTAGAAACCATGGTTTGGGAAATCCAAAGAATATAAGCCCAGAAAGTTTTATACGACAATAAATCGTCTACGTTTCGGGTTTCGGCCATTGTTTATCTCCAGCTCACTTGTATAGATCGAAGATTAATAATACAAGCAAATGCTCACACTGTGGAGAAGAGAATGCCGATGCATCCCATATTATACTGAAGTGCCCAGTTTTTCACTTACAGAGACTGTATATGATCACACACATGAAAGAAATAGCAGATCAAGTACCCCGCCAACTTCATGAGATTCTTGCTGGCCTGAGATTTTTCAATTTATAACCACCACCGTCAAGAAAATTTGAAACATGCAAATGTTATATTTAAGCAAAGAAACCACAGAATCTAAATATTTTAATCTCATAATCAAATCATAAGATCAAGATAGAAGATAGAAAAAGTACTTAGATTCCAGGCCAAAATAATAACAAAAAAATATTTGCGTGCGTTTGAAGATCGTAAAAACATTTAGTTCACGCACACAAAAAAGTCTAGTTGACACACGTTAGTGTTCGTGTTTTGTTCTGGGCACGTTTTCTATGCATTATTATTCTAAGGGTACCACACACACACCTGAGTTGAGTGTGTTGGTTACTAAAGTTTAACTGAACATTCGGCATTTGCCCACAATTTTATTATGTGCAAGTTCAACTGCATTCATTCTATGTTAAATTATAAATACTAAGAAAATTGCTTATTTCATGCTGGCGATGGCGGGCTGATTCGGCGGGCAAAGTTCTTCATAATTATATATTTATTTGCATTGACCAAAACTTGAAATTCACTTTAAATTCTACCATTCCATTTTGACTGGCTTTAGCTTTTTACATAAGTTATTTTATTTCTATATATTCATAGGTATTTATATAGTTTAAATAGTTATTATTTATAAAACTTCATGTATTTAGTATAGTATAGTAATATAATAATATTTATTTATATTAGTAAATATAGTTACACCTCTGACTGCCTCATAGTTACTTCTATCTACCTATTTCCATCCTAAGGTTGCCTGGAAGAGATCGCAGATAGCGATAAGGCCGCCTATTGTAATGTATGTTATTCAAAAGTCCTGTGATTTTTTTTGGGTGTACTGTAAAATAAATAAAACTGGGTATAATATTTTTATTTATTTGAATTAATGATAGTAAATTTGCCTACAGTTTCTATTTTAAATACATATTATATTGACTGTATATCAAATAGGCCGCTTAATAAGAGGTACTATTATTATAATAATAAAATAATAACATAACAAATTACGCATGGCAGGCGGGTTGGCGATCACAGTTCACTTGTTAATTCACTCGAAGGACGCTGCTGCCCATCCTGCGGCTAATAAATAATAAAATATTGCATCTCTATTGTAATGTACTGGTTTCAAAACTTGGAAAATTACGTTTTGAAATATGTTATTTGTAATACTGATCAATAGTTTCGATATGCTGTGCTATTAAGAATGCAATTTAAACATTACCACATCTATTTTTCTGTACCTACCCACCCTACCTATAATATAATTTATTGTTATGAGATTTAGCATTTAATGCAGTAAATAAAATACACAACTAGGTACTTGATAAGCCTTTTTCTTTAACTGATTTTAAATACTTTTTTGTAAGTAATATTCTATTCAAGACAAAGGTTGTTTACATTTTTAGGCCACCTAAGGGGGAAAGCCTATCTTATAGACATTTATTTTTATGCTAGGGTGAAAGTTGCCAGCAGCTGTATGATACAATAAGCTCATACAAGAAAGAAGATGGCACATTTTTGTGTGACTCATTGATCATAGAGCCTGAGAGACACCAGGAGCCACAGTACTATGATGTTGTCTCACAACCCATTGATATGTTAAAAGTAAGTACCAGTTCTATTGACTAATAAAAAGACACATAGAGATAGTCATTCAATTCATATAAGTTCTCTACTACTACAGTTATAGCATTACAGACCTTCAAGTTCATCATGTTTTAGCTTGTATTACACAGGACTACGTTTTAAAAACACTTTTCTAAGTAATCATTTGCCAACATCGCAAGCAATAGAACTTTATTGGCATGGCTTGGTTGAATTGTACATAATGCATTGTTCCAATTTTTTTTTAAGAAGAATGTAATTTAAAAATGTTTTTATTGTTGCAACAACAATCACATGTCACATGTAAATGATCTAACTGTTCGCTACCGTGTGAGTATGTATAATGCATTAAAAGCAGATTCTTGGAATAGTAGAAAAATTAAGAGAACAAAGACTACAATGAAGAAGAATTTTTCCAACACCTGGCAACTGTTGTTTTATTGTGCTATATTCAACCCATTCCTTCTAACAATTTTATAAATTAGCGTATTCAATGATTATTTTATTGATTGCAGATACAACAAAAACTTACAACAGACTCATATGAAGAGATAGAGGAACTGTCTGCTGACATTGAGCTTCTCGTTAATAATGCTAAGGCATTCTACAAGTCGAAGTATAAGGATGCTAATGAATTGTGGAAGCTGTTCATGCAGACTAAACAGTCACTTGAAAGTGGTAAGTTTTATTTATGGCGATCAGTGAACAATTGAGTGATTTGATGATTGGTACGTATCTCAGTTGGAGTTGTCATTTTTTTTTGCACAATTTGCAATATATGTATTTAATATTTTTATTTATTTAATTATTTATTTAATCAAACAATATTGTGGTGCATAGGTAAAATAATGAAAATATACAGGATAAAATGAAATGAAATATTGTGCTGCTATGACCCGCCATGTAGGCATACAATAGTTACAATTGAAATAGGAAATTGAAAATAGAGACAAGACAATAATAATCAAGTATAAGTATCGAATGTTGAGAAAACGGTTGACTTGTAGATAATGTCATATGGCATTAAGTCCGCCTTGTGTAGGTACCATCATTGTGCTTAACAGTGTAAATAAATAAATATTACACGGTAGGATCTACCAACATAAGTGTAAAATCTATGGTAGGATCATTCAAGTATTCATGCAAATTATGATAACATTTTTCAATTATTTATTTAAATAATGTCTTGACAATGTCACTCAAGTTTTTAATGGCCTTCGGTAATATAATTTATTATAAATGTCAAGTATTTGGTTAAAGACACTTTTGCGAAACAAAGCAGTTTTATGAGGTATTCGTGTCATTTGATCATTGCGTCTTGCTCAGTTACTAAATTCAAAAAGCTCAATATTTGCCCTGGCATAAATTGCACATTCATATTCTTGAAATTGTTGCTTACAAGATTCTGTTGGATTTAATGTTTACTATACATCTGATACACCTTTTCTGAGCTTTAAAAGCTAGTCCTTTGTCTGTGGATTTACTCCAGAACATCAAACCGTATCTTAAAATGGTGGCCACATAACCATGGTGAGCCATAACGACAGCAGACTTATTGTTTTTTTTTTTTTTTAACTTTTCCCCTCACTACGATTTCTCCTGTGTCGTGGGTGCGTTTAGACACAAATTTCACACACAATACACCCAGACCCGGAACAACTACCTGCAGATTATACAAATATTTGCTCCGTGCGGGAATCGAACCCGTGATCCGGAGCGCAGCAGTCGACTGTATCAACCACTGCACCAACCGTGTCGTCATTATATTCTTCATTCTTTGTTTCTTATAATTTAATTTTCTGTAAATGTGTAAGCCTAAGAATTTTAAATCATCTACTTGTTAAATTTTTGTCTTATTAAACACAATATTAAGATCCAAGAAATGTTTATTTGTATGCCTAATATACATCATCTTTGTTTTATTTAGATTTAACTATACATTGTTTTCTGAGAGCCAATTTGAAGTTTCAATGAGAAAATTGTTGATGTCACTGGAAATATTGTAACCTATTTTATTACCAGTAAATAAGGCTGATCTGTCGTCTGCAAAAGGGTCATTGGTTGTTTAGTCGTTTATGTAAATAATAAATAGTAACGGACCCAACACCCTTTGCGGAACTCCGAAATGTACGGGTTCGTATTCCGATGTATAGTCCCTGACACCATATTGCTCTAGTTTGTAGCAGAACTTCGTTATGTACGTTTTAAGGCTTTTGAGCCTTCGTCATGTCTGCGTAATTCGCTACTGTAGGTTACTGTTACAGTACATAGTTGTGATAATCGATTTAATAACATTGTAAATGGCTGTTTTAATTATTTTAGTTTTACGAAAACCGTACTGTTTAAATGCAAAAGTATTGTTTAATTCAAAGAAATTGTATAATGTCAAGTAAACTTTTCAAATAACTTTCTAGTGTTATGGGTCGATAGCAATTCATAATATTAGGGTTACCTTTCTTAAACATCGGTTTTATAATGGTTAATTTTAATTTATCTGGGAAGATCCCATGTTCTGAGGATCTTCTCTATACTGAGGTTTATAGCGTAACAAATTGGGGAAATAATATGGGACACGTCTATAACTACGTATAGTGACGTCATCATAACCAGTGCTGTGTACGTTTTTCATGGAGTTAATTAATTTAGAGATCTCCTGAGCAATTGTGGGCTTAATAAAAATTGAACAACATTGATATTTAGAGTGACCACGTCTCTGTCATCTCTCTATATGTCTTCACTGGTAACACACTCTGGTTAAAGACTTTCGTCTTGAGGCATTGCGGTATTGTTGACGAAAAGACGTTGTGAAGTTTCCCAAACGCTGCCCAGCCGAGTCGGATTCGACGATTGACCTCTTTCTCGAAGTTGGACCTACCTAACTGGACAGTTTGTCCCAGGTAGGTAGAACAGTGCTCCCAACGGATATTGGGATGGGCACGACATGGGCATTTGACATGACTTTCGTCTTGTCCATGTTCATTTTAAAGCCCACCTGTTAGGAAACTCTGTTGAGATCATCGAGCATTGTGCTGAGCTCTTGCAGCGATTCTGCCATGACTACGATGTCGTCGGCAAATCGAAGGTAAGTGATATACTCGCCATTGATGTTGATGCCGAATTCTTTCCACTCTAGTAAATTGAAGGTATCCTCCATTGCATCGGTGACCAGTTTCCAGGGAAACGACGTCTCCTGTCTCACACCTCTCTGCAATGGAATTGCCCCCGTGCTCTGTTCATGTACTCGGACCAACAAATGGCGTTTCTGTAAAAGCACTTCAACACTTCAATGTACCGTTAGTCAATCTGGCACCGCTGCAGAGATTTCAGCACTGCCCAGGTTTCGATCGAATCGAAGGCTTTCTCATAGTCCACATACGCCAAGCATAGTGGCAGATTATACTCCTCGGTCTTCTGTATAACCTGCGGCAGCGTATGTGTGTGGTCTATGGTACTAAAACCTTTTCGGAAACCGGCTTGTTCGGGACGCTGGAAGTCATCAAACCTGCACTCCAGATGATTCGTGATGACCCTTGAAAACAGCTTATAAACATGGCTCAGAAGCGAGATGGATCTATAATTCTTCAAGAGGTCAACACCATTGTTGTTGAAGGTGCGTTTATCGTGACGCAAGGACTCCCATATCCGTATATTTAGCAGTCAGATGCTTCAGAATTACCAGAGGACTGGAGGGTCATGGCGCGTCTTTCTGCTATGAGGTCGAGAGTATGATCGGAGAACTTTTTTGGTCTGCCTATGCGATGGGTTTTTAAGAACTTACACCCAACCGTTTGGACAGTTTCAACAAACCTACCATTTAAATCGTCCACAGATACGCAATGTTCTAGGCACTCGGTTTTGGATATGAGCACAAGAGGGTCGGAGCGTAGACTTCATCAGACGAGACCTCTCAACTTTGAGATCAATATTCAATGTGCCTCTTACCATTCGGTGATCACTACCGGTTTTCACCCTATGGATCACAGAGACATCATTGAATATTTGTCTCCTATTGGTCATGATGAAGTCAATCTTATTCTTTGTGGAACCATCAGGACTCAGGTCCATTTCTTTAGGCTTTTGGAAAAAGGAGTCCCTCCTTTTGCTATGCAATTCTCTAACCATCCCCTGCATTCCAGTCTCCTACTATTGCTAAACGAAATCTCTTCAACTTATTGGTTACATAAATCTCCTACTTGTTTAGTTTCTAGTTATTACAAATATAAAATGTTAAGTGCGTGGACTAGAATGCAGTGGTCTCCTTCTGTGAGAGCGTCACGATCCAGAAGAAGACCGCAGAGCGGGATCGGGAGAGGGCCGATCCCGCTCGAAGAAGGAGGAGACGGCGCCGGGGTAACAATTGCCCTCATGCGTGCTACCGTCTTCTCTTGGGTCGCTTGGCCCTCTCCCGATCCCGCTCTGCGGTCTCCTTCTGTGAGAGCGTCATGCTCCATTCCAGTTTTCCATTCGTGCTCTGCCAACATAGCCGACACTACTGCTGGCAGAGAGAGATCTTGCCCGATCCGAACGACCATGATCCGCCGCTCGGCGGCCCATGCAGGGCACGCCTCGAGCGTGTGCTGTGCGGTGTCCTGGTCGCTATCACAATGGTGCCGTGGCCTCGCGTCCTATCCTGTGCAGGTACGCGCCGAAACAGCGGTGCCCGGTGAGCACCTGCGTCAGGCGGTAGGTGACGAGCTCGTTCCTTCTGAGCCAGGCTCCAAAGAGCGGCAGGACGGCCTCGACGACGCGCTTGGTTGCAAACTGCATCCGCAGGCGATGACGCCACTTTACAAGTGCGCGCCGCCGAGCTAGCCGCCGCAGCCTGTCCAACGCCCCTGGAGGCGCGCCTTCGCCGCTCTGGCGGAGGGAGCGTGTCTGATCGTAGACCCACGCATCCATCTCCGCCAGGATGTCAAAAGGCGGAAAACGCGCCAGGAGAGTTGCCGCCTCGTAGGATACTGTTCGGTATCCTCGTGCGATCCGGATAGCCACTCTGCGCTGCAGACCGTGAATTTAGGTTCTGCAGCGCTGGGCGTTGATAGTCGAGCTGACCATACAGGCGCCTAACCACGGACCGCACGACCCCCCGTAGAGACGGCGAACTTCCTCACATGGTCCCCCGAGATTGTGCAGCAGCCGGTGTAGTGCACCCACCACCCTCTTGACTCGGGGGACGAGGCGCTGGAGTGCTCTTCGAAGCCCCAGCGACTGTCCAGGGTGAACCCCAGGTATTTTATATACCGGCCCACCCCGATTCGCGCGTCACCAACGCATATCCACGAGCTGGGTGCTGGTTTTGACATTATTGTAATTTTTATTATTGCTTGTGTTTACTATGGATATCCCCATTATTCAAAATATTGTATTTTCCTTTTCATCATATCACCAATAGGACGTCCACTGACAATTTTACAATTGCGTCGTCATTTTGGAGGAATTTGCTTACCACGGTTGGCAGGCGGATTGGTGAGCGGGAGTGGTGCTATATTCTTAATCCGGACACCAGACGGGAAAATTTTACTTTTATATTAGTATAGATAAGTTTAGAATAGTTACAACATATAGTTGTCCACTTTTTGTAATTTGCAGACATCAAAATGCCCAAATTGTCTCAAAATGGCTCAGATTTTTCGGAAGACTTGTCAGATACTTCTACCAATAATGATGAATATAATGAATTTGAAGAATTGTTCAATGCTGTAAGTTTTAGTTTATATTAAATTAATTTGTGCTTTGTTGGGTGATTTAGATGAACAAATATGGAACGAAAACATCTCCAGTGACACGCCGCCTTATTGAGTGAACAAAAAAGGTTCCAAGGCTGTCAACTAGACTGTCCATAGAGCTAGTTCTTGCCCCCAAAAGTACATTATTAATTTATTATTTTTATCGCAATCATAACGCAAAATTAAATTGATCATACTAATATCGAGTCCGTGTGGTCTCCGGATTAAGAATATAGCACCACTCATCTCCCGTGGAGGTCGTAAAAGGCGACTAAGAGAATCTAAACCAGAGGGATGAGCAGCAGCGTCCCTTTTGTGAACCGGTAGCCATACTGCGCTCACCAACCCGCCTGCCAATCGTGGTGAGTACTGGCAAATACTCCCCGAAATGATGACACAGTTGTGGAATCTATGGGGGACGCCTTTGTTCAGCAATGGACGTATAAATGTCCGATATGATGATATGATAACATCGATTTATTTATCACACTTTTTTTGCGACCGATCTGTGTAAACTTTCGGACAACCTGGTTTCAAACAGGCTAAGTTATAATATCCGTATTGTAAATGTGACTTTTTATCCTTAGGTAATGACGGCTAACAGTGACGGCCGGCCTCTGTACACCGCCTTTCAGTTTTTGCCATCCAAACGCCGCTACCCAGAATATTTCAGCGTCATCGAATCCCCAATAGACCTGAAGACCATAGCACAGAAGGTACAGGGTGGGGAGTACAGTCACATAAACGAGCTGGAGAAAGATTTACTGCTGATGGCCAGAAATGCGTGCCATTTCAATGAGCCTGGCAGTCAGATTTATGAAGATGCTAAGACTTTAGAAAAGGTTGGTGTGCTTTTGTTTTCTCTATATGAGACTGACTATGAATTGATTTTATATTACTTATATTTTAGTGTTGAAAAATAAGGCCAGGAGTATCAGTAATTAATAACAAACTGAATTAAAGATTTATATAACAATAAGCATTTATTCATTACTTTTAATGATTATGATGGCCATTGATGTTAATGTTTATTTCCCAGGTGATACAAATGCGCAAACAAGATATAGCTCAGCACGGCCGCAGTGGTCCAACTAAGACATCGGAACGTATTCGTAGTAAACGAACGTCCAGCGTTGGGCCTGTCCCAAGCAGCAAGGCGTTGGCTGTCATGGAGCCACCCGGGTCGGACACCGAGCCTGATGTGAAAGTAATGGTGCAGGTACGACGTCATCATGTTTGGTTTCGTTTAGTCTATCCGTGTGGTGTCCAGATTAAGATTATGACACCATTGCATCTCCTCTTGTGGATGTCGTAAAAGATGACTAAGGTAGTCTAAACCGAAGGGAAGGGCAGCAGCGTCTCTGCCTAAATAGTAGCTATTATCAATTCGCCTGTCGAACGTGATGGTTAAGGGCAAATCCCTCCAAAATCGTAATTTTCGTCACACACGGCATGTAACCGGTCTTTGTGAAAACCTGGGGAAAGCCTTTGTTCAGCAGTAGATGCCCCTTTGGCTGATATGATTACGATGATCAATGGAATGCTCAGAGACATCGTTTGTGGTTATGCAAAACTGATTTCTATAGCCTGTAAAGATTTGGTCTAAGACTTGACTGGATTCTAGATCCAACGAAGCCGATTTTGCCAATGCTTCCGAGAGCTGTCGCTCACCCTACCAGAAACGGACCCGAGACGGTAGCTAGGTGTGTTTCGCGCGCCTCAAGAGGTTACTCAGCTGGCAAGGCTGCACAGAGGGATGGAGCCCGCAAGAGCTGGTGGGAGACCAGCCGGGGGTGCGATTTACTCGATAAAAGTCGTGCACACCTTGCCGCCTTTGCCGGACGGAGCAAGTCCATCAGGATTTCACTAAGCTATTCCGAAAAATAAAAAGGGCATATTTTAGTTTACCTTGTTAACCTATTTTTTATTTCTACAGCTTTCTGAGGACAGTGCCAGCGAAAGTGACGCAGAGAAGAACGAAAATGTAGACTCACCGCAGTGGAAACTGTTGGAGACCATCAAGGATAACCTGGGGCCTCATGGTATTATATAGTTTTAGTTTATGCAGTCAACCCTACAGTAAAGTACTCACTTAATTCAACACAACATACTTCATCTATAGGTACACCTTTGTCAAAAGCGTTTTGGAAGCTTCCATCTCGTCGTGCTTATCCCGACTACTACAAACAGATCAAGAATCCAGTTTCTCTAAACCAGATCAAGAACAAAATTAGACGTGGTAACTACGGTACATTGTTGGAAGTTGCTCGAGACATGAACATAATGTTTGAAAATGCTAAAAAATACACCGTGTCGTCTTACAGATTATACAATGATGCTGTTAAACTGCAGAGGTAAGAATTCAAATTAATATAGTTAATCTAGTGAAGATCACAATAACATTAAAATATTTGTGTAAATTGTTTTTGCTATGCTTCTATTCTACTAGAATTATTGTTGAAGTGGCGTGTTCGGCATATATATATATTTAAGCGAGGTATCATGAAAGTTAAAACGATTTTATAGCAGGCTTTGCTTGTTCAGTCGATTATCAGACTACGAGTAGTATTAAGCTTCTAAGCTGCCAACGACCCGACTGTCTCCAGATGCAATCTGTGGAGAGAAGTTAGCCCTCATACATTTCACATTTGCTCGGTCCTTGGCGTTGAAAGACGACCTCAACGCGGCATCACCTAACGCATTTGAGGTGGCCACACACCATAAATCAATGACACGATAGATGAGAGTCCAACTACTTTGTAAATCGTGGGGTCACTCGTTCATTAACAAAACGTGTGGACATTCATTACATTCTGTTCGAAAACATTAATATCAATCAATTCCGCCTATTGAAGAAAGAAAGATCATCATCATCATCAAATCAGCCAGAGGACGTCCACTGCTGAACAAAGGCCTCATAAGTAGTACTTATGCGCTGCAAACTTATGCGCTGCAAAATTATGAGCTGCAAACTTATGCGCTGCAAACTTATACGTTGCAAATAAATGAACCGCAGCATCAGTTACCGCTAATACGCTTTTATTGTTTTCACTTATATTTTTAGACCATTAAAGTAATGGACGAGTAACGCGCACAATTCTACGAACAAAACTTTCTGTCAATTTTGAAGGGTAATCAATAGGTTATAGGTTAATCACTACATTGATATTACCGCACACTCAAATGCATTGTGTCATTAGAAGCACACATACAAAAATATTCAACACTAGAATGTTTTCTATAATATACTTTTCCTAGAAATAGAATATTCATTCTAAATTTTGTTTTACTACAGCAGAGTAAACTTATGTATGATCCGTCATTATTACAAAAACGTAGAAAATATATGGTTTGTACCCAGCAGTCTCCTTGTAAGACTAGATTTATTACATTACAAGACTTTTTAACCGTATATATATAACATAATAAACAGAGCTATAAATATTTACCAGTTTACTAAATTATATTGTAGAAAGAGAGTGTGTGAATATCTACAGAATTTCACCTACGAGGAAACTAAACTACATATTCCACAGTAAAATAGCATTTTTTAATGTTATTTACTTAAATATTTAATAACTTGACATTTGAGTTGATTTATTTAATTTTTTAAAATGTTATTTTCTTATATTTAATAGTATGGCATTGATTGACTATTAGTTATTGTTAATATTGTTATTGTAACATTAAATTACAATATTCATACAAAACTTTAAATGTGTGAGCATTATGTACCCATTGATGTTATTAGTATTTATATTGATTGTGTCTTTTGCCTGGCTGTATTGGTCTGTCATGCTCACTAAAATGTCTTGCTAGCGGTGACGTTGTGTATCGGCTCGTTCGGTACCCTACAATATGGTTGAGCTAAGCGATGCTGATGCATGTGTCATGCTCGTGAACGGGTGTCGTCTGTTGGGAATGGTCAGCCATTAACTGCCACGGTAAATTAGTTATTATAATATTATTGTGGTATCTTCCATCTTTACACATTAGCCTACATTTTTCTCTAAATATTTTTTACAATCATTTGTATCAATCAATATTGGCATCCTAATTATTTTAAAACAGTATCCATGGAGTTCCTTGCCGGCTTTTCTCCACGAGATCAACTATTTGGAACCGTGCAAAATGTGATGCCGTGTAAAATGTCTTGCTGGCGGTGGCATTGTGTATCGGCTCGTTCGGTTCCCTACAATATGGTTAAGCTTAGCGATGCTGATGCATGTGTCATGCTCGTGAACGGGTGTCGTCTGTTGGGACTGGTCAGCCATTAACTGCCACGGTAAATTAGTTATTATAATATTATTGTGGTATCTTCCATCTTTACACATTAAGCCTACATTTTTCTCTAATTATGTTTTACAATCGTTTGTATCAACCAATATTGGCATCCTAATTATTTTAAAACAGTATGCATGGAGTTTCTTGCCGGCTTTTCTCCACGAGATCAACTATTTGGAACCGTGCAACTTAGATTCTGACGTTTCATAAGTGCCAGTATTCGGTTTATATTTAAATAAAAAACTATGCTTTTGACTTTGACTTTATGAATATATTTAAAGTAATCTGTATCTTATGAACGAGTTTAAAGGACATTGTTAAATATTATGGCCTATGGATCAACACACATGCGACCTATACTATAATTTCTAGATTTTTTAATATGTACTTTAATATCAGTGATTACAAAAAATCTATATGAGATTACGAAGTGCCAACGGACACTTTTTAAAAGATTTTTAAAAGTGGTATTACGACTTCATTTTCGGTCTTATTCCCGGCGCCATATTTGGACGAATACGATATCTAGCGCATTCAGCACTTGATCTATAGACGATATTTCATAGTTCCAATAGATTCATTTTGCGCCAAAGCGATATAAAGCGCTGACTTGCTAAGAGGGCGAGGTTATGACAATAAATTAATAATTACCTAATCAAAAGGTTTTATTTTATTCAAGTATTGGATTTCCCTAAATTAATACTTATTTTCAATCATATTAGAATTGCATAGATAACAAGTTATCGACTATTATTATTTCGGAAGTTTCCCTTTACATATGCAGAGCTTCTCTCGCCTCGAAATACTAGAACGTTCGTGGCTACAAATTCTGATTAAGCAGGCAGATGCAGATATTGACCGATAGTAATAGGTAATATAGTAGTAAAATGCACACACTATAGCTGGTCACAAATAATACAAAATAATCGACCATACTAGCCAATAGAATCACACAAATCATTTTAATTCGTGAAATGCTATTGGATTTTTTGGACTAACATCTGCCCAATATAATGAAATAAAGTGCTTAAAGGTAAAACCAAGGTAATCTTAATCTATTTAGCGTTTTAGCGTTTGTTACAGATATTTTTCTAATGCGTTAAATCGTGTTAGAACTCTAATATTATAACCTCAAAATCCGAAAAGTATTTATATACTAAACGATTCTTAGGAGTGTCCGTTACTTTAATTCAATTTCGGTTGAATGTAGGATCATCATTTAGAAAACATAAAGTAATTTTACATGCCATTTTTTTTTTTTTTATTGATCCGGTGGAAATACATCATGTACTTCCTTCACCCCGGGAAAGGGCGAAGGGGCATGCCGGACTCCTACCGGCTAAAACCACCGGAGTGATCATCGTCGGCACCGAAGGGAGGCTCCAGGAACTCGAAAGATCTCCATCTAGAGCTACCCATTGGTGCCACGCCTTTAGGCACATCTCGGAGGGGATGACTGTAAAGTGGTCATCCCCTCTAGTGGAGGGAAGGCGACTGTAAAGAGGCCACCCCCCAGGCATCTCTCGAGGGGATTGTAAAAGATTCCCCCGAGGCCTCACTATGCGCTGTGCTGCGCACACAGCGGTACGTGACCACATGCGCACCGCTGTCTTCCCGGGGGTCGCTCGGTATAAGCACGCAGATTTCCCAATAAGCGCGCTTGCGACCCCCAAGGCCCCCCGCCATATAAAGACGACAGGGGGCTCAGGCGTGTTGGACACGGGCACCGCGGCGGTTGTTACCCCGGCCCCGTGTCCTCCTCCTCCGAGCGGGATCGGCCCTCTCCCGATCCCGCTCTGCGACCTCCTTCTGGAGCATTACGTTCTCACAGAAGGAGACCACAGCACTCCAATTTTCATGCTCTGCCAGCATAGCCGACACTACTGCTGGCAAAGAGAGATCTTGCCCGATCCGATCGACCAGGATCCGCCGCTCGGCAGTCCACGCAGGGCACTCTCCGAGCGTGTGCTGTGCGGTATCCTGATCGTCTCCACAGTGGTGGCACTGTGCCGTGACCTCGCGTCCTATCCTGTGCAAGTACGCACCGAAACAACCGTGTCCGGTGAATACCTGCGTCAGGCGGAATGTGACGCGCTCGCTCCTTTGGAGCCAGGCTCCGAAGAGCGGCAAGACAGCCTCGACGACGCGCTTTTGCGCGTACTGTGGCAGCATAAGCCGCTCGCGCCATAGCTCGAGGGCACGCCGCCGAGCCTGCCGCCTCAATATTTCGAGCGCCCCTGAAGGCACGCCTTCACCGCTCTGGCGGAGGGAGCGTGTTTGGTGATACACCCACGCATCCATCTCCGCCAAGATATCAAAAGGCGGAAAGCGCGCCAACAGAGTTGCCGCCTCAAAGGACACCGTTCGGTATCCTCGTGCGATCCGTATAGCCGCTCTACGCTGCAGACCGTGGATCTTGGTTCTGCAGCGCTGGACGCCCGAAAGCCGAGACGACCAAACAGGCGCCCCATAGAGGGCCACGGACCGCACGACTCCCCCGTAGAGGCGGCGAACTTCTTCCCTCGGTCCCCCGAGATTGGGTAGCAGCCGGTGTAAGGCACCTACTATTCTTTCGACCCCGGGGACAAGACGCTCGAAATGCTCCTCGAAGCCCCAACGACTGTCCAGGATGAGCCCAAGGTACTTCATGTACCGGCCCACCCTGATTTGCGCGTCACCAACGCGTATCCACGAACTGGGGGGCTCCCTGCTCCGCGGCAGTTTGTGGAACCATAGCGCCTCGGTTTTGTGAGGCGCTATCCGCAAACCCAGAGCGTGGATTTCGGCCACGACAATTGCCACCGCTTGCTCGGCAAGCCGGATGGTTCCTTCGAAGGACTCCCCGCTGGCCAACACAAGAGTGTCATCAGCGTAGCAGACTAAGCTGACGCCAGCGGGGAGAACGACACGCAGGACCGCATCGTAAGCGAGGTTCCATAAGAGAGGACCGAGAACCGACCCCTGTGGAACCCCGCCCGTGATCTCCCTCCGCTTTACGCTACCGTCCCTGCCCACGTAGCGAACATGCCTGTCACGCAGATATGCCCCGATGATATCCTGCAGATAGGGGGGGCACTGATGGTGCACTAGCGCCCCCCTAATCGCACCCCACGGGATAGAGTTAAAGGCGTTGACTATGTCAAGACTGACAGCCAACGCCACCCCACCCCGTCGGGACACTACCTGTTCCGACAGCGAGCGGACGCGAAGAATCGCGTCGATAGTGGACCGCCGCTGTCGGAAGCCATACTGGCTGTCGGCTAGGTCGGGGCCAACACGCGACAAGTGCTCAACGAGTCTTCGGGCAATTATTCTTTCGAATAGCTTTGAAGCCTCGTCGAGCAGGCAAATGGGACGGTATGCAGAGGGAGACTCTGCAGCCCTTCCTTCCTTCTTCAAGAGAACCAATCCGGCTTCCTTCCAGCCGGACGGGAATACGCTACTACGGAGGCAACTGGTGAACAGCCGCCTCAAGCGGTCCCCAAGAGACTGCAATGCATACACCCACGCACGACCCGGGATGCCATCCGGGCCGGGTGCGGTGTTGCGAGCCTTCAGGCGGCCAACGGCTCGGTCCAACTCTCCTTCCGAAACCGCCAATTCCTCATCCCATTCCAAGGCAATCGGCGGTACAGAAGGACCGGGATAGTCCCGGACCGCCGGAAAGAGCGTAGAGAGCACTCCCTCCAGCAAATCCGGGGCCATTGTTTCGGTCACCGGGGGGACCCACGGGCGCAACTTGCCCACTACCATGCGGTAGGGTCTCCCCCACGGATCCCTGTCCAGTCCTTCCAAGAGCTCTTTCCAGGACCGAGCCTTCGCCTCGCGAATGGCGCTTTGGAGCGTCAAAGTGGCCGCCCGGTAGGTCCGATACGCCTCGGCAGTCTCTCCGGCTGTAGCACTGCGCCGGCGTCGGCTTCTGGTATACTGGCGGCGGGATGCGAGGCAGACCGTGCGCAGCCGCGCGATCTCCTCCGACCACCAGTACACCGCCGTACGCCGTGAGCGCCGGGTCGGGGCATAGATGCATCGCAAATCGACGTCATCGCCCCCCGAAACCAGGACGCTTCCTCTTCTGGATCGGGCAAGATCCCTTGGTTGACCTCTGACCACGCCATGACGTTGGCAGCTGCGACGAGCATCTCTCGGTCGAGCTGTATGAGGGCCCAACGCCGTGACGGTGGGCTAGGACCTGGACGGCTCGGGCCGAGCGGATGGAGGGCCACATCGAAAACTATGTGGCGGTGGTCTGACAACGTGACCACCTCCTCCGCCACCCGCCAGCCCGATACCATGCGGGCCACAGAAGGAGTCGCCCATGTCAGATCCACGACAGACTCCCCCTGCCACCGAACGCAGGTGCTAACGGACCCCCGATTCAACAATCGGAGGTCAAGTGACGCCGCCCAGTCTTGCAAAGTCCTCCCCCTTGGCCCATCCCGGTGGTTGCCCCAAGCTCTAGAGTGAGCGTTGAAGTCCCCCAGGACGAGCACTGGACGGGGTGAGCATTTACAGCGAATGCTGCGCGCCACCCCGTCCAAGTATCTCTCGTAGTCGGCGAGAGACACATTGGGGGAGATGTAGCAGCCCACTACTGCCAGAGGTCCCCATTCTACCGCAACAAAGCCGTGCCCCCTATCCAGCAGGGAGCAGGGCGGCCCACCGTCTACCACAGCCCAATAAACGGCGACGGAGCCCGCGGCGTCCCTGAACCAGCGAGGATGTTCCTGGACGCCGTAGGGCTCCGCCACTACCACCAAGGCAACCGACCACTCCGCAACAGTCTGCAGCAGTAGATTCTGCGCGTTGCGGCAGTGGTTCAGGTTGCCCTGAAGGACCTTCAAGGCTGTGAATTTTCGGCCTCCATTGTCTCCGGTGGGCTTGCGGCTGATGCCGCCAGCGCAATCAACTCTTGCCTATTGGCAGGGGCAGTGGGGGCTCGCTTCCCCCTTTTGCTTTTCTGGGCAGCGCATGGTTTGCTGCCCAGCCTATACTCTGCTGGAAGGCCGAAGTCCGCACATAGCGGACAATTCGGTGACTGCGCCGTGCACTGTCTCGCTTTGTGGCCCTGGCCGCCACAGGTGAAGCAACGGTCACTTCTGTCGACTCCCCCATGTAGGGTGCATCGGAGGCGCATATGCCCGAGCTCGAGGCATCGGTAGCATTGCAAGGGCCGTGCCGCCAATGCCTCAACCCTAGCTGACGTCCACCCCACGCAGACACGCGAAACAGACGCCACCTTTCTAGCTGCCTCCAGTGGGCACCGCACCCAGACGGTGCCCAAGGACATGGGTGAGCGGTGAATGTCGCCCACCTTGACTTCTTCGGGCTGGCAGCCACCTACCAGTGCGAGAGCTTCAGCCACTTCTTTCGGCGTGACGGCATCATCCAGGTCGCGCACCCTCATCTCCGCCGTCTTTAACGGCCGCGCGATGTGCACGGCAAAGACGGGGGAGAGCACTTCCCGCATACGCTTCGCCAGGTTATCGGCTTTAGCGCCGCATTCCTCGCCAGCGACGGACAGCACAATTCCGCCGCTGGCTGATCTCTTGATGGTCACTGTGTCAGGACCGATGCCGAGGTTAGCGAGTTTGATGCTCTTCCTAGCCTCGGCCATGACATCACCCAACCGAGTGTCGGGTGAGCCCTCCGGCACAGTGACTGTAATGGCGGCCGTTGCGGGAACCTTGGGGAGGTTGACCTTCCCCCTTCCCCTTTTTCCTCCTCGCCTCTTTCCCTTCTGGGGAATGGATTGCGCATTTTGCGCAGCTGCTGCTCCTGTCTGAGCCTTAGGAGGCCTGGGTTTTCGCCCTCTTTTTCCTACAGTAGACCACTCCTCTGTGGTCGCCCCCGTGGCCTGGGAAGCCTGAGTCGGCTCTGGCAAAGCAGTTGCCACTGGAGCCACTGTGGATGCATGGGATGCCGTAGTTCGGACAGATGTCGCCGTCTGATCGGTTATCCCAACCCGCTTCGCCGCACTGCGGCTGCCCGTCTTCTTCCCCGGTGCGCTAGCCAGCGCCTTGGTGGTGGCCGCACACAACGAAGTTTTGGAAGCGGCCGCGTACGTAGCCACCTGGTTGGCCTGCGCTGTCTGCGCTCTTCTGTCCGCCGCAAGTGATGGACGGAGAAGAGGCTCGGGGGGCAGTCTCCTTCCGAATGCCTCTAATTTAGCGTCCATCATGCCGCCAACCGCGAGCATGATGGAGCGCATAAATTCATCCTCCGACTTAGAGGTCGGAAGGGCGGCCCTGCTGGGCTCCGCACTAAGATCACCATGCTGACGGAGGAGTTTGATCTCCTCCGTCAGTTTTCCCACCTGAGATGAGAGACTCGCGAGCTGGGAACGCAGTTCCGCGTTTTCTCTCTCCAATCTATTGTGTGTCCCAGTAGCAGTGCGCTGGGCTACTACATCCGCCGCGGCCTGCACCGTGCGTGCGGCCAATCGGAGGCTGCGGGCGAAGGTCCCCTTAAGATTACGGGACTTGTTCGCCACGTTCTCAACAGCCTCCAGCTGCTGCTTAATGCAAGCACCGATATCAGCTGTTTGCCGCGCCTGCATCTCCTTTGTCAGGTCCTCTATCCCAGGCAAAACCTGTTTACTTCCAGTGCTGGATGTAGGCCCTTTCAGTTCCGACTCCTCCTCTTCACCAGCAATGCCGGAAGTCCCACTCTGGACCGTCATCCTCTTTGGCCCAGGAAGCTCCCCGTTTCCAGTCGGCCGTATCCGCTTTCGTGCGCGTGACACCACTGACACCGTTGACGTCTGGGAGGTTAGCGATATTTGTGAGCAATCGGACTCACCACCATCGCTCATCATCCCACTACTCACCGGTGTAGCCGGGCGTGGGAGCACAAGTTTCCCACGCGTCATGACCGACACCACAGCCTGATTCGGTACCAGAAAAGTCTCTCCGGCCGGACTGCTCTGCATCTCCGACCCCTTCTCCGATATGGAGTCTGATCCCGACTCCACACCAACATCGTCATTTTTATTTTTTATGTTATTTAATTCCATACTTAATCCCACGAGTATGGGGGAAATAAAAGGTCCACCCGAGCAGTGCCCCCTGTACCCGGGTAAGCGTATTTACTACCAGAGCTTCCGCCGGTGCCCTGGAGTTGCGTGCTAGAGACTGAACTACCCATCAGCCATGCATCCCCTCGCCGCACGCCAACTTGGGATTCGGGGTAATTATTTTATAGAGGTTTTCTTCCTCGCAGTCCGGGCGATTAAGCCAAGACCCTCGTTCCTTATGCTGAGCCGCGAGACATGGCCACGACACTCAGCATACCTCAGGATTACGATGTGGAGACGTTGGCATTGCTGCCAGTCCGTCAATCGTGTCCACGACTGACGAAACCCGTCTCGGTTGGTTCTTAGCCTAACAATATATGGCCGCAGAGCAATGTCATTTACATGTCAATTTGTTTAATGACCTTTTTTTGTTTTTTTTTATTGGTGCCCTTGTTTAATGACCTAAGATGTGTCACTCGGTTGACGGCACGGTTGGCTTTCTGCGCTACGGTGTGTCACGGGTTCGATCTGCGCACCGAAATAGTTGTTTTGGGTTGGCAAACTGTAGCCACGACACCGGAGAAATCGAATAGTTAAATCGACTTTACTCAAAAAATTGAAATATAACACTTTTAAACGGATTCTATCCCGTATATTTTAGATTTTTGTTTTTCCTGACGTTTCGAACACTTTGCAGGGTTCGTGGTCGCAGGATGACTAAGGTGACAGGCGTCGTTACAGATTTAAAAAAGTTATTTTATTTTATCTACCGTAATCGAAATAATCAAAAATTATTTCGATGCATACTGCTCAAAAAATATTAGTATTATTATTTCTATGTCTCTCTATGATAGGCTTACGTGGGGACATGGGTCTTACACGTATGGGCCATTTAGAGAATTTTAATTTAATCTAACTAATGAGACGCTAACCGGAGACTTTCCATGGCAGCACTATAAAAATACAGTCATGGATTATCCCCTGAGATATAAAACTATTGTATGAGATAGAAGCTATAATAGTACGGTTTATTGCAAAGGGTATTAAATGGATTGAAAACTTATAGTAAACTGAAACAAAGGCCTTTCAATCTTTTGGTGAAATTTTGTGGCAGACGGTGACTCGCCACTTATAAGGTGAGCGCCCAGAATGGCCACCAAGGTGGCTGGACCAGAGGACATAATAAGATATACATACATACTATAGGTAGGTAAAACAAATTTATGTATGTTATAATAAATAATTAAAATATACTAAATAAAATTTATCATTATAACGATGCTCGTAATTGTCGGTTAGGAGTGCAGTGATTATGGCTATGGCTATGCTGCCGAGCTGGGAGTGTAGGCGGTCGACTCGACCGGCCTACCGCCGGCAGGCATTGAAAAAGCCTACCTTCAGAGGTTCGTTGGGGGTTTTAAGTTTTCGTAGCCTTTTATGGGCGTGAGGGGAAAGACAGGAGTGCGTCGGTTATGTCTGAGTAATCGCGGAGTAATCTTATAATGCCAACAAGGTTCCCCTCGTTAACCTTGAGCTGAGCAACCATATGGTTGATTCTGTCTAAACCCACGGACTGGCATAAATGATCGAAGGTTTTAAAGGAAACATCAATTCTCGGCCAACCGCGCATGGGTATGTGTACGGGTGCAGAGGTGGGCAAAGTGGCGGTCTGGATAGCGGCGGCGGGCAAGGGAGCCGCTATACGGACTGCCATGGCCGAGGCTTGGGTGGCCTGTTGTGGACGCTTCGGGGCAAGGAACGCCTCCTGGTGGTTTAGCACGCTACGCAGCGACGGCCTTTCGGGACTGAGGCGTTCGGGAAAGTAGGTAGCGGGTTGGGAAAGCGAGAAGACTTGATAGGCCTCCTTGGTGTTAGTGCGCGGGGTTGTTTGACAGGTGCGATAGTTGGGGTGTCCGGGTTCCCCGTATAGCGCACAGCTCGGTGGTTCTGAGTAAAGAGTCCTATTTTTGGGACGTTCGCACACAGAAGTTGACGCACCTTGGTTTCGCAAAGCAGTTTCGTTGCCAGTGACCGTATAATTGGCAGCGATGGCACTGTCCGGGTGGACCGCGCTTGTCGGGAAATTCTACTTTTATGCCAGACTGATGACACAAGGTCTTGATATTAAAGACAGCCTTGTCTTCTGTCTCGTCGCATACGACGAGAACCATGTCGTATGGGGTACCGTTGCGTCCGCGGTGCATGCGGTGCACTTCGCGGACGGGGATATTTTGCGATTTAAGGTCGCTTAGGATGTATGGAGTGTCGATATCCTTGGGGATACCGCGGATGACAACGTGGAGAAAGCGTTTTTCAGGAAGAGTGGATGTGTGGAATGGCTTGCTTTGCTCCCTGAGAGCGTTTGACGGCGACTGGAAATCGCTGGTTGAGGGCAATGCTTTGATGCCCTGTTGGGTGGTGTGTGCGCTGAGGTCATTAATTCTTCGCTCAGCGCACAGTTTGGACACTGCGGTACTTTTACCCTTGTCTTGGATGTGCAAGGGTTGCGGGGAGGGGCCTATTCTCGAGACCGAGGATTTGGGGCCGGGACGGGAAGAAGCAGAGCGATTGACTTCCGAATATGTTGTCGGGACAGGAGAGTGAGCAGAGGCTGGAGCCTCGTCCCATTTAAGAACTTTAGTGGGGGATTGGCCAGTGGATCGTTGGGACTTTCTGGCCCTTTTTTTACCTTTACCGACGATTTTGTAGTCGTTGGAGGAGGCACAGTCTGAGTTGAAGTCCCCGGACTCGGATATGCTTGGTTCGGTGATATCGAGCACGCCGACGTCTAGCGGACTTTGGGGCTGCTGGATATGGACGACGGGAGCTAGGGCGGTTGGCTTGGGTTTATCAGTCGGTTGAGGCTGAGGGGACATACCAAAAGCCTGCCTCAGGTTAGGGGGAATGAGATGGCCGCAATTGGGGATGAATTCGGGGTCCTTTAAAAGGACGTCCCTCATAAAGGCCAAGATTGCCTCGTCGTCCATTTCGTTTTATGTATTAAACAAGGAAATGGCGCAGTCAACACCGAAAAAATAACAACGTGCCTAACAGATTCCTAAACTCCCCGGTTGGATAAGCCCGAGGGCTTGTTGTAAAGCGGCTCTGTCGGGTATAGGCAGGCAGGTACGTGTGCCTAGCAAGTAAGCTACTTAGCTTGATGCCCGTTGCTAATCTTATTATGCGACCTGGTTTCTAACAGCTCTAGTGCAGATGGCGATAGGTGGCCTAAAGAGGCTGGAATGGAATTAAAGTAGTTAAGTTGTAAAGTAGCTAGAGTCGACTAGAAGACCTCCAAAGCCGGTGGTTCTAGCTCCTTCCAATTGATTGCTTTACCCTGAAGAGGCGCGGCTGGTGTACTGGATCTACACCCCACTCGGCTTAGTTGGCACCGTTTGGTATCCACCGAGGACCACAAAAACAGTAGTTTTGCCCAGAGCGGGAGAAAACTCGAGAAATTAATCGAAAAAAACAGGAAGATCAGGCGTCGCCTTGAAAAGGCAAGTTTTGATCGCAGGTCAAGTCTGGTTGCAGGACACACACAGAGTATAGTGGGATGAACAGTGTAGCAATACACTCGGGCTTAAAGACACGGAGCGAACACGTCTTTCCACGGCGAGCCTCGGGGTTGCTACTGATTGAATAAACATTTTCTCGCTCTATTTAAACATGTATATTAAAGTCCTTCATTCAATCCAGCTTTTACTGCTTTCTGAGAACTAATCCTTTAAATGACAGGTAACACGAAAATTCTAAAACAATAGAGCGGTGATTAAACTTTTCAGTTAGACAAAGTAATACGCCAAAAATCCCTTAACGAGCGAACAATAAGACATTATTTACATTTGCCCCTACTAAATCCTCTTATTCTATTGAAATGCATTTAGCTAATCCTTATACCTGCTTAAACGTAAATAGTATCTTACGTTAGAAGCGGGGTTGTTCATTATTTAAAAATACAACAACTACGGTGTTCCGCAAGGAAGTGTATTGGGCCCCATCTTATTTCTGTTATATATAAGTGATATCATTGACATAACCACCCATAAATGTATACTATTTGCCGATGACATATCTATCAATGTGACATCTAATAAAAATAATAAAACCATTATTGATCATCAGACAAACATTAATCAAATAACTTAATTAAGTGCCTTGACATAAATAATTTAAAAATAAATCTTGAGGAATCCGTTTACATAGAATTTAATAAATCTAACAACAACAAATATCATCATTTCGGCCGAATAAAGTCCACTGCTGGACAGGCCTCCTCCAAAGATCACCACAACAACCGATATGGGTGTGTAGTGTGCTCAGTAGGGGGTCTTGCCATAATCGCCACGCTTGGCAGACGGGTTGGCGATCGCAGTTCACTTGTTGTGGGCTCGAAGGACGCTGCTGCCCATCCTCCGGTTAATCCCTTAGTCGACTTTTACGACACCCACGGGATGAAATGGGGTGGTGGCGTTCTGAGCCGGCACCACACGGCAACAACAAATATAACGTCAATATAAATGTGCCAAAAATTAATAAAAAGCTACACATACAAAGTTCTTAGGAGTAACTATGGATGAAGACTTAAACTGGAAAGCTCACGTAGAAAATGTTTGTAGTAGGATAAACAAATTTGTATACGCACTCAAAAGTGTTAAAAATGTAACAAATAATAAAACAGCTGTCATATCCTATCAAGCGTTTATAGAATCAGTACTACGCTGTGGTCTCATAGTCTGGGGCAATAGTCCAAATACCAACACAGATTTTATCGCTCAAAAAAAATTCATTAGGGCAACATACGGGCTTGCACCAGATTAATCATGCCAACCAGTGTTCAAGAAACTCGGTTTGTTACCGCTGCCATCTCTTTACATATATGAAGTATGCATGTTTGTATGGAAACATATGGAACTGTTTATAACAGCTAATGACGTTAATGTAAGAAATCGGCGAGACTCATACCGGCTCGTACTTAGCGATATCCCTAGCTCAACTAAATATAATGAAAGCTGCTTAGCGCTGTGTGTGCGTGTATATAATAAAATTACCAAGCTATCTAAAAGAGCTTAATATAAAGTTCTCGTTCAAAACTAAACTACATGTATGGTTAAATAAAAACAATTTTTATAGTGTTAAGGAATTCCTTGATAAGAAAAGTTAACATTGTCAAGTTATAAAAAGGGAAAAAATAGACTCTTCTCTACTGTTGAACAATGTAGATAGTTTATTTTATTTTATTTTGCATGCTATGTATTAGCAAAACATGTATGCGCGTTTTATACTGAACATCTTTTAATACCATCTTTTAATACCATATTTTACGCACATAAATATTATTATATACTTCAAGTGTCTTATTTCTGAATTAATTGTCTCTTTAATATTTAAAAAATATGTGAATTTTATTGTAATAACCATGAGGTGTTAACAGTATGTGTGATGACATATGGGACAGAGACGTGGTCACTCACTATGGGCCTCATAAGAAAGCTCAAGGTCACAGGTTAGTAGACTGAAGGCGACCTCCAACGAGGTGGACAGAAGACTTGATGAAGGTCGCTGGGAGTCGTTGGATGCGGGTGATCAAAACAAAACGTTTACAAAATAAATAATTAATACATAGGTATAGGTAAATGAAATATTTCCCGTATCTGTTGTTTGTGGAGTGGTTTGCCGCGCAACGAAATAAATAATGTAAGTAAGTGATTAACAATAGAGGTAAAATGTGAAAATTGTGACAAAACTGAGAACTGAGAAACAGTAGAAATGTTCGTTTGTGTCATGTGAATAATTGTGGTATTTGCTACAGGTGCAAATAGTATTATGTTTATGGCAATATATATTATATATATATATAAATTTGGGTCGACGGGAGAAACGACACCTTTCTCCCTTTCGACTAAAGCGTGGTTCGATTCGACTTTTATCGTAGCCATTTAATTATTACGTTTTTAGCGCGTCCGTAAAACAGTTTCAGTACCTCCATTTATTTCAAGCTATCGTCAAAATTACGGCAATTTGGATAAGAATTGCGTAATATGGCAAAATAAATGTCAGCTGTATTAGAACATGAACTGATATTTTGGAATTCTCAATCTCGTGTTGTTTGGTTAGCTTTTTATTCATTTTTAGTATTTGTCCTCTAAAATACTGTTGAGAAATGTTTGATATTAAATAATACAGTACCGGGCGAATACTCAAACGCCATTTAACGTTAAGTCCCCGCTTCTATTCGAGAAACCTGTTTTTGGTACAAAACCGGGCGGCTCAAATTGTTTAATTCTTTTAACTTAATGTTTAATGGCGTTTGAGTATTCGGCTGTAAGAGTGAGAGCCCCGAGCTTAACCAAAGATAGCACAAAATTACAACCACACATTATACCTACATAAAAACAATGCACATATAGCAAGAACTTACGTGCCAATACTGTATTTAAATCTTAAAGTTACAGTAGATTGAATTACAGTGCCTTGGTTAGCAAATTAGCGTATTATTTTTTATGAACAATATTTTGTCTATCATAAAATCATGACTGTGATAGTTTGATTACTTTATTCATTTGGGCTTTTTATTTATTACATTTTTAGTTTCTATGAACTACACATTTTTTTGCCACTGTTTCTCACTTTATTTTAAATATAATATAATAATGTCTTAGATTTTCGCGATTATTACACATTATAATAAAACACTTTTAAACGGATTCTATCGCGTATATTTTGATTTTTGATTTTCCTGACGTTTCGAATACTTTGCAGCATTCGTGGTCGCAGGATGACTAAGGTGACAGGCGTCGTTACAGATTTTAAAAAGTTATTTTATTTTATCTACCGTACAATTTTAATCAAAAAATTAGTTTCGATGCACGCAGTAATCACTCACAGTGTCTTGATGTTTCTTAGTGCGGTATCTTGTTTGGGATTTTATTATTTTAATGACTGGATTCCAAACAGGTGGTACCTGCCAACCATCTTCTCTATTAAAATTAGGATGTTTTTTAATTTCAATAGCCTCACGAAACATTCTAGGTACATATCGGTTCTCTTTCGCGAGTACTTGAGGTTGATCAAAACGAAGATAATGGTTTGGTTTGCCTAAGGCATGTTCACACACTGCAGACTTTGTGGAGCGTCTATGCTTGACGTCAGCTATATGTTCTTTTATTCGGGTGGCTATGCTACGCTTTGTTTGCCCTATGTATGATAAACCACAATCACAGTCAATCTTGTAGACCCCTGCATCTTGTAAGAGTATGTGACATTTCACTGGTTTGAGAAGTTGGCTGATCTTCTTGTGCGGCTTGAAATAGGTTTTTATAGAAGCACGCTTTAAGATATGACCAATTCTGTCCGTGACTCCCTTAATAAATGGTAAAACAGCGGGCCGTCGATCAACCGTGGTGGGTTTCGGGCGGCTTCTGCGACGGGGATGTGGAGCTTTCAAATTGTTATTTTGAAGAACTTGCTTCACATGGTTAAGCTCCCCTGCCAGGTGGTCGGCGTCGCAGATGCCGTGTGCTCTCTGTAACAAAGATTTGGCCACAGTAGCTAACTGACAAGGATGGTGGTGAGATTCACCGTTAAGGTACCTGTTTGTATGGGTAGGCTTTCTATACACAGTGTGGCTAACAGAATGATCTGGATTATGGATGAGAAGTATGTCAAGAAAGACTAAGCAATTGTTATCCTCCAATTCCATAGTAAATTGAATTTTACTGTGTATTGAATTTAGGTGTTTTAGGAATGCAGAGACCCTATTGTGAGGCAAGATGGTAAATGTGTCATCTACGTACCGTTTGAACATCTTTGGTTTAGCCGGGGCTGTCATCAGTGCTCTCTCCTCAAAGTCCTCCATGAAAATATCGGCGACTACAGGAGAGACCGGTGAACCCATGGCCACACCGTCAGTTTGTAGGTAAAACTCATTGTCCCACAACAGGTAGCCGTTGGTAAGGCAGTGCTCAAGTAACTCTGCATATTGAAGAGGCATGTCATGCTCACTTAACCTTTTCTTAACAACATCCAGGCAGTCCTTTACTGGTAAATTGGTAAATAAGGACTGCACATCAAAACTGACCATCACTTCGCTTTCAGCCAGTTCAAGGTCTTTTATTTGGCTGACAAAGTGATAGGAATCCTTCACATATGTGCTAGACGTTCCACGAAGTTTTGAGAGTATCTTCGCTAGATGTTGTGCCAGTTTGTAAGTTGGTGTATCAATCTGGCTTACTATTGGTCGTAGGGGAACATTGCTTTTGTGAATTTTCGGCAACCCATACAGCTTTGGTGGTTTTGCGCAAGATGGAATTAATGTTTTTACGTCCAATTCTAAGATGTCGGAGTGTTTAGATATTAACTCAGAGGTCTTTTTGAGAATCTTGTTAGTTGGATCTTTGTTTACCTTTTTATATGTACTTTTGTCCGACAGAAGTTCTTGAATTTTATGTTTGTAATCGGACGTGTTCATTATAACCGTAGCATTACCCTTATCGGCACGGAGGATAGTCAGGTCTGGGTCTTCATTAACGGTTTTCAGCGCAAGATATTCATCGCGAGAAAGATTCGGTTTGGGCGGTTTGCCTCGACGTAACACTGCTGATATATCTTGACGAATCGCCTCCAAATCTTCTTTTTTCACGTTATTTTTTATCAGACAGTCCTCAACGTTGCATATTATGTCTTCATAAGGGATTTTTCTAGGTGCTAGCGCGAAATTTAGGCCCTTTTTTAAGACTTTTACGGTGTTTTCGTCCAGAGATTTATTAGACAAATTAACAACAGGATTTATTATTGATTTTGACAGATGGTCAGGAGTATTTTCGTTTTCTAGGTTAATTTGGATACTAGTATTTTTGCCACACAGTTTTTCATACTTTGTAATTTGTCTTTTTGTATACTCATCAAATTTAGCGGCGGCTCGTTTACTATTAATATTAATACATTTTTCATAATCTGATTTTGACAATTTATTTTGCAGTTCTCTGGACAAAATCTCAACATTATTATTAATTTTGTGGGCATCAATTCTGTGTTGACGGATGAGATTTTTTAATAACTGTATATCAATAATAAATCCTGTTGTTAATTTGTCTAATAAATCTCTGGACGAAAACACCGTAAAAGTCTTAAAAAAGGGCCTAAATTTCGCGCTAGCACCTAGAAAAATCCCTTATGAAGACATAATATGCAACGTTGAGGACTGTCTGATAAAAAATAACGTGAAAAAAGAAGATTTGGAGGCGATTCGTCAAGATATATCAGCAGTGTTACGTCGAGGCAAACCGCCCAAACCGAATCTTTCTCGCGATGAATATCTTGCGCTGAAAACCGTTAATGAAGACCCAGACCTGACTATCCTCCGTGCCGATAAGGGTAATGCTACGGTTATAATGAACACGTCCGATTACAAACATAAAATTCAAGAACTTCTGTCGGACAAAAGTACATATAAAAAGGTAAACAAAGATCCAACTAACAAGATTCTCAAAAAGACCTCTGAGTTAATATCTAAACACTCCGACATCTTAGAATTGGACGTAAAAACATTAATTCCATCTTGCGCAAAACCACCAAAGCTGTATGGGTTGCCGAAAATTCACAAAAGCAATGTTCCCCTACGACCAATAGTAAGCCAGATTGATACACCAACTTACAAACTGGCACAACATCTAGCGAAGATACTCTCAAAACTTCGTGGAACGTCTAGCCCCGGCTAAACCAAAGATGTTCAAACGGTACGTAGATGACACATTTACCATCTTGCCTCACAATAGGGTCTCTGCATTCCTAAAACACCTAAATTCAATACACAGTAAAATTCAATTTACTATGGAATTGGAGGATAACAATTGCTTAGCCTTTCTTGACATACTTCTCATCCATAATCCAGATCATTCTGTTAGCCACACTGTGTATAGAAAGCCTACCCATACAAACAGGTACCTTAACGGTGAATCTCACCACCATCCTTGTCAGTTAGCTACTGTGGCCAAATCTTTGTTACAGAGAGCACACGGCATCTGCGACGCCGACCACCTGGCAGGGGAGCTTAACCATGTGAAGCAAGTTCTTCAAAATAACAATTTGAAAGCTCCACATCCCCGTCGCAGAAGCCGCCCGAAACCCACCACGGTTGATCGACGGCCCGCTGTTTTACCATTTATTAAGGGAGTCACGGACAGAATTGGTCATATCTTAAAGCGTGCTTCTATAAAAACCTATTTCAAGCCGCACAAGAAGATCAGCCAACTTCTCAAACCAGTGAAATGTCACATACCCTTACAAGATGCAGGGGTCTACAAGATTGACTGTGATTGTGGTTTATCATACATAGGGCAAACAAAGCGTAGCATAGCCACCCGAATAAAAGAACATATAGCTGACGTCAAGCATAGACGCTCCACAAAGTCTGCAGTGTGTGAACATGCCTTAGGCAAACCAAACCATTATCTTCGTTTTGATCAACCTCAAGTACTCGCGAAAGAGAACCGATATGTACCTAGAATGTTTCGTGAGGCTATTGAAATTAAAAAACATCCTAATTTTAATAGAGAAGATGGTTGGCAGGTACCACCTGTTTGGAATCCAGTCATTAAAATAATAAAATCCCAAACAAGATACCGCACTAAGAAACATCAAGACACTGTGAGTGATTACTGCGTGCATCGAAACTAATTTTTTGATTAAAATTGTACGGTAGATAAAATAAAATAACTTTTTAAAATCTGTAACGACGCCTGTCACCTTAGTCATCCTGCGACCACGAATGCTGCAAAGTATTCGAAACGTCAGGAAAATCAAAAATCAAAATATACGCGATAGAATCCGTTTAAAAGTGTTTTATTAATATAATATAATACAAGAAATGAGAATTCTTTAGTTCAGCCTTAATTGATTTTCCGAGTACTAATCCCTATAATGGCAGGTAACAAAAAAAGAACTTAAACAATAGAGGGGTGTTTGAGCGTATCAGTTAGACGCAAATAACACATTAATGTGCGAACAACAAAGACATTATTACTTCAGCTCCTACATAATTCTTGTTTCTTAGATTTCTGGGGTTGTGTAGCGTTTCTGCTGTTGTTAGGAGTTTCTGGAATTCATACACTCGGCATTCTATTTGAATGCATTTAGCTACGACGATTTAGGATTATGACCAAAACTGTGCAAAAAATCTTCGAATTTGTAAAGTAAAAAATATGAAATAAATCTGTACTATTATTGGAACTGGAAACGGGATATTTACCATGCTTTTTATTTCTTTTGTGTTCCAGATATTTAAAAAAAAGCTGTACTAGTACAGTTTCATGTAAATATACAGTTATAACATTATATATAATATTTGTATAGAAATGTAAGCAAAATAACAATTATATAACACAAAGTTACAATTATAGTATTATTGAGTCAACCCCTTTTTCCTTGACACCACAGAATTGTCATTGTAGACCTATAGTGACCACGCATTTTTGTTCATAGTGTAATAAGAAAACGAGTCCATGAGTTACTGGACATCGTGCAGTGCTCGTCGAGTGGTGACGAAAGTCTTTCTACGGTGAAGAATTACGATCAAGTTCAAACACCTGCAGGTAATTTATGAACATTTTTAATAGATCATCGATCACGGTGGGTTATTTTTGTGGAGAGGGAACCCATCGCTTTTGTTTCTAATCTCATCGGCTACGTAAAGCATCATGTATCAAAGTTTATAACATATTCAAGCTGATTTATTTCGTTGCCGCTCTATACAAAATAACAATCTCGAAATTTTAATCTTTATATTAATATGTGAACATCGATATTTCTGTAATTTAAAGAATCAATCACAACTTATTGTTTATCTTCAATCATTTCGGCCGAATAAAGTCCACTGCTGGACACAGGCCTCCCCCAAAGATCACCACAACGTCCGATATGGGTGTGTTGTGTGCTCATTGGGGGGTTTTGCCATAATCGCCACGCTTGGCAGACGGGTTGGCGATCGCAGTTGAGTCGTTAATGTACTCGAAGGACGCTGCTGCCCATCCTCCGGCTAATCCCTTAGTCGATTTTTACGACACCCACGGGAGGAGATGGGGTGGTGGTATTCTGAGCCGGCATCTTAGATATATATATATATATATATATCGATATCCGTGTAACATATGTATTAAAGTCGGCTCAATTGTGCAGCTTGCTTACTTAGATAAAAAGTAACATAGTTACTATAGTTGTTCCAGCCCATAAGCGTATATTTTTTAGCTTTAAGGGTGAGATTCAGAAACGAGTCTAAGCGTGAACCTACGCTTTCATCTGTCAAAACACGATCGGAACACGACTTAAACTTAGCGTAAACTAAGCTAAGCCAAGTAGGGAAAATCGACTACTTTTGCCAAATCTACAATAAAATCTAAGATCTAAGCCAGCAAAAGTGTAGTATTGACAATAATTGCAAGTTGTTGTTAACCAAAGCTTTCAAAGTTGTTGCATGGTTGCCTACAACAGGGACTATAAATCTATGAAAAGTAGTTTACTTTGATTGTCATAATTCTAATTAGTACAAACTATGAAAGCTACATTAGTGCAATATGCTGCGCATTATATTTAACAAAATATCGTCCGTACTTACTCGCTGTAATACAGCATGTAAGAATAATTATGTATGGAATAATAAAGTTATCTGATTATTACATGACCTTGTTATATCAGTCCACAGCCCCAAATTTCTTTGTATTCAAGTCTGCGTCAGTATTTTTATTTCTAGTATGGTGGATGTAGAGTAATTCATAATTTTAGGAATTCTCTTTCAAACGCTGTAAAAGAGGTACGCCGTGTGGTGCCGGCTCAGAATACCACCACCCCATCTCCTCCCGTGGGTGTCGTAAAAGTCGACTAAAGGATTATTAGCCGGAGGATGGGCAGCAGCGTCCTTCGAGTACATTAACAACTTAACTGCGATCGCCAACCCGTCTGCCAAGCGTGGCGATTAAGAAGAAACCCCCCAATGAGCCCACAACACACCGATATCGGTCATTGTGGTGATCTTTGGGGGAGGCCTGTGTCCAGCAGTGGACTTCATTCGGCCGAAATGATTGATTGATTGAAAAGAGGTATTTCGAGTAGTAATTATCACTCGTAAAATTTTAATATATTCCTGCGGTTTAGAAAGTTGTTACATCACAATTATATAGGTTTATGTGTCAGATATTTTACTTCGCCCTCTCCAATGGCATTTTGTATATATTGCTATCCTTTTTATTTTTATTTATGCCTGACTACACAGTTTTGTAAAAACCGAATCACACCGATAAACATTCTCGTTTTAAAAATGGCCATAGAGAACAGACTCCAAACTTAGCCAAGACCGACGTAAGTTTGAGAGGGACTGTGTCTCGGAAACAGAATTTTGAAGACTACTTGGCTTAGAGCGTTCTTCACCCGTCTTATGTTCATGTCACTGATTCTCATCATAAGACTCAATTGTATAAGGTTCAAACTCAAGTTATTTGTTATCCCTCGTATACTGGAAGCACTTAAGTAAATGTTCTTTTTAGTAAACATGTTTCAAAACGGGCCAACTCTGTGTACAGTAAGTGTTCAAAAGTGCAGTAGCATGCTAAGGATTGTATTGCTGTGAACACAAGATACAGTCCGTATCTCTGTGCGCGTAAGTGTCTCAACACAGTACGCACACCACATAGTTCGCACACTGTCACACAGGCATCATACACAAGTTCATGGCCGGTCTATACGATTGCTAAAATTAGCAGTAAATTATTATGTGTCGATAGCGGTAAGCGTCTGTCATTGAATTGCGAGGCACCTGGTTTAGGTTCCGATCTCGTGAAATAATTTTGCATCAATAATAACCTAGGTGGTAATTTTGAAATCTGTTTATATTGTTATTGCAATAAAGGGTTGAGAATAAAAGATAAGTGTAATATTACACCGATTTCTGTAATGCTCTCCAATTGTACATTGATAATTTAGTGATCTTATTTCCTTAGCGGCATTCGAGTTTACCCTTCCTCTGAAGAAGCAACTGCAGTATATATCGAAAGAACTAGTGAATTTCACTTGTTCAGATGGAAGACAGCCCATGTTGTTATTCATGGAGAAACCGAGCAAGAAACTCTACTCGGACTATTATAAGGTTATCGACAAACCCATCGATATGATTACGATTGAGACTAATATTGAGGTATGTTGGTTTAGTAATTCAATTTTAGTTATTATGAATATATTTTAGTCATTATTTGCTAGCCGCCGAATGTTAGCACTGAGAGACTATACAGTTTTACCTGAAGCCAAATTCGATTTTTTTCGATCAATTCGATTCATTGTTTTTAATAATACAGTTACTCGATACGCAAATTCTTAGAAAAAGCTTATTGCAGTAATTTTAGAATGAGATTCTGACATTACTTACATTTTATTATTTATTTGCTCTCATAGCCGGATAGTCATTCATTTCATTTCGGCCGAATGGAGTCCACTGCTGGACACAGGCCTCTCCCAAAGATCACCACAACGACCGATATTGATGTGTTGTGGGCTCATTGGGGGGTTTTGCCATAATCGCCACGCTTGGCAGGCGGGTTGGCGATCGCAGTTGAGTTGTTAATGTACTCGAAGGACGCTGCTGCCCAACCTCCGGCTAATCCCTTAGTCGACTTTTACGACACCCATGGGAGGAGATGGGGTGGTGGCATTCTGAGCCGGCACCACACGGCTAGTAGCCGGATAGTAAAATTTTAAAATTGAATTCTCCAAAAATTCATATTTTTTGAGAATACATAATTATTGCAACGACTACTATACTATTTCCTCGATGACAGCTCCTGTCAAAACTTGAACGAGCGTCTTTTTTACATTATGTATGCATTATTCTATAAAAATATGACGTTTACACACGTACAAGGTTATACCAGAGTCAGAGAAACTGATAGGGATGGAGCTATATCGATAAACGTAACACGATAACAGACCCGATATTTTTTTACAAAATGTAAGAAACTGAACTACTGCCGGATACTTTTGTACAAAATTATTAACTAATATTATATTTCATTACAAAATGTTACACGTATTAATTCTTGATTGATAATGCCAACTTCTTCAAAACTTTCGAAGCTGTGTAAAATAAGTAGGTATAGGTAGGTACTCGCCAATGAAACGAAATAATTATAACGACAGGTATAATATATTTTAATGTTTTTGTTGTATTTGTCTTTGTTCAAAATGTAATAAATATATGCGATCGATATCATTAGTTATTTGGTCACAACACTACAACTATCATATTAGAACTGTCATCGAGAAAATAAAGCAATGGAAATAGTATAATGAAAAAAAATATCTAAATAAGGTACCTCAATAGTCGGGTACCGAAAATTTCAACATTTTAAGCTTAGTAGTTTCGGAGATAGGTTATAGTAAACTTTCGTCTATTTTCTTAAATAACTTTAAAACTGTATATTATAAAATAAATTTATTTTTGACTCTCGCAACAAGCCTTTCCATTTCATATCTTACACGGTACATTTTGCAAAACTTTATTCTTTGATTCTATATTGTCCCCTAAAAGTATATTCAAAATTAATTTATTTGCGATTCGGAGCAAATTGGCTGTGATAGACGGACAGACAGACACACAAGTGTTCCGATAAGGGTTCCGCCGTTTTTCCTTCGGACGTTGGAACCCTAAAAAGAGAGACGTAATTGTTTCGAAAAATATCGAAATAAATAAGTCTTGAACACGTCACAAGCCTTGAACAGTGATGGATTTTTGTAATTGAATAAACGAAACAATGTAATAAATCGATTATTCGCCTATCGCTATTACAATCCATATTTGTTCTAACTTATTCTCATATTGTTATTATTTCGTCCCCAGAACGACCGCTATAAGTCAGTAGATGATATGGTCTCAGATTTCCGGCTGATGTGCTCAAACTGCCGTCTTTTCAACGAAGAAGGATCCATGACATACGAGGACGCGAACCTTCTGGAAAGAGTTATGAATGAGAAGCTAAAAGAGGTTTACTTTAGCTTAGAGAGAAAAACTGCTTTGAAAACCTTCAAAGCTGCCAAATCAAAGCAGTTGACGTCTTTTGAGCAGAAGCTGAGAACATTGTATGGTGCTATCAGAGATTATAAGGATCCTAAAGGTTTACATCGATATTTAATTAGATTTTTAATGTTCTTTTGATGTGCAGAATATTTATTTATGGTGTTCATAAATAAATACGGTAGCAGTAATAAAATAAAACAGTATCTAAGTTTTGAAAAGAACGACAATGTATTATTCATTTTGAATTTTTTTTCCTTAGCCAACCGCCAACTAGCCCTTGTCTTCATGAAGCTCCCAAGCACAACAGAAGATCTAAACTACTACGAGCTAATTGAAAGCCCCATAGACATAGAGACGATATTCCAAAAGTTAAAGAATCACGTCTACAGCTCTGTTAACGAGCTCGCTTCGGACTTCATACAGATATTCGACAATGCCTGCAAGTATTACGAACCGGACTCCCAGATATATAACGATGCTATGATACTGCGCCGCGTGTGCTTGCAGACTAATCAGTTGTTGAGGTAGGATTTGGGATCAGATATTTTCTTGCGCGACTGTTATAATAATTAACCTGAATTCAATGTATGGATCATAAAATTATTTCTATTACTGCGATGGATTTGAATTTAGAAATTACGTTTAGGTTGTACTTTAAAAAAAGAATTACTTTTGCTTTGGTTATGTCGTGGGCGGTTTTCTAAGACAAGTATCAAAGTATCATGGTAACCAGTCAGGCCCAAGTATTTCGAAAGGAAGGATTTCTTATCACCGCTATCTACGAAAAATCTGCTAAAAATGAAATTGGCTTCAAAATTGGTACCTTAGCAAACTATAATCAGAAATATACATTACTGACAATGTTCCTTGCTGTCAAAGCCACGAAACTGTTATGAAAGCAATGAATGATGTTGCGAGCGACATTGCCGTGGATTCGCTGCGTGTTATTCTCGTCGGTATATTAATACGTGAACATCGAAACTTTCGGTACCTTGTTCGAGTATTAACTAACGAGGGAAATGAAACTGATATAATAAAGTTACTGTGCCGTAGATGTGAATAAATGAAACCATGTGTGCATGTTGCCGTTAAAGCAGGCACACAATCATATCGGCCATTTATACGTCCACTGCTGAACAAAGGCCTCCCCCATAGATTTTCACAACTACTCTACTACTCACCACGCTTGGCAGGCGGGTTGATGAGCGCAGTATGGCTACCATTTCACAGATCCCTTCTGGCTGGCCGCTGCTGCCCATTCCTCTGGTTTAGATTCCCTTAGTCGCCTTTTACGACATCCACGGGAGGAGATGGAGTGGTGCTATATTCTTAATCCGGACACCACACGGAATAGGTACACAATAAAGTTAGAATTTTCCATACGAAACGCTTTACCTAATTAACTAAGATCGACAGAGGCGAAGCTTCAAAACCACCGAATATTCGCAAGCCTATTGAATGCTGCGCACACGGCGGCACTTGTCCACATGCACACAACCGTCTTCCCGGGGGTCGCTCGGTACGAGCACGCAGATTCCTCGCTATACGCTGAAAACCGTGCATCTTAGTTCTGCAGCGCTGGAAGCCCGAGAGTCGAGATGACCAAACAGGCATTCCGTAGAGGGCAATGGACCGCACGACTCCACCGTAGAGTCGGCGAACTTCTTCCCTCGGTCCCCCGACATTGGGCAGTAGCCGGTGCAATGCATCCACTATCCTTTCGACCCGAGGGCCAAGACGCTCGAAGCTCCAGCAACTATCCAGGGTGAGCCCCTGGTACTTTAATGTACCGGCCGACCCTTATTTGCGGGTCACCAACGCGTATCCACGAACTGAGAGGCTCCCAGCTCCGCGGCAGTTTGTGGAACCATAGCGCTTCGGTTTTGTAAGGCGCTATCCGCAAACCCAGAGACCCAATTGTCACCACTTGCTCGGTAAGCCGGATGGTTCCCTCGAAGGATTCTCCGGATCCAGTCCCTACATAGCTTGTATCCTCCCTAATCAAAGGTGCGAGACCCACAGGGGGCGCAGGTAAAACCAGTTGCTTGTTTTATAAAATAAATTTTACGCCTGGCGTGCAGCCTCTATTGGCTTCACCAGAAATTGTCCTATTAAGCAGCCGCATTTCCAGCAGCCATACAAAAAATGCAAAAACGTGATGAACCAAACCTTTGATTTGGAGCCTTTTTATTGATCCGGTGGAAATACATCATGTACTTCCTCCACCCCGGGAAAGAACGAAGAACAGAGGGTGTATACCGGACTTCTACCGGCTAAAACCACCGGAGCAGTCATCTTCGGCACCGAAGGCAGACTCCAGGAACTCGAATAATCTCCATCTAGAGCCACCCATTGGTACCGCGCCTTTAGGCAAATCGCGAGGTAGTAGTAGTAGGTCGAGGTATGACTGTAAAGCGGTCACCCCCTCTAACAGAGGGAAGGCGACTGTAAAGAGGCTACCCCCCCTACCCAGGCTTCCCTTGTGGGGATTGTAAATGATTCCCCCGAAGCCCCCATAAGGCGCGCTCGCGACCCCCAAGGCATGTACGGATACCTGCGTCAGGTGGAATGCGACGCATTCTTTCCTTTGGAGCCAGACTCCGAAGAGCGGCAAGACGGCTTAACTATGCGCGTTTTGCGGCACGTTACTGAGGCACCATGAACCACTCGCGCCTTATCTCCAATCCACGCCACCGGGTCTGCCTTGACTCGAAGCCTAGTGCCGTCACATAATTTGGGCGGCTTCAAATTTCTCAGTATTATAGAATAGTATCTATTATTATCGCACTACTGCCATGGAAAGAAACAAGAAGTATGGACTCAATCATCTATTGAGAGAAAGAGATATATATCAGTAGGCGGGGCAATATGGTGGCATGTTAACGTCAATGGGCCAGTTTTACTCGAGCCCTGCAATCACTTATACCTATTATTTTCCATAATACAAACATTTCGCACGCCGATGAAAAGTTATACCATCTTTTTTATAGCAAGATGACTAGTTGATTTCCCACACCATTTAACCAAACAGTTTGTATGTATTTTAAGACTTCTCAAAGCTACAAATCCTAACAAGTATTCTTTATTTAGGGAAGGTGATAACGCAGTTCCGAATGTACCAGCGGCGGTTCAAGAGCTGCTGGTCTATCTCTTCACCAGCGTGTACAACCATCAAGACGAAGACGGCAGGTAAGATATAGTATTCAGGCTGATACTGAAAACCAGCGCTGTTGGTGTTGATTTTATCTCAACGCTGCAGCATTATGCTGAGTGTCAACCATTTTCTGCACACTTGCGGCGCACAATTATTTTAATTTCATAGTTTTATGTGTGTACGAATAAAACAAAAAAGTATGTTGCTTTATTAGAAATTTACATCTCTTGCCAACATTCACGCACTAAACAGAGCAGTAGAGTACGTAATGTATTACTTTTATTTTTGCTTGTTAATAATGGTAGCCTGGATTCCAAGTCCTTTGGCGAGGTACTGTATTAAATGGCGTGAGTTTTGCAAGGGGAAAAACAAAAATATGTTTTACACTTTGGTGTTTTTAATGCGCGTCTCTATGGTCAGAAATAAAATTTCAGAAATAAATACTTTTCTTTTTTTCAAATAAAAGGTTTTATTTGTATGTGAGAAAATGCGCTCATTTTATTTAAATACGTGAAATACTTTTTGTTACATTATTTTCAGAACCGCGCTGTATTTTTCCCGCCTAACTCTTTAGACCTGCTTCTCCTGGCTAAGTGTGCTTAAATAATAATGCTTTGAATTGGGGGACGTCGCGAAGTGGCAATCGCTAAAAATAAACGGGCTTATTACACGGACCGTGCTAACATCCCTCGTCACGTAGTGGAGGGAAGCCGAGGAGAGGAGGAGAGTAATCTAAATAGAGTCTCCGTTACTTTAATCTCACCAAGACACAAATCTGCGCGTTCACCGCTAGTAAAACCCAATTAGCTGTAGCTCCAAAATTCCACAGCACATTCCTTTACAATAGTAACAGTATTTGGATCCTTCCTTGGTGTTGACATTTCCAGCAGCATCCAGTTCCGCACGCAGTTACGGCCAAAATTATTAATCAATCTAATCCAAAATCTTCAGTTATTTTTTAATCATCATGTTCGTTTTTGTGTTACGATCACATTTAACACAAAAAACAGCCATATCCGCAATCCGAAATTCAAAGATTTTGGATTAGATTGATTATTAATTTCGGCCGTTAGATGATAAAGCTGTCGTCCAAAAACTTAATGTTGTTCTCAATGGAGTTCTCCTAAATACCATTAAACTAGAATGGTCTCCGAACGGTTCAGAGCAACTTCCTCCTGCGCACGCTCAGCTTGTGGAATCAGCTCCCTAGCGAGGTTCTCCCAAAAGACTACAGCGTGGGGTTCTTCAAAAAGGGCGTGAAAAGATTATTACAGAATCAACGCGCGAGACCTCTGGTGCTACAAGCGTTCATAGGTTGCGGTAACCGCTTATCATCCGGCGGCGGAAAAAAAGTGGTTCCTTGCTATTTTGTGTATTGAGTCTGCAGGGTTGTCGCGAGACTACCGTGCTGCGTGTTTTAGATTTACTAGTGGTCGTCCAGGGGTTAAAAATCGACCGTAATTCGTTAAATTTTATTTATTATATTTGAAATACATATCATACATACATTTTAACCTTACGTACTCCTCCTTCATATGGACTTTAACTATGCCAAATCGCACACGCTGCCATGCGCGCAATGTGCTTAAAAAGGGGTACACAGGTTTTTCTTCACGTATTAATATATAGATTACAATTTTAAGGAGAAAACGCTTTAGTGTAACCCTTTACGCAAGCATACAAATAGCTTAAGTGGAGGGGATTCTACAGGATTATAATTATAGCGCAGCGCCACACGCTGGTATTATTTGTTCATTTTTAATATTTTTTCAGATGTTACTCGGATAGCATGGCTGAACTGCCCGAGCACGATGAGGTGGCTAACGGCGAGAAAGTTCGAGCCATCACATTTAACTTGGTCAAGCGGAGACTTAAGAAGGGTCTGTACAAGAGGCTCGATCACTTTCAACAGGATATATTTGCTGTTTTTGAAAGGTACATTTATTTTTATAGGCTTACTCTCTTATTCATAAAAGATAAATCGTGATATAAACCTATGTTACTTGGAACATGTTCTTTAAAACCAAATGTCGCTATGAAAGAGACACGAGTGCACGTCGATACGCCGACAACGAATACAGCGTGTCATATACATAGAAATAATCTATTTCATATAACAATATGTTGTTGTATACATAAGAACTCTCTGTTGTACATCAATTACTTCTAAGTTATGTAATAATGTAGTTCAGCCTTTCGCTAGGACGATCATGTCATAGTTTATTAAGTGTCTTATTGTTTATGAGCGAATAAGGTACAGTACTTTATTGTATTTGCATTTATATAAAGTAGGTTACATTTTTTTAATAAAATAAATTAAAATAAGGGCGCTCTCGTAGCAGTAAAGTTTAGCGGTAGCTGGGGGCCTAAAAAGCCGCTTTAGGTGAATCATGATATGACCTGGTTGGAGTCCTCTTTTGGCTTCGCCAGAAATGACCGGTTAAGCAACCACATTTCCCTGAAATGTATGCGAGAAGCCCAAAACAATATGAAAAACGAGCCGTCCAAGCGCGCCGTTGTCACTCTTCGCCAGACAAACTGGCGCCGGGAAAGCGCGAGGGGCGGTAGGGCGACTGTGAATGACTCTTTATCCCAGTGAAAATTCTTTACAAACTTCCACTGCTCCGGGGAAGGGCGACGGCCCCCTGACGTCTCGCTAGTTTCCAAGCGTGTAACGTGTACTTGGTGTTTAATTTCAATACGCCCGAAACCCCCTGCCGTCGATATAAGTCGGGGGAATCTGCGTGCCCACATCAAGTGACATACGAGTAGACGGTGGCGTGCACGTGGTCACGCGCTGCCGTGTGCGCAGCATAGCACAGCGCACAGTGAGTCGTCGCGGTGATCCTTTACGATGATTGATTCTGGCGAAAATGGGTAGGCCTTTGGTGTGGGACGCAATTTGTGTCGACACCCTTTCGCCATCCCATCTTCCAAGCACGGCAGGCTGTGCTGGCGCTGCTGCATCTGTAGCAGAGGCCCTCAAACGGCGCAAATACAATAACCTAATAGGTAATTATTGTTTTGAGCCGTTTGGGGTCGAAACGCTTGGGTCATAGGGTCCGAGTGCACGTCTGCTTTTCAAAGATATAGCTAGACGGTTGGTCGATGCTCCGCGTGATCAGAGGGGCTGGCATTTTCTTTGGCCAAAGAATAAGCATTGCCATTCAACGTGGCAATGCTGTCAGTCTTCTGGGAACATTATCAGCGGACAGCGATACTTCGACGCCTAAATGCATGTGCAACTTTATTATATATTATCTTTTGCTTTTTATTATTATTTAGTTTATTGGTCAATAGTCTGTATGTATTTAGTTTTAGTGTGTATATAAACATTATAAGCTTGTGTATTTATAAGTATTTATTACAAAGCAACTAATTACATTGTAGATTACTTTGCAATTAAATATATTATAACAAATTACATTATATGTAATGAGTAATTGCAATTAAATGTAATTAAATACAATTCAATCTGATTACTTTGTAATTTTATTACTCTGTAATTCAACTCATAATCAAATTACAATATAATTCAATTATACCCATCTACGATAGTTAGATAGGCTGGTAAACCATCTCCATCAGTTGAAATAATATCCTCTTTATAAATTCGATAAAAGCTATCGATAGTACTCCGGTTACTTATGTAGATTTATTTCGTAGAAGTGTACCGTTTAACTGGTATGAGAAAAAGTGGTCAAACACAAGTTTGACGCGAACTCATAGTTTCTGAAATACAAATACCTAAATGGGTAGGTATTAGGATTTTAGGAACTATGAGTTCGTGCAGTTCGTGCAGAGCGCTACCGAATTTATCGCGCGGGAATGGAGTACCAAAAGTAGGCGAGCCCGCTAGGTCACGTGATCATCCAGGGGCGTTGGACAGGCTGAGGCGGCTAGCTCGGCGGCGCGCACTTGGCAAGTGGCGTCACCGCCTGCGGATGCAGTTTGCGACCAAGCGCGTCGTGGAGGCCGTCCTGCCGCTCTTTGGAACCTGGCTCAAAAGGAGCGAGCCTAATTCCGATACGCTTGAAAACCCCTGCCGTTGCTATAAGGTGGGGGACCTCTGGGTTCGCGGGTGCGTAGATTGGGGAATCTGCGTGCCCACACTGAGCGACCCAAGAGAAGACGGTAGCACGCATGTGGTCACGCGCTGCCGTGGGACGCTTTGGGGGATCCTTTACAATCCCCCGGGGGGTGACCGCTTTACAGTCACCCTCTCCGAGATGTGCCAATAGGCGTGGCACCAGTGGGCGGCTCTAGTGTGATCATACGAGGACCTGGAGCCTCCCTTAGGTGCCGAAGATGACCGCTCCAGTGGTTTTAGCCGGTAGGAGTCCGGCTGTTGCGGTTGTAATACCCCTTGAAGAATTTCCACGGGGCACCAATAAAAAAATAAAAAAAATATGGTCACGTGATCATGGGTTCATGTACAGTGCCTGTCTACAGAGAAAGAAAGGTTTTATGCAGACGGAAACATGAATTTATTAATATTATATATATTTTTATTAATTTGTATAAAATAAACGTTGATGTTTTTTTTTTGCTAAAACGCTTCATTGCAATCTGTAGATTTACCTCCTAAAACATTTTCCAATAATAAAGTAAAACATAAATTCAGTAAAAATGTATGTAGTAAGTAATATATACATAAATTTTTACTTTCTGCACTCCTACTCAATATGGACATCAACTATGCCATATCTCACAATTTTCCGTGTGCTCGATGTGCTTAAATAGGGGTACAAGGTTTTTTCTTCACGTATCAATATATTGATTTTGCTATCCATTCTCAGAGCTCGTCGCCTCTCCCACACGGACAGCCAAATCTTCGAAGACTCAGTAGAACTCCAATATTACTACATCGACCAGCGCGATCAACTATGTTGTAACACCCTAGAATCTCCTGCCTTAGATTTAACCAGCGACACCATGGCAACCAGCGTGGAACTCTTGGAGCAGTGCAAACTGTTAAAGGAGAACGAGTCATTCTCGGATGAGACCAGGTATGTATTCAACTTTGGGCAGGTACGACGAGCAAGATAATGTTTTGGTTATCCCCACTATGCAGTGGCAGGTTTATGTTTAATGTAACATCTGCCACCCTCATTAGTGTTCACTAGCTGTGAAAGCTGCTTCGAGTGAGACCAGTTGGATTGAGTTATCTACGATGTCCCAGTTACTGCAGCATAAGCTGTTGGCAGACTAGTTCCCTCGCATTAGTCAGTGACCATTTTAACCATTTAAGCGGATGGTGTTCGCCTGGAAGACTATTGCTCGAATCTCAATACTTAATATTTTTAAGTAAGCTTAGCTTAAGCCTTGTTGCATTGCTTGCTTATGTGGTTTGATCAATATAAGGTTATAGTAATGTATTAGGTTTTCGCGATTATTACACATTATAATAAAACGGATTACGTCGCGTATTATATATTATTATAGATTTTAGTTTTCCTGACGTTTCGAACACTTTGCAGGTTTCGTGGTCGCAGGATAACTAAGGTGACAAGGGTCGTTGCAGATTTAAAATGTTATTTTATCTATCGTACACAACTAATCAAAAAATGTTCGATACACGCAGTAATCACTCACTGTGCCATGATGTCTTTTAGTGTAGTATGTTGTTCAGGACTTTATTATTTTAATAACCGGATTCCAAACAAGCGGTACCTGCCAACCAATGTTTTTTTATTTCAATTGCCTCACGAAATGTTCTTGGTACATATCGGTTCTGTTTCGCGAGGACTTGAGTTGACATAATGAAAGTTTGGTCGATTTTATTTTGATATATCTTATTTTAATAGCACCATTCGACAACGATATTTCATAGATAAGATAAGAAAAGAGATAAAAAGATTTTTATTCATTTAAACCATTAATAGCACTTATGAATCGTCATGACTTTAGTTGCCACGTTCCAAGATGTAGATTTCCTATGGAGAAGAACGGACAAGAAACTCCATGGTTACTCTTTTAAAATCATGTTACAATATTTATGTGTACAATGTTCTCAAAAATTCAGGTTATATAAAGACAATGTTCCATTGTTCCTACATTAAACATAGTAAAGTCTAAACCTCTTAAAAGTGTCAATATCAAATCATAAACCAGTTGAATATAAAAAATTATACAATAATAAATTCAGGTGTAAATAATTAATAATAATGATGTCATGTCAAAAAATAATAATTGAAATGTCAGAAAAGTAAATCTGAATAAATTGATGTCACAAAACATGCAACAACAAGATGGCATGTCAGTAAGTCAAAAATGAACAATTTTAATCATTTCTTATAGTGGTCTTGCGGAGCTGGACAAGCACTCTGCCTAACATTTATATCTCTAAGGTAATCCTCTAATGTATAATATGCTTGTTTGCATAGAGAATTTTTTACAAATATTTTAAACTTATTTTGCGGTCATTGCATAAAAAAGGAATAAAATATTTTTATGTATACAGGCTGTCCCACCCGTTTTAGGCTTTACGTTGATTTTTGGGACAGCCTGTTTATACAGATAGAGAGACTATCTCGTTAGAGGTCGTCCCACGCTGCATTCGCCGGTGCGTGATCTCCACTCGAGAACCTTTTTACCCCAACGGTCTTCAGTTCAAGACCAATGTGCCCCACCCATTGCCACTTAAGCTTACTAATCAGCAACTTTAGTTCTTCTACGGTCTCCTCATTTCTGATTCAATCTCTTAGAGTAATACCAAGCATAGCTTTCTCCATAGCTCGCTGAGTGACCCTGAGATTTCTTATAAGGCCCATAGTGAGTGAACACGTCTCTATGCCATATCTCATCACAGGTAACACACAATGCTTAAAGACTTGAATTGTGGGACTGCGGTATTATTAACGAAATGACGTTGCGAAGTTTCCCGGACGCTGCCTAGCCGAGTCGGATTCGACGATTGACCTCTTTCTCGAAGTTAGACCTATCTTAGAACGGTTAGTCCCAGGTAAACATCTCATCAACAACTTTGAGAACAGAGTTCCCAACGGATTTTATGGGATGGGTACGACAACGGCGTTTGACATAACTTTCGTCTTGGTCATGTTTATTTGAAAGCCCGCCTGTTGAGATCATCTAGCATTGTGCTGATCTCTTCCAGCGATTCTGCCATAAGTACGATGTCGTCGGCAAATCGACGGTGAGTTATATACTCGCCATTGATGTTAGTGCCGAATCCTTTCCACTCTAGAAGCTTGAAAGCAACCTGATTGCAGCGCAAACAGTTTTGGGGAAATTCCCCCTGTCTCACACCTCTGCAATGCAATTGCCCACGTGTTCATGTACTCAGACCGACATGGTGGCACTTAAACACTTAGATGTACTGATTGATAGTCAATGTGGCACCGTGCAGAGATAGCAGCATCGCCCAGGTTTCGATCGAATCAAAGGCCTTCTCATACTCCACAAACGTTAAGCATAGTGGCAAATTATACTCCTTGGTTTCTGTATAACCTGCCGCGTCGTATGGATATGGTCTATGGTACCTTGGAAACTGGGTTGTTCGGGAGACTGGAAGTCGGCGGTCGTGTCGATTCATAAGTCGATTCATGACCCTTGAAAACATTTTAATTTTAATTTCATCTCGCTACTGAGCCATGTATATGTTTAAGTAACATCTTATAAACATGGCTCAGAAGCATTCCCTAGTTGCATAAACATTACAATATCTCGACAAACGTGTTGATATATTGTGTTGTTCATAATATTTCTGCGGTCATCAGGTCAAGCACAGACGACTCCATGCCATCGGGTGGGGCACCACTCCAAGAGACGGCGTACAGTAAAGGAGACTTTGTGTACATCAAGCCAGATGAGGGAAACAAGGAACCAGCCATCGTGCAGGTGGAGCGGGTGTGGACGAACAATGAGGGCGTGCCCTGCATGTACTGCAATGTTTACTTCAGGTAAGTTACCAGTTCATCATTTCAGCCTAGTAAATCCATTGCTGGACACAGTCTCCCTCAAAGATCGCCACAACAACCGATCTGGGGTTGTGCTGTGTGCTCATTGTGAGGTTTTGCCATAATGGCCACGCTTGGCAGGCGGATTGGCGATCGCAGTTCAGTTTTAATTAAAGTACTCGAAGGACGCTGCTGCCCGTCCTCCTGCTAATCCCATAGTCTCCTTTTACGACACCAATGGGATGAGATGGATTGGTGCTATTCTAAGCCGGCACCACACGGTCATGGTCAGTTACCAGTTACCTATCATTATCGTTCACCTTTTCTCGTGTTTGACTTCTGAACGGATTCATCATCATCGCGTATATTATAAATTGCTATTTTTCCCAACGTGTCGACCACTGCAGCATTCGTGGTCGCAGGAAGACTAAGGTGACAGCCGTTGTTGCAGATTTTTTATGTTATTTTATCTACCTTTCAATAATATATCAAAAACTGTTTCGATGCACGCTGTTGTCAGTCACAGTGTCTTGATGTTTTCAGTGTGGTATGGATATCTTACAGTTTGCAAATTGGTCTAAGACAAGCCAGTCAGGGCCATCGGGTTAAATCCTAAGGCAAGACTGCGTCTGGATTGCAAGCCAAGCAATGCAAGCATAAGTATGTTAGAATTTAGTTTCAATGGAGTCAAATTTCACTGAGTGGTTAAAGTCGCCGTTTTGTTGCTGTGCATTTACCTGGCTTTCAATGCTTTTGCAGTTGACTCGCATTCCAGATCCAGTCATCTTCTATTTACATTTTTACTTCTGACTGATTTCATAATTTCCTCCACATGCAGACCTCAAGAAACATTCCACATGCGCACACGCAAATTCCTACAACATGAGGTGTTCAAGACGGAGACGCACCGCATCGTGCCACTCGATCAGATCGTAGGACACTGCTACGTCATGAACGTCAAAAAGTACTTCAAGTTTAAACCCGAAGGTACGCATATTACAACGTTCAGATATCAATCGGTGTGTTTCAAATAGATTTTTCATTCAGTCTTTCATTCAATAATTAGCCTATATATATAATTATTATAATGTTATTAATTGATTCACGAACACTTATATACACTAACGCTCTAATTAAAAAAAGCAAAACCCTGTTTAAACCACTAGTTAAAATTTGTTTTGTCCTTATACATCCTTATCTTTCATTGCGACCTTTGGTTTTGGAAGATAAAGACCGAACATATTTAACCATAACGGATTAGAACAAAATTTTATACTTTTATGAATAAGAGGGCAATACTTAATGAAAAACAGGCAATGAGGATTGATAACGGTGGTAGTGGTATAAAAAACGCTTAAAAGTTTAAAAGCACCACATGCAATGTTATAGGTTGTTTTTTTACATTAGTTTAGTTTAAAATTTTAATAAACGAAGCAATAAAAACAAACAATACTTGAATCTCTAGGAGGTTATTAATTCAGAAAGACAAGCAAAAAGATTGTCATCTGTTAAGTGTATTGGTGTCACAACGTAAGGCGATAGGCATCATTGTAGCCATTATCGACTTTGCACAGCCTTACATAAGCGGATTTGGTGCCTAAAACCGCCCTTCTATGTGGTGGACAAAGTGGTGTGATGGAGATGTGAGGGATCCTTGATGGAGCACTAAGTAAATTTTTCGGGTTCAATAAATGCGGGTAGCCGCAGATAAATACCCTGTAATAATAATATACTATCGCGTCTGATTGCTAAATGGTTACGCAGCAGTGTATTTCTGGACATCCGCATTTCGTTTATGACGGTATTAAGTCTGATGTTATAGGGTGCAAGCCTACTGTCTTTTACCGGCCACGGTTTTTACCCCGGGCTGAGATTTTCCTAACATCAAATAAAGCCCTAATAATTCTATCCGACGAGGAAATCCCATTACCTCGCGCTCATACGCTAAAGCAGTGATGATAACACACACACATCAGCCCGTAAACATTCACTGCTAATAGCTTATATATGTGATGTATATTATAATACTGCCATAATCACCGCTATTGGCAGACCGATTAGTGATTGAAGTATGGGGATGCTGCTGCCCATCCTCCAGATATCAACCTTAGTCGCCTTATACCACACGCAAAGGTGGTAAGGGGGGGATAATTATTTGTCGGTAACTACACGGAACAGTGATGATAAACAAAGAAAAACGATGAACTAATATTTGTTGCGCACAGGGTTCACCGACAAGGACGTGTACGTATGTGAGAGCCGCTACAACTCCAAATTGCGTTGGTTCAAGAAGATCGTGGTGTGGGAAGGCGCTGACAAGGAAGCCACGCTTATACCCAGACAGGTGTGACATACATCATAATTGCAACTTAATTTGAACGTTCATAGACTTGATTATATTTTTATTTATTCTTTATACGCAGTAAATAGGGTACTTGTTGTGGTGGTCTATAATAGAATATGAAAAGTTCAAGCCCATTTAGCTATCATCAAATACATGCAAATTTTAATTATAACTAGGTAAGGTAATTTTAAAAATCGAGTGCCCTGCGTGGGCTGCCGTTCGGTGAATCCTGGTCGCTATTTTTTGCACACTTTTTGCAAATATCTTGTTTCCTATGGGTTTTTCGCTATTTGTATGTCTTATCAATATTGTAGAGGACTAAATTCCCTACAGCCTTTGTTTTAAACATATTTTTATACGTTAAGTAGTTTTCGAGATAGAGCGGAGAGCGCGCGGTTAGAGCATTATTTAAGGTCAATCAGTAGTCCCGGTCAAAAACACGCCATATAAAGTTTATTAATTATTGATATATTTATAAAGTCGAGGATTTTGAAATACTACAGCGGTCGGAACACGACGATGAAGAAGAAGAAGTTCAGTAATTATAAATGGTAGTTCTTATAATTGTTATAAAAAAAAAACCAGTGTCTTATATGTGTGGAATGATATTTTTTAATAAAAACTTTTGTTGAATTCCCCCAGGTACCATTGAAGCCCAGCAGAACCGTATCCGTCTTCTGCGAGCGCGTCGAGAAGCACAAGGATGAACTCGCTGATCTGGAAATATTGGAGAATGTGCACGAGAAGGAGCGACCTGTAAGTCTATTAACACAGTTTTGCGTGGTTTTCTGCTTATTAATGGAGTGGCTCCCGGGATGAAGTAGCAACATTGTTTATAACAACCATTGATGTATATATGTTACTATTGTAACTAGATCGGTAGCTGTCACGCAAAGACGTTGCCACTCAACATATGGCCACAGCCATATGTCCGGCCTTATGTCACTTAGTGGCTAGCCTGACGTCAAAGGAGTAACACATAAAACTATTTTCACAAAAATGGCTAAATGTGAAAGAGTGCGGTACTAGATCGCAAAAACATAACAAAGCAAGTGCGATTACGTTTCACACGTAAGTTTACTGTTTTAATTTTGCATATCTCTGTGATTATCGTAATAGTTTGCCAACATTATGTTACGTTCAGTGTGTCGGTAAAAAAGCGTACCAGTCTTCCCAGATGTGGAATTTTTTACATTTCACAAAAAAACAGAAGTTTGAAATTAAAGAACGAAAATTTAAAAGATATCATAAAAGAACTAAAAAAGCGCATCTCGAGCGAAGAGGAAGAAATGCAGCTAAATTTAAATGAAACGTTTGTACTTATGGAACAGTTTAAGAAGTTATATAAAAATAAACATAATCGATTCCACTGCGAATTATAGAAATATACAAATATCTTAAATGTTTTTGATGGACTACCCATCCTGGACCAGATAGAACTTTAAGTAAACGTATGCATTGCATTAGTTTCTGTGCAGTTTCATTAATATGTTTACCCCACCGTAAAGAGCTATCCAGCCACAGACCTAAATATTTTACATTACCTTTTGCAGAACTAGGTAGGTATTAAGATTTGGAATTCCCCTAATAAATCATTTATTACAATTATGCAGATTACAAATAACATACTACTGTAATATTATTTCCGAAGTTTTCATTTTACTTCTGCAGAACCATGCCAATTCGTCTCGAAATACTAGAATGTTCGTGACTCCATCTTCTGATCAAACAGATGCACATATTGCCTGATAGTAGTAGTAATAAAGTAGTATAAAGCATACACTGTTGCCTGTAATGCACACAAAAACAATATTGTCGACAACACTAGTCAAACAGAACAAACTAGTGAAATAATTTGAAGCCGTGTTTGACTATTTAGATTTTTTATTTGAGTAGCGAAGAAATGAAGCACATACTGGTGAAAGCTAATCTTAATACATTATTACATTTTAGTGTTTATCAAAGATATTTTTTGATGTGATGTGTTTGAGATGAATACTTAAATACCTAATATTGTAACCTCAAAATTCGAAAGTTTTTTGGATACTAATCAATTCTTAGAAGTTTCCCTTACTTTAATTTAATTTCAGTCGAATGTGCTCGTCGTTTAGAACACAGAAAGTAATTTTACGTGTCTGTTGCTTCTTAGGCAAACAATGTACGGCCGCAGAACAATGTTCTTATCTATTTTCAAAATGGAGAACTTTCACTCTGTTGGCTGTTTTTTTTAGAAGTTGCTAGCTCTTCGTTCAATGTAATTTAATAAATCTTCTAAATTTGGTAGCTTGCTTTGATCCCGTTCGCTATGATATGCAAGAAAACTGATCGATGTATCGCATTTCCCAGTGTTCTTCTATAGGCTGTTCAATAGAAGACAGTGCTCCTAAATGTTAACCTGGCGAATACACCTAGCGCTGGCTGGTAGTAGTATACTACACAAACCTTTAAAATGGTCAATGGTTTCAGCAACAAATTATGTTGCCGTGTGGTGCCGGCTCAGAATACCACCACCCATCTCCTCCCGTGGGTGTCGTAAAAGTCGACTAAGGGATTAGCCGGAGGATGGGCAGCAGCGTCCTTCGAGTACATTAACAACTCAACTGCGATCGCCAACCCGTCTGCCAAGCGTGGCGATTATGGCAAAGCCCCCCAAAAAGTCCACTACACACCCATAGCGGTCATTGTGGAGATCTTTGGGGGAGGCCTGTGTCCAGCAGTGGACTTGATTCGGCCAAAACGATGAACAAATTATGTTTACACATAAACATTAAAACACTTTTAGGCAAATCTCAAGTTTTAAGCCAATTTAAAATTATCAGGGTTTAAGGTTGAACCGGAAGAGAGCGATTTAACATACGTCAAAATTATACATTGTTAAATATTTTATTAAAGATGTTTCGTTCTACGAACAATGATGATTTTCATTTTTCTAGGATGTGGTAATGTATAACCTCCTCGGCCCTGGCGACGAGATCACCCATTACGAACAGTGCAACACTGAGTGTTCTGGAGTCATCAAGACAGGAGACTATGTGTACGTAGTCACTGTTGGAGGGAAGCAGATGATCGCGCAGGTCGACACTATATGGAAGGCGACGGAGTGAGTATATGTTATTATAGATAGTAACAGTTTATAGGCTTTATAAAGTCTGAAAAACGCAGTGTGAAAATATGCAACGTAAAATAAAACAAAAAATACCAATTTTCTTTTCAGTCTTTATTTTTATTAATGTTTACAATCAATAACATGCTTTACATAATTTTGTTTTCATAAAGGATGATAAAATAATTTGAACGATGAACAATGACCGTTCCACATTTGCCGAGGTTACTGGACGTGATCTTGAGTTAGCACTCAAAATTTATATTTATTTGCGTATATTCTTTCTCAGGAAAAGTTCACCTGCACCATTAATAACAATTTAACAGGTTCTACGCCGGGGTAAACGAAATCTATAGAAATAAATAAAATTGAAGTGTCTGTTTGTAATGTCAAATAACAGCTATATACGGAACTTATAACAAAATTATATTTTTTATATTTTTTGTCTGTCTGTCTGTCTGTTTGTTCCCGCTAATCTCCGGAACTGCTGGACCGATTTTGACGGGAATTTGACTGGCAGATAGGTGATGTTATAAAAGATGTCAGACAAAAGAATTAGGACACCGCGAAAAAAAAAAACCCATGAAATCCAATAAATATACTAATTATATAATAATTATTATTTAAAAATAATCCTATTTCTTCTAAATTAAATGGCGGGTGAAACCGCGGGACACAGCTAGTTTATAATACATTTAATCCGAAGTCTTTGGGTTTGGGATTAAGGGTTTTCTATTTTGTGTGTTCTTCACACAAACTAAAAATCTTAAATCAATCAAAAAGTTCAAAATCTTAACTATAGATTTTGGATTAGAATGATTATTATATACGGCCGTGAATTCAAACCAAGTTTTAGTTGAATCGGGTCATTTGAGCGACAAGTTCACCGTTTAAAATTTGTGTGTTGTAAAAAGTACTGTTAGGGTTTTTAATTATTGTGATTTCATGTGTTTAATTCAATAAATAAAGGTGCTTTAAAACCAATAAAAATGTCATGAACACCAGCACAGGTTGCACAAGCCGTAGCGTTAATCGACCAAGGACTGACACAGCGTGAAGCTGCTATTGAAATAAGCACTGAAACGAGAACATATTGTCTGGGCGCATGAACAATGGGCTAGAGTGCTGTTCACAGATGAGTGTAGAATCGCTTTAAGTGCTCCAGATGCTCGAGAACGAGTGTGGAGAAGAAGAAGAGAGCGATTCCTTCCCATTACTACCATTCAAACTGTAAGTTTTCATGGAGGCTCTATGATGGTATGGGGAGGATAAAATTCCGACGCACGCACGGAGTTGATTATCATCGATAACCCTTTAACAGCAATTCCATACATCGATGAAGTTCTCCAGGAACATGTAATGCCTTATTCGGGGTTCATTGGACATGACCAATTCTTCTTAATATACGATAATGCATGCCAACACGTCGTACATTGCGTTGAAGAATAACTGTAAGAGGTCGATATTCCTAAATTATAGTGACCAGCTCGGTCCTGGTCGAAGCCGCGCGACGTAACCACGACACTCCAAATGAGGTTACGGTATCGACGGTGGCGGGGGAGGGGGGTCCTCCCAGTACCTGCTCAAGTGCACACCGAGCCCGCTGCTAGCTCGCCCATGCACCTCCGAAAATGGAGAAACACCCTACGGCCTACCTACAGCCTAATAACCCGACCGGCCCGATGACTACTCTTCCCCCCGGACGTATCAAGTGGAGGTTTCCTAACCCAGCACCCCGAATAACGGAATACCTTTTTTTTTATTGTTCGGTGGAAATAAATCATGTACCTTATCCGCCCAGGAAAAGGGCGGAGGGGCATGCTGGGGGCTTCAGGAACTCGAATAATCTCCATCTAGAGCCACCTATTGGTGCCACGCCTTTAGGCGGGGATGACTGTAAAGCGGTCACCCCCTCTAGCGGAGGGAAGGCGACTGCAAAGAGCCCCGCCCCTCCTCCAAACTCGACCGATATCGCTGTGTTGTGAGCTCATTTGGGGGTTTTGCCATAATCTGCACGCTTGGCATGCGGGTTGGCGATCGCAGTTGAGTTGTTAATATATTCGAAGGACGCTGCTGCCCATCCTCCGGCTAATCCCTTAGTCGCCTTCTATGACATTTTCCACGGGATGAGATGGGTTGGTGCTCTTCGTAGCCACACGGCATACAAACGCGGCGTCCAAAGTGTAACAAGTCTGAAATTCTGTTAGTTTGAGATAAGTATGAGAAATTGTTCCATAGATGATTACCCACCATTTCCAAACAGAAACAAGCCCGTGCAGTTTAAGATTTACATATATATATATATATATATACACATGAAGGTTCTTGCCCGTTCTTCTCCATAGGAAATCTTCATATTGAAACGCGGCAAGCAAAGTCTGACTATTCATAAAATATTTTTATTCACGTAAAACCAGGCACTGTAGATGGTTTTACGTGATTAAAAATATTTTTGTATTTACTTATCTTATTATGCAAAAGAATAAAAAAATAACTGAGTTATTACCACTTAAAGATTTAGGTATTATTTTATTATCATAATTGAGCACAAAACCAGCTGGGACGTTGAAAGAAAAATTAATTCAATCGAACATTTTTTTTATTTCGTCATTCATTTACGAACGAAGTTAATCATCAATCTAATCCAAAATCTTTGCGTTTGGTTTGTCTGTATTTATGTTACGTGTTATTTTAACACAAAAACATAGCCAAGTTCTTAATTTTAAATCTAAAGATTTTGGATAAAATTGATTATTAATTTCGGCCGTTAGTCTGTATTAAATTAATCCAAAACCATTTTAGTAGAAAAGTAATTTTAATCGCCTTCCTGTTAACGCATCCTGCCATGGAGGCCCCGCATGATATATTGGTCGGTTCTTCGAATTTTTTATCAAAAGTGGGTTCTAATTATACGATTTACGTAGCGACTTATTGCCCAATGCAAGTTCTACCACCATATGAAGTTAACTTTGTGTTTGCCTGTATCTCTATTATTTTTCGAGTATGTGACTATGCCGTGTGGTGCCGGCTCAGAATGCCACCACCCCATTACATCCCGTGGGTGTCGTAAAAGTCGACTAAGGGATTAGCCGAAGGATGGGCAGCAGCGTCCTTCGAGTACATTACCACTCAACTGCGATCGCCAACCCGTCTGCCAAGCGTGGCGATTATGGCAAGACCCCCAAATGAGCCCACAACACACCCATATGGGTCGTTGTGGTGATCTTTGGGGAGGCCTGTGTCCAGCAGTGGACTTCGTTCGGCCGAAATGATGATGTGACTATAATGCATCATAATAAGGATGTATTGACGTTGTACTATAGCATATTAGAGCAGGAGTCCTATTTAAGTAATCTTCCTGTATATCTAATTTTAGCATAGATTAATATTGTATTTACCTTTCTGTTGCAGTAATAAGTGCTATTTCCGTGGCCCGTTCTTCATCTTCCCTTCAGAAGTCGCAAACGTTATTAACAAGGTCAGAGTCAATATTATGTGTAACCCTATACATTCTATAGTAAAAATGTTCTTAGTAAAATTAACTGAAGGGTGCGTTTGATTTCCAGCCCTTCTACAAACAAGAAGTACTGATGACGACAAGGTATGCTACTAATCCGCTTGTGGCCATTGTGGGCAAATGTTCTGTATTGGATTATGGTGATTATCTCAAGAGTGAGTATCATACTAATTACTATTATAAGAGTGTTTATAGCATTTTTTTTTTTTTTGTCTTACTCTAGAGTACTAAAAGTATGGTTTCTCATTTTGAAATGTTTCAATCATATCATTACTTAAATTGCACCAAAACAAAGTATAATTTGGTATAATCAATCGACAAAGAAATGTATCTCTGTATTTAAAAAAAATCCAAGTCGGCACGATAGTCGGTCGGTCGCAGAGAATTGGCTCGACGAACATACTCCTCTCCGCACCCTGATTAGCTAAAACAGCGATAGCAGCTATCGCGCAACCAAGGATCAATCGGTGGCAAAACTAAAAATGAAAGGCCAGGATGCAGTTTTTTCTTCATTGATCGTCCGACAGAGAGTGCGTCAGAGATCTTCACCTGTTTAATCGCTATCGGCAAATACGTAATACTAAAGTGACGTTTGACAACGGCGTCTGCGCGATTTACGCCTGTCGCAAACCGTCTGCGACATACGTAATCAGCCCGCCGGTCTTCTTAGCCCTCATTTCTTAACTATTGCCAAAATTGGCTTTGCGATAGTCCACAACGACATTTGAATAAAGAGTTAGCCGGCTATTAATCATATTATTGAAAAGGGTATAATATTTGTACCATTGTGAATACCTGACATAAAATAAATCAATCTTAATTCTTATACATATCTGTCTTTTTCTCTCCTAGTTCGACCGACAGAGATAGCAGAGAACGATATATACGTTTGTGACTCTATATACGATGAATCGAATCATGTGTCGCGCAAACTGAAGGCGGGACTGCGCAAGCTTGAACATTCCAAGGATGTCACTATCGATGAGGTATATATCATTTTCTGTTTAGACGCTCGTAGGGTAACATGGTTCCTTTTAGTACGGCCATGTCAGTCTGCCATAAAAATATGCCTTGTCCTATGTACCCCGCGCTATACTTCACTACTGGTCTAAACAAACAGCGTATGATTACGCAGTAGCAACTTTTCAGCTGTGCGTGAAAACACCGGAGTATGGGAGCAACCCGCGCAGTATCCGTTGCGTGCATTGCATATAGACAATTAAGCAGTGCCTACTTCATAAGAAATTAAAAAATTACCGGCGCCGTTTTTATTATTACTACATAAATAAAAACAATCAATCATCATAATAATAATGTATATATCCGTAAAAGATCTTTGAAATTTATTTCTTTAGTACATCTTAATATATATAAATAAGGATGCAGCGAGCTGAAAAGTGTTCTCGTCCAAAATAGTGCCTATTTTGGGCGACGGGAGTGCCAGAGCCCCGACTCCCATATACCCACAGCAAGTAGACGAGCACGCTCTACAGCATCAGTAGACGTACTGATTCATTAATTCCGTACCGAACTGCAGAGTGGCTCGTCCCAGTGTCTGGGAAGAAAGATTGACGGTTCGTATTCGGGCAAGTAATTTTCCAAGCGTTCACAGCATCAGTCAAGCGCGGCACCTCAAAATCAACCAATGTGGATTGTAAGATTTAAATTCTTTCTACAAACGTTTATCAATTACTTTAGTTTAGTTTTACTTATTCCATCACTTTTACCATAACTTTGTGTAGGTATGCGTAGATGTGTTCCGAGTGCAGGGTAGGAACAGCCAATGAATTTACCGGAACAAATGGCATTCCTACTTCGGCCGAAGGTCGGCAACGCATCAATACTCAGTTCAATGCTGATTTCCATGGGCATGGTTACTATATTTCATAAGCAGGCAGTAGCTCGTCCGCAGTGCCATATAAAGAACATATTAAAAGAAATACAATATTTCTGTTTATATAACGTACTGCAAGTCACAAATTATGAAATTATTGAATCACTTTTTTTGTATGTAGATCTATTACTTCCCGACACCGCTGGGCCCACCACCGCTGGCACCGCTGGTGCAAGCGGTGCAGACCACATCCAGTGCTTTCACTCAGAAGTCGTTCAATCCTAATGCCGACTCCATGGACTCGATGGTATGTTCTATGGGGCCCAAACCGACGAAAATGGGGATTAGTTTTTTGAAAAATCAATTAAATTTATTTCATATTTATTTATCAGATATTTTCTACTTTCCATAATATTCATTAATACAGCAGTTTCAACTGGGTTGCTATGGCAATGACAAATCAACATTTTGCAGCGTCCGCCATATTGGATTCAGAATGACGTCACTTATCGCATTCCTCCCATCAAACCCTTTTATTTGATATCCATATCGTAGTCGTTACTATGAAAATATACTCCGTGTAGTGTCCGGATTAATCGTTAGATTAACTAAGAAAGTACATATGACATTCTTAAAACCACATTGGATGCCAGGGTTTGGATCCGAGACCGGATGCTAATGAAACGAATCCGTAAGCCTCCGAGCCAAAAACAATACCAACAGTTATTGTATAACCAATATTTTGCGTACAGGATAGCAAGCCTCAGTTAACGAATCTGATCAAACTGCCTGAAGGCAGTCAAGACGTGGAGATGCCACTAGAAAACTCGCTCCACGATTCATCTCTAGCCTCGCCAGCCATGCCGCTATCTATAGGTAAATATGATTATTTACATTTTACAGCCTGATGTCTCATGTTCGTAATCAATCTTCAGATATCAAAAAAAAAAAATCTCTCTGTCAAAGATTCCGCTTTCCTTCGTCGTGTAAAATCAAACTAGATAGACCTAAGTACTTCTCTATGGAAAGGCATACACACCTCGTCATTTCATGAAATATTATCTCTATGGGAGGGTTTCTGGGTGCCATTCCTGGTAAATTTCACAGCACATATAAGTTAAACCACGTCACGTCGTTATCCGTGTGGTGCCGACTCAGAATGCCACCACCCCATTTCATCCCGTGGGTGTCGTAAAAGTCGACTAAGGGATTAACCGGAGGATGGGCAGCAACTCAACTGCGATCGCCAATCCGTCTGCCAAGCGTGGCGATTATGGCAAGACCCACCAATGAGCACACAACACACCATATCGGTCGTTGTGGTGATCTCCTGGCCACAGGCGTCCCCCAAGGGAGGCCTGTGGCCAGCAGTGGATTTCATTCGGCCGAAATGATGATGATGACGTCACCACAGTTGACATTAGACCTACTAGCAACAATGGGGTCTCTAAGTACCTTGACATCAGACCCGAGGCGCGTGACGTCTCCCTAACCACTACAGCTATGCGTACGGTTGAATATAGGATAGGTGGGATCAGTTGTCGTCACAATGCCACCCCCACTTTGTATAATTCACGCACACATCAGCCCGCAAACGTCCACTGCTGAAAAGGGGCCTCCCAGTGATCACTACAATCGGCGGTATTGCCATAATTACCATGCTTGGCAGGCGGATTGATAATCTTAGTATGTTGTTAAAAGCACACGGGAGGATACTGCTGGCTATCCTCTTGATATCAACCCTTAGTCGCAATTTACGTCATCCATGAATGGAGACGTTGGTCTACACTTTGCCAGGGACCACACGGAAGTTAATTTTATCTAAAACACAGTTCTACTGCACAGTCGGAAACAGCCACCCCTACAATCCATCAATGACAGTCACACCCAGCCAAGAGCGGTTCAGCAGTACAGCCAACCTAGCCAGCAGTAAGCAAATAAAGGACAACAAACGGAAGATTGTAAACGGCTACATACTGTATTCCAGAGAAGTTCGCAGGGAAGTTGTCGCAAATAATCCTCATTCGCCTTTCGGTAAGTTATCTGTGTTATTTATTGGGTTGTGGGTATGGTAGTCAAGTGGGAACGTTAACGGAATTAAATAAAAATGACATTTAATTACAATAGGTGCTCTTACATGAGCTTCACACAATAAATCGCAGTACAAACTGAATACGGAGTTTTTATTTTTATTGGGCTTATCGCAGATATTTCCGAGAAATGTAGCTGCTCAACAGGCCATTTCTGGCGAAGCCAAAAGAGCCATCCAGCCAGGCTTAAAATTAATATTATAATCTAAGCAACTTGCGCTAAGGGCGCCCCCTGCAGGACACGGACTTCGGCTTAGGGCGTTGCTGGGGATAACAAGCTATTGTTTTGGGGACAGCTGGATCGTTTTTATTTAATTTGTATTAGGGGATGTTTAAATCTACAGGTTCGGCGCGGGCAAGGGATAGGGAAGGGTTGGAGAAGTATTTCCTACTTGAACGGAGTGGTATTGTCGCGGCGATGAGCCTCCGCGACGTCGGTGAGGAAATACGGAGTATTGGGGACAACGGTTTATATACGTTGTAAGGTCGTTGTTCCAGAGTTTACTCATAGGTGGTCGAGTTCACAGTAATACATTATCTTTATGGTTTTGGTCATCTTTAATTTTATTGTAATTGACAATTAGTGTGGTGTCCGGATTAAGAATATAGCACCACTCCATCTCCTCCCGTGGAGGTCGTAAGAGGCGACTAAGGGATTCTAAACCAGAGGGATGGGCAGCAGCGTCCCTCCTGTGAAATGATAGCCATACTGCGCTCACCAACCCGCCTGCCAAGCTTGGTAAGTATTGGCAAATACCCCCCAAAATTATGACACAGTTGTGAAAATCTATGGGAGAGGCCTTTGTTCAGCAGTGAACGTCTTTTGGCTGATATGTTGATGACAATTAGTAATTGGATCTAAGACCTTCAATATTATACTAGTAGGTTCTAGAATGTTCTAGATATTTAAATAAGGTCCACTGCTGCGGACACAAGCCTCCACCAAAGATAGCCACGACGACCGGTCTGGGTGTGTTATGAGCTAATTGGGGGATTTTGCTATAATCGCCACGCTTGGCAGGCGGGTTGGCGATCGCAATTGAGTTGTTAATATACTCGAAGGACGCTGCTGCCCATCCTCCGTTTATTCCCATGTATGAGATGGGTTGGTGCTATTGTTGCCGGCACCACATGGTTTATTGCGTGATCTTAGTTGACTAATATTGTGCGGTGCCGAGGGGGACGGGTATCCGTACACATAACTTGGTTTTAGACAAATTGAATGCATTTCAACTGCATATGTTCAGTTAAATACAAAGGACAATGTCCTGTACGTACCAAAAATGTGTACGTTACAAACATCGCATCATGAATTACAGAAAGCACAAAAGACCAGTCTGCTTTGGGTGGGTATATGAGTATTGGTATGTGAGAAATAGATGTAAGGTATATGAAAAATATCTTAACGCTTTTATGTGATATAGTTAGATAATTGTGTTTATGACTTCCAAAAGACATACCGTAAGCTGAATCAAGTTGTTAAGTATAAACAACCAAATAATACAATATAACAAGAGCAGTGATGGCCTAGTGCTTGAACGCCACCCATCCATACACGAGAGTCTGAGTTCGATTCCGGCCAGCACCTCTAACTTTTCGAATTCTAATCAGAATTTGATTATCACTTGCGTTAACGATGAAGGAAAACACCGTGAGGAAACCTGCACACCTGAGGGGACTTTAAATTATTCTCAAAAGTGTGTGTAGTCCGCCAAGCCGCAGTAGGCAGCGTGGTCTCTAGTGTGATCATACGAGGACCTGGAGCCTCCCTTAGGTGCCGAAGATGACCGCTCCAGTGGTTTTAGCCGGTAGGAGTCCGGCATACCCCTTCGCCCTTCCCCGGGGCGAAGGAAGTTCATGAAGAATTTCCACTGGGCACCAATAAAAAAAGAGGCCAGCGTGGTGGACTAAGGCCTATCCTTTCACATCGTGAGAAAAGGCCAGCGGTGGGACAGAATGGGCTGATTATGTATACTATAGCAGACTATCAAAATTGACATAAGCTTAGGCTGAGGTCACAGGATCGGGATTCAACAATAGTAACAGATGTAAAAATTGACAGTCATCATCATCATATCAGCCACAGGACGTCCACTGCTGAACAAAGGCCTCCCCCTTAGATTTCCACAACGAGCGGTTACATGCCGCCCTCGTCCAACGACTCCCAGTGACCTTCATCAGGACGTCTGTCTACCTCGTGGAAGGTTTATTGTTAATGTTACATTATTTTATAAAGACGAATTTTAGTCTGTAAAAATGCTAGTAATTAAATTATAATGTTGACTTGCATTGTTAGTATGGGTCAAATCTAGCAACAGAATTTTTAAACAGTTGTCCTCAATCGATTCAGCCGAAATTATGCATACACGTTTAGTTTGGATGACAGTGCATGGTTCGCTATGTGACGTCATTTTAAATCCAATATGCTGGACTCCCGAAGACGGCGGACCAGTTATTTTTATGCACCCCCCTGATATGGATATAAAATGAAAGGGTTTGCTGATAAGAATATAAATGTTTATTTTATTTTATTAATAATATTCTTGTATTTAGATCGTCTAGTTATGGCCGATACCGTTCGTTTCGAATGATTCTACATAGATTTTATAAAAATGACAATTTAACTTATACACTATAATATATAGTCAGTTTTAAATTCTGAATAATTTAACTTAACGTAAACAACTATAACTATTTTCCACACTCTGCTAGTATTGGTACCTATATGTTAAAATTTTACGCATCCGTGGAGCCAGAGAAAGCGTCGCCGCAAAAGATATCCCGGTGTGACTGAACGGCACATGTATACAAGTAGTGTATTTGTTTAGGCGATATCTCGCGGCTAGTGGGCAACGAGTGGCGCTTGTTGCCGGATTCTACCAAGCAGAGATGGGTGGAGCGAGCGGCCCGCTACAACGAGGAGTCATCCGCACGCCTCGTCGAAGAGATGCAGGCGCAGAACGTCAGTGCATACATTATTCAGATATGGATTAAACTTATTTGGATTTGATTTCGATATTCCTCTCCGTGTGGTGTCAGAATTAAAAATATTTCACCACTTCATCTCATACCATGGATGTCGTACAAGGCGACTAAATCAGAGAGATGGGCAGCAGCGTCCCTTTTGTAGAACAGTAGCCATACTGCGGTCAACAACTCACCTACCAAGCGTGGTGAGTACTGGCAAATCGCCTCAAAATAGCAACGCAATTTGGAAAATCTATGCCTTTTTCAGCAGCGGACGTCCTTTGGTTGATATGATGATGATGATGACGTTTAAGATGTTAGCCCTAGGCTTTTTGCCTAGTTCTAAACATTTGTGAGGTTCAAAATTTATGATTTCAATATTGTTCCTTTATTTAACATTAACACATATTATATACTTTTTTTTATATGATTTAATATACATTATTTAAAAATATAAAAATAGTGACCAATCGGCGGTGGGCACAGGGTCCAAGCTAACGGTGGTTAGGGTTCTAGAGAAGGAATCCTCCAAAATATGCGTGCTGTGTCAAGGACTACCGCCTTCTGTAACAGGTTCTTGATCCAGCCCCTTAACAAGAGCCTCTTTAGATGTTTACTGAGGCTCTTGATAATAAGGTTATTGGCTGTCACAACTATGGGTACAATGATTGCATTCACATCCCACGTGTCGACAAACTCGTGTGCCAAGTCAATAAACTTAATTTGTTTAAATTTATCAGCTTTCACAAGACAAGGCATGCGGGGTGGTAACATCAACAACCATGCGGCGTTCTAAATGATCTATCACCATAATGTCAGGTTTATCCTAGTACAACAATAAATCACTATTTCCAAGAAATTTTCATTTTACTGGGTCGGCACACTCTTTTAGTACGGTACTTCAAAATCCACAAGATACTTCAGAGCATGTTTCTGATGGATGATCCTAGCCACTAGGTTTTACCTGTGCAAGTATTCACCGTTAGCAAGGCGAGAACAACCAGAAATAACATTTCTACGGGAGTCAGTCGGACGGTAGCATGCCCAACAGATGTCAACCGTGCCGTCTTTAACAATATATTTCCGTTACTTGTTCGTCATGATAATTTCGTCCATTATCGCAAAAACAAAACTAGGTTTCTCAGAAAAGATCACCAAACTATAGCCAGGATATGGATGCTAGAAAAACGACATCGGGACCATGCAGTGCCCGATAGATGCTTGCTATGCCATACTTCCCTGCGGTTGTTGGTACTTAGTACGACAGGTATACGCCCCTTCTCTTTAGCCAGGCCAAGCGGAATTAGTCCACTGGGAACACATCTCTGTGCATTCAGTAAATGCAGTGAAGGTCTACCTCAGGCTCGGTGGAGTGACGATCTTCGCAGGTGGCTGGATGAGAAAAGCAGACGATCGTTATCAGTAGCGTGACATTGGAGTTTTTTTGCTAACTGTAACTTTTAACTCACTTCAATACTTCCTGATCAATCCTATTTAGCATCAGATTAATTCAATGTAACTTTGAAAGGCTGATAAAACATGTTTTTATTTTGAAGCCGCTGATGGAAATGATATTCGAGTGCGCTTGGGACACTTGCGACTATCAGTTCGAGGACCTCCGTCAATGCACGGTGCACTGTATAGGGAGTGGAAGGAACAGTAAGTATTTATACATTCAATGAGTTAACCAAGAAATTAAGAATCAGTAGGTTCTAGTAATAGATTTAACTGTCTAGCTCATGGACATAGACATTTGAGAAACCACTTGATAAGCTCTAAATTTAACTGATGATAAACTGTCTCTTAGATCAACATTAAAATGCTGGCAGTTCAATAATATCTCGTCTCATAACATAGATCAAAAAGTAATAGGCACAATGAAACTTCCAAAATTAATCATTACTTTTGAACAAATGTTGTACAACTTAATTGGGAATTCGATATTTTTATTCCTGCTATAATAAAAACACTTACGGATTATATCGCGTATTTTTTTTGTTTTTCCTAACATTTCGAATACTTTGCAGCATTCGTGGTCGCAGGATGACTTACGGTCGAAATTAATAATGTATCTAATATCTGCGATTTGAGTGTATCTGAGATATATTCCAATCGAGGTCTCGATCTACAATGTGCGTCCTAATGACAAAAAGCTGCAATCCAACTAACAAATATCCGCTAATTCTGTCCCTCTTGGGACAAGATTGATTTAAGCCTCTAAATTTTCTGTATAGATTAGTCTAAACACACACTTCAAAATTGTAATTGGATTTTATAAAATTAGCGATAGTCTTTATTTTAAACGAAAAATACTGTTTTGATGCATACGACCTTACAGCACGAGCAATCTCGCTCGTGTTGGCGCGTAACTTGGACTTCAGGCAATAGGGAAATTAACGTAATCACCACGCTTGACAAAATTATTTAAGTGATAGAAGACATACTATTGTCTTGTCGTCTTTTACGGCCGGGAAGTAATCCCCGGCGGTGCATCGTCATCAGCTTAGCATTTCTTCATCTATATTGGGTGGCTTCCCGTGTAACTTAAGCGACTGAATACCAGTATCTTACATAGAATGGGATCGCGGTGCCACTCTAAAGGGCTGCCACAGTTCTGCAAACATTCACACCCTGCAGCTGCGGCCCTGCAGTCAGTGCTTTACATAGGCCGCTTAAATAAGTTTACCATGCAGGCAAAATATATAACGAAAATGATATCACTTAATATTTGTGTCCACCAGCTTCGCGTTCGTGCACAATTTTTTCCAATTGAAATGTACTTTTTTACTTTCGTGTTCAAAGTTACGTCTTTGCTATAGGAGACTGCCCTCTATTGGGCCCAATAGGTTACAGGAAAAAAATGTGTGAAATATATTTTATTTTATGGTAAACCGAAATCCTGAGAAACACAAAAGTTTAGTACAATGTTTTTTAAATGTAAGTCGATTTTAACCTACTTCTAATTTCCGTATCGATTTGAAACTTGCAGGTATGTTAACCGGATATCAATATAATAATAAGGTACCATCGAACTGATCGTATGATGGGGCCGGGAGGTGGATTGGAACTCTACAATAGCTACCAGTAAACCCTTTGAGATTGGGCTCCTTTGGTTTGTTTTAATGATTCACATATTTGGTGACGAGGGTTTGACGATGAAGCCAAGAGGACGATAGTGGCACTCAATCAGTTTCTCCTAATAAACCTTTCCAGATTTGGCTCATTTGATTTGTCCCATACATTACAGTTCATGCATTATATTAGCATTAACTGTAGTATGTATGAATGTAATTGAATTTTGCAATTCAGTTTCGCCCATTTCTAGAGTTCCGATTCACTAAATTTTTTGCAAAAGTATCTAAAATGATCATCACCATCATTTCGGCCGAATGAAGTCCACTGCTGGACACAGGCCTCCCCCAAAGATCACCACAACCACCGATATGGATGTGTTGTGGGCTCATTAGGGGGTTTTGCCATAAGCGCCACGCTTGGCAGGCGGGTTGGTGATCGCAGTTGAGTTGTTAATGTACTCGAAGGACGCTGCTGCCCATCCTCCGGCTAATCCCTTAGTCGACTTTTACGACACCCATGGGAAGAGATGGGGTGGTGGCATTCTGAGCCTGCACCACACGGCAAGAAATGATACAACAATAATTTGATATGACTATTACCTGATTGATTTAAACCAACCTAATAACAGGTTGTTATAATTATACACGAGACATGTGTAAACAATGGATTTGAATCTATAAGTAACGACTTTATAGGTACTTTCGGTTAATTTTTCTTTAAAACAATAAAAAATATGGACTAACACCTTTGTTTAACAAATAATTTTTTTTGAGTTTATGCGTATGTGTAGGGTAACCTTCGGAACCACTGGCCTATTTTTTAAATTCTTTCACCATTTGAAAGACTCGTAATTTCACATGCAAATAGGCTGTATATTATGTGCACAATAGCTAAAGTTATGACGATATTATGACGGAAATAGTCGTGCCTCTTGAGAGCTTCCACAGCGACGCACCGTCAATAGTTGCATGAAAATAATGTAGGTAGTGAATTGTTCCTCATGCAAAGTTATAAAATAAGTCGGCAACAGCATATGTCTTATCTTCTAAGAATCACCCACTCTAACCATTTTTATCTTGCAATTTTTTTTAACACATGTAATGAATTATTTGCGAAGCTGTTTTAGTTGATATGGCGTTAATCTTAGATATAAATCTAAATAAATATGTTTATTACATTAAGTATAGAACATATGTTTAAAAAAATTGTATGACTGTCTGTTCGAATGACCAGGGTAAACTTCGTTTGGACGAAAATTTACGCGTAACACAACCTAACCATAGATTAAATTGCATATATTGTCTTGATTATGCAACTGTTGTTCAAACTAAAGCTAAGGCAGCTTTGTTTAAAAAATGACACTAATTTGGAACTGGTAACGCACGCTTCATTAAGTTTACGGTCGGTCCCTTTAATTATAATCGGCGGTCTAGCCGTGGAGATATAATAAGATAACAGAGAGACGACTATCGGTGTGTATGTGGTCGCTATTTAACCGGCCGTCCGCCTGCATGCGTGTTGACAGAGGGGCACGTGCAGCAGCACTACCGCGGCGCGGCGGTTGAGTTCCCGTGCCTGTGGCGCAATTGCGCGCGCATGCGCAAGGGGCTGGCGCCCTTCCCCAGCCTGCCGCGCCTGCTGCGCCACGTGCGTTACCTGCACGTCACCAAGGACAACGGCCGCTTCATAGCCGCGCACGAGCGGTCCAGGTGAGCGTATCAACAGCTAAACTTATTTCTAACTGGTTAAAACAATGTATTGTCACTATCGGAATTGTTTGATCATAGATCAGAGAAAGTCGGATATTTACGGGTGCAGTCCGTTTCACGCAAGCATTTTTTATGCATGATATTCAAGAGATAATTGGCTGTTTGTTATTCGGCAAATACGTATACAAATATTCATATTTGTTGCATCCCAAATTTAGGTCGTTTCATGACATTTTCTATGCCATGTGAAAAAATGTAAAACAATATGTAAATAGCAAAGTCTTGTAACCCATCGTTTGGATTAGGTAGTTACTAGGTGTAATGAATAGAATATATATTAAGACGTATAACGTTTTAAAAATTTAAGTATATGATTATTATTGTATTATTAGTTGTAATGTGGTGTGTTCTCCCTGTGTTGTTCAGATTAGGAATATAGATGGCACCACGCAATCTCCTCCCCGTAGATGTTGTAAAAGTGACGCTAAACTAGTGGGTCGAGCAGCAGCGTTCTGCGCTTACCGACACGCCTGCTAAGTGTGGTGAATCCAATCAAATTACCTCCAAAACACACACGGCATGACTGTAACCGGTCCTTGTATGGGGGAGGGGTTGGTTCAGCGGTAGACGTTTTTCGGCTGATATGATGATGATGAGTTGTAAGTTGTGTTCGTTACACTTCTGATTCTGTTCTATTTCAAAAACATTATTCATCTCTTCAGGAACTTCGTGCCATCTGCAAATGAGCCGCTGAAGCAAGCCTGCTCCACTGTGCGCAGTGGCGTTATGTCGCCAAGAGGTATAAGTTATTTTTGTAGAATCCCTTGAATTTACACACACATTGGCCTGTATACTTCCGTTGCAGAAAATGAGCTTCCCAAGTATCACTACATTATGTGGTCATAGAAGATATTGTCATATTCACCACGCTTTGCAGGCGGATTAGTAATAGTCCGGTCAATTTAGACAATTGAAATAAAGAAAATTCCGACAGAGCCAAAAGTCCCCATCAATCCCATGTGAGCTTAGGGACTTATTCGGGGCCCAAGGTCAAAATTTTAGGTTTTTTGGATTTTTCTCGAAAACGGTAAGTTTTATCGAAAAAGTACCTTGGAGCAAAGTTGTAGATCTTAAAATTCTCTATAAAAATGGTCCCCATGATTTTTTCTCTAAGACCCACTATTTCCCAGATATTGCGCTTGTAAGAATCACGTTCTACATAATATGCACACATATATATTTTTTTTTTAATTTAATTTATTTTATATTTCAGACTAAAGTCCATTATTGTTAGTATACAAACATTCACCTAAAAACTAATGTTAGTACTTACTCTAGAACCACCTAATTTTCAGCCGAATACTCAAACGCCACTCAACGCTAAGTCTCAACCATTCGAGAAACCTGTTTTTGGTACAAAACCGGGAGGCTCAAACTGTTTAAGCGGGGACCCAACGCCAAATGGCGTCCGAGTATTCGGCCGTGACTCTAAAACTTATCATTTACACCACCGGAGTGTGCAGACGCATCCAATGTCCCACTATCGGGCTATCCCATCTGTCCGCTATAGTGCCTAGAATGCCGTTGGGACTGATTCGTACCCTATGCAAAATGGACGCGCATCGCTTACGCATAATGGCGTTGAACCCGTCAATTCGCGCCTCTGTGAACATTGTAGACGCACTGCAGTAGCGGGGTAGCCCCATCAGCACTCTGAAAGCATTATTGTATTGAACGCGCAGAGCGCTGTATGCCCTCTGCGTATAGTCCACCCACAGGCTGCACGTGTAAAAGGACTGACAGTAAGCTTTAAATAGCGTAACCTTTACATGTTTTGTACATCGCGCAAACCTGCGGAACAACATATTGCATCGAACAGACAACGCTCTGCGCTCACGTTCAATATCTACATTATCACGTAGACATATGCCACGTATATACATATTTAGGTACTCAAGCAAGCAAAAATGCCTACTCGTGTCTCTTTTATGTATACATTATACGATTCTAAGAAAATTTACTCTAAAATGACCGCCGGTCCCTTACCGAATCCCCTCTACTTGAATAACATCAGGCCTTGAAAAACATCTGCCTATGCTTTAGTCCATGTAGTGTCGTTCACGTATACCTGCTTCTTTTAGTGTTGAACGAGCAGTTCGAGTGACTATACGTATTTATTACAAGCGTCTTCCTCCAACATCGGCATCTGCTACTCAACATTTGTTTCGAGTATACTATCAAGTTCAGACATGGCAAGGCAATGAACTGAACCCTGAAGACTGGGGTTGGAAATTGATAAATAATACTTTGGAGCCGATTCGAACTTTACTGCCCCCTGCTCCAGAAAAACTTCTTAACACTATTTTTTGCAATTGCAAGAAAGGTTGTAGTGCCAAATGTGGCTGTAAAAAAGTAGGGTTGCAGTGTTCTCCAGCGTGTACCAATTGCCAAGGTGTCTATTGCTCAAATGTTCAATTAAATACAAGAGAGGAAGATTCATGTGATTTTGATGAAGAGACAACTGATTCATCTTCATTTAAACAATTTCTAAGCGTTCATCAACAGGAAGGAGAAGAAGAAGAACAAGAAGAAATTGAAGAAAACATGATTGTTGAAGTTGAATATGAAGAGTATGAGTCAGATTAAAGTAATAAAAAAAAGTTAGAACGACAGTTAAACTCAGTAACCCATATCAATAATCTTCATACTATTAAATAATTATTGTTCCTGAAAAACACGTCATAAAGGTTCGTGGAATAGGCCTACCGGGGATACCACGTTAAAAAAACGCGCCGAGTACACTACCTCACAGGTGGTGTGGAAATGTGTGCATATTATGTAGAACGTGATTCTTACAAGCGCAATATCTGGGAAATAGTGGGTCATAGAGAAAAAATCATTGGGACCATTTTTATAGAGAATTTTAAGATCTACAACTTTGCTCTAAGGTACTTTTTCGATAAAACTTACTGTTTTCGAGAAAAATCCAAAAAACCTAAAATTTTGACCTTGGGGCCCCGAATAAGTCCCTAAGCTCACATGGGACTGATGGGGACTTTTGACACTTTATTCCTTGTGATAAACCTAAGGTCTCTACGAAGATTTGGCTCTGTCGGAATTTTCTTTATTTGATCACCATTTTTATGTCTAAATTGAGCGGACTATAATCGCAGTTTTTGTTAAAATCATACGGGAAGCTACTGCTGCCCATCCTCTTGATATCAACCCTTAGTCGCCTTTTTCGGGTACCGGTATCGGTACTTGTAACATGTTTTATAATGTAAAAATGCCTAAACAACAATACTTGCAGCGTCCCTGCCGCGCACGTCGCCTCTAGCACGCATCACGCCGTCGCCCGGCGCCGAGGGCCCGGCCGCACCCACGCCGCCGGTGGGCGCGAGACCAGTGCTGGACCCCATGATCTTGGCCACGCCGCAAAAAAAGACAAGTTGACGAATACCGCTTAAAAATAAAAAAAGCCGACGCACAGTTTCTTTTAGTGGAGATGAATAAATATTATGAATTAATAAAGAAATTGTGTTTTATTCAAAACCAAGTAAAAATAACATAGGAAACATAATTTTAAGCTAATATTTTGATTTACTAATAATTTCATCAAATGTTTCATCATATGCCACGCAGAAGGTGTCACCTGTGCAACCGATTCCCCCTGCCACCGGAAGCAGGCGCTAATTAACGCACCCCTATTCAAAAATCGGAGGTCAAGCGACGCTGCCCAGTCTTGCAATATCTTCCCCCTAGGCCCGTCCCGACGTTTGTCCCAAGCTTTGGAGTGGGCGTTGAAGTCTTCTAGGCATAGGGATTTCCAGCGAACGCTCTCTCGAAGTCGGCGAGAGACGCATTGAGGTAGATGTAGCAGCTGATTACTGCCAGAGGTCTCCACTCTGCAACGACAAAGCCCTGCCCCTTGTCCAACAGGTAGCAGAGTGGCCCACCTTCTACCGCAGCCCAGTAGATAGCGACGGAGTCCCCAACGCCCTGGCTTTCCTATGCTCTGCCGGAAGGCCAACGTTCACGCATAGCGGACAATTCGGCAACTGCGCCGTGCATTGACTAGCTTTGTGGCCATGGTCGCCACAGGCGAAGCAACGGTCGTTTTGTAAACTTCCCCATGTAAGGTGCATCGGAGGTGCATGTGCCCGAACTCTAGGCATCCGAACTTGGCCGATGCCTATCCCACGCAAACACGCGAGATAGACGCCAACTTTCTGATTACGTTCAGAGGGCAGCGCAACTCTGACGATGCCCAAGGACATGGGTGAGCGGCGAACGTCGCCCACCTTGACTTCCTCGGGCTGACAGCCGCCGGCTGCTGCGTTGGGGCTTCAGGGCCTCTTACGGCGAAACGGCATCATCCAGGTCACGCAACCTCATCTCCGCCGTCTTTATCGGCCGCGCGATGTGCACGGCAGACCAAGACGGGGGAGAGCACCTCCCGCATATGCTTAGCCAGGCTCGGCCGTGGCGCCGCTTTCCTCACTAGAAACGGACAGCACCGTTCCGTCGCTGGCTGACCTCTGTATGGTCACCATGTCGGAACTGATGCCGAGGCCGGCGAGCTTAATATTCTTCGTTACGTCGGCCATGACGTCATCCAACTGAGTGTCGGGTGAGCCCTCCGGCACGCTGACCGTAATAGGGGCCGTTGCAGGAACCTTGGGGAGATTGACCTTCCCCTTTTTCCTCCTCTCCTCTTCTATTTCTGGGGAATGGACTGCACATTTTGTCCCGGCCCTGCTGGGTTCCGCTCAGAGATCGCCATGCTGACGAAGGAGGTTGATCTCCTACGTCAGTTTTCCCATCTGAGATGGCAGACTCGAGCTGAGAACGCAGTTCCGGATTCTCTCTCCAATCTCTCGGTGTGTGTCCTAGTAGCAGTACGCTGTGCGCATTGGGCCACTACATGCGTCGCAGTCTGCACCGTCCGTGCCGGAGGCTGCGGGCAAAGTTCTTAAGGTTACGGGACTTGTCCTCCACGTTGCTAGCTGTTTGCCGCGCCTTCGTCGCCATTGTGAAATCCTCTATCCCGCGCACCCGTGTTTGACCCGAGTGCTGGATGCAGGCCCCGTCAACTCCCGAGTCCTCCGCTTCCCCAGCAATGCTAGAAGGCCCGCTCTGGACCGTAAGCTTTGGTCTAGTCAGCTTCCCGATTCCAGTCGGCAGTATCCGCTTCCGCACGCGTGACCACCGACGCCGTCGATGTTTCGGAGGTGAGCAGGACTCACCGCCATCGTCTTCAATCAACAATACTGTTGGATTGAAGGAGACTGCAGAGCGGGATCGGAAGAGGGCTGATCTCGCACGGAGAAGGACGAGACGGCGACGGGGTAACAGCCACTCTGGTGCCCAAGACCAGCACGCCTTAGCCCCTTACCGTCGCTATATGGTGGAGAGGGCCTCGGAGTTCGAGGATTCTGCATGCTCATACCGCTTCCGCACGCGTGACCACCGACGCCGTCGTCGTTTCGGAGGTGAGCAATCGGACTCACCGCCATCGTCTTCAATCAACAATACTGTTGGATTGAAGGAGACTGCAGAGCGGGATCGGAAGAGGGCTGATCGCGCACGGAGAAGGACGAGACGGCGACGGGGTAATAGCCACTCCGGACCTCTCGGTGTAGACGTGCTCTCAACCCACATTTATTTGTCTTGTAACATTAAATTCAATTTGGAACTCAATATAATCGTACACAAAAATAGGAGTGCATAAACAGCAAGGAGTTTCGCGCCGAACAAGCGGCGAAAGATACATCGACCTGCACCGAACTTATTACACCCTGGTACTCTCAGTTAATAACACAGCCGTAATTCAAGGTATCGTGAACACCTTTATTACTCCTCAGGCAAACCAGAGCACGCGCAAGCGTAGCCCCGACTTTTAGAACAGTGCATACAACGTGCCCCGTTGACAACCAAGTCCGACTTTTCACCTGTTACAGCAGTGTGCGTGCCCTGCGTCTAATGTGTGAAAACTGATAGCTTCACCGCTGCAGAATACCGGCGCACGTTTATAGTACCCTAGTACATTGCAGTTACCTGCTTTAACATTTAATGAGCAATTTTCAATAAAACAAATCTATACAGGATCGCTAATTCAACTAATTATTGTAAACTGGACTGCAGTACTCCCTATTTTTATCATCTCCTGGTACCTGAGAATCGCTGCCCTAAATATATAATTTGAAATAAACTAAGTGGCGGCACCGCTGTTATACGATTTGACACCTGTTTGCACCTATTATATCCTAGTAGTAGGCAGCCGTCGAGCGTGATTTACTTTACGAAACGATGTAAAATATAAAATTTGATAACAATAATCGAATTATTCTGCACTCCTTTACCCCATAATCGCCTGGTACACGACGACATTGCAATATCCAGTATTGCCTGCTATTACGGTTTCCTACCGAAGAATTGGCTCATCTTTATAATATTTTGTACTCCTACTTTATTATCTCCTAGTACTTCGGAGCTACAACCCTAACTAAAACGACGTTGTTGAGCGGGGGTACACAGTGCAAGCGATCCAGATTATTAAGAGCAGCTCTAATAATTTGTTATCCACCTAACCTTTACGCTCGTATTATTTCCTGGTACTCATAATGCACGAAATAGGTAACAAATCATTATCTGAGTCAAACATATCCGAGCAACCCGACCATCGCACTCCTCCAAGCTTCGTAGCTATGCGAACAAAAAGGCCAAGAGGACCTGAATACGATAATGACGATTTTTGTGCCTTCAATGAAGAAATAAAGAACCTATTAAAACCACTAATGCTAATATTGAAAATGCAATGTCCGCTCTCTCAGCGCAAAATGATGAGCTAAAAAAGAAGATTGAGCAACTGGAGATTCAGGTAATAAAAGACAACGATTACTTAGCAATATTAGAAGATAAGGTAGAGACCTTCAACGCGGAAGTCGTAAATCCAACGTGGAAATAAAAAACGTTCCAAAAATTGTGAAGGAAACCAAAGAAGATTTGTTGAAATCAGTTATCAGTCTATCTGAGGCGATCGACTGTAGAATTGAATTAAAAGACATTAAAGACATATATCGAGTACAAAATAAACGAAACAACATTAAAAACAGCACAATCATAATGGAATTTGGTTCAACACTGCTTAAAACTGAATTTTTGAAGAAGACTAAAGAATTTAACAGAATTTACAAAGAAAAAATCTGCGCTAAACATCTGGGTTTTAAATCAGATGAATATTCCCCAGTTTTCGTTTCTGAACAACTAACAGCCAAGGGGGCGAGACTACATTTTTTAGCCCGAGATCTAGCAAAGTCTAGAGATTATAAATTTTGCTGGACCGCTTAAGGCAAAGTTCATGTCAAGAAAGATGAAAGCTCGCCTACTATAGGCATAAAATGTGAATCCCAAGCGAATAGCCTGATGCAACAAAAATGACTAGGCTTTATCTCACTGCTGAGGTTAAGTTGTTGTGTTTTTGTTTACGATTACATTCTACTAAGAAGTCCATGTAATTGTTATAGGGTTAAAATAATACATTTAATACCTAACTATTTATTTGTAACACGCACTTACATACAACAATTACTTACAAATACACTATTCTTAAAAACCACTATCACTTACTAACCACACCCTTCCTATCACACACAAAAACTCTGCACACACGCACCTACCACACAACTTACATACATAACATTACCATGGTTACGTACCATTGTGCATACAAAAGCATGAATTATGGATAGTACCCTACAAATTATAAATAAACTCGATAATAAAGATATCGCACAAGTGTTTAACTGTTCCCCGGATAAGTTTACTAAACTAATTAAAGTGAAATTCACAGATTTTACCATAATATCCCAAAATATAAAAAGTATTTATTCCAACCATAATGACCTACTATTAAATTTGTTAAACCTAAAAACCGAGGTTGACCTAATTACTCGTAAGCGAATGCAGACTAAAGCCCATTAAGCTCGTACCTCAAATTAACAACTATTTATCTTATCAAACTACGAAACACCTAAACAAAGCAGACGGTGTGGTCATTTACATTAAAAACACACACAAAGCGAAATTAAACGAAGTGAAACTAACACACGCATCTTGCCTACAGGTTAACATTCTCCCTGGCCTAATGGTCTTGGCCATTTACCGGTCACCCCCTATTTCAAAAGCGGACGAGTTTATCAATTCCCTTGATCAACACTTAACCAGTATTGCATCCTGTAAAAACATTATTATCACTGGTGATATAAATATAAATCTAATCCATAGCCAAGACGAACGTCCAGAAGACCGTGCAAACAGGCTAAATTATTTAAATATGTTGGCGATGCATGGTTTGCTCCCTGGACATTCACTGCCAACAAGAGACAAAAGTTGCCTCGACCATTTTATATTAAAACTTAACCCTCTTAACAAATCTGCTACAATAGCTATTCTTAACAATAGGATTACAGATCACTTCATGATTTCCCTAAAAATAACTAACCAAAAACCTTACAATAGCACAAAAATAAAAATAACGTTTAACCTAGAAAATTCGCTTAAAAGCCTTAAAGAGATTGACCTTCAGAATTTACTCAATTTAAGTAACCCCAACAGTCTAGCAGACCGCCTTATAAATATACTACAAATATGTCTTAAAACCAACACGCTAACAACTACTATACCCGTGAGTTGTAGTAGTAGTGTAGTACCAGACCAATCAAACCGTGGATGACTATCGGCTTGCTGCGTTGTATTCGAAACCGAAATGATATACAATTAAGACTAAGGTCCGTATCCGTTCGTACAGAACGAAACTCAAGCATTGATCTCAGTTTAAAACTAGTTTTGAGTTGAGCATTAATTTTATAACGTCCCTCAAGCATAGACTTATTGAACGTAGTTCAACTGAGTCGTGACTCGTAGGTCTGTACTTGAGCAGAGATTTGAACTGTGATCACGTGAGTGTGGTCCAGATAGCGCTTGAGCAGTTTTTAATGTATGTTGTTTCTTGCGCATTGATTTTTGGTTATTTGGTTTTGATTGAATACAAGCTGTTGTTATAAGTGTCTGCAATGATATTATATATTAATGTATCTGTAAAATGTCATTGAATAGAAGTAAATATTTATCACAAAATTGATATTTTTTGAGCAGTTGACTATTACAATGATTTATTTAACAATTATTCGAAAAGAAGTTTGGTCTTTAGCGTTCCTCTCAGATGTATATGAGATGTACAGGACTTCTATAATTGTATTCTTTTTAAAAGAGGTAGTTTCATATTTATGTGGTGAAAAACGTCATACTTTCTTTTCTTAAAATTTCTGGAGGTGCCAACACGATTTCGCTACAGGTTATTATGTTAATATGTACATCAAATTAATTAAACGATATTTATTGATCAACATAACATCTGTTCTAGTGTTCAATGACAATAGGCGCCAACACACGTTCCTTTATAGTTTATACTTCAACAACATTCATCTCGTTAAAGTATTTAAAAATATTTTACGTAGGTAACTAGTATGTAAAATAACTCTTAAAATGAACCATGTATGTAAAGAGGAACTACTTTGTGAATGTCTATATTTCTTAATTAATAGGGTTATTGAGGTACATTTCATTACTTCATAATCTGCGCAGATCGGAACAAAGTTGGTAACGGAAATAAATCGTAATCGAAAACAGGCTGATTAATAGACAATGAGTAATATGTGCTTGAGGCGTGATTTGAATCTCGTCTCAGGTGAGTTTAGATTGATTACCGTTCTGGAATATGACCGATACTCAAGTACAGATTCTATATTTTAACAGTGATCAGGTGATTAAAGATCAAACTGGACTTGAGGATCGTTCTGTAATACGGACCTAAAACTAGACCCATATAATGATATACTAAAAATCACCTATAAAAGATACCGTAACTACTGTAACTTTCTTATCAAAAAACAAAAACGAAAGTACGATAAAGATCAGTTAACTAAGGCGCAAAAAAATCCAAAGAAGCTATGGGACACAATTAATAACATTACTCAGCGTAAACCTAGCAAAACTGTCAACGAGGAACTGTTAGTGCTGAAAGCCACTCCACAGGAGTCTGTAGACACAGTAAACAAATATTTCTCTAACATAGGCAATATTCTTGCAAACGAAATTCTGGCAAGCTCCACCGAAAGGTCCAATACTCATTCCGATACATCGGATAATCCACCAGTCTCATCTTTCGTACTATTAAACACTGACCCTCATGAAGTTCACACCGTACTGATGAGTCTGAAGTCCGACAGTGCCCCTGGTTGGGACGGAATACCGGTCAGCTTCCTTAAGGCTTCTCATGAATTTGTTGCCCCACTTATATCTCTCTTAGCTAATTTGTGCTTTGAGCATGCGATTTTCCCTGCCGCTTTGAAATTAGCCTTAATAACGCCAGTGCATAAGGATGGAGACAGGACTGATCCGTCGAACTACAGACCGATATGTCTTACCGTCTTTATCTGAAATTTTGTAAAGGTTAATAAACTCACGTCTAATTAAATATCTTAATAAAACTAACCTACTTTTACCCTCTCAGTTTGGCTTTAGACAAGGAATGTCTACTGAAGACGCAGTGTTGGCGCTTGCTACCGCTTTCGTCAGTAAAGTGGATAGCGGAAGCAAGTGTCTCGCAGTCTTCCTTGACCTTAAAAAAGCGTTCGACACGGTCTCTGTCTCCATTCTTCTGAACAGGTTAGAAACGAATGGTATAAGAGGTCTACCGCTGGCTCTGCTTAAAGACTTTGTGTGGTCGCAAGCAAAAAGTTAAATTGCCAAATTCATTAGTTCTGAAGAAACCATCACCTTTGGGGTGGGGCAAGGAAGTGTTCTCGGTCCGACATTGTTCCTTGTTTATATAAACAGCCTCTGTAACATGAAAATTGAGGACGGCCTCATCTTTTCATACGCGGATGACACCGCCATAGTCTTTAATGGCACAACATGGAACGATCGATCGTCCAGAAATCTGCCGAATGTCGCCTCGCTAAAATCGCAGTATGGCTGAACCGTAACCTTCTAACCCTAAACACTTTCAAATCAAACTTCATCACCTTCACCATGTATGACAGGTCCCAACCGTCAGCAGATTTCAAAATTAAGATACACAACTGCCACGATCCCTTAAACGCTGTTTGCTCTTGCACGGAAATTCATAAGGTTCCACACACTAAATACTGGAGCACGCAGCAGCGGTTTGTTCTCAATAAATATTCATCGTATAGTTTTTGATATCCATGATTTTAGTATGGTATAGATTATCTATACCTGGGTAATTGAGTACATTTAAGACCCAACTTCCAACATAACACAGATGACGAGACAGATCTACCGAACCAGGATCCGCCGCGCCGCTCGGCAGCCCGCGCAGGGCACTCTTCGAGCGTGTACTGTGCAGCGTCCTGGTTGCTTCTACAATGGTGACACATGTCGTGTCGTGACCTTCCATCATATCCTGCGCAGGTATGTACCAAATAACCGTGACCGGTGTATACCTGCGTCAGCGGGTAGATGACGTACTCACTCCTTTTGAGCCAGGCTCCGAAGAGCGGCAGGACGGCCTCGATGACGACGCCCTTGGTTGCAAACTGTAAGCTAAGGTGGTCTCCCCGCATCTCGAGTGCGCACTGAGGGCCAATTCTCGTAATTAATTTACACTATGACTGAACTGAGATTAAATTATGAATTGACCGAAAAATGGTATTCTGCTACTCTTAAAGTTCAGTCGTTTCAGTATAAACTCGATCTAGTCTCATTCCGATCTCAATTTAGACGATTATTTAATTAAAATTTAGTACATGTGACAGTTCGAAATGTTAGCAGAATACCGTTTTGACTTCGATCAACTTTCGATCCATTTTCGATCACATCACAGTGTAACGTTTGACGTTGTTTGTTAGTTTAGGAGAATACCTTTTGTGACATTTTTGACACGGAGACTAGATCGGAACTATATTTTTAAATTACGATAATTGGCCTTCTGGTTGTCGCACATCACAATGACTCACTAATGACTACGCATCTACTTATCTGAAAACCGCTTCTGATATATATCATAGAAACTGGCTGAAAGTAATCTTGTTGCTGTATTATATTGATATCTGGCAAAACTAATGAATATTTTGAAGACATTTTGGAACTACTATATTATGAAAAGAAATTATATTTTAAGGCAGTGTTATTTTACGAGTGCTACGTAGGATTCTTATATAAAATTTGCGTAGTACAATGTATGATATTGTAAAATATCATCACAGTTTAATGAATATACTCGTATATATATAAATAGAAACTGACTGACTGAATAACATACCAAAGCACAGCCTAAACCACGGGCTAGAAAATTGAATCTTTGAAAGTAGATATCCTTTATTTCAGGTACCTCTTCCCTCACGAATTTAAGTTCAGTATTGATTGAATTTCGAATATGGGTCTGTATTTGAGACAACAGTTCCCAAAACTCCACACGGAAGCACATTACGTACCACTTCACTTTAAATCTTGACCTTTTATGATGTAGGCATCGATTTAGGAAGGAATTTTAGGAATTCCACACCGGTACGGTGGTAAAATAGGGGTACCTTTCAGGTTGTATGAAATTCCATCGTTTTATAAGTTAGATCTATGAAAATCAGTGTTTGGCTTTTACGTTCAAAATAAAAAAAACGTGTTTCGGTGTTTTTATAAATTCTACCCCTAAATTGCCTATAATACCTTAAATAGAGGTAAAAGAGGGGGTGAAAGTGTGTATGGAATAACCGTTAGTTTTTCAGAAAACGGTTATTTATATTTTTGTTTAAATAAAAAAACGTGTTTCGATGTTTATGAAATTTCTACCCTTAAGGGGGTGGGTGAAAGTTTGTATGGAATATCCAATATTTTTTATTCAGATAAAAAAAGGAAAGCCATAATTCAGCGTTTCAGAAAAATCTACTTTAATGAGGGTAAAATTATAATAAAACAATTTTAAACGGATTAAATCGCGTGTATTATTGATTTTTGTTTTTCCTGACGTTTCGAACACTTTGCAGGGTTCGTGGTCGCAGAATTATTATTGGTATACGCACCAAGTCAACAGCGTCAGGTGGTCGGGGGCAATGTCGGAGCCATATCGATTACAATGTGGTGTAAGGCAAGGCGGACTGACCTCACCCTCGTTATTCAACCTTTACATGGACGCGCTGATCGTCGCGCTGAGCAGTCAGCATGTCGGATGTCATGTAGACGACGTGTGTATCAACAATTTAAGCTATGCAGATGACATGGTTCTGCTGAGCGCGTCGATTTGTGGCCTAAGGAGGTTGATGGCGACATGTGAGGGTTATGCTGTTAAACACTGACTTGTTTATAATATTAAGAAAAGTCAGTACATGGTCTTTGAGGCCGGTGGGGCTATATGCCCCGACCATGTACCACCTATACGTCTTAATAGTGAACCCTTAGACAGGATGTATCAGTTTAAATAACTTTTATTTTTTATTGATGTCCAGTGGAAATTCTACATGGAACTTCCTTCACCCCGGGGAAGGGCGAAGGGGTATGCCGGACTCTCGTATTCCACTCGTCCTTACCATGCCGTGTGGTGCCGGCTACGAATAGCACCAACCCATCTCATCCCGTGGGTGTCTTAAAAGGCGACTAAGGGATTAAGCCGGAGGATGGGCAGCAGCGTCCTTCGAATACATTAACAACGCAACTGCGATCGCCAACCCGCCTGCCAAGCGTGGCGATTATGGCAAAACCCACCCAATGAGCACACAACACACCGATGTCGGTCGTTGTGGTGATCTTTGAGAGAAGCCTGTGTCTAGCAGTGGACTTTATTCGGCCGAAACGACGACGAAGAACGACCTAATACCGTGGCTCCGATTTGCTGGATGCAATATATAGATGGGGAGATATAATAAAGGGGGAGACCGCTTTACAGTTATCCCCTCCGAGATGTGCCTAAAAACGAGGCACCAATAGACGGCTCTAGTGCGATTGTATCGAGGACCTCTCTTTCGGTGCCGAAGATAACAGCTCCGGTGGCTTTAGCCGGTAGGAGTCCGGCCATCGCCCGACGGAGGAAGTACACGATGTACTTCCACCGGGATAAATATAAAAAGTAGTTATGACCAGTGCTAGATAGTCTGATATCAAGCACTAGTGATTAAACTTTAGACATTACTGTGCTCCGGTTTGAAGGGCGCTGTATTAGAAACTAAATAGCTGATGTCTCTAGGGGTGAGATTCAGAAACGAGTCTAAGCGTGAACTTAAGCTTCCATCTGTCAAAATTAGGGGCGTAAGTAGTGCATTTTGCGTTAGTGACGAGCGCAATATAATTCCACGCAGGACTTATCCTGGGTGCTCTAGTGTGATCATACGAGGACCTGGAGCCTCCCTTAGGTGCCGAAAATGACCGCCCCAGTGGTTTTAGCCGGTAGGAGTCCTGCATACCCCTTCGCCATTCCCCGGGGCGAAGGAAGTTCATGAAGAATTTCCACTGGGCACCAATAAAAATAAAAAAAGGACTTATCCTGGGTAGCATGACAATTGTATTGACAGGCGTGACGCTTACCACTAGGCGGATGTCTTACTCGTCTCGCCACTGGGTCGTATAAAAAATAATTAGAGACGAAGGTAGATAATTTATTTATTATTACAAATATTCGTTAACTTGTCTTTATTCGCGGCGCGGCCTCGAACATGGGATCGAGCGTCGGTCGAGCGTCCACCGGCAGCGCCGGCGTGAGCGCGGCCGGGCTCTCGGCGCCTAGCGCTGCGCACCAGCGACGACGTGCCCGGCAAGGACGCTGCGAGTACTGTTGTTTACTTAATTTTACATTACAAAACATGTTACACGTACCGCGTGGTTCTCGAAAAAGGCGACTAAGGGTTGATATCAAGAGAATTGGCAGTAGGGCTATTAACATACTGCAAGTAGCAATCCGCCTGCCAAGAATGGTGAATATGACAATATCCTCTGTGAGTACTTATTGTGGTGACCATTGGGAGGCCCATTTCCAGCAGCGACGTTTACATAGTCAGTATGTGTAAATTAAATGAATTCTACAAAAATAACTTATACCTCTTGGCGACATAATGCCACTGCGCACAGTGGAGCAGGCTTGCTTCAGCGGCTCATTTGCAGATGGCACGAAGTTCCTGAAGAGATGAATAATGTTTTTGAAATAGAACAGAATCAGAAGTGTAACGAACACAACTTACAACTCATCATCATCATATCAGCCGAAAAACGTCCACCGCTGAACCAACCCCTCCCCCATACGAGGACCGGTTACATGCCGTGTGTTGTCATTTTGGAGGGAATTTGACAACTGCTGTTCCACAGAAGGGACGCTGTTTCTCATCCCAGTAGTTTAGAGTAACTTCTTTTTTAACCGTTGCCGTGGGTGCGTTTACAGTCATTAATTCCACATACAATACACCCAGACCCGGAACAACTACCTGCAGATCATACAAATGTTTGTTCCGTGTGGGAATCGAACCCACGGCCCCCGGCGCAGCTGTCGCATGTATCAGCCACTACACCAGCCGTGCCGTCGAACTTAATCGCCTTCTACGACATCTACGGAAAGAGATGGAGTGGTGATATATTCATAATGCGGACAGCACAGAGAGAACACATCACATCATAACTTACAACTAGTAATACAATAATAATCATGTATTTGAATTTCTAAAATGTTGCTATAAGTCTTTCATTTGTCCAATGTGCTCAGCGAAAAGTCATAAAGCAACTACCTAATCCATACGATGGATCATAGCCCTTGCTATTTACTTATTATTTATTTATTTACACGCAAGGCTTATGAATGTCACATGATTAAGAAATAACATCATAATCCACATAAACAAACATTAAGTGATAGAGGGTTTTTGTGAATCTGATATTTTTTTAAATACTTTTCTTTGTTTAGCACACTTTTCAATAGTCACATTGAATATGTATGCTATGTTCAATATGTTATGCTACGTCATCCGTCTTGTATTTTTATAAAAATGTATCCGTGTGAATCGATTATGTTATATTTTGTAAATCGATAGTCTTAAAATGCTGTCAACTGTACAAGTTAATGTCAAAAGTAAACTAAATGGTAGATGGGTACCTCAAAGGAAGTAATTATATTAGAGCAATTATATGCTGCTTTAAAAAGCAGTTTCAATGAGTTTCAGCACGGTTTCCTTAAAGGGCGCTCAACGACATCTAATCTCATTCTGCTCAATGAACACATAACGGAAGCTATGTGTAAAAGCAAGCAAGTCGATGTCGTTTATACAGATTACAGCAAATGTTTTGATCGAATTGACCACAACATGCTAATTCACAAGTTGGGAATCATTGGCATAAGAGGAGATTTGCTAAGATGGTTCTCATCGTACATAGCCAATCGGTCTCAAGCAGTAGTAATTAATAATTACATATCTGGCTGGGTTATCATACCGAGTGGTGTGCCCCAGGGCTCACTGCTTGGTCCTCTATTGTTTTTAATATTTGTAAACGACATCGACAAATGCTTCCATTACTCACAATTACTTTGCTTCGCTGATGATATGAAGACCTTTAGGGCGGTCTCAACGGATTCTGATATTATAGCGCTCCAAAGCGATTTGATTCGGTTGGACGCCTACTGCTCTGAGAATAAACTCGATCTAAATCCGTCCAAGTGCTCTGTAGTCACTTTCAGCAGGAAGACAAATATCATTCCATCTGATTATTTCCTTAAGGGTCTTAAACTTCAGAGATGCTACAACGTGCGTGAGTCATCGGAGTCATTCACGATTCTAAGTTGCTCTTTCAGGACCACATAGATAATATTGTTGCCAAAGGCTCACAATCATTGGGATTTGTAATGCGTACGTCTAAAAGCTTTATAAATGCTAAAACTTTTAAAATCTTATATTGCACATTCGTACGTAGTATACTAGAATATGCAAGCCAGGTTTGGAACCCCTGTTACGACATATATATTTCGCGATTGGAGAATGTTCAAAAAAAATTCATTAAATATTTATGTTATCGACTAAAACTTCAATACTCTTCTGATAATTACCTCAAACTTTGCGCTAAATTTCACATCCTTCCCCTAGCTAAACGTTGTGCGATAGCTGATGTATCTTTTATTTTAAATATACTAAATGAATCGATAGATTGCCCTGGTCTCCTATCTAAAATAAAGTTTAACGTACCTAGAACAGCGGCAAGACACCATAATCCTATACATCTCCCCTTGGTGTCCACCAATTACCGTCAGAATGCGTTTCTGTGGCGAGCGAGTAGAAGTTTAAATAAAGCATGTAGAAGGTTTGACTTAGATATATTTAACATTAAACTGGAACCAGTAAGACGGGTACTTAGTTTAGATTTTTTTGATAAATATAAGTTGTTGGCTTAATAGTTTTTAATAAAATGTATATTTTAATTTGACTGCACTGTTTGCACTTAATTAAGAGTTGTACTCAAGTTCTTAATCGTGAAGACCTATTATTGGCTTCGTGTCACATTATAAATGTAGTATTAAACTAATTGTTAAATGCTGTTGGTCTTCCAAATAAAAATAAATAAATATTACTTTAGCAGTTTTTTAACCGGCAAAATTATGACTTGGTATTTTAAAAGATGTAGTGAATATTAAAATAAAAAAAATTGATACCAATTTGTTTCTGATACAAAACGAAATCACGAATGGGCATTCTCTTTTAAAATTAGTTCATTGACTGTTAATGCGTGTTTTATGTTTGGTCAAGCGCATATCGTTGTCTTTATCATTTGACAACAAACCTAGAATGCCTTAATCTACGGTAAAAAATCGGAATACTGTCTGCATAGATTTTTTTTAGTAATAATCAGTTTATCAATAATAATTTGCTCCAATATTTCTGATATAATATCATAATTAAATATTTATAATGACTAGTGTTTTCATTGCCTTTCTTCGAATACTACTTTTACGTATTCGTAAAACTAGTATTCGCTGCAAGACCATCACACTATACACAGAACGTAACAGCCCTAATGTCCCCATTCCCTTCCGCAAGGCCCGCACGACTGCTCTGCGAAGACGCCCTGCGCCAAATGACTATTCTGAGTTACATATAGATCTATGGAACAGTTCCGATAATATCAATATATTGTATTAATCAGTTCAAAATAAGTTGGGCTATTGACATGCTCACCTGGACCTCTCGTGCGCGGCTATGAGGCGACCGTTGCCCTTGTTGATGTGCAGTTCACGCACGTGTCGCAGCAGGCGCGACAGGCTGGGGAAGGGCGCCTGCCCCTTGCGTACACGCACGCAGTTGCGCCACAAGCACGGTAACTCGGCCGCCACGCCGAGGTAGTGCTGCTGCACGTGCCCCTCTGTCGACACGCATGCGCGCGGACGGCCGGTTAGATTGCAACCACTCGACATATCGATGCAAAACTTTATTGGTCCGTCTATCTGTTAGCTTATTATAATATCTCCTCGGCTAGACCGCCTATTATAATTATAGGAGACCGACCGTAAACTTAATGAAGCGTGCGTTACCTGTTCCAAATTAGTGCCGATTTTTAAACAAAGATAGCATCTATAAGCTGCCTTAGCTATAGTTTGATCGGCAGTTGCATAATCAAGATAATATACAGAATTTAATCTATGGTTAGGTTGTGGACAATGGACCCGATAGGGTTGAAGTGAGTTCGGCTGATGCTGAATCCGTGAGAGTCACAACAGAATAGAAGAGAGAGAGAAAGAGCCCTACGTTTATTTACAAAAGTTGGTCTATTGCCTTTTTTCACTACATGGGTTACCTACATTCTAAAGTGGTTGCTCAAATGTATATACCCATGAGCTAGACAGTTAAATCTATTACTACATCCTTCTTATTCTTAATTTCTCGGTTTACTCATTAATATATTGTTACGAGCCCGGGTTCGGGATAAATTAAATTTACCAATATTCACGGTACACACAATTTAATCTTGATTTCAATTAATATCGCTTATAAAACTTACACGATAATTGCCTGGTATTCCACTTGTTCTTCACTGTGTCGCGGAGTAAACTGAACTGTCTGTCCTTCCATCGCGGCCGCTATATATATGGGCCGACCGACACTTTGTAGAAAGTTCCTGAATGTTCGCTCTCTAGAATTTTCCAGACTATGTGGTTCCACTACTAGACACCACATGGCGCCACATAGAACAATCCCAAACATTCTGGAAGTTACTACAAACTGTAGTACAGCTACTGGATAACAGATGGTGCTACGTGTCTTATTTACGAAGAATTATCCAGAACACTCTATGAGTTTCTACACGCCTTAGTATCGCTACTAAACACAAGATGGCGCCACGTTTCGCTGTTGTTTACCGGATGGCGTAACAATATAAACACTTACTGTTACACTTACCTCCATTCCCCCCTGTACAGTGCTCCATGCAGTGACTGAGGTCCTCAAACTGATAGTCGCAAGTGTCCCAAGCGCACTCGAATATCATTTCCATCAGCGGCTTCAAAATAAAACATGTTTTATCAGCCTTTCAAAGTTATATTTAATTAATTTGATTCTAAATGGGATTGACTAGGAAGTATTGAAGTAAGTTAAAAGTTACAGATAACAAAAAAAACTCCATTGTCACGCCACTGATTACGATCGTCTGCTTTTCTCATCCAACTCATGCCAGTCACCTGTGAAGGTCGTCACTCCACCGAACCTGAGGTAGACCCTACATTTACCGAGCCGCGGTGTCCACTCACGAACAGGCTTGCCGCAATGGCCATCGATTCTACGGTAATATGGCCAGCCTATTGCCACGTCACCTTGCTAATCCTGAGTCGCCTTTTACGACATCCATGTGGTGATATGGAGTGGTGCTATTTTCTTAATCTGGACACCACACGGACTACGGTACGGACGGTTTATTTGTGGCCAGGATCACCCATCAGCAACTTGGTCTGAAGTAGACGTACGTACAATCTTGTGGATTCTGAAGTTCTGAAGTACTAAGAAATGAGTGTGCCGACCCAGTGAAATGAAAATTTCCTGAAAAAGGTGATATCATGTTGTACTGGGATCGATCTATCATCACTGATAGGAGTATTGTTGCCAAAAACCCGATATTGTGGTGATAGATCGATTAGAGCGCCGCATGATTGTTGATGTTAACCGCATGACGAATCTTGTGAAAACCCAGAAAGTTAAACAAATTAAGTATCTTGACTGGGCACACGAGATTCATGAACGTCATATCAGCCAAAGGACGTCCACTGCTGAAAACAGCCTCCCCAATAGGTTTCTAAAATTGTATTGTCATTTAGAGAGGATTTTCCAGTACTCATCACGCTTGGCAGGCGGTTTGGTGACCGCAGTATGGCTACTGTTCTACAGAAGGGACGCTGCGCCCATCCCTCTGCTTCAGTGTTTTAGCCGCCTTGTACGAAAGACATGGGTGGAGATGGAGTGGTGATATATGCTTAATTCGGACACCATACGGACAGGAATGGCTAAATCAAATCGAAAGAAGTTTAATCCATATCTGAATAATGTATGCACTTACATTCTGCGCCTGCATCTCTTCGGCGAGGCGTGCGGATGACTCCTCGTTGCAGCAGGACGCACGTTCCACCCATCTCTGCTTGGTAGAATCCGGCAACAAGCGCCACTCGTTGCCCACTATCCGCGAAATCTCGCCTAAACAAATACACTATTTGTATACACGTACCTTTCAGTCACATCGGTATAACTTTCGCGTCGACTACCGTGAAACCACAGAAAGCTGTGGTTTCACGTTTGCGTGAGTATGTTTAGTAAGAAACTTTAAAAAATACCATCTTAATAACTTTTTTAAATCAGTCCTTCCACACAGAATGGACAGTTATAACTAAATAATAACTAACTAATAGTTAAAACAACAAATTCTGCGCTCTATGTTTTTCCATAATATATTTACTCTGTTCTAAGCGTTGAAATGTTAATCCTGTCACAATACCAGGAACTGAGTCTAGTTTCAAAATAGAGGCAGAACCAAATGTAAACATATTTTTCCAACATTATTGCTTAGGTAATATGTTTTATTTTAGAATATATTTGCACTTATTTAAAAAACGACTCAGTTTTCGAGCGCAGTTTTTAATTTATTGCTTTTACCTTTCCTCAGATGACAGATCTTTAATACAAATATATTGCAAACGTAAATAGACTTGCCGTGTGGTACCGGCTAAGAATACCACCACCCCATCTCATCCCATGGGTGTCATAAAAGGCGACTATGGAATTAGCAGGAGGATGGGCAGCAGCGTCCTTCGAGTACATTGCCAACTAAACTGCGATTGCCAACCCGTCTGCCTAATCGTGGCGATTATGGCAAAACCCCCTAATGGGCCCACAACACAAAACCATGTTACCTTCAGTATAATTAAAAAGGCCTTTAAAAGTTTAAGTATTAAAAATACCGAGGGTATTTCTGTTAAGGTACTAGAATCTGTAATTGGTAACATTGCTCCGATACTAGTAAGAATGTTTAAACTCAGTATATAAAGCAGCACTTTTCCTGATCTGACAAAACACAGTAAAGTGGTCCCAATGATCAAAACTGGCTACAAGCTTCATCCCTCAAATTATAGACCGATTTCTGTTATTCCAGCTTTGAGTAAAGTCTTTGAAAAAATAATGCTTGATCAGATGTTGTCTCATTTTACTAAAAATAGGATATTTCATTCCTTGCAGTTTCGTTTCTCAAAAGGTAGATCGACGACAGACGGTGCGAAACTAGTCACTCAAGTTTTAGAAGCCTGGGAGGGGTCACGGGATGCTGTCGGTATCTTTAGTGATCTTTCCAAGGCTTTTGATTGCATGGATCACAATACTCTCATTTGTAAGTTAAGGCACTACGGAATTCGCGAAAGAGCTCTCGAGCTACATACATAAATACACATCCCTTATTTTTAAAATCAATAGAAAAGATGGGAGAACTTGTACAATTTTTAAATGATAGCTTATCTTCTCTATCTAAATGGTTTGCGGGAAAAAATCTTATGCTGAATAGTATTGAAACAAAATGTTAAAAATGTTCGTTACCAAACGTACCAAAAGTCGAACTAAACTTAGCGCTCGAACTTGATGTTATAAATGAAACTGTTTTTCTAGGTATCACTATTGATACTAAGTTACAATGGGGAGCTCACATCACAGCTTTGTCAAGCAGATTAAGTTCTGCTACTTATGCAGTAAGCAGTAGGCAGGTAACTGACGTAGACTGATTTCGCGTATTTTCATAGCATCATATCCTATGGCATCCCACTCTGGAGGGTAGCTGCTATGCGCGCTATCTACGACATGGATCAACGCAAGTCACTTTATATCTTTGAGATTATAATGTACGTGCGTAAAATACGTTACAATTCGTCACGCACTTTCATCGAGTCATTGGCGTCCAGTTCCTTAAAAACATAGCGTAAAATTGTTTTTGTAAATAGTCTGTAGCGTGGTATTGCCATATAGTTTTTTTATTGGTCAGCGTCGTCTCATGAAAATAAATTGTCCACACAATTATAAGGTCATTCGTGTCGACCTCATACAACGTGCGCATCAAAGTGCGTACAAATTTTTGTGGCGTACTGGAAATTACCCTTTTAATTTAACAGAACCTATGCAGTCGAAATGCAGTAAATTTGTCTACCACCATACCCAAAACCCAATAAATAAAAAAACAGATACTCACCGAAAGTCGAATTAGGATTATTTGCGATAACAACCTTGCGAACTTCACTGGCATACAGTATGTAGCCAGTTACAATCTTCCGTTTCTTCTTTATACTGCTCGATGGGGTGGCTGTACTGCTGGACCGCTCTTGGCTGGGTGTGACTACCATTGATGTATTGTAGGGGTGGCTGTTTCCAACTGTGTAGTAGAATTTGTGTTTTAGATAAAATTGAATTCCGTATGGTTTCCGGCAAAGTGTAGACCACACGTCTCCAACCACGGGTGACATAAACTGCGACTTGATGATGTGCTAATATCAACATACTATAATTACCAATCCGCCTGCCAAGCGTGGTAATTGTGGCAATATCCCTCATTGTAGTGATAATTGGGCGGCCCATGTTTAGTAGCAGCTGTAGTGTGTATGTGTTTGCGTGCGTTTGCGTGGGCGCGTGTGTGTGAATTATACAAAGTAGGGGTGGCATTGTGACCACAACTGATCCCACCTATCCTATATTGCGATATTCAACCGTACGCATAGCTGTAGTAGCTAGCGAGACGTCACGTGCCTTTGTTTTTTTTAAATATTTTTTTAGTGGTGATACGAGCATGTCATTCACCTGGTGGTAAACGTGATGCTTGCTCATAACAATAATAATGCTTACTCAGGACTACTACCAGTCTCTTATGCCCAATCGTTTTAAGAGCTACAGTGCCCTTCTCACAAAGAACTCAGTAATATCTAAGCTAACCACTACTGCTATCTGGCACAGAGATGGGGTACTATAGAGGTTCAATGGCAACTCAGAAAAGAGACAATATTAAATATTTTTGTATATGGTGTGAATAATATGTGTTAGACCAAAAAGGCTGCGCAGTGTGAATTCGTAAGATTCGTCTGTCCGGTTTAAACTTGGTTACTTCCATTGTGACAATTATTATAATATACGTCTCTGAAAGTATCAATCAATTTTATTTCTACGCTATCTGCTGCTGCCCCCAACTCTCGGTACTAATTAGTACTTACCTAGCTAGCCTCGTGCAATAAGAGGTAGGACCAGTGTTAGGAGATAGAATGCATTATTGAAAACTAATAGTGCTAAGTGCTGTGAAAGTTACCAAGAATGGCATTAAGAAACCCTCCCATAGAGCTAATGTTTCATTAAATGACGAGGTGTGTATACCATAGAGGTAGAGAGGTTTTTTTTTGATATAATATGATTGATTACGAACATGAGACATCAGGCTATAAAATATAAATAATCATATTTACCTATAGATAGAGGTGTGGCTGGCGAGGCTAGAGATGAATCATGGAGCGATTTTTCTAGTGGCCTCTCCACGTCTTGAGTGCCTTCAGGCAGTTTGATCAGATTCGTTAACTGAGGCTTGCTATCCTGTACGCAAAATATTGGTTATATAATAACTGTTGCTGTTGTTTGTGGCTCGGAGACTCACGGATTCGTTTCATTAGCATCCGGTCTCGGATCCAAACCCTGGCATCCAATGTGGTTTTAAGAATGTCTTATGTATTTTTTAAGTTAATCTAGCGATTAATCCAGACACCACACGGAGTATATTTTCATAGTAATACCTACGATAAATGGATATCAAATAAAAGGGTTTGAGAGAGGAATGCGATAAGTGACGTCATTCTGAATCTAATATGGCGGACGCTGGAAAATGTTAATTTGTCATTGCCATAGCAACCCCGCTGAAACTGCTATATTAATTCATATCATGGAAGGTATAAAATATCTGATTCATAAATGTGAATTATTTGAAGTAAATTTTTCAAAAATCAAACACCCTTTTCTTCGGTTTTAGCCTCATATAACATACCCTTGAGTCCATGGAGTTTACATTGGGATTGAACGACTTCTGAGTGAAAGCACTGGACGTGATCTGCACCGCTCGCACCGCCAGCGGGGGTGGGCCCAGCGGTTTCGGGAAGTAATAGATCTACATGTAGAATAAAGTGATTTAATCATTTCATAATTTGTGACTTGCAGAAAACAGAAATATTGTTTTTATAAGTTCTTTATATGGTACTGCAGACGAGCTACTGCCTGCCTGATGAAATATAGTAACCATACCCATAGAACATACCTCATCGATAGTGACATCCTTGCTATGTTCAAGCTTGCGCATTCCCGTCTTCAGTTTGCGCGCCCCATGGTTCGACTCGTCGTACATAGAGTCGCAAATGTATATGTCATTCTCTGCTATCTCTGTCGGACGAGCTAGCAGAGAAAGAGACAAATATGTGTAAGATTGATTTGTTTTATGCCAGGAATTTACAATGATATAAATATTTTCCTTTTCAATAATATGATTAAAATCCGGCTAACTTTTATTTAAATGCCGTTGTGGACCATCGCAAAGCCAATTTTGGCAATGCTTCTTATGCAGTTAAATGAAGGCTAAGAACACTGGCTGGCTGATTAAGTATGTCGCAGACAGTTTGCGACAGGCGTAAATCGCTCAGACGCCGCTGTCAAACGTCACTTTACTGTCGGACGATTAATAAACTAAAAACTGTATCTTCACCTTTTATATTCAGGCGATTTACCACCGGCGGATCCTTGGCTGCGCGATAGCTGCTGTCGCTATTTTTAGATAATCAGGGTCAGTGGAGTAAGTTCGTCGAGCCAATTCTCAGCGAGGTACCGTGGATGCGGTGCGGATTTAGTGTACTTTTTATAAATACAGAGTTACTTTTCTTTGTTGATTGATTATACCAAATTATACTTTGTTTTGACGCAACTATATAAACATTGCATAATAAGAAACTAAGGTGTCACTAGAGTAACACATGATAGTAAAAATATTGATCAATTTGCTATCAACACTCTTAAAATAATAATAATTTGCATGATACTTACTCTTGATATAATCATCATAATCCAACACAGAGCATTTTCCAACAACGCCCACAAGCGGATTAGTAGCATACCTTGTCGTCAACAGTACCTCTTGTTTGTAGAAGGGCTGGAAATCAAACACACTCTTCAGTAAATTTTACTAAGAACATTTTTACTATAGAATGTATGGAGCTACACATAATATTGACTCTGACCTTGTTAATGACGTTTACGACTTCTGACGGTAAGATGAATAACGGGCCACGGAAATAGCACTTATTACTGCAACAGAAAGGTAATATTAATCTATACTAAAATAAGATTTATTTAAATGGGACTCCTGCTCTAAAATGCTATGATTATAGTAACATACTGGAAAAATAATAGAGGTTCAGGCAAAGACCTTTGACTTCATATGTGCTACCCCTTAACATAACATATACTAGGGGGTGCTTGAACTTGCATTGGCCAATAAGTAGATACGTAAATCGTATTATTGGAACCCATAGGACTCATATTATTAGGACTCATTTGAAAGGGCGCATATACCACTGAGACTGTGATGATCTCACCTTCACGATGGTCGACTCGGAAGGTGGAAAACCATCGTGTTTGGACTCATTTGAAATGGCTCAAGGTGACTTCTTGGGATTCGTAATTGTTTGGGAAGAACTCTTGGCCGAATGGGAATGCAGGTGGGATAAGTGTATTACGGGCCGTCACCTATATCAGGTCTTTCCATCCGTTCGTGAGCGGCTGGCAAGTGCATGGTTGGAAGTTGATCATTGCGTGGCACAATTTGTCATGGGTCATGGTAACTTTAAGAGTAAATTATTTAGCTTCAAGCTTGTTGCCTCACCATTCTGTCAATGTCAATGTTCAACGCCTACTGTTAATATGAACAGTCTGTACATCATATCATGTGGGAGTGTATTTTTTGGCAACGATGAACGCAAGATGCGTTCGAGCGGTTTTGCCATACCTGCTACTGGGATCAATCACAATACTGTGGCCTCGTAAATAAATAAAAAATCTGATTAATTTCGTTGGAGGATCCAAGACAGTTATTCATTTCTATAAGACACACCGAGCTTCAATGATCGGTGTTCCCTTAAGTCGTCGCCAGACCCCGACTTACAGGAGTTGCAGTAGCTGGGAATGTTTTCTTTTTATACAACTTGGTGACGAGACGAGCAAGTCATTCGCTTGGTATTTAGTCTCTTATGCCCAGTAATTTCACTAGCTACACAGTGTCCTAAACGGAGCACAGTAATGTCTAAAGTTTAAACACTACTGTTTAGCGGCGAATATCTGACACTGGGGTGGTACTATAATAGAGTTCAAACTCTTTAGGAGAAAAATCCTAGCCACATAGAATAAAAAAACATTATTTGAAATAATTATATGAGAATATTTTGACAGAGAAAATAAAAGAAGAGAATGAATTCGGGCTGCCGTCAGCACGATTGTCGATTGTAGAAAAAGCGAATTGTATTATCTTCTATATAAATAAATTTTATATAGAAATCAGTATCATTTCGGCTGAATGAAGTCCACTGCTGGACACAGGCCTCCCCCAAAGATCACCACAACCACCGATATGGATGTGTTGTGGGCTCATTGGGGGGTTTTGCCATAATCGCCACGCTTGGCAGGCGGGTTGGCGATCGCAGTTGAGTTGTTAATGTACTCGAAGGACGCTGCTGCCCATCCTCCGGATATATAAATAACTAGAGTGTATTAATTCCGAGCTCATACACAAGTTCCTTCCCGTACCTATAATACGCCGACCCAATCAGACTTCAGTTACTACAGTACCTACCTAGCCGGCCTCTTGCAATCAGACACCTACCAAGAGAAGGTGTGGTAGGCGTGTTCCAAAAAAAATAGTTTTGAATCGTTAAAATTATTTAAACAGCTTTCTATAGGCACACCCTTACCAAAGAAACGTGGTTGATTGTAAACATGATTAAAAATAAAGACTGAAAAGAAGTAAGGTATGTTGTTTTTACTTTACCTTGCATTATTACCATACATATTTTGAAACTGCGTATTTAAGAGAATTTTTCATGCATGTTTCGGCCTTCATATTGTTTGTAAACCGGTACTATAATAACGTATACTAATATACTCACTCGCCGGCCTTCCATATAGTGTCAACCTGCGCGATCATCTGCTTCCCTCCAACAGTGACTACGTACACATAGTCTCCTGTCTTGATGACTCCAGAACACTCAGTGTTGCACTGTTCGTAATGGGTGATCTCGTCGCCAGGTCCGAGGAGGTTATACATTACCACGTCCTAGAAAATAAAAATCATCATTGTTCGTAGAACGAAACATCTATACAAATAAATAAAATTGAAGTGTGTTTGTAATGTCAAAATAACAGCTTTTTACTTAATGCATAAGAAAGTATATACGATACCTATAACAAAAAAAATCAATTTTTAATTCTGTCTGTCTGTCTGTTTGTTCCGGGTAATCTTCGAAACGGCTGGACCGATTTTGACGGGACTTTCACTGGCAGATAGCTGATGTTATAAGGAATAACTTAGGCTACTTATATTTTTTTAAAGTAGGGTTCCGCGCAAAAAGAAACCTTTTTAATCCAATATGAATATTCTATGTCAAGTGTCTATATCGAAGTAGTCTAAATTAATTAATTTTAAAATAAAAGCGGGTGAAACCGCGGATCCCAGCTAGTCATTAATAAAATATTTAAAAATGTATAATTTTGACGTATTTCAATTCGCTCTCTTACGGTTCAACCTTAAACCGTGAACGTGTGCTCTATATCAATATTACTTTAAAATTTCTATTACAAAATACGAGGACGCTATTAAAATTGGTTGTGAAAATATCGGATTAATGTGGAATTCGTCAAAATAACGTCGGGTCATTTTGTTCAAAGCAGGTAGATAGTCGGAAGACGGCATTGACGATTGACGGCACGGTTGGTGCAGTGGCTGATACAGTCGGCTGCTGCGCACCGGGTCGTGGGTTCGATTCCCGCACGGAACAAATATTTGTATGATCTGCAGGTATTTGTTCCGGGTCTGGGTGTATTGTATGTGGAATTCATGTCTGTAAACGCACCCACGACACAGGAGCAATCATAGTGTGGGCCAACGTTTTAAAAAAAAACAAAAACAAAAAAAAGTTGCCGCAAACTGGTATTCCAATGTTTGACGGAAACGACTTCACTCGGTACCAAAACTTTTTAGTGCTATAAACAACAACAGTAAGCAAGAACCTATTCAATAACTTTTTATACGGGAAAGTATTTGACAATTGAAACTTTGTCTTTTCTTGAAGATTACCCTTTTACTGGGCGAGTCATATCCTAATAGTTCTTTAGGAATTACTCTTTGTGCTTCCTGTAATTGTTTATGCGGATGTTTGTTACTCGGCGGGCTGATTAGCTAAAACAGCAACAGCCGACGCGATAGCAGCTATCGCGCAGCCAAGGATCCATCGGTGGCAAAGCGTCAAAATAATTGGTATTACGTAATGCATCGCCCGCCTGTCGCTATTGTGGAAGATGCATAGTAACTAGCGCCAGTAGCCACCAGTAGAACTAAAAAGAATGAACGTTTTTAATTTCATTGATTTTCCGACAGAGGCGCGTCAGAGATCTTCGCCTGTTTAGTCGCTATCGGCAAATAGGTAATACCAAATTGACGTTTGATAGCGGTGTTGGAGCAATTTACGCCTGTTGCAAAGCGTCTGCGACTTAGGTAATCAGCTCGCCGATTTATTTCAATACCTTCTCAATAAATTGGATCGACTTCTTAACAACTGTATTCGCTTTATTTTGTACTTCGTAAATACGACCACGTCTCTTTTTACCGTTCCCAGCTTAAATGGCTGCCTATCCGTCAGAGATGGTCTCTCAGATCTGTTTGTCTCCTCTTCTCCGTTATTAACGATTCCTGTGCTCCTAAGTATCTAAAAGAATGTTTCCACGTTTTGAGTAGGTCTCACAGCCATAACTTGCGTGCTGCCGAAAATTTATTCTTCCTTCTCACCGCACATATTTAAATTTTTGAACTCCACCGCTGCCTCAGCAATCAAACTCTGGAACGTGCTTCCTCTAGATTTAAAAAAAGCTACAAGTACATTTTCATTCATACGGAAAGTCCTGGAATATTACTTGAAATCGCAGCATTCCTAATCGACACTTATGGGCATTGTTATAATGATTATTAGAATACGATTACGTATTATATGCAGTATGTTTTAATTTATGTATATAACATATGTATTGTGTATGCTACCGTCCTTTTAGTATCTAAATCTGTATGCACCTTATAATTATTATTCTTGAAGTATGTAATTTTTGTCATCACATACATTCACTTTTTCCTTGAATGGAGGCCCTATGTCATAGGTCTGCCAAGTTTTTGGGTATTGACAACCGGTATCCGTCACTCACCATACGAAACGCACTGTTGTTACCAACAATGTTGCTACTTCACGTATTCTTTGACGGCGAGGTACTTCTCCGGTCGAGCCACTCCATTAATGAGCTAGGGTCTGCCGCGCAAAAATGTGTTAATAGACTTACAGGTCGCTTCTCGTGCACCTTCTCCAATGTTTCTAGATCAGCTAATTCATCCTCGTGTTTCTCGACCAACTCGCTGAAGACGGTTCTGCTGGGCTCCAGTGGTACCTGGCGGAATTCAACAAAATCTTTTTGTTCAGTTGTAAACAATACAATGAAGGTACAGAATTTGACATTTTTAACTAATACAGCGGCACTGCTCAGGAATACCGTCATATTTAGATTACTTGACGCAGAATTTTCACTTAAAAAAAAATGTGAAACGAAGGATGATATAGAAGTAAATGCATATGCGAAAGGGGTCGCCAGCTCTTCGAAATAATCATACTAGAGCCCACACATCTCGGAGGTAATTAATGTAAAGCGATCACCCCCTATAGCGGCAGAGAGGTGAGTATAAAGAAGAGAAGAGAGATCTTGCCTCAAATAATTTAGTTATAAGTCAAATTTGCATGCCCTTGATGATCACTAAATGAGCTTGAACTTATAGAACAACACAACAAGAACCAAGTGATTTTACGCAAAAAATTAATAAATAAATATAAACAAGTCTATGAACATTCAAATTAATTCCTAATTATGATGAATATCACACCTCTCTGGGTATAAGCGTGGTTTCGTTCTCTGCGCCTTCCCACAACTTGATCTTCTTAAACCAGCACACTTTGGAGTTGTAGCGGCTCTCACATACATACACGTCCTTGTCGGCGAACCCTATACACAAGAAATAACAGTATTTATCGTTTTTCTTTGTTTGTCATCGCCGTTCCGTGTGGTTACCGATAAATAATTATCCACCACCCCTCCACCTCTGCGAATGGTATAAGGCGACTAAGGTTCATAACTGGAGGATGGGCAGCAGCATTCTTCCGTGTGCTACTACCAACATACTGCAACCACCAATCGGTCTGCCAAGCGTGGTGATTATGGCAGTATTATAATATATTGTCAATTTCTAGCAGTGAACGTTTACGGACTGATGAGTGTGTGAGTGGGGGGGTGCGTGACCGCGTGCGTACAGTAGGAAATGTGGATGTTTAGAAATACACATCTGCGTAACCATTTAGAGATCAGACGTGATAGTATATTATTTGTTTATCATTTATTACAGGGCATTTTTTTGCGATTTCTATTTATTGTACCCGAAAAATTAACTCCCCACGTTTGTTGGCTTTATTTAACTTTAGCGCCCAATCAAGGATCCCTCGCATCCCTATCACACCATTTTGTCCACCATATTGGACGGTTTTAGTTCCCAAATCCCTATGTAAAGTCGATAATGGCTGCAGTGATGCCTATCGACTTAGATGTGGCACCAGTACTAAACAGAAGAACATTTTCATTCGTCTTCCTGAATTAATAACCTCTGATAATCCTAATAAAGAGATTAAAGTAATATGTTTTTTTTTGCTTCCTTAATTTAGAGTTTGAAATGAACTAATGAAAAAACCTATTTAATTGTGCATGTGCTGCCTTTCAGTGTTTATTACACGGTTATCAATCTTCAATGCTTGTATTTCATGGTGTCATAATCAGCCTATTACTGTTCCACAACTGGACACAGGACTTTTCTCACGATGATAAAGGTTAGGCCCTACACCCGTATTCAAGAATGATACTATGGCAATGCACAGTAGGCTTCAACCCACCGTGCATAAAATCTCGTTTCATAAATGTCAATACAGTGTGGGGCGACACTATGCAACTAGTTAAGTGCGCCATGTACCAAAGTAGATCATTAGCTATTTTAATGAACGCATAGTGTGGGAGTAAAAGTCAAAATCTGCCCTAAAAATATTGAAGGTTACTTATTTAATTTATTGTTTTGTTTCGTTTGTTGCTTTCTTTCGGTTATTTTGATTAATTATGAATGGAAGTGAGCAGGACTGACAGAAATTTCTAATAGCTGTGTATTATAAAATTGTTTTCATTTATTTATTTATACTTAACTTATGTGTGTTAAATAAATAACAGTAATAATTGAAGCTCAAAATTTATTTTTTAAATAACTGTTGTTCCAAAAATGCTATTTCTAATTAAGGTTTTTAATTTCTAAAATATGTGTCTTTACCCCCAATCAATAAAGTCTCAAGTTAACAAAAAAACCTTTTTGAGCGAAAAATAAATAAAATATTACTATAAAACCACGGCGTATAACGAAATACAGATTAAGGAAACGTCAACTTATTTTTGTTTCATTTTAATATATTATAAAGACAAGTTACAAAAATAAACCACGAATTTTTTGGCGTTATAAGACGGCACTTGATAGAAGTTTAGTGACAACAAGAAGTATCTCTTGGAGAAGTGCCGGCAAGAAACTCCATGGATACTCTTTTACAATAATTGAGAATACAATATTGATTAATACAAAAATGATTATTTGCCGTGGCAGTTGTAATATGTGTACCTTTGGGTCTAAACTTGAAATAGTTTTTGACGTTCATGACGTAGCAATGTCCTACGATCTGATCGAGCGGCACGACGCGGTACGTGGGCGTCTTGAACACCTCCTGTTGAAGGAACTTGCGCGTACGCACGTGAAATGTTTCTTGAGGCCTGCATGGGAAGGAAATTATGAAATCAGTCAGAAGTAAAAATGTAAAAAAAGATTGCTCTGGATGAATGATTAAGATCTGAAATCAAAATCATTGAAAGGCAAGTAAATGACCGGTAACAAAACGGCGCCCTTATCCACTCAGTGAAGTTTGACGCTATTGAAACTAAATTACATTGCTTGGCTCGCAATCCAAACGCAGTCATGCTTTAGGGTTTAACCCGATGGCCCTGACTGGCTTGTCTTAGACCAAACTATAGGATTACCACACTTAAAACATCAAGACACTGAGTGACTACATCGTGCATCGCAACAATTTTCGATTAGAATATTGTAAGGCAGATAAAATAACATTCAAAATCTGTAACGACGCCTGTCACCTTACGGCCGAAATAAATTATCAATCTAATCCAAAATCTTTAGATTTAAGGTTTAAAATTTGATCAGTTTGTGTTAGAAATGTGCTAATAACGTACCCAACGATTGAGATCTTCGGCCGTAAGTCATAACTATAGGCTTAGCCGGACGATGGGCAGCAGCGTCCTTCGAGTACATTTATAACTTGACTGTGATCGCCAACACGTCTGCTAAGCGCGGCGATTATGGTAAAAGCCTCCAATGCGCACACAACACAAACCCAAAGCGGTCGCTGTGGCAATCTTTGGGAGAGCCTTCTGTCCAGCAATGGATTTGCTTGGCTGAAAAGATGAACTGGGGTGCAATTCTCTAAGCTCAAACATCCATACATCCTTAAATACAGAATTGAAATAATGATGATAACCCAATTTGGTATTCGCTAAGACTGGTCCTCATGGCTTACCTTCTGCAGCGTGTCCTTGAATAGCTTCAATCATGTATTAGCGAATACCGAATTGGTTTTTCACCGTTATTTCGATTCTGTATTAATGGATGTATGGATGTTTGAGCTTAAGGAATTGCACCCCTGGTAACTTGCCTAAAGTAAATATTGCAGTACATGCAGGGCACGCCCTCATTGTTCGTCCACACCCGCTCCACCTGCACGATACCTGGCTCCTTGCTGCCCTTGTCTGGCTGGATGTACACGAAGTCACCTTTAGTGTACGCTCTTTGTTGGAGGGCATCCCCATCCGATGGAATGAAGTCGTCTGTGCTTGACCTGATGACCGAAGAAATATTATAAACAACACAATATTTCAACATGTTTGTTGAGATATTGTAATGTTTATATAATTTGTTTGTTGTTAACTCTGCTTCTCGGCAGTTTGTGGAACCATAGCGCCTCGGTTTTCTGAGGCGCTATCCGCAGACCCAGGGCGTGGATTTTGGCCACGTACAATTGCCACCGCTTGCTCCGCAAGCCGGATGGTTCCCTCGAAGGACTCCCCGCTGGCCAACACCAGAGTGTCATCAGCGTAACAGACTAAGCTGATGCCAGCAGGGAGAACGACACGCAGGACCGCATCGTAGGCGAGGTTCCATAAGAGAGGGCCGAGAACTGACCCCTGCGGAACCCCGCACGTAATCTCCCTCCGCTTTACGCTACCGTCCCTGCCCACGTAGCGAATGTGCCTATCGCGCAGATAGGCCCCAATGATGCCCTGCAGGTAGGGCGGACACCGATGATAGACTAGTGCCGCCCTAATAGCGCCCCACGGGATGGAGTTGAAGGCGTTGACGATGTCTAGACTGACCGCCAACGCCACCCCACCCCTCCGGGACACTGCCTGTTCCGACAGCGAGCGGACGCGAAGAATCGCGTCGATGGTGGACCGCCGCTGCCGGAAGCCATACTGACTTTCGGCCAGGTCGGGGCCAACTCGCGACAGGTGCTCAACGAGTCTTCGGGTAAGTATTCTTTCGAATAGCTTCGAAGCCTCGTCGAGCAGGCAAATGGGACGGTATGCAGAGGGAGACTCTGCAGCCCTTCCTTCCTTCTTCAAGAGAACCAATCCGGCTTCCTTCCAGCCGGACGGGAACACGCCACTACGGAGGCAACTGGTGAACAGCCGCCTCAAGCGGTCCCCAAGCGGTCCCCAAGAGACTGTAGCGCATACACCCACGCACGGCCCGGAATGCCGTCCGGACCCGGTGCGGTGTTGCGACTCTTCAGGCGGCCAATGGCTCGGCCCAGCTCCCCATCCGAAACCCCCAAATCCTCGGCCCAGTCCGAGGCATTTAGGGGTGGAGAGGGACCAGTATGGTCCCGAACCGCCGGAAAGAGCGTTGAAAGTACTCTCTCCAGCAAATCCGGGGCCATGGTTTCGGTCACCGGGGGGACATACGGGCGCAACTTGCCCACTACCATACGGTAGGGTCTCCCCCACGGATCCCTGTCTAGTCCCTCTAGGAGCTCGCTCCAGGACCGAGCCTTCGCCTCACTGATGGCAGTCTCTCCTGTGTACCTACGTTTACAGACATAAATTCCACACACACAATACACTCAGACTCGGAACTATCATACAAATATTTGTTCCGTGTGGGAATCGAACCCACAACTCGGAGCGCAGCAGCCGACTATATCAGCCACTGGACGAACCGTGCCGTCATTTGTCGTTGTTTGCCGTTATTTTAGTCTGTGTGCATCCTGGATCGGATACTAGCGTGTAGTTTTACCGAGAGTTCTGTAACCGATTATTTCCGATCTCAAACCAACTCGGTGACGCTGACAATATCGATAGATCTTTTATGATAAACAAAAATATAAATAATTTGTGTTGTAATGTCCATGTCACGTATAGTGCGTATATGTCGTATGCACTTTTTTAAAATAATACATTATGTTTGTTTGTTTTATTCGTATTTTTGTCAAATGCTTGAAATACAAAATTATGGAACGCCAGTTGGTTGTTTATTCTGAACCGCATCGTTTTAGTGCCATCTACCGCAAGATATGTAGCCATGTGTATGTGTTAAAGTACGCGTACGTGCGGACAAATTTTAATTTTATTTTGTATGTGCGTTTGTATATCCAGTTGTATGTTACAGTATGAAACACACATTGTTCAAATTATTCTCCAAATGAAAGGTTTCTATGTAATTACAGTTCCGAAATACGGCATTGATATTTTTATGAATCGAATATCATTTGCCCTATAAAGTTTCCACTTTGCCCCGCATTCCTCTCATTGTTACATCAACGAGCGTACAGCTGCTAATGCCAAGTAACTAAAGGTGTATATTTATCTCTTTCTAACAACCGGTACGCCGCACGGCATTCATTTTCTTTCCCTTTTCCTCGCGCACTGTTTAAGAGTTATATAATTATATGTACTGGTAGTCGCTACACTAAAAATTAAACTACTAATTGTATATAATACACGAACATTACTATTAGTAAAATGTCACTGTCGGCAACGATATTTCGATACGATATATATATATATTTGATTGTAGGTATATTATTACAAGAGGCCGGCTAGGTAGGTACCACCCCAGGGCCCGATATTAGCTACTAAGAAGTAATGTTTAAACTATAGACATTACTGTGCTCCGGTTAGAAGGGCAGTGCCTAGTAGCTAGTGAAATTACTGGGTATAAGAGACGAAATAACTTTACGTATCAAAGTGACGAGTGCAGGGTGATGCCTCGCAGGACTAGTCTTGGGTAGCATTCTAATAGTTCCGTACAGGCATATCGCTTACTACCAGGCGAATAACTGACTAGTCTCGCCACCAAGTTGTATAAAAAATAAAATTCTGTCTGTCTCGAGATTCGCGCAAAACTAATTTGTATGGAGAAGAGACTTGACGCATTCAGCTTAATTTACATTTGCAAAAGTATTTGTACTAGGCAGTTGGAAGTTAAGTTGATTAAATTTAGGGAATATAATCTCGACTCGAGATTGGCAGTTCGAGATCTCGCCTAATAAGTCTTGGGTCAAGATTTGGCCATTCCACATCTCCCCGACAATCTTTCGAGATCTCGATTAATCTCGACAGTAAGAAATTTCGCCTAATTGTTTACATGTTTTTTTATCACAAATGCTTATACACCAATGAAAATGAAAACAACCTACTTAAGTAGTAATAATGTTTGAAATAACAGCAACATATTTTAATCTTCTAAAAATCAGCACACACGCACACTAAATATCTATCAGTTATTTTGAAAATAACTTTTCAGGAAGCAGATGGTACTTGAAGGTGTTGTCGGCAATGCCGTACATAATTTCCATTGCTAAATATCCTGTTGATGAAAAAGCCAGCTCGGCCCCCTCGCTGGTTGGGGAACTACGGTAAGCAGGCTGTCGTGCACCAATTTCAGGTAGAACCCTTTTTCTCGGTCGAAATATCGAACGAAATTTTAAGAACGAGAATGCGGATGGCATACGGTATTAAATCTCAAAAATGGCTCGAGATCTCAAAGTCTATGAGGTGGGGTCAATAAACACCGTTTCATATTCCGGTCTTCCCTTAGCAGCACGTGTCGTCTTGGCGCCGGCGACCATTAGACCGCGTAATTAAACAAAGTACACATTTTTATTTTACGCAAGAAATGAAACGTTTTTTTTCTCTCTGTGTAGCAGTATACTTCGTGCATTGTCTATAAATAAAGGAAGGCAATATATTTTATATCTTGCAAGAATTACGCTTATAATTCACATCTAGCTGCGACACTGGTCAGTGCGTGACTAAATGAATGCGGGGCGATTACCTTGTTTTCATGTGACCATCGTAGAGCGCGGACAACGCATCTACACTTATAAAAACAACTTAGGTTGTCGGATGGTGCTAATAAAATAAAAATATATTTATGAAATGAAATTTATTGAAATGAATCTTACTATTTGAAAGAATTGTAGTACATTACAGATGGTCGAGTTATAATAAGATCTTAAACAATTCGCTAAATGTAGCATGCAAAATTAATTGATTGATACATTATAAAATAATTTGAATAAATTTGAAGGCAAAATAATTATAGAAATGCATGTCATACATTATATTGATTATTGTTGTACAAATGGAACGTCTAAATAAAATAAAATTCAGAATAATAGGATAATGTCAATTGAGAAACGCATGTACAGAATAAAAAGGATTTATCAATAAGCCATTTGAATAATGCTGATTTAAGATGATTAATTGGGAGTTCTTTATATACCGGTAACTTATTAAATATCCTAATAACCGTTCGATATCATATCAGCCACAGGACGTCCACTGCTGAACAAAAGCCGCCCCCTTAGATTTCCACAACAAGCGGTTACACGCTGCCTTCATCCAACGACTCCCAGCTACCTTCAAGAGATCGTCTACCCACCTCGTTGGAGGTCGTCCAACGCAAAACGCATTTTGCGGTGCGCGGTCTCCACTCGAGAACCTTTTGCCCCAACGGCCATCAGTTCTACGAGCTATGTACCACTGCCACTTCAGTTTCATAATCCTTTCAGCTATGTCGGCAACTTTAGTTCTTCTACTGATCTCCTCATTTCTGATCGTCTTGCTCATGTTTATTTTAAGGCCCACCTGTTGGGAAGCTCTGTTGAGATCGTGGAGAATTATGCTGAGCTCTTGCAGATATTCTGCGATGACTACGATGTCGTTGGCGAATCGAAGGTGAGTGATATACTCGCCGTTGATGTTAATGCCGAATTCTTTCCAGTCCAGTAGCTTGAAGGCATCCTCCATTGCAGCGGTGAACAGTTTCGGGGAAATGGCGTCCCCCTGTCTCACACGTCTCCGCAATGTAATTGCCCCCATGATCAGTTCATGTACTCGGGCCGACATGGTGGCGTTTCTGTATAAGCACTTCAACACTTCGATGTACCGATTGTCAATATGGCACCGCTGCAGAAACTGCAGTACTGCTCAGGTTTCGACCGAATCAAAGGCTTTCTCACAGTCCACAAACGCTAAGCGTAGTGGCAGATTATACTCCTCGGTCTTCTGTATAACCTGCCGCAGCGTATATATATCGTCTATGGTACTAAAACCTTTTCGGAAACCGGCTTGTTCGGAAGGCTGAAAGTCATCAAACCTGCGCTCCAGACGATTCGTGATGAGCCTTGAAAACGGCTTATAAACATGGCTCAGAAGCGTGATGGGTCTGTAATTCTTCAATAGAGTGTTATCACCCTTTTTGAAGAAGATCACCACCTCGCCTCTGTTCCACGCTTCCGGCGTTGTGCCCTTGAGTAAGACGGAATTGAATAGCTTCTAAAGGATAAGTACCGGTGTGCGACCCACTTTCAGAAGCTCTGTCGTAATTTCATCCCTACGCCTTGTTATTTTTAAGCTGTTTCAAAGCCATCCTAATCTCGTACAGGCTGATGTCCGGGATATCCTCGGTATAATGTCGGGTTAGTTTGGCTCAATTATTGTTCTGCAGCCATGTTATTATAGCATCAACCGTTTCATTTATTTCAGTGTTGTAATTAAATATTTAATAATAATAAAACATGTTTTATTTTCTGTGATAATAACTGCAACATCGCCCGCAAAGAGAGAGTAATAATGATTTGGTAGGTCGTTAATATACAGCAGAAAGAGTAACGGCCCCATCATGCTACCTTGTGGCATACCTGTACTATTGCACCTTATGTTAGACTTACAACTTCTTTATTTAAATTTAAATTGGTAATAGCTGTGTGTTGAGTTCCATTTGATAAGTAACTTTGAAAACATTTAAATGCTACGCCACGCAGGCCGTACATTTCACATTTATTGAGCAGAATTATGTGATCAGCAAAGTCGAATGCCTTGCTCATATCGAAGAACACAGTGAAGGTGCGTGTATTCTTATCAACATTTTCCGTAATTCTTGTTTTTTTATTATTTCGTCGTTACTTACTGGATAGATGAATAAACTGACATTGAGCTGTGATATTAAATGACAAGGTCCAACTGTAGATGTTGTTTTATTGTTAGTGGATGTCATATTAATAAAATAATACTTTAATGTATTAGACATGTCATCAGGATTAGTCAAAATAGTGTCATTAATATTAATTTTTGTAATAAATTTATTATCTTTATATAAATTTGTAGATATATTTTTTAAATTAATGTATAAGATGCTTTACATATGTTTTTTGAGTTGCGTATATTTTTTTTATTGTTAACTTTTGGGCGGCGAAGATGTTTTATTTTTAAATATGTCTTGTATTTTCTGTAATTATTATGACATAAAGTTTTGAACTTATTTTATAATATTTAGACCGCAAGTTTCTTTTTGTTTTACCCGACTTATGTGTGTACCTTTAGTGATCCATTCAGAAGTTCTGTTTTGCTTGTTTGTTGTTGTTCTACGTACTGGAAAACATAAGGTAAAAACAGTATCAACATATTGTAAAATGCATTAAATACCGTATTATAATCATCTTCTGAAGACCAAACTGTGAAGAAATATTGCCGGATTCGAACTTGGGATTCGATATACGTATATAACTATACTATATACTACTACTACCACTAGATACTATACTATATTATCAAAATAATATTGACCTAGTTTTCATTCTGTCAACTAACCTTATATCGATCAAACCACACAAGCAAGCAATGTAACAAGGCTTAAGTAAAAAGGCGAAAACCATCACCTTAAACGGTTAGATTGATCACTGACGAGCAAGCGTCACTGACTGGTGCGAGAGAACTAGCCTTGCGGTCCGACTGCTTATTCAGTAATCGGGTGTAGACAACTCAACCCAAATGGTCTCACCTGAAGCAGATTTCACAGCTTGACGAGTTCCACGCTTATGTGGGAAGCAGATGTTACATCAAACATAAACCTGCCACAGCACGATGGGGATAACCAAAACATTATCTTGCTCGTCGTACCTGCCGAAAGTTGAATAGATACCTGGTCTCATCCTCATTCTTCTCCTGTAACAGTTTATTCTGCTTCAAGAGTTCCACGCTAGTTGCCATGGTGTCTCTGGTTAAATCCAAGGCAGGAGATTGTAGGGTGTTACGACATAGTTCGTCGCGCAGGTCGATGTAGTAATATTGGAGCTCTACTGAGTCTTCGAAGATTTGGCTGTCCGTGTGGGAGAGGCGACGAGCTCTGAGAACCGATAACGATATCAATATATTAATACGTGAAGAAAAAACAATGTAGTCCTATTTAAGCACACGAGTGCACGCAGCAGTCTGAGATTTAGTACATTTAAAGTTCATATGATGAGGGACTGCACAAAGCTAAATGTATGTATAATAAACTTAAAAAAAAGCTTGAATTTCGACCACTACTTTATTATAAATGCGGAAGAAGTTAGTTTCTTTACGTATCCATCCTGTTTATAAGTCAAATATATATAACCAGAAAATGAAAATGAAAAATAACGAAGTAGTCGCTGGCCGACCTACGCTCTTATTCATAATAAGATAAAACATTACAATCAACTACAGTTAAAATATGTTTTGTCTATGTGTTCGATATCAGGAGAGCCTCTTATAGGGCTGGCAACTCTCCTGGTGCTAATATCAATCGGATGGCATTGAGTCTTTTCAAATAACACAAAATATTAGTTTTAAAGTGTAATTTTTAGTTAATGTACTAACTTATATCAGGTGCCGCGAAACTTTACTGCTACGAGGGCTATCTTATTTAAATAAATAAAAATAAACAAGTTTATATAAAATACAACAAACAAGCAATAACATTAATTATGTTCTCTTAATTAACCATTATAATGCCGTGTGGTGCCGGCTCAGAATGCCACCACCCCATCTCCTCCCATGGGTGTCGTAAAAGTCGACTAAGGGATTAGCCGGAGGATGGGCAGCAGCGCCCTTCGAGTACATTAACAACTCAACTGCGATCGCCAACCCGCCTGCCAAGCGTGGCGATTATGGCAAAACCCCCCAATGAGCCCACAACACATCCATATCGGTGGTTGTGGTGATCTTTGGGGGAGGCCTGTGTCCAGCAGTGGACTTCATTCGGCCGAAATGATGAATTAACCATTACATGATGATCCTAGCAAAAGGCTCAACTACATTATTACGTAAGTTAGAAGTTATTGATGTACAAGAGAGAGTTCTTATGAAACAACATATTATTATATAAAATAGATTGTTTCTATGTATTTGACACGCCGTTTTCGTTGCTCGGCGTATCGATATGCACAGATTGATGACCTGTTACTTAAATGCGGCAGCATCGCGAATTTTGGAGACACACTTTTCACAGATGAAACATCTCTGTCTAGGCATTCTTATTTGAAATCAGATAAGATTTGAAGGATATTTACAAAACATATTTTAACTAAAATAGATTTATATCACTGTGGGGATACACATATACACTATTTGTGTTGACGCGGAGGCAGCGATAAAGTATAGGTGTGAAGACTCGTGGCAGTCGGCGTAGAGTCGAGGTTGGCTAAACACGTGAGCACACGGACCTAAAGTGTAAGACAGACTATTGTGCAAATAAATATAAGTGTAACGTATGTGCGTGTACTTTCATTTCCTTCCGTACACAATACCAATACCCAGACACGCCAACTACAAGATCTCGATAGGGATACCACCCCAACATCACGATTTATCTTTTTATGAATAAGAGAGTAAGCCTATAAAAATAAATTAACCTTTCAAAAACAGCAAATATATCTTGTTGAAAGTGATCGAGCCTCTTGTACAGACCCTTGTCAAGTCTTCCCTTTATCAAGTTTAATGTGACGGCTCGAACTTTCTCGCCATTGGACACCACATCGTGCTCGGGCAGTTCAGCCAAGCTATCCGAGTAACATCTGAAAACATATTAAAATTTTAAAAAATATACTAGCGTGTGATGCGCTATACTAAATTCCTGTACAATCCCCTCCACTTAAGCTATGTATACGCTTGCGTGAAGGGTCAGAGTAAAGCGATTTCTCCTTAAAATTTAATCTATATATTAATATATGTACGTATACGTGAAGAAAATACTTTGTACCCCTTTTTAAGCACATTGCGCGCACGGAGCAGCAATTTATGTAATATGTTTCAAACACATTAAATTAAATTGAATGAACTGTGGTCGAATTTCGCCCTCTGGACGACCAATAGTAAATCTCAAATACGGAGCGCCTCTGCAGCACGGTGGTGTCGCGACAACCCTGCAGACTCAATGCACAAAATAACAAAGAGTGACTTTTTTATATACTACGCTAGAGGCGCTCATAGCCAGTTGCACTCACTGATCGGTAAACGATTGGCGAAGTTAAGCAACGCTTGGCGCGGTCAGTCTCTGGATGGGTGACCGCATAGTGGTATTTCAACTGAGACGCTCAGTTGTGCTTCGGAGGGCACGTTAAATCGTCGGTCCCGGTTGTTGTTGTCATTAGACAGCAATCGTTAAGCCAAGTCGGAGGCCTTTGGGCGGCATGAACAACTCTGACAACAAGGGTGGCCACTAACCATACGAAATATATATTCTACTAATGTGGCAAGATAGCATACGGCCCGCCGCCGGATGGTAAGCGGTTATCGCAACCTATGAGCGCTTGCAACACCAGAAGTGACGCGCGTTGCCAACCCTGTAATAATCTGCTGCATGATGTAGTCTCTTAGGAAACCCTCAGTAGGGAGTTGATTCCACAACCTGAGTGAGCGCAGGAGTGTGGAATTTCCACTGGAAACCAAAAAAAAAAAATATAAAAAAAGGTTCGGGAACCCGTTCAGCTTGCAGGCGGCCAGCGGTCAGCCGTTTCACTGGGTCCCCCTGACAGCCGTGCCAACACGACACAGCCTCGCACAACAATGGCAGTAATATAGCACCGCAGGTCCCCTGTACTAAAAACCAACCCTTCCTCGAAGAGCACTGGCAACCTTACCATAGGATCACAACACTGCAAAATAGCAGTGTTATAAAGTTATGATCTTCTGAAAGACAGAGGGTTCTACCCCAATCGGGCCGCACCTAGTTTGAGCAGGAAATCCCGCTATGTCCAGGTAGTAGTAGTCTTAATTAAATAAAATGAACGCATTTTTTCACATGTAAAAATACTTTATATATTTAATACTATATCTTACCTGCCCTCTTCATCTTGATGGTTGTATACGCTGGTGAAGAGATTGAGAAGCAGTTCTTGAACCGCCGCTGGTACATCCGGAACTGCGTCATCACCCTCCCTAAATAAAGAATGCTAGTTAGAATTTGTAACTTTGAGAAGTAGTAAAATACAAACTAACAAACTATTTAGTTAAATGGTGTGGGATATTAACACCATGAAGACATCATGCTATAAAAAAGATGGTATAACTTTTCATCGGCAAGGGCGAAATATTTGTATTATGGAAAATAATATAAGTGATTTCAGGGCGCAAGTAAAACTGGTCCATTGACGTAAACATTACCATATTGTCCCTTTTGTAATGTCAATGATACTCCATGAAGTTTGGTTAACAACTGATTTATTTATAATTGAACGTACACGTACAAAACGTACGTACAAAACTATAGCAAATACCCACAACACCTTTCACTCAATAGACGATTGCCAATACTTGTTTCTACAGTGGTGTACGATACTTGTAAACTAAAATTAATATATACCATAATATTAATAATTTAATATTTTTTTAAATATTTTTTTTTTTATTCAATATTTCGTTACAACAAGTTAAACTAACAAGTACAAAGTTTCTTAGATATATATAACAAATGTGCCTGAACTAGGTAATCCTGTGTTTCAGGCGAGAAGAGCTAATAAACAGTATGAAATAATCACAAAGTTATTATAATATTATAGGTACAAAGTAAAAAATAATCAATAGTATAGTTATAGGTAACAGTATCATTAAAACAATAGTAAAAATCGCAGTTTTAAACCAATTAATGTAAATAAAATATTACATTGTTTATTTTAACACAATTAATAATTTCTCTGTATCTTCGTATGACATACTTTGGAGGGCATCCTTAAGGGTTTTCTTACAGTTACTGTAATTGAGGGGATATATGTTTTTTATCGCATTCAGCCTATTGTAGAGAAGCGGGCCCAGGAACACGTAAAATTTGGATGTAAAAGCGTGTTTTATTCCTATTTTTTTAGTGCAAACTATATCTTTCCGTCTTTTATTAGTAAATTCAGTGCTATAGGGAAGGGATGCGTGCTGCTTAAGTACTATACTCATTATGAATAACTGTCGCACTGTTAATACTCTACAAGATTCATAGAGTAGGTTCGTGGGAAAAAGGAAAGGGCGGAAAGTAGCCACTTTGAGAATTGCTCTCTGAGCTCTCTCAATGGTTAGTAACAATGTTTTACCCGCTCCACCCCATGTGGTAATACAGTATGTTAATATTGATTGACATAGAGCAAAATAAACTTGCCTAATTATTTTTGCATCTGCAATGCACCGTAATTTTTTGAAGACAAATATTAACTTACGTATTCTATTATTTAAAGCTTCGATGTGCTGTTTGAATGTAAGTGTTTCATCTATTATTATACCAAGGTATTTTATTTTATTTGTATTTTTAATGACGGAACACGCGCATTGCTTGTCAGTGGGCACTTTACAATAATGAGCATACAATGTTGGGCTAGTTTGAATTGATGTTGGTTTGCGCATCGAAAATTTAATATAATTTGTCTTATCTGCGTTTAGTGTTAATAAATTTTGCTGAAGCCATCCAATAACAACATTAAATCCGTTCTGTGCATTCTTGTAGACTTCGCTTTGTGAATTAGCCGAAAAAAGAAGAGCAGTATCGTCAGCGTATGTTATAATCATGCCATTATCTAGCTTTAGATTACATAGGTCATTTATGTAAACTAAGAACAGAGTGGCTTCCAAAAATACTTCCTTGGGGAATGCCAAAGGACGTGTTTTTTTGATCAGTGCTGAGAACCTTACCAATCTTTACGCATTGAGTACGCTCTTCTAGATAACTTTTGAAGAGATTTAGCTGGGCGCCTCTTATACCTATAGTTTCGAGCTTGCGCAACAGAATAGGAATGGAAACGGTGTCAAACGCTTTGGCAAGGTCTAGGAAGATTCCTATAGTGTGGTGGCCTTTATCAATGTTTTGTGCTATATAGTCCGTTAGATGATGTACGGCATCGGCAGTTGATAATTTTGGTCTAAATCCAAACTGCGTATTAGACAATATCGATTTATCCTCCAAATATTTGATCAACCTATTATTTATAAGTTTTTCTAATATTTTTGACATAGAAGGCAATAAGGAAATAGGCCTATAATTTGTCACTTGATCTTTGCTGCCAGCTTTATACACAGGGACCACTACAGCTTTTTTGAGGCACTTGGGAAAAAGTTCTGTAGATAAACATTTTTGAAAAATATAAGTTAATGGTGGTACCAAAATGTGCCTGAATTGTTTAATAATTTTATTAGATATATTATCCCATCCAACGGCACAGTCATCTTTTAAACTTATAATTATCCTTTCTACCTCAGTTTCGTCGGTATCTAGCAACGCAAAGGATGTTAAGGTATCAGTACACCTAAAAGGAGGGCTTGCTAGGTACTGTGATTGGCCTTGAATAGATTCTGCCAGACTCTTACCAACATTAACAAAGTAATTATTCACTATGTTGGCCGATTCCAGTGGCGATGAGTACGTTTGTAATAAATCTGAAGATGACTCATGTTGTTGTAAGGTATATGTTACATTTTTTATATATTTCCAGATCTGTTTACTATTCGTTCCAGCTTTTTCCAGTTCATTTTTATCGTAATTAATTTTCACCTTTTTTAAGAGTTCATTACAAAAATTTCGATATCTTTTGTACGATAATTGCAATATGGAATTATCTGGATTACGTTTAGTTTTTATATGCAGTTTGTCTCTATGTCTCATACAGCGAATGAGACCTGGCGTGATCCACGGTTTTATGTTATAATTTTTGTTACTCAATCTAATATTGATTGTGTTTTTCTTGATTGCAAGTTGTACATTTTTTATAACATATAACATACAAAATTGAGTGTCAGCAGAAGAGTAAACTGGGTCAAATTCGATTTTACGTAAATCTTGTTCAAGTCTATTTATATTTAATTTAGATATTAAACGAGTGGTCTCTAGTTTAGGTAATTTACAGTCAAAGGTTAGTAGGACAGCATTATGATCGGTTATTGTCGAGTTAATAACAAGTGCAAGTGAGGGGAAATTCGATTTAAATATTATATGATCCAAACAAGAACCAGTTTGATGTGTACCAAGCGTGTGCGCGGGGATTAAGCCATGGAAGAAGCATAGGTTGAGGTAGTCCTGTGCAGCTACTTCTGTACTATCTGGAAGAATATTGATATTAATATCGCCGATTACAACTATGTTTTTGAAGGATGATAAGTCTTGCAAGGTGTCGTTCAGAGAGTTAGTAAAATTATTTATGTTTCTAAAAGAGGGGGGTCTATACAAAGCCAGTATCGCAAATTCAGTTCCAATTTTAATTAACAACCTGTTGCAGTCTTGCATATTCGGTTCCTCAACAGATACCTTAAGATGATTTCTTGCATAAACTATCACCCCGTCGTTTTGATTGTAATTTATATTACTTCTGTACATAGTATATCCCTGCATTAGTGGTACATTATCTTTTTTGGCAAGCCAACATTCTGTTAAAACAATAACGTCACAGTGTATGTTTAGTCGTTGTAGAAACGTACTAAAATGACTAAAATTCTTATAAATACTGCGTATATTTTGTGTTAGTATAGTTAATGGATTGCTGTAAGACGATAGATATTGCCTGCAATTTTCAACTTCACACACCTTTGACTCAGATACAGAGAAATTATCTAAGTCATCAATTAAATTATTAATCATATCTAAATACGTAAATTAAAAAATAAAAGAAAAAGGTCAATAAATACCCTAATTAGCGGCGCTCTTAGGCGCCTTCATAATCAATGGAATTTATATATCTCTTTTCAGCCATTATCTTCGCAGGGCACTCAGCAGAGCCTGTTTTGTGCTGGTCTGGTTTTTTGAAGTGCAAGCAAGTAGCGCATTTTGGTTCCCCTGCCTTCATAGTGCAATCCTCTAATGAGTGACCCTGTGTGCCACAGTGGCCGCAGGTGTGGGTTGATTCCCGACATGACTTGGCTGCATGTCCATACTGCTGACACTTATAGCATCGCGTGACCAATGTAAAGTCTCTCACCGGGCAAGATGACCAGTTCACAAATACTCGGTCTTTTGTTATTAGGGCTTTGCGTATGACTGGACTTACTTCTACTATATAGTTACAGGTCTCAGCGTCCTTTTTGCCTGATTTATGGCTTAACTTGATTGAGCTTAAAAACGCCTCGAGGTTGCAATCCTGAAGTTTATCTGCTAGATTTTGGTTGTACAAGCAATTAAAAACTTCGTTTTCTTCCATGGATGTGGGCACTCCGATAACTACTACTCTAGGCTTTCTTTTAGGATGTTCGTTGATAGTAAGGCCCGAGTTCTTTAGTTGCACCGATTGCTTCAGTTTCTCGATGTCGTCCTTCGTGTCGGTGCTGATTATGACACCGCCATTCTTGGTTTTGCGCAGGCCTCTCACATGCAGTTTCATTTGTTCAGGGCAGATAATTTTTTGGACAAGTGATTTTGTCTCCTCGCTTGACTTCAATTTATCATTGGGATAAATGGCCACTGAACTGAAATTTATCGGCTGAATGTAATTGTTGGTACCTTTTTTTACCATGTCAGCAAAAGAAGTTCCGTTGGCTGGTTTTGCTGAATCCTCAATTCTTAGCTTCAGGTCTTGTAGTCGCTGTGAAAGATCTTGTTGGTCTTGGAGGGTTTGGATGGAGGAGTAAGCTTGTACGGCTCTCAGTTTTAGGGACTGATACTGCACTGCCATCTGAGATGTACCGTGGCCCACTTTACGGCATAAGGTATTAATGCGCAATTTCTGCTCCGAGTTCAATTTACCCTCTGACGCAATGTTGCACACCTCATTTAGATGCTGCTCAATGGACGTCATCCAGTTTTGAATCTCCGGTGTTGAGATCACGTCTAGGCCATCGTCCGTTTGGCTCGGCACATTAGTACGAGGGGCAGGTGCGGTTGCAGGTGCGGGTGTGGGTATGGGCGTGGGCGTAGGAGGTGGGCTGCGAGTGGTCCTGCCACTACGGTTGAAAGGACTGCCTTCCATAGTGTTAAAGTGACTTGTTACACACGGAACATTTCACTCATTCACTATACACATACCTAACGTATGACATAAATTACGTAACTACCGATGACTGGTAAAACGAGGTCACGATTCAGCAAGTGATTATTTGTTTATTTTAATAATTTGTTAAACACGTCTGTTCACAACGAATGAGCTGAATGAGAAGTGAAGAAGAAGAATGTTTTTAAATAGATGAAATATAATGTTTATTTTAGATTTTCGAAGATCCCAGAATTTAATTATTCATTGTATTTGTAATTATTGTAACTAAATAAATTATTTAATGGTTACGGATTACAGACACTCTTGTTTAATAATTATGCAAATGTTTTATTTTTCATGCTATTCCCACTACCTCAAAAATACTGATATTTTTCTATGCAACCTATAGCACCCCGGCCCGCTGTAGTCGGTCGTGTGCCTAGAAGAAATATCTCATCGGAAGTAGTTTTATTCTGTTTGCAATCGGTAGATTAGAGATTATCTGAAAATTATAATATTTTTAACAAATTTTGTAAGGCGTTTTGGTGAGTTATTTGCTCAATTATTTAAAAAGTGTCAATATTAAATACGTATCCATGGCTAGGGGGTCGTCCATTAATCACGTGAGCCTCGAAAGGGGGGAGGGGTTCGGATAAAATCACGAAATAACAAAAGGGAGGAGGGGTGGCTGTAGTGAAATATAAGGTGTATTTATTTTTTCATTAAACATAAAATAGTATAGTATAAAGATCAATTTGAAAAATATAAGAAGGGAAAAAAACTAGTGTGGCTCAGAAAGAATTTAATGAGTTGTGAATTCCTTATTTTATAAATTTCAGTAATGTGGCATCGCCACTCTAACGCACATAAAATGTTCTGGAACAAAATGTCGTGTTTCGGTATAGTGGGGAGAAGACAAACTAAAACCAAAAAGTGTTTAGTTATGTAATCGATTTTTACGCTATAATAATCGATTTCACCGCTAGATGGATTTACTTATAATGGGCGTGTTTTCCATAGTAGGGTGGCACCTTAGCTGTACCTCGTCTCCCTGTCACCCACATTCAAGCGACGCTTCATCCTAAAGAGATTCTGCCTTGCAACGCCTCTGCTTCTCTCTCTCCGTGAGCAATGCGTAGTGTTATTACAAAAATCCGGATTTTTTTTGAGTCGCATATCTTCATTAATTTCAATAAAAAAAACACATTTGATTTATTCAAACTAATGTTGTAGGGGTGAACTCAAGTAATTACACTTGTTAAAACAATAACACAGTATAATCAAATTCACACATAAACAATATACACTTTAACAGCCAATAGATAATGCGTGGCCCATTAAGATGTTTTGCGTGCCGCTCGCAACGAAGATTTTTGGTAGACTGAGCGGCAGTGCACGGTGCGAGCGCGGTACGGGCGCGGTGCTGGCGCGATTAAATACCTAGCTAGCGATACAAAAATTGTTGCTATGCAAACGTTACGTCCTACAATGTTTTTTTTTTTAATTAGTAAAAGTTTACCCAGATATTTTAGCCAGTGCTAGCTGCAGTTAATACGCGTCTACTACGAGAATAACACACGCGTATCCACGACGCTTTCGTTCGCAGCACCATTCATTAAGAAATCCCTCCTTTCGAAATACTTGGTCGGATACCATAAAAAAAAGACAGCCAACGCAAAAGTAATAATTTTACAGCCTAAACGTAATTTCCAAATTCAAATCCATTGCAGTAACGGACTTTTATAATATTACAGTCGTTGATACCAAATCCTACCTCAACAACTGATTAGTCTGCAAGCACACGCGGTGCAGTATCATAGCATCCTTATATATTTGGGAGTCCGGTTCGTAATACTTGCAGGCATTGTCGAATATCTGTATGAAGTCCGAAGCGAGCTCGTTCACAGAGCTGTAGACGTTGTTCTTTAACTTTTGGAATATTGTCTCTATGTCTATGGGGCTTTCAATTATCTCGTAGTAGTTTGGATCTTCTGTTGTGCTTGGGAGCTTCATGAATATAAGTGCTAGATGGCGGTTAGCTGAGGAAAAGAAACCTAAATTAGTAATAGGTCAGCCATAAAATATTGTCTTTCTTTTAAAAACTTAGATATTTTACTCTTTTGCTGCAATCGCAATTATTTATTTATGAACATCATCAATAATCGAATAATTCTTAATGTGTAGAACTACAAATTAAAAGCACATTAAGAATTTAATTAAATATCGATGTAAACCTTTCGGGTCCTTATAATCCCTGATAGCATCATACAATGTTTTCAGCTTTTGCTTAAAAGGCGACAACTGCCATGACATGGCAGATTTGAAGGTTTTCAAAGGAGCTTTTCTCTCTAAGCTAATGTAAACCTCTTTCAGTTTCTCATTCATAAATTTTTCCAGAAGGTTCGCGTCCTGGTATGTCATGGATCCTTCTTCGTTGAACTGTCGGCAGTTTGAGTACATCAGCCGAAAATCTGAGACCATCTCTTCTATTGAGTTATAGCGGTCATTCTGGGGACGAAATAATAACAATATGAGCGTATAAGTTAGAACAAATGTGGTTTGTAATAGCGATAGGCGGACAATCAAAACATTCATTTGTTTCGTTTATTCATTACAAAAATTCATCGCTGACATCTTTTTTAGACACATATTGAAGACTTATTTTCATTATTATTTTTCGGAACTACTTCTCTCTTTTTTCTTTCTCTTGTTAGTTCCCTTTAAACTATTCCCCACACTAGGATTTCTCCTTTATCATAGATGTCGGTTACAGAGAAAACCTTCACATGCTCATACACCAAGGTCAGAAACAACTATCTATATATACATATATAATTGTCCTAACCGACTGATTCATCAACGCAGAGCTGAAACCCCTGGCGCTACAACCTTGAAATTTTGACAGTAAGTTGTTGGAATTTAAGAAATTCCATCTCTTGGGGGTTGACATGTATGAAACTCCGTCATTTTATAAGTTAGATAGTTGAAAATGGGCCTTTGGCTTTTTGGTTCAAAATAAAGAAGTACGTGTTTCAGTGTATTTTTTTAATTGTGCCCTTAAAAGAGTGATAGGGTTTGAAAGTTTGTATAGAGTATCCGTTATTTTGTAACGCGGGCGAAACCGCGGGCGACAGTTAGTAAATCGTACAAATATACGTGCCGTGCGGGGATTGAACTCACGACACGTAGCGCAGACCGATAATCGCTAAGCCATGCGCCAACCGTGCACAAAACACGATTGCACAATTATCGATTTATTCGATTGTTTTGTCAGCCACAACCGCTACTATGTAATGTACAGTACAAAAAGCCAGTAGGCTAGCGCGGCCTTCATTGAATATTTTGTCATGAATACTCGACTAGCACCTGACACTAGCTCGAAACGCAAAGCAGAAGTTTTATAAGCAAAGCTCGCTAATTCTACAGCCTGGAGATACTATCGCCGCCGCACAAACGCATTCGCAAATCGCAGGCCTGCGCAAAAGGTCTTCGATTACCGCCGCAAGCTGATGCCCGACTATTGAGGTGCCTAATTTTGAATTCTTTGCCATTAATAGTCGTCGACATTGCAATTATGCATACTAATTTTTTTACTACTCTACTTTTAATTACATATTAAAATACAAGTAAAGTCAGATTCTCATTCCCAAATTATTGCAATGAGCTTTTTCTAAGAATTTGCGTATCGAGTACCTAACTGCGAGATTAAAAACAAGGAAGCGGCTTTTTGGCTTCAGGTAAAACTGTATTGTCTCTTAGTGCTCACATTCGGCGGCTAGCGAATAATGACAAATATATTCATAACAAGCTGGGACCCGCGGTTTCACCCGCGTTTAATTTAAAAGAAATTTAGAGTACTTCGACATAGACACTTGACATAAAATATATATGTTGGATTTCAAGGGTTTTATTGTTTTCGCGCGGAACCCTAATTATTTTTCTAAAATAAAAGTAGCCTAAGTTATTCCTTATAACGTCAGCTATCTGCCAGTGAAAGTCCCGTCAAAATCGGTCCAGCCGTTTCGGAGATTACCCGGAACAAACAGACAGACAGACAATATTTTTTTTTGTTATAAGTACCGTATATACTTTCATATGCATTTAGTAAAAAGCTGTTATTTTGACATTACAAACAGACACTTCAATTTTATTTATTTGTATAGATAGACAACCAAAATTGAATTACTATACGAACATACCTTAATATTAGTCTCAATCGTAATCATATCGATGGGTTTATCGATAACCTTATAATAGTCCGAGTAGAGTTTCTTGCTCGGTTTCTCCATGAATAACAACATGGGCTGCCTTCCATCTGAACACGTGAACTCCACTAGTTGTTTCGATATGTAGTGCAGTTTCTTCTTCAGAGGAAGGGTGAACACTAATGTCTCTATTGGGACCGTATTGAGGGGCGGGCGACCTATAGGAATAAGTTGTGTTGAAGTTAAATAATAATGTTGTTATTATAATCAATTAAGTTCACAAAATTATCAGAAAATTCGTGTACAATCGGGGAGCATTATTGGAATCGGTGTAAAGTCCTGACGTGGGACCGGGACTGCGCTGTATACATAAAATATCGTCGTTTCAAATGTACAGCGGCTTTCAATATTGCGAGGTACAATGGGTAGCATTTTTTAAATGATTTATTAAAAAATGCCTTACGCACACAAACACATCCAAAAGCTTTTAAATATAGTAATGTCTTAGGTTAGGTTTTTAAATAATAAAGATTAAAATGAACTACATGAATTGTGTGAATTACAAATATCTTTGCAGCCAATGATATTGCATAGCATTGCAAGATTTTCTTTATTTCTAGTATTGACGCTATATATCGCTTTTAGTCGAAAATAAATGTATGTTCCTTTTAACGTATATTACATTTTTATATATATATTGAGATGCGACAGTCGACATTTCGTTCCTTATTATATATATATAATAAGAAAACCCCTCTGGGCAGTCGTCGCCCATGGTGAGATAAGGCAATTCCGGAGAGCCCCCGGGCTAAAGGTAAGTGGAAGGACACCAAGAGTAGGGAGTAAGAGTCCAGCATGCCTCTCCACGCCTCCTAAGGCGGAGGAAGTCCTTGAGGATTTTCCCACGACATAAAAATGGCAGATGCTTTATAATCTTTAACTTTCACAGTTCTTCCTACTTTTTGATACAAAAAAGAAGTATATCTATAAGAAGCTTAGAGAACGCAGGGCAACTAGTGGCGAGCTGTATGTGAGTGGCGACACTGCATTCCCAAATGTCCCCGAGAGTTGGTCAGGAGAAGTCCTCCGGCTTGACTTTATTGGTCGGCTGGAGTGGAACCCCAAGACTGCCCGGTGGACTCTCTAGCGTTCTAGCGTTTGCCTTAGTTAGCCGATCAGAGGTGGGCCGCCAGAGTTATATGCCCGGGGGTGGAAGTGTCTAATGGCGTAATAACAGGGAAACCAGTTCAGAGTCTTCGAGACGCCCAGAGCCGCACCTCTCGACACCCAGAGCCGCTCACGCCGGTGTTGCTCTCCGTCGCCAGTGGTGGCTATTTAGGGAGCCCTTCTGTGAGTGGCGAGTCACCGCCTGCCACAGAATTTCATTTGAAGGTGGAAAGGCAGAAGCCGTATTATCCGTTTTTAAGGATTCAATCCAATTAGCACCCTTTGCATTAGACTTTATAATTGTAGTTTCTATTTCGTACAATAGTTTTACACCTCCGGAGACAATCCATTTCTGCATTTCATAGTGCAGCCATGGAGAGCCCCCGGTTAACGTCCAATTACATTTTAGATTACAATTATCTAAAGGGCATCTGCGTGTTGGACCCATGTTCCTGCGTAAGCCTATCCAAAAGACCGGGCCCCCTCTTACAGCCGATATAAACGTGAATACAGATACATGTAAATTATTGTTTAATTTCAGATAGTAAAATCCATTTTTGTTAGTATCGCTCATCTTTAAAAAGCGATGTTATGTACTAGTAGTAGTTTATATCTGTAAGAATAAATTAATGACCAAATTCTCAAATTGGTAAATTATTTAATGCGTGTCACGCGTGCATTGGTTTTTCGTAATTAATATCTCTTGTAGTTATTTTAACCGGTGCTTCATATTGTAAATAAACAAAACACGGTCGCAATCGCAACTTGTCACAACTCGCGTGACACGTCTTCGTAGTTACTCGGTGGACAGCTAAGCTCCGCTAAACCTTCGTTTTAATAGTATTGGAACCGAAGTCGGTATCGGAGATGAGATTTGAACTTGATTTGAGGTTCCGAGGATAGGGAGGTATCGGATTCTAAGTCGAAGCTCCGTAATAATTTGTAAACATAAATAGTCACCTTTCTGGTCTAGTTGTGTGACGAGGGGGTAAATTGTTGTGCGGATGAATGCATGCATGTTGTTGTGATGGAGTCGAGACGCGTGACGCGCAAGCGCCATGGGCAAGACAAACATACAACACTACTGGGGCGACTTGAGATGCAAACTGTGCCGCCAGAATTTTTAAGAACTCACCATTGTTATTATTTACTTAATAATTGTCATTAATGAAAAATACGTCGTGGACATAAAACACAAAATGTGATGATTTGTCATAATGATTTGCCCACCTTCTTAATTTTACTGATTTGGTCGTACGTATATTTCATTCATGTTTTAATGGACTGATTACTTCCTCTTTCTTTTCTACACACATTTAATACACCACAATACTTATTGATTATTACTATGTATCTCTCTTTTCGCGGGTTTATATCCCCCCCCCTGTAAGGGGGATCCCGGTCTTTTCACAGGCTTACGCGGGGACATAGGTCCAACACGCAGCGGCCCTTTAGAGAATTTTAATCTAAAATGTAATGGGACACCAACCGGGGACTCTCCATAGCTGCACTATAAAATGAAGTCATGGATTGTCCCCGGTGGTGTAAGGCTATGGCATGAGATGGGAACTATAACGATAACTATGTATATTGTTATCATATCTACGTTTCTTTATTTATTTACATTATATTATAATAGACACCTACTTATTCTATTATATACTTACTCTTACCTTACAGTATATATGTATATAAGATATGTTACAATTAAGTAATTGTAACATATATTACTAGTTTCGAGCGTACGGCACTCGTGGTTTGCAGACCTGACATCATGCTGAGTTGATGGCCCTTTTGGCACATGTTTTTTTATTATTACGAATTTGTTTGCCTATTTAATTGTTCGTTCCAATAAATACATTTTCTTTCTTTCCTCACTCCAAAGACCGAACGGCAGGTTGTTATACAGAATTCTAGAAACTCAAGTAACCTCAGTACCACAGCACGGCAAACCACATAAAAGTGCCAGCCAGGACATTAATATATTATATATCATCATATCGGCCATTTATACGTCCACTGCTGAACAAAGGCCTGCCCCACAGATTCCACAACTGCGTTATCATTTTGGGGGGCACTTGCCAATACTCACCACGCTTGGCAGGCGGGTTGGTGAGCGCAGTATGGCTACCGCTTCACAGAAAGGACGCCGCTGCCCATCCCTCTGGTTTAGATTCCCTTAGTCGCGTTTTACGACATCCACGGAGGAGATGGAGTGGTGCTATATTCTTAATCCGGACACCACACGGATATATATCATAAATAATAAATATTCTGTGGGCCGGACGACAGACTGCCGATGACATTTACCGATATTTCATATCATTTTTAACCACAGATTACCTTAATTAGTGCGCAGTCATATTAAAAGTTGATGCAATTAATATATAAAAATAATTTTGAACAGTTGTATATTGAATCTAATTATGCATATTTATCCCGAATATTGGCGATTTTTTTGATGTAGTGTACATAGAGTTGGCCCGTTTTGAAACAACATTACTAATAAAGAATCAATAGGCATCCATCATATTTTGATGTGCGTATATTAAATGACGTAGGTATTATAATTATATCATTAGAATATATTTCTACTTAGAGGGACGGGGAGGAGATGGCAATGTTCGTTTGAGTAAATTCAATACAATACCGAAAGTCTCATGAAAATCATATCAAAGAATGCTTTCAAAACGTAAATATTCATTACATTTAGTTAAGTTCTTCCAGTATACAAGCGATATCGAATCATTTGAATTGAGTCATAAGGCTAAACGATAAATGCTTATAGGCTGGAACAACTATAGTAACACGTGTGTTACTTTTTTATCTAAGTAAGCAAGCTGCACAGTTGATCTCGTAGGACTTTTGTCTTAGATACATATATATCACGAATATCGATATATATATATATCGAAGACAGATCTAAGAGAATCAATTAAGTCTTGATATGTTAGTAAAAATAAAAGCGATAGGTTCGCTTTCTATACAATTAAGGCACCGTCATCGGTGAACTATTAAAAAAGTTCATAAATTACCTCTACGCCTAGGTGTACGGTTGGTAGGTTGAACTTGAACGTAGTTCTTCACCGGAGAAATACTTTCCTCACCGTTCGACGAGCACTGCACGATGTCCAGTAACTCATGGACTCGTTGTTGTACTACACTATGAATAAAAATTAATGGTCACTATAGATCTACAATGATAATTCTGTAGTGTCAAGGAAAAAGGGAACGAGTCAATAATACAGTAATTGTACAAGTTTTTGACAGCTTAGTATCTGCGCTGCCGCTGCTGATGCTGCGCAGGCGGCTTCGCGGCAATAGGATCAACTCGTCAAAATACGTTTAGTTCAAATTCTATTGCCCCTATTTACACTAAGTAATCAGTTTTGAGTTCTTGAATAATAGGGCCATATTAATTCTTAAGAATTATATATAGCTATTTATATCAGAGAACTAGTCGAAAAGAGGCTTGTTGCTGTATTATATTGATTTCTGGCAAAAATACTGAATATTTTTAAGACATTTTGGAACAATTATATTATGAAAGGGCAATTAATCTAAGAGCAGTGTTTTTCTACGAGTTCTGTGTAGGATTACGATATAATCATATACATATATAACTTCATAGTTCGCGGCGCCATTCTTATAAACTTGCACACTTGGCGAATTATGAATGAATTTGGGTAGTACATTTTGTAAAAAAAGCACATTTATACTAAATATATGCCAATATGAAACTTTAATAAGATACAACATATACCTATGACGACTAATTGCTAACCATTAACTATAAATGTAATTGTAAAATAATAAGATAATCTATACGGTTGGTATAACTTTGTTGGCTCAAAAACCAAGGTTTATAATATTGTTTCGTGCAAATGAATATCCATAAAGTTCCAGTACAGACACGTATAAATAAATTTCACCCATTTGTCGTTGAAAACACGATGTAAAGATACTAAACGGAATACATATAGGCGCTGAGTAGGCACTGAGTACAAAATGGCGCCGTCGAGGTTTTGTCGTATGTCCACATTCGTTTATTTTTATATGACTGCGATTTTTCTAGCTTATAAAGTTGTATATGTACGCAGTATCTAATAAATCATAGTATTTAAACGTCCGAAGACAAATAAAAGCCGGCAATTCGTCATAAATAGAGATTTTAGTAGCATGTTATCTTATCGGTTTTGATGGAACCCGAACGTCTCAGCTGTACGTCACCGTACGTACCTTTTACTGAGTCCCGAGAGTCCCAGCGAGCACCGCGCCCGCGCTGTTGCGAATTTCACTCGTATTAATTAGACTATGGTTTCGGGACTTTTCGCGCACAGATAAATCAAAACAATATTTTGACTGACCTCGACGTTTCGGCCAAGTTGCATTGACCGTGGTTACGAGGAGACTGACTATAATTGTAACCATTATATAATTGATTTCGATCATATTAATTGACACATATAACAATAACATTGGCGTCAAGAATAAGATCACTCATTTTTTTTTCCCTTTTAATTTTTTTTAAGAAATACCTGTGTAATCACTCGTGTTAGTAGAATTTTCAAAATCTGTACAAAATTTTCATTGTCTCTCAACTAGATTTAAATGTTTCTACGAAATTTTTGCCCATTACATCATTTTCCAATTCCACGTTATTACCTTCCTTGTTGATTACCGTGTGTGGTACATCGTTGAACGTGCTAGATAGTTTATTATCTTTCACCACATTATTTCACATAGGTAAACTTTCTCTCGACTCCAATATTCGATTCTTTTGCATGCCTCTTCCTGTCACCATATTATTTTCCCTTGGCTTTCATTTCTATATCTTTATCTTTTGTCTCTAGATCTACATCGGCGAATACAATATCCAAAATCGATGTCAATATATCTCTAAAATGACGCCTATAGAAGAGCTCTGCAGGTGAATTCCCTATGACAGAATGAGGGGTTCTGACAATGTACCATACATTGCCAGAAACTCAAGCAAATCCTCTTGCCAATTGGACTTTTGAGTTTGTCTAATACGTAGTATTTTTTAAATTTCGTGATTCTGTCTCTCAACCTCACCGTTTTGTTGAGGCCAGTAAGGAATACTGTGGAACAACCGTATACCAATTCATTGCAGAAATGATGAAATTCTGTGCCGGTAAACTGACGGCCATTATCAGCAGTGATGCTGACTGGCGCTCTTAACCGAGAAAATATCTGAGACCAGAGTGCAACCTAAGCCCTCACATAATGTCCCGTATATATGTCAATTTTGGGATACCACACTTTAATACGCAGTCGAGTTTTCATCGCTGCAATTCCGGGGTGGCTTTCGTGAGCAGCTACTAGAAATGTTTTAGGTTTTCGCGATTATTACACATTATAATAAAACACTTTTAAACGGATTCTATGGCGTATATTTTAGATTTTTGTTTTTCCTGACGTTTCAAACACTTTGCAGGGTAACGACGCCTGTCACCTTATTCGAAACGTCAGGAAAAACAAAAATCTAAAATATACGCGATAGAATCCGTTTAAAAGTGATTTATTATAGAGCTACTAGAAAATTTGATTTTAATTTTATTAGATACAAACGAGTCGTTTGTATGTTATGAGGCATATGCATGTGATGGGGTCATATGACAGTTGGTGTCCCAAAACGTGTATTATTTTGTTTAACCCTATAAGAACATGTCACGAGTCATGAAGCAAAACATCGTTAGCCTTTAATATCTGCAAACAGTCTGTAAGTCTTGCCTCGTGTTCAGTCTCGGAGCTCTCATAAACAACAATATTATCTATGTAGTTTATAATGCCTTAACAAGATAAAAGTACACTTTCTAATTTTTTTTGGAAACATTCCTGAGCGCCCGATATGCCAAACATGAGTCGTTTGAATCTAAATAGCCTGACAACAAATAAAAGGCGTTATGTGTCTGCTATCCTCTGTTAATGCAAGCTGGAGAAAGTAAATTTTAGGTCTCATATAGACAGTAACAAATTTTGTAGTTTCTAAATTTGGGAAGCAGCTACTCCATAGTAGGCAAAAGATGTTTTTCTCTAATGATAGCCCGGTTTTTTTTAATGAGTAGTTACTACCACAGACTAATCCGTCCGTGTCTTTTTTTGATTAAGTTATTTATTGTTCTTGTAATCCTTAAAAAAAAATGTGTCTCCAGTTACAGAAAACTTAATTTAATTTTACTTAAAAGTAACTATTAAATTAATGTGAGTCCATCACTGTTAAATACTATATATTTATTTTCTTTTTTCACATACTTTTGTTGATAAATTACATTTACATTTTGAATTATACACACTATTGTTGTTACATTTTACACATGGATTACATTTACATTTTGAAATATACACACACTATTGGATGTAAATGGCAGCTTTGAGGCGACCTGTCCCGCATGGCGGCTCCCGTTGACGAGTATGACGCATGCATCAGCGTCACTCGGCTCAACCGTATTGTGGGGAGATATACACCGGAGTGTTCGGCTTCGCGGCACGTATTGTTATTTTGGACTCCGCAGGAGCCGTGGCGCAGCAGTTCTTATTCGGTCGATGACGGCGCTTCTTCCTTTGCACCATTACAAAACCGTCATCATCAGCCTGCTTCGGTGCCTTCTCAGGCATGGGCTTCTTGGTGCCCACAGTGGCGCCGGTAGGAACAGTCGCAGAGGCACGAACGGAGTTGGGGGCACGAGACGTGCACGCACTGCAGGCTCAGCATTCGACGGTGACGGCGGCGATGACAAAATTGCTGACACGAAACTTGCCACCGATATATCGAGGCCAGCTCCGCGCCGCATGTTTACGTTCGATGCACCCGATGTTGACCCAGTTACCGCTACCGTTCTACGCAACTCGATAATTTCATTGCGCAAATCAGTGACGGTGTTTTGGGATGCATCTAACTTCTTCTGCTAAACTAGTCTTCAAAAAAGCGAAGAGTGACGGGAGGGAGCTTACGTAAGTCCTTCGCCACAAACGTAGGCACGTCGTCCAGGTCGGTCTCTTTCAGCAGCGTGATGATGTCTTGTATGCTTCTTTTTGTCCCGTCACGCCGGCGGGACACCATCTGGTCAGTCTTGTCCAGTACTCTGTACATAAGTAACTTAGAAGCGGCGATGTCACTCTCACTGAAGTTCGTTGAGCAGATCTGGACTGCGGACACCTCATCCATCACATCCAACTTCTGCTGCAGGAACGCCAGTAGTTCATTCGCCACAAGTTGTTGACACATGGCGATTAAAATTACGGGCGACGGCTTACGCCGCGCCGCCGCGCTAACCGGTTTACGATAAATAAATGTCAGCAAACACGTCCGCATCAAGACGCAGGTAATGCGAGACTTATAGGGATGCGAATCATTCTAGCGTTAAAGTGAAGTGAAGATTGGCTCGGGAGAGCTTTACTTTACGGTCTGCGACGCACAGTGGCTATACTGACCGGACGAGTTTAACGAGCACTATCTTACGAGGCGGCAACTCTCCTAGCGCGCCGCCGCTTTCCGCCTTTCGACATCCTGGCAGAAACGGATGCGTGGGTCTATGATCAGACACGCTCCCTCCGCCAGAGCGGCGAATACGCGACTCCTGGGGCGTTCGATAGGCTGAGGCGGCTGGCTCGGCGGCGCGCACCTGAGTAGTGGCGTCACCGCCTGAGGATGCAGTTCGCAACCAAGCGCGTCATCGAGGCCATCCTGCCGCTCTTAGGAGCCTGGCTGAGAAGGAGCGAGCGCGCCACCTACCGCCTGACGCAGTTATTCACCGGGCACGGTTGTTTCGGTGCGTACTTGCACAGGATAGGCGAAAAAGACGCGAAGTCACGGCACAGTGCCACCACTGTGATAGCGACCAGGATACCGCACAGCACACGCTCGAGGCGTGCCCTGCGTGGGCTGCCGAGCGACGGATCCTGTATATAAATGATGATGTGTAGCGGCTTTGAACCAACCCACAGCCTCTTGCATTTTAATTACTGTCCACACGTTATATTAATGAAAGAGTGACCCCACGACTTACAAACTAGTTGGACTCTCTTCTATCGTGTCATTGATTTATGGTGTGTGGCCAACTCAAATGCGTTAGGTGTTGCCGCGTTGAGATCATCTTTCAACGCCAAGAGCCAAGCAAATGTGAAATTGATGAGGGCTAACTTCTTTCCACAGATTGCATCTGGTGACAGCAGAGTCGTCGGCAGTTTAGTAGGTAAACACTAAATAGTCTGATACTCGCCTGAACAGACAAAGCCCTTATATGTCTCATATCGGCCATTTATGCATCCACTGCTGAACAAAGGTCTCCCCCATAGATTTTTAAAACTGTGTCATCATTTTGGGGGGTATTTGCCAATACTTACCATGCTTGGCAGGCGGGTTGGTGAGCGCAGTATGGCTACCGTTTCACAGAAGGGACGCTGCTGCCCATCCCTCTGGTTTAGATTCCCTAAGTCGCCTTTTACGACATCCACGGGAGGAGATGGAGTGGTGCTATATTCTTAATCCGGACACCCTTATATGTACCTGCTGTCATTTTAACTTTCATGATACATAGGTTAAAGGTATACATTTATGCCGAATACGTCGCTTCAGCAATAATTCTTATACTAGTAGAAAAGAACCAAAAACAATTCACACAAGTCTTGTGATCTTTACAAGATTAACTATGTTGATTTGAATTCTTACCTCTGCAGTTTAACAGCGTCATTGTACAATCTGTAAGACGACACGGTGTATTGTTTAGCATTTTCAAACATTATGTTCATGTCTCCAGCAACTTCCAACAATGTACCGTAGTTACCACGTCTAATTTTGTTCTTGATCTGGTTTAGAGAAACTGGATTCTTTATCACTTTGTAGTAATCGGCATAAACACGTCGTGATGGAAGCTTCCAAAACGCTTTTGACAAAGGTGTACCTATAGATAAAGCCAATTAAAAAAAAAAACTTTTAGAGCTGACTGCATAAAGTAAAACTATATAATACCACGAGGCCCCAGGTGATCCTTGATGGTCTGCAACAGTTTCCACTGCGGTGAGTCTTCATTTTCCTTCTTCCCTACGTCACTTTCACTGACAATGTCATCAGAAAGCTATATAAATAAAAATAGGTTAACAAGACAGAAAGAAAGAAAATTTGTTTATTTTGAGTCCTCATTCATACACACGTTGCAAATTTTATATAAACAGTAAATAAAATAAGTTAGCACGTGGTTGTGTACGCGTGAGGCCAAAATTGGTATCTATCTCAGCTAGTGCTACAGCAAACAAAATTCTCCAGCGCTGATATTCTGATAGGCAAGGTAAATTAATAAATGCCTTTTTATTTTTCGCGGAATAGCATGGTGAAATCCTGATGGACTTGCTCCGTCCGGCGAAGGCGGCAAGGTGTGCACGACTCTTATCGAGTACCTAAACAGCATCACCGGCTGGTCACCCGCCAACTCTTGCGGGCTCCATTCCCCTGTGCAGCCTTGCCAGCAGAATAACTCTAGATGCACGCGAAACGCGGCGACCCACCGTCTCAGGTTCGTTTCTGGTAGGGTGTGCCACAGCTCTCGGCGGCTTTGGCAAAGTCGGCAAAATTGGATCTTTAGGTTTAGGTATTAGGTTTTTTTTTAAACGTTGCACATTAGGTTTTCTCCTGCATCACAAATTCCACACACAATACACCCAGATCCGGAACAACTACCTGCAGATCTTACAAATATTTGTTCCGTGCGGGAATCGAACCTACGACCCGTCACGCAGCAGCCGACTGTATCAGCCACTGCACCAACCGTGCCGTGCCGTATTGTCCTTGAGAAATCCAGTCAAGTCTTAGACCAAATTTTTACAGACTATAGAAATCAGTTTTGCATAACCACAATCAATGTCTCTAATAATTCCATCGTAATCTTATCAGCCAAAGGGCGTCCACTGCTGATCAAAGGCTTACCGCAGATTTCCACAAAGACCGATTACATGCCGTGTGTCGTCATTTCGGAGGGAATTTGCCATTAATCACCACGCTCGGCAGGCGAACTGATAATAGCTACTATTTCCGCAGAGACGCTGCTGCCCATCCCTTCGGTTTAGAGAGTCCCTTAGTCTTTTACGACATCCACAAGAGGAGATGCAATGGTGTTATAATCTTAATCTGGACACCACACGGATAGACTAGATACAACCAAACATAATGACGTCGTAACTGTAATATTACTTTCACATCAGGCTCGGTGTCCGACCCGGGCGGCTCCATGATAGCCAACGCCTTGCTGCTTGGGACAGGCCCAACACCGAACGTTCGTTTACTACGAACAAATTCCGATGTCTTAGCTGGGCCGCTGCGGCCGTACTGAGCTATATCTTGTTTGCGCATTTGTATCACCTGGGAAATAAACATTAACATCAATGGCCATCATAATCATTAAAAGTAATGAATAAATGCTTATTGTTATATAAATCTTTAATTCAGTTTGTTATTAATTACTGATACTCCTGGCCTTATTTTTCAACACTAAAATATAAGTAATATAAAATCAATTTGTAGTCAGTCTCATACTGAGAAAACAAAAGTACACCAACCTTTTCTAAAGTCTTAGCATCTTCATAAATCTGACTGCCAGGCTCATTGAAATGGCACGCATTTCTGATCATCAGCAATAAATCTTTGTCCAGCTCGTTTATGTGACTGTACTCCCCACCCTGAACCTTCTGTGATATTGTCTTCAGGTCTATTGGGGATTCGATGACGCTGAAATATTCTGGGTAGCGGCGTTTGGATGGCAAAAACTGAAAGGCAGGGTACAGAGGCCGGCCGTCACTGTTAGCCGTCATTACCTAAGGATAAACAGTCACATTTACATTACGGATATTGTTCGAAACCAGGTGTTCCGAATGTTCGCGTAGATCAGTCGCATAAGTGTAAAAAGCATCGATGTTAGTTTTTTTTTCTATAAAAACATTGCCGCACTCTAGGATTTTTCCTGTGTCCTGGGTGCGTTTACAGACACAAATTTCACACACAATAATGTTAGTATGATTTATTTTATTTTGTGTTATGACTGCGACAAAAATTATAAATATAGTATTTTTGGGGCACGAACTGGTTCCATCAGACGTAAGCACTGACAGTTGACAGTCTTGGAACCTTTTATTATTTACCCAATAAGGCGGCGTGTCACTGGAGATGTTTTCGATATAATTCTTGCTTCCATAATGATTCATCTAAATCCACCAACAAAGCACAAATTAATATAAACTTTAACTTACAGCATTGAACAGTTCTGCAAAATCTGTATTTTCATCGTTATTGGTAGAAGTCTCTGACAAGTCTTCCAAAGAATCAGATTGTCTGCTTGATGAGCCATTTCGAACCAACTTAGGCATTTTGATGTCTGCATATTACAAAAAGTGGTAAACTATATATTTTAACTATTCTAACCGCATTTTTACTAGTATTAAAGGAACATCTTCCACGTGGTGTCCAGATTAAGAATATAGCACCACTCGCATCTCCTCCCGTGGATACCGCTGCAGAGATTGCAGCACTGCCTAGGTTTCGATCGAATCGAAGGCTTTCTTATAGTCCACAAACGCCAAGCATAGTGGCAGATTATAATCCTCGGTCTTCTGTATAACCTGCCGCAGCGTATGGATGTGGTCTATGGTACTGAAACCTTTTCGGAAACCGGCTTGTTCGGGAGGCAGGAAGTCATCAAACCTACGCTCGAGACGATTCGTGATGACCCTTGAAAACAGCTTATAAACATGGCTCAGAAGTGAGATGGGTCTATAATTCTTCAATAGGGTGTTATCACCCTTTTTGAAGAAGAGCACCACCTCACCTCTATTCCACGCTTCCGGCGTTGTGCCCTCGAGTAAGACGGAATTGAATAGCTTCTGAAGGACTTTAAGTACCGGTGTGCCACCCGCTTCCAGAAGCTCTGTCGTAATTCCGTCCCCACCCAGTGCCTTGTTATTTTTAAGCTGTTTCAAGGCCATCCTAATCTCGTACAGGCTGATGTCCGGGATATCCTCGGTATAGTGTCAGGTTAGTTTGGCTCGCGGGTCTTTGTCAGAGTCAATGGTAGGTATAGTAACCGAGGTGTATAACTGCCGGTAGAAGTTCTCAATCTCTCTCAAAACCTCTGGCTTAGTCGACGCTACACTGCCGTCCTCGGTCTTCAGCTTCATAATACGACTTTGCCCAATAGACTTGTCTCTTTACTTTGGAGCCTTGATTCCGCTCAATCGCCTCTTTAACACCGTTAGTGTTAAAGGTGCGGATATCGTGACGCAAGGACTTCCATATCCGTCTATTGAGCAGTCGGTATGCTTCAGCATCACCGGAGAACTGCAGCGTCATGGCGTCAGCCTCTGTCCCCTGGGGTTCCGTTGCCCATATCCAAATTGCCCCACTCTCAACTCACCATCGCATCGAGTGCCCAGCTTTGCGTTGAAGTCCCCCGTCACAACAGTGAAGAAGACACACGTCTTCGAGGTATGTATGGCCCTACTTACGTCCTCATACATACTCTCTACTTCATCATCTGGGTGTGTCGAGGTCGGTGCGTAGACCTGTATGACCTTCAACGAATACCTCTTGGATATTCTGAGTATAAGGTACGCTACCCTGCTCGACACACTTTCGATGGCCAATATGCTGTTAATGAGGGACCTGCGGACGAGAAACCCGACACCACCTTGAGACAGATGTTCGCCTTCCCGGTAGTAGAATAAGTTGCCGGATTTCAGGGTTATCGTGTCCTCCCCCTCTCTTCGGACTTCTGATAGACCCATGATATCCCAGTGCAACTTATCTATTTCTTCTTCCAGCTCAATAATCTTTTCGTCTGCCCTCAGTGTGCGAGTGTTATACGTCACCAGGGCCAGTTTCCGTTTAGGGTGGTAGCCGGATCCCATCCGGAGATTCTTAGCACCCCCTGCCCCGCCGTTACCATGGCCGCTACCATGACCAGGAACAGCGGGGCTGCCGGGAACTGGAGGCCGGTGCTTGTGTTGTGTTGTCATTTTGGGGGGAATTTGCCGATACTCACCACGCTTGGCAAACGGGTTGGTGAGCGCAGAATTGCTACTGCTCAGCAAAAGGGACGCTGCTGCCCATCCCTCTGGTTAAGAGTCCCTTAGTCGACTCTTACGACTTCCACGGGAGGAGATGGAGTAGTATATTCTTAATCCGGACACCACACGAATAAGATATAGTTGTGTATATATTATTATTACGAAACGACCTTAATTGCTATAGATACAGGAATGTGTTAACTTTGGGACGCACGATGACGATCTGATCTAAAGGGGCTAAAGCAACAACAGTTTAAATATATTATAGGTATTACGAGCCCGCTTCTTGTGATATTATATTCACTTACTTACAATTCAAATAAAAAGTATTCTACATCCTATTCCACGACATAGTCTACCTCTACGCCAAATTTTATTAGAAACTGTTCAGCCCTGTGATGGAGTCTAAAACATTCCAACATACAGACTTTCATATTTATAATAGTGGTTTTATTCATACATGAAAAATTGCCAAATATTATATTGAAATATTGAAGAAGGTAGTTGCTGCTAAAATATTAAACTATTTACACATACACAAGATGGCGCTAGCATCGACCCTGTGTGAAAGCTTATCTATATACATAGGGAATGATTTATAATCTTATGTATAGTTAGATCATCTTTATAAACACTCGGCTACTCATAGCAGCAATTCATATCGACCTATCTAATGGTGATTAATGATGATGTATTATATTGCAGACTAGCTGGGACCCGCGGTTTCACCCACGTTTAATTTAGAAGAAATTTAGAGTACTTCGACATAGAATATATATGTTGGATTTCAAGGGTTTTATTGTTTTCGCGCGGAACCCTAATTATTTTTCTAAAATCAAAGTAGCCTAAGTTATTCCTTATAACGTCAGCTATCTGCCAGTGAAAGTCCCGTCAAAATCGGTCCAGCCGTTTCGGAGATTACGGAACAAACAGACAGACAGACCGACAGACAGACAGACCGACAGACAGACAGACAAAAAATTTAAAAATTATTTTTTTGTTATAGGTACCGTATATACTTTCATATGCATTTAGTAAAAAGCTGTTATTTTGACATTACAAACAGACATGAAGTGAAATTTTATTTATTTGTATAAAATTGACTCATAGAACAACAAAGGGTAATAATGCTAGAAGAAACAAACTATTAAACAACATTACTTTGAGTACATTTCAAACTTAAACCGAGATAAAACAAAATAGGGTGTAAAAAATAAAATCTATATGTGTACCAAATTTCAACTTAATCGGACCAGTAGATTCGGAATAAATTGGCTGTGACAGACGGACAGACACGAGTGATCCTATAAGGGTCCCGCCGTTTTTTACTTCGAACGTTCGGAACCCTAAAAAGAGTATTTCGAAAGGTACGTTGACCGAGTTGGAAGACGTGATTTTGATATTTACACATCAGTTAGTGCATTTATTTTGTCAAAATCATTTTTTGTAGAAATGATCCAGACAACATTTTTCATCAATATCTCGATAAACTGCACCGGCTGGAAATTGTAAAGCTATTAGACACCCCACTGAAAATTCCAATTCCCAATGAAAAATATTTTCATGTATAGGAAAATCAGATTATTTAAATGGAAAAAATACGTTCAAATGTTTAAACTTAAATTTCTCAAAACGTCTCAATGGTAACAAAATGTTGGTCGGAACTTTTTGGCACAACTGGGTCCATTTAAAAGAACTAAATGTTAATTCTAGTAAACTACGGGGTAGTTTATTGTTAAAGCGAATACCAAGTCCCACAAACGAATCATACACTCTGTGTAATCTGAGGTAGGGAAAGCATTCATTGCGGAGACTGCCTCATTGCGGAGACTGCCCGGAGGACACGGTGCAGCACACGTTGGATGAGCGCCCAGCTTGGGCAACGCACCACCGTGATCTCGTCGCGGCGGTCGAAGAGGGTGACCTCTAGATTCCGACCGTGGTTCAGTCCATCGTCCGGAGCGAGAGCGCGTGGGATGCCGTTGCCTCCTTTTGCGAGGACGTGATGCAAGCAAAGGAGGCGGCAGAGCGGGGACGGGAGGAGACCACCTCTGATCGGGTGTTCGGGCGTGGGCGCCGGAGGAGGGTGCTGAACGATCTCTGGCCATCATGAGGAGCGGTCTGCGGGCGACGTTAGTACGTAGTAGTAGTCCGTCGCCCGAACAGAAACAAGCCCGAGATGGCGGCGCGCGTGTTCCGCGAAAGCCTCTCTGAAGGACAGTTGCGGCCAACAAGGTCGCATAGAGAAGGGGCCAGTCAAACAGTGACGGGCATATACCTGCCGGGCGCGGTCTAATGCTGATAAAGCGTACACCCGGCTCGAGATAAGAAGGATACCGTGGGGTTTTAGCCGATTGAGCCCGGCATGCCTCTCCGCCCTTCCCAAGCCTGAGGTAGTCCATGAGGATTTCACCACGTTAAAAAAAGAAAAAAGGTAGGGAACGCATATTGTATGCCCATTTCGATTATTAACGTTATGGACGTTACTATTATTAGCGTATGAAATTATATTTAACCAAAAATAAATTGATGCGCGGCATCCCGACTTAATTATTGCATTGAACGCGCAGGGTGCTGTATACCTTCTGCGTATATCTAACCCACAATTGCAGGTGCAAAAGGACTGTCAGTAGTCCTAAAAACCGTAATTTTTGACCGACTTCGAAAAGGAGGAGGTTCTCAATTCGATGCGTATTTTTTTTTATGTATGCACACCGATTACTCCGAGATTTGTGGACCGATTTGAGCAATTCTTTTTTTAACTGGTGTAGAATGCTTTCGGGTTAGTCCCATTTAAATTGCATTACATTTGATTGAGTAGTTTTTTAACCAGCTTCAATAAACAGGTTTATTGACTGCGCTTATCTAGATGATGTCTTAATGGTTTCGATTCCTCTCAGATCGGTGAACCGATTTGAGTCATTCTTATTTTTAGTGTTAAATACCAACCATTGAAAAAGATGCTGAAGAATATGAACCAAAATTAAAAAAGATCTAACATACATTTACACTAAAAAGAAATAAATAAAACTTATTAACAAAAAAAAAAAACACCGACTTCAAAACCCCTACACGTTATAAAAATATTAAAACCACTTAAAAGGAAAAAAAAACCTTTATGAAGTCGGGCGGGGCTAGGTATACCCCAACCCCCCGGGAAGACGGTGGCGCGCACGTGGTCACGTGCCGCCGTGTGCGCAGCACAGCGCAAAGCGAGGCTTGGGGGGATCCTCTACAATCCTCCCCGAGAAGTACCTGGGGGGCGACCTTTTTACCGTCGCCTTCCCTCCGCTAGAGGGGGTGACCGCTTTACAGTCATCCCCTCCGTGATGTGCCTAAAGCGGCTCTAGTGTGATCTTACGAGGACCTGGAGCCCCCCTTCGGTGCCGAAGATGACCGCTCCAGTGGTTTTAGCAGGTAGGAGTCCGGCATACCCCTTCGCCCTTCCCCGGGGTGAAGGAAGTTCCATGTAGAATTTCCACTGGACATCAATAAAAAAAAAAGGTATACCCCAACCATGGTTAATGCAGACCAACGAGAAGTTATATTCTAAACCTAGCCCCAGCTCTGAGCGACCTAGCCTCAGCTCTGAGCGACCTAGCCCCAGCTCTGAGCGACCTAGCCCCAGCTCTGAGCGACCTAGCCCCAGCTCTGAGCGACCTAACCCCAGCTCTGAGCGACCTCACCCCAGCTCTGAGCGACCTAGCCCCAGCTCTGAGCGACCTAGCACCAGCACCGAGCGATCTGGCCCCAGCTCCGAGCGACCTAGCGCCAGCTCCGAGCATCCTAGCTCCAGCTCTGAGCGACCTAGCCCCAGCTCTGAGCGACCTAGCCCCAGCTCTGAGCGACCTAGCAGCAGCTCTGCCCCACCTGATTTCCCTATATTTTTATATCGTGTAGGTTTTGAAGTCGGTATATTTTTGGTTAAAAGTTTTATAACTTGCATGGTACACCGTACATGTCTGCGGATCATGGACAGCCCGCGCCCTGCGTTCCTCTCTAGGTCTTGATTATCGTTCAGGTCATCAGTGACCCAGTGACCAAGGTACTGAAATTTATGTGACTCTTGTTAGAGGAGTGCTGCACATTATGACTTTTGGCATGTTTGAGTAACATTTGGTGGCTACCTTAAACACAAGTACTTCACACTTATTGGCATTGTACCTTAATACATGAGCCACCTCATGCAATGATATCATATATCATACACTTAAATAAAGTGCTACATAAATATAAGGTTTCCTTTGTGATCTTGGCTATGATTGAATGTTACCAATGAATTAATGATTAAACCAATTAATTATACTTATCATTGAAACCCATTATATAAAAAAAAAAAAATATACACTGTATTGTACACCGGGTAACTAAAACAAGGAAAAACAGGTATAAATAGTTAATGCACAATGGGCGAGCTTACCGCACACAGCAATCTCTTCCAGACAACCTTTGGATGGATATATGCGAGATAGGAAAAATATAATTGGCAGTCTAGGTGTACGTGTACAATGTTATATATACTTAATATTACACAAATATAATAAATAAAATTCATACTAGTACAATAAAAAATGTTTACGACACCCACAGGATGAGATGGGTTGGTGCTATTCGTAGCCGGCACTACACGGCACCTCAAGCATAGGTTTTTTGAATATAGTTCAAATGAGTCCTGGCTTTATTTTAAATCGTCAGTCAGTTATAGGTCTGTACTTGAGCAGAGATTTGAACTGTGATCACGTGAGTGTGGTCGGATAGCGCTTGAGCATAGTTTTTAATGTATGTTGTTTTTTACGCATTTATTTTTGGTTATATTATTGTTGAATAGAAGCTAAGATGTTTTTATAAGTGTCTGTGCAACGATATTATATATTAATGTATTACAGATAAATGTAATTGAATGGAAGTATATATTTATCACAAAATGGATATTTTTGGAGAAAGTTCCATTACAACGATTTATTTAACGATAATTCTAAAAGAAGTTTGGTATTTAGTGTTCCTCTCAGATGTATATGAGATGTACAGGACCCATATAATTGTATTTTTTTTTTAAATGAAGTAGTTTCATGTTTGGGGTCGAGTTTTTATTATATGTGGTGAAAACCTCATACTTTCTTTTCTTTAAGTTATTGGAGAAGCAAACACGATTATTATGTTAATATGTAAGGCGGGGGGCTGAGCAGCCGCTCCATTTCTTTTTCTCATGTGAGTTCGTGCTCTTTCCTTCCCACTCCCCACCTCCCCGCGCATACCTAAATCGCGGTACCGTGGTATTGGTCAGGCTATAGTACAGGTACTAACATTAGGTAATAGCTTTGATACCCGAGTAGAACCAGTGTCACACTGTAAATTATATGCTAACAACTTAGTAACCTGACTCCTATACCTACGAGGCAGATAAAGATAAAATATAAAAATATTTTTTATTCATGTAAAACCATTTATAGTTACTTATGAATAGTCAAGACTTTAGTTGGCTCGTTCCAAGGTGTAGATTTCCTATGGAGAAGAACGGGCAAGAAACTCCATGATTACTCTTTTTAAATCATATTGGTACAATGTTCTCGAAATAATGGCAATGTGAGGACAATGCAGCAGAAAAGAGTCTAAACTTCTTAAAAAGTCTACACTAAACAAGCTTGATTTTAATATTTACCAGAGTTTTTGATTCAATTATCATGACAGCATTATGATGACCAAACCCAACAGACGGCACTCGTTCACGAGCATGACGCATGCATTAGCGTCGCTCAGCTCAACCATATTGTAGGGAAACTTGGCGACCCGATACACAACGCCACCATAAGCAGGACACTTGAGTGAGTATGACATACCAAAACTGCCAGACAAATATCACGTCAATAAAACAAAATAATTGAATAGCCCACATGGTACTCACACTATAACAGTATCAAATCTAAATGCTTAAAATGAACATAAAATAACATTAAAAATAAATAACATAATGTCATATAGAATAATTAAATGTCATTATATGAATTAATATAATCCATTTTAATAAATGATGCAATTTAAATGTCTAATTAATTAAAAAATATTGGTTTTAGAAACAGAGATACCAGGAATGTCAATATAAGCCTATGCACATCAGAGCAGCTCAATCCCAGGCATTTTTGTCGTCCATATAGTCTGTTACGTTATAGAAATCTTTTCGACATAGCTTCTGTTTTATAGTGGACTTGAATTTATTAACGCTTAGTTTTTGAATATGGCTTGGGATTTTATTGTAAAAACGTACACATTGACATTTAAATGATTTGCTTATTTTCTGGAGCCTAGTCCTAGTCCTAGTCTCTAGTATTAATACTATGGATAACACTGTTCTTTGCAAAGAGAGAGATATTTTTATGAACATACATACAAAACATTTTCGTAAATGTATTGAGATGGAACGGTCATTATATTAATCTCTTTAAATTGCTCCCTAAGTGAATGATTAGAGCTTAACTTATAAATTGACCGAATAGCTCGTTTTTGCAGCACGAAAATAGTTTGAATATCGGCAGCATTCCCCCACAACAGAATACCATACGACATTGCACTATGAAAGTAACCAAAATATACTAATCGGACTCTCTCTACGTCTGTTAAACAACGAATTTTCATTACCGCGTATGCTGCAGAGCTAAGCCTTTTCGACAATTTAAGTATGTGTGGGCCCCACTGCAGCTTAGAATCTAAAGTAATACCTGAAAACACTGCGGTGTCTACAAGATCCAACTCCGCTTTTAACATTAGGTGTTGGGAATTTGATACATTTAGTTTTTGTCTCATTCAAGACTAAATTGTTAAAATTAAACCAGTGGACTCTAGAGATAGCGTTATTTACATCGTCAGACGCCAGATGTTGGCGTTTAAGTTTAAATAAAAATGATGTGTCATCTGCAAAACAATACTATCTCATGATTATCCTTCATGATGTAAGGTAGGTCATTTATGTATATAAGAAACAAAAATGGGCCAAGAATTGAGCCCTGTGGTACTCCCATTTTGATCACAGACCCAGGAGATCGCTTTCCATTAACATCGACTGTCTGAATCCTATTATTCAAATATGAGACAAAAAGATCCAGTACAAAATCCGTAATACCATAGTGAAGTAATTTCCTGATCAATGTTTAGTGGAGAACACAATCAAATGCCTTAGACAAATCACAGAAGATTCCCAAGGCATCATGTGAATCCTCCCAGGCACCGAAAACATGTCCTAACAGTTCAACACCAGCATCAGTTGTTGAACGACCCGTTGTAAATCCAAATTGCTTGCAATGTAATAATTGATACTCATTAAAAAAAGGCTTGTAATTGATCGAATATCAATTTTTCAAAAGAATTACTAAATATTGGTAGCACTGAAATAGGTCTAAAATTACTAGTGTCAATGGTACTACCTGATTTAAACAAAAGAATAAATTTACTATTTCTCATAAGAAATTTTCCACAGTCAATACATTTGTTAAAAATTAGAGCCAATTCAGGTGCAACAATGTCAATAATTGATTTGGCTACGTTAACAGAATTTCCCCACAAGACTGCAATTTTTTTGACATTTAGAGTGTTAAAGGTTCAATTCGTTCATGTTAATTCTAGAGATATCATAAGAATATGATATCTCTAGAATTAACATGAACGAATTGAAATTCGTACCGTACGACGTTGCCGACATAATTTTTAGAATTATTTTCATTTTTGATAAATATTTTATGAATATGTAAATATTTATTCATATAAACACCGTACGACGTTGCCTTATACTTGACACTGGCGAAATTGTGGAAGTTAATCTACAGAAGCCATAATCTAAGAGAAGAAGAAATTCGTTACTACAAAAATTTAGATTTTCTTTAATCAGAATCAGAATACCGCCACCCCATTTTCTCCCGTGGGTATCATAAAGTGGCGATTATGGCAAAACCCCCCAATGAGCCCACAACACACCCATATCGGTCGTTGTGGTGATCTTTGGGGGAGGCCTGTGTCCAGCGGTGGACTTCATTAGGCCGAAAAAAAAAAAACGATGAGTTGAAATGGGAATATCAGTAAAAAAACATGGTATCTTCAGTCAAATTAAAATTACTTACAAACTAATTAATGTCAAAAATATTTATAGCATTGCTAAGGTAAGATGTTGAATTATAAATTAATGAATTAAGTTTATGTATCTGCCTATTTTGCTCTGTAGTCAAATTATGTGCATAAGGCAAGGTAGGTACACACTATAAACTTACATTCAGTTTTATTGTGTAAGTCCAACAATTTGACACACTATGAATTATGCCATTTTCATTTACTGATAATCTGTCACCAAATAAAACTATTACAGTTGATTTTGAGTTCAAATTATCTAAATGTAAACTATCAATTAAATATCTATGGCTATGGCTCCCAGGTGAACAATTATTAATTCATTGGCCCAAGTGATTATTAAGTAGAACCTTGGCCTAACTTATCTGATATGAGGATTATATGATGTTTTAAGTTTATATGCAGGGCTGAGCTAGACTGTATAAACCCACCCATGCACCCATTGCAACAGTTTTCGGTTGAGATTCTACATTAGATGCTCAAGTTTATCAAACTAGGCCTCAGTGAGATCGAGATAGCTGGCATCAGCATAGTCGAGGATTGGAAGGAGAGATTGTGCTAGCGCAATCTTAGTAGTACCTAATAGGAGGAAAATTTCGAAGCCGTCTCAAGGACCCTGAAGCAAACATCTTGACTACTTGGAGTTACGAAGTTCTTCACTTTCTCGCTCATAGTAATGAGAATACCATCAAAAGATACCTGGGGAAGCAAAGACCAGTCTATCCTTGAGACCATTCGAGAACTTTCAATAATAGTTGCCTGTAATTTTGTGGGATTCACCTTAAGGTCCATACTTTATGCTCTGTCACCTATTAGAGCCAGGTCTGATTAAGCGTATCTATAGCTTCGGATAATTTCTCAAGAGGAGCCTGGCTATAAATTTGAAGATCATCTGCATAAAGGTGATAGAGAGAAGTGAGTTGATGAGTGATAGAATTTATAAAGATTGCAAAAATTAGAGCAGATAGAACGCCACCCTATCGTTCGCCAACAGTAGTATCGCACCAAGAAGAAAAGGTATCATCGATGCAAATGCGCTGTCGACGACCAAACAGGTAACTATGAAACCAATCGATTGCTGATGGAGATATGTTAAATGAACAAAGTATGCCAAGCAAAATATCGAAATCCACCGTATTAAAAGCATTGCGAAAGTCTAACAGTGCAAGGACCGTTAATTTTCCAATTTCCATGCCTGACCTGATATCATCCGTAATATTTACGAGAGCTGCGTTAGTACTGTGGCCTGGGCGGAATCTGGATTGAAAAGGATTAAGGAGATTATGTTTGGAGAGGAATGAGCTAAGTCTTTATTAGCGATTATGAATAAGGTTTTCAAGAACTTTTAATAGGAATAATAATATGGATATTGGCCTAATGTGCAAAAATAAATCATTATGACAACTCCAATCAGACACAAACAAATTATCAAATCACTCAACTGAGCACTGATCTCCATAAATAACACTTACCACTTTCAAGTGACTGTTTAGTTTGCATGAACAGCTTCCACAACTCATTAGCATCCTTATACTTCGACTTGTAGAATGCCTTAGCATTATTAACGAGAAGCTCAATATCAGCAGACAGTTCCTCTATAGCTTTATATGAGTCTGTTGTAAGTTTTTGTTGTATCTGCAATCAATAAAATTTAATAAGCTAATCTATAAAATTGCTAGAAGGAATGGGTTGAATAAAGCAAAGTAAACACAACAGTAGCCAGTGTTTGAAAAATTGTTTTTCATTGTAGTCTTTGTTATCTTAATTATTCTACTATTCCAAGAATCTGTTTTTAATGCATTATACATACTCACAAGGTGGAGCACAGTTAGATCTTTTACATTTGATTGGTGTTGCAACAATAGAAACATAGTATCTTCTTAGGTTTTCGCGATTATTACACATTATAATAAAACAATTTTAAACGGATTAGATTGCGTATATTATAGATTTTTGTTTTCCTGACGTTTCGAATACTTTGCAGCATTCGTGGTCGCAGGATGACTGATCATCCTATCGTCCTCCTCCTGGTCATATACGCTATCTAATCCGTTTAAAGTTGTTTTATTATTATAGAAACATTTTTAATTTACATTATTGTTAACATTTTGATTTAAAAAATGCATTATGTACATATCCATGCCATGCCATGCCTAAAAGTGCTATTGCTTGCGGGGTTGGCAAATGGTCACCTAAAAAAGTGTATTTATAATGTTGTCTTGCCAGATTGGACCCACTTAACATAACAATTCTAAAGCTTTGGAGCTAAAACATGATGAACTTATATGAATTGAATGACAGTGTTTTCTTTGTAGTAAACAGAACTAGTACTTACTTTTAGTAGATCAATGGGTTGTGAGACAACATCATAGTACTGTGGCTCTTGGTGTCTCTCAGGCTCTATGATCAATGAGTCACACAAAAATGTGCCATCTTCTTTCTTGTATGAGCTTATTGTGTCATACAGTTGCTGGCAAATTTCACCCTAGCATAAAAAACATATATAAGATCGGCTTTCCCCCTTAGGTGTCTAAAAATGTAAGCAACCTTTGTCTTAAATAGAGTATTCCTTACAAGAAAGTATTTAAAATGAGTTAAAGAAAAAAAGCTTATCAAGTACCTAGTTGTGTATTTTATTTACTCCTTAAATGCTAAGACTCATCATAATAGATCACATTATGTATATAATAGATGGGGTAATATTTAAATTGAATGAATAAGTTTGAAATTTGAATGTAATCTATATATCTTCAATAGTATCTAGAGGTGGCACAGCACAGCATATTGAAACTATTGATCAGTATTTAAAATAATATATTCCAAAACATAATATTCTATTTCTAAAAGTTGTGAGACCAATCCATTACAATACAGATGTAATATTGTTAATAACATCATTATGTTGTTATTACTATCATTGTATTATAAATAAAACACTTTTTTTATAATACTTATAGCATTCATTCCTAAAAGCTTGTGAATTGATTGAATCTGATATGAAGTTTTCAGCATTCACTATTTTGATTGGTAATGCATGTACTGCATAATTTGTAAATTGGTGGAATGTGATAACAACCATTTTTTATACTACTACTTGATATTCAGTCAACATAATATGTATTTAAACCAGAAACTGTATGTAACTTTACTGACTGAGCTGCATTTTAAGCTGTGAAAGAAACTACTATTTTTACTATCAATAATAAAATATTATACCAAGTGCAGTCAATGCATAATAATATATTATCTGCAACCTTTGCTGACGACACAGCGGTGCTATCTAATAACAAGGATCCTCAAATGGCATCTTTAGTACTACAAACCCACCTGGACAAGGTAGATAAATGGATGGAAAAATGGTGCATACAAGCTAGTGCCAACAAATCCACGCACATTACATTCACCCTGAGAAAAAATGACTGCCCACCAGTTAAACTAGGTTCGAAGACACTTCCTCACTGAGAAAAAGTACCTTGGCATACATCTCGATAGGAAACAAACACGGAGGTGCCATATTGAGAAAAAATGCGATGGGCTAAACATACTGCTCAAAAAGCTCAACTGGCTCCTAGGAGGAGCATCACATGTTTCATCCAAAAATAAAGTACTCATATACAAAGCAGTATTAAGACCTGTCTGGGCTTATGGTGTAGAACTATGGGGCTCAGCTAAAAACTCAAAAGTGGAAATTCTGCAAAGGTTCCAAAATAAAGCACTCAGAACTATTTCCAACGCTCCATGGTTTGTTAAAAACTCGGAAATACATGACCATCTAATAATCAATACTGTCAAAGAAGAAATAGAGCACAAAATAAGGCTATACAGAGATCGAATCAACACACATACCAACAGCTTAGCCACAGACCTAAGTAAAGCAATTGCAAATAAAAGGCTCAAACATCATTGGGATCATATGGGACCTCGCTAACTGAAAGCAAGCTATGAATATGAGGTAGATTAATGGAGGTAGACTGGAATAATGGACCTCACCTGCCACTAAATCCATACAAAACATCTGCTAAAGGTTAAAAGAACCTATTGCAATATACTGAATAAAAAAAATGCTGCTAAGGGAATAATACAATGTTTATTTTTATATTTAATATAATTATAAAATTTCAGCAGCTTAGGTTACTATATGAACATTATATACTAAAAGAACGAGTCAACTTACAGTTTGACAGAATCAGTTAATCAGTGATGAGCATAAATATATTTACAATTTACTTATTAAAAAAATCATAAAACAACTGTATATTGTATTTTTTTAATTACTTAAATAGGTTACTAACCGCGGACTAAAAAAAGAAGTTCTTTTTTTTTCTAGTCCGTGGTTACTATATATATTCCTTGAAAATGAAGAATTCGATTCCTGCGCTTCATCAATATTTTTTTTTACTTACTGGGTCCAACTTCATGCACTTGCGGGTGGAAGGTGGAGGTCCAGGGTTGCTCAGGTCAATACCATCGTCGATGTCGTCTCCATCAGCACCATGAGAGGCCACGGAAGATGCACAGCGTCTCTTACTCATTTTTAATAGAAACCCCACTACAGATAGCGATGCTTATTTACATTATTGTGTGAGAGAACAACATCTTTAAGAAAACCAAGAATTGTTTTTATAGTTATTTTAAATTCAATCTATCCTCAATTTCACAGTATGCGTGTTAAAAATGCTCTAAATTCATGCAATTAATTATTTTAAATTAAAAAACAGAAACAATAACATGAACACAACACAGTAACTGTCAACACTTCAACAGCGTCAAGTAGACAAGCGGGTTTTTTTTTTTCATAATTTATTAAGGGCATTGGACGAACCATCAACCCAACAAAAGATTTACAAACTCAAGCTCAGGGGGCCCTCTGAACCCGACCAGCAAAATAGTACTGGGCGTTTTGTTCAGAAACACTTTAGTAAAACAGTTTTTAGACGAAAAACGAACGGACGGTTTCTCGGCTAACTGACATTACGTTCCAAGAGTGTTCCAAGACGACCGAGATTTCTAACCTCACATACTGCAAACTTCGTTCTCTCAAAAATCGTTCCATTCGCCGTTTCTTCACAAACGTTCGGTTGATACAACTACTTTGCACGTTTTTGGAACGAAGCATCTAATTAAATACCTTACCATGGTTGTAATAAGAACTATTATCGTGTGAATAACAACCAGTTGTTTTTAACCGCCAAGTAACTACTTTTAGTTACAACGCTAAAATGAATCTTATTTGTATTACTACAAACTACAAATTTGGTGGTAGAAAAACATGATGGAGAAAAACTGTTTCTTTTTGGCTCTCGTTTCAAGGACGGCTAGTCGGACGTTCGTTTTTGTTTGAAATTTGATTCTTGCATAAATTGTATAGTGTTGGTTGACGTCATACGTGCATGGTTCCCGCGTTTTTATAAGTCTAGAAAAAGTATGACGAATGGTTAATAAATTTATTACTTTCGTATTAATGAATGCAATTTATTACAATTTATATATTAAATTATATTAATTTATAATTACGACCTAAGTCACTTTCGAAACCACCCAATATCCATTAATTGATGAATTCATTTTTCAGTAGAATGTTTTCGTAGTCTAATTACACGGAAGAATAATATAGGTATATTATAGATAGGGGGGAATGGGAGGGGGAGGCCTTTGTTCAGCAGTGGACGTACTGTGGCTGATATGATGATACATAGGTCATGGTCATGAAAAAACAGTTTCTTTAAAATCTGATTTGGAAACTCTTTTTTGAAAAAATAAAACTGTTTCGTTTCATTTTCCGAAAAATCTGAAACGACGCAGTACTACAGCAAAACCTCAAACAGTCTAAAATTTCTCCCATCCTAAGAATATAAGTATAACAGATAGCAACATGAGTTTAATTGTGGCAACTCAGTTGAAGGAAATTCATAACAATTCCCCTGAAATATTTCTGTTGTTTGTGCACATATATAATGTACTCTGTGTTTGTGCAGTTTTGCCAACTTGAAGGATTCCCCGTCAGATTTAGTGGGTTAGGGCAAGAATAAACGGAAGTAGCTATTATAATGGCTAACAGATTTCAGAGTAATTACATATTTACCCAATCTAGACTTTGCCGATTTATTAAAAAGGGGTCAGGTAAATCCAAAAAGCGGCCAAGTGTGAGTCGGACTTGCATACAGAGGGTTCCGTAAAAATACTGTGAAAGTTTTTTTTTTTTTTAGTTGTTGTTAGGGTGGAATATCTTGCTTGTGGCGGGAAATTTAAATTTAGAACTGTTTTTTCGTTTTTGGAGCTAGACCAGGTAACTGTTGTAAATGAGAGTAGAATTTGCGATAATCTTAAATAATTCTTGACTTGATGTTTGATATATAGCGTGTAAAATAGCGCGCTATTTTATTATACCAAATAGTCTGTAGCGCGCTATTGCCAGATAGCGTTTTTGAACACCACTATCCCTAATGTTATTTCAAGTACTTGATAGGTTGGTAACCCTAGTAAACTATCTCTATTTCATATGGTATACGCTAAGGCTCCGTCTAGATATACTCAGTCTACGGAAATCTAGTTCGTTTTGGAACGTAATGTCAGTTAGCCGAGAAACCGTCCATTCGTTTTTCGTCTAAAAACTGTTTTACTAAAGTCTAAAACGTTTCTGAATAAAACGCCCAGTACTAATCTGGCGACGCTGCCTGAGCAGCAGACACAAAAAGGTCCTCTGTGGCAGACACCAGGCATGGGTTGTACTCGTAAAATCGAAAACCAGGGCTTCCAAGTACGTCCACCTGAAGATACAAGCGCCAAAAACCAGGGTTTGAAATACTTCCAAGGATTTTCCTTCTGCATAGAATAGTGATCCGTAATATACTAGTGATAAGGATTAAATTCACGAATTCATAAAATATAATACTTCCAAGCCCAATTTAAAATACTAACATAGGAAATTGATCCGAGCCTATAATACAAATAAGGAACTCAATTACGTAAGCAAAAAATATACTTCCAAGCCTTAAACGTAAAAATACTTGCATAGGAAATTGATCAATCGCGTATGTAAGAAATATACTTCCAAGCCTTGAACGTAAAAATACTTGCATAGGAAATTGATACGTGCCTTAATATAAATTAAGAGCACAACCGCGTTCACAAAAAAATACTTGCAAGCCCTGAACGTAAAAATACTTGCATAGGAAATTGATCCGTGCCTTAATATACATAAAGAGCACAACCGCGTTCACGAAAAAATACTTGCAAGCCCTGAACGTAAAAATGCTTGCATAGGAAATTGATCCGTGCTGCAATGAAAATAGGGAGTACAACCGCGTTTACACAAAAATACTTACATCGAACGAGCGCGTAGCGAGCGAGCAGCCGAGTAAAATACTTTAGTCTTTCGAGTCTTACGGGTACCTGGTGCGCGTACTTGAAAGTAAATACCTGGTGTAAAAACCTGGTCGCGTAAATACGTACTTCCCTAGCAGACACGCAGTATCTCTACTCTGTGCACGCAGTGCAAAAGTTAGTGGTTGTCACAGAGTACATTATATATGGTGGTTGTCAAAGACTACAATAGTATGACCACCCGATTATCATTAAAGTCGCCCCCCCCCCCCCGACCCTTGCTCGCGCCGGCCCGTGCCGAGAAATCGAGTAGTAACAAAAGATCCCTTTAAACCCCAATTAACCATTGATCCAGCAGTCCCTTATGATCATTACTGTCCCAGTAACTCCCTGAGCCGAGGTCCGTGTCCCGCAGGGGACGCCCTCAGGCGCAGTTACTTAAATATAAAGAAAAGCTAGGCTGGAGGCTACTTAATGCTTCGCCAACTTGCCCGGTTAAGCAGATATATCCCCCTTGGGGTTACTGCGAGAAGCCCATCATAAAAAAAAAAAAAAACTACAATAGTATACTGGTGGTGTGGTTGTCACAGCCATAGTCACAGCCATAGACTAATATGTATATAGTCACAGCCAGTATTTAATCTATGGTCACAGCACTCAGCAGGTTTTACAAAAAAATACCAATAAAAATCGGACCCAATTAGACATGGGTAACTCAACAAATCAGCATGAGCTGCAGGTCAGATCACGGTTCAAGCACTTGAACCGGAGCTGCGAGCCGGCTCGCAGGTCAGCTCAAGTAGGTACATTGCTATACTGTGAACTGTGACTCGGCGCGCACTCTATTGGTTAACCGCCACTTTTCACTTTTCATCTCTTCCATAATATAGGTTTAAAACATAATATGCGATTTTTCTTTGTATACTATTTATTTAAAAAAATAAATATAATAAAAATATGTTAAGCTTCGCGTTTTATTTATGCACCTTTAATCATTCAGTTACTAATACGTCAGCTCACAGAATGAATCAGATGAACCATAGATCAACAGCTCAAAGCAGCTCAAAGTGACTACTTGAGCGAATATAGACTCAAAAACTATTAGCAAAGCTTTCATTATACCCTGTGAGCTGTCAATGAGCCGTGAGCTGTCTATGTTGCATTTGAACCGCAGCTCAGCAGCTCAAGTATCTGTGATCTTAATAATTGAACCGGCTCAGATCTGAGTTACACATGCCTAGACCCAATAGGTAAATAGCGAAATAATAAGCATCATATAGGATTGTTTAATTTTCTTAAATTCAACAAGTATAACCTGGTGGAATTTCATGATGAATAATCAATTAATAGAGAAAATTATTACATCAAATAATCTACCTTGTCCTGAATTCACCTATGAAAATCCAGTGCTGGGCAGAAGCGTGGCGAAAGCACTCTCTAAAAGTTTCGTCAAAATTCTCAATTTGTCTCAACAAAACTCGAAAGTTAACAACAACTTACGACTGTCTATTCTAGAAAACATTAGAAAAATATGCCAAACAGAGCCGGATAATCATATAAAAGTTGATGAAAATATTACTACTTTATTATTGGAATTCTATGAACAAACTATAAAGGATTCAACAATTAGTGATTCTGATTCCACAGATAAGAATCTTGATGCATTTTTAATTAGAAATTTAAAGGATTTAAACCTCAACAGCATCTATATATCACCATGGAATCCAGAAGTTGTACAAGCTTTAATCAATTTAAATATAGTCTATCTGGGCACACTATTGAAAGATATTATTCATTGGAACAATACTGAAAAGAAGAATATGCAGATATTAAAAGACATTTGGACAAGTGATTGTGTAAATTCCATACCTCATGAGGATATTTCAATAATATTGAAGCCTGAAATTGAAAAATTACTATTGGAAGTTTGCTATAGCATTTTGAGTGAAACTGATCTAGATATCAAAAGCATTTTTATTTCTGAGAAATCTCTTAGGTATTTAGCAACAAAGTGTTCTGTCTCAGCCAGCTGCTTTCAAATATGCTGTGGCATACTCAACTATTTATTCATAATGACAAACTTTGATAAAAGGTTACAAACATTTGTTCAAATATTTGTCAAGCATGTGAAAGAGAGCTGTTCCTATGTAACTTTTTCTGTGTTGTACCCATTACATCTTAGCCATATGATTGTTCTACTAGACACTGATATAGAAACATTTCCAAAGTTAATTCAAAACAACTATATAATATCCACAAAAAAATATTTGTCTGATTTGAGAAAAAAGTCAGAAAATGAACTAATTATGTTAATTTCTCACTTTCCTCAGTGGTTCGATGTTTACTAGTAATATTGTAAGCATGTTGTATACAAAATTATAAATGCCTATGAGATAGTAATGACAGTGCAACAGTAAATTAACTCGCATATTATTTATTGCAGGGACTAACAAACAACAATACATAATTTTGTTGCAGGTTTTTTCTTTGTTTTAACTACTTTAATAAACCAATCTATCTAACTCTTGAATTAAGTAGATTAGGGGTCTGTTCCTACCAAAATGATCCTCAAGAAAGCAGACCTAATTATATTACCGTTTCCATTTTCCTTCACCTAGCCTACACTACTTAATAAGGAAGGCAGTGTTAGATAAGATAAAACATTTTAACAAAAATAATACTGACTTCTAAAACCCTACATGATATAAAAATATTAAAACCACTGAAAAGGAAAAAAAACTATTTATAAAGTTGGGCAGACCAGGTATAAAATATAACTTCTCGTTGGTCTGTGTGAACCATGGCTGGGGCATAATATTTACATAAAGAGATATAGCGCAATATATTTATAATATAATAACATAACTAAAACAAACATTTAATAAGCTTTATATAACTCCCATTATTGTTGACACAGTCAAGTAGAACATATAAAAACATATTTCGGTTCCTCTTATATTTTCCCATATTATATCTCCATGCAATGCGACTTCAGCTGCTCAATACGCCTTTCATCTGGCACCATCAAAACAGAGATGTATTGATATATGTCTGTGATCAAACCCAATCAACACGGACTCACAGTATTTCTCTAGAACAAAAAATAAATATATGAGCATCTTTTAGACGAGGTTAAGCATGGGTATCTGCAAAATACTAGGACTGACTAATTTTTTATTTATTTATCTATTTTATTTAGAAAACCAACAGCGATATATTATATAACTTATAAATATATAACACAGCTGAGTGTGGCTAGTAAAAGGTTTCCCTGTTTAACCAGTAAAGAAAATAAAGTATGCGAATCGACATTACAAGTTTAGAAAAATCTAAATGTTGGATGTTACATATATTATATACATGCCTTATGCAGTAAGCACATTCTCTTAAGTTTTTATAGTAGCTTAACAATATATCATTACGTGTTAGAAGAAACATGACAATGAGAAGAGGGAGAGAGTTGCTTATTCTTTATCTTAATAACATTTATGATTCGTGACTTAAAAGAAGTTTTGGAGCAGCTAAAAATATCAATATCTCCGAAAGTAGCATTATATGTACGAGCAATGCGCGTGAGTACACAGTTCTTAGCATAGTTAGTGGCGTGTCTTGGTACGTGCAACATCGGAGTATGACGAGTGCGACGTAGCGGAGTGTTGAATGTCATCTGCGTCAATTATAATATTAGTCTATGATCTGCGTAACCAACTCAGGGCAATCAAGACGTCCATTGAGTATATCATACAGCATTCAGCAGACACATGTCCAGAACTTTACGTCTATCTTCTACGGTAAGCAGACCATGGGTACGACAGCTATTCTCTTACGTTAACAAATATCTTTTGAACGCGTTCTAGTTGGTCTATGTATGTAATATAGTGCGGAGACCAAATGGGGCATGCATATTCAAGAATGCTTCGTACGTATGCAAAATAAACTGATTTGAGAGCTTCTACGTTTTTAAATACTTTACACGATCTCATAACAAATCCTAAACTTTTATAAGCTTTGGTGCTGATGTAATCTATGTGATCTGAGAATGACAATTTATGGTCAAACATTACTCCTAGTCCTAGATCACGAACAGTATTCACTCTATTTATCATAGTCCCATCGAAATTATACAAATGATTTAAAGGCTGTTTTTTACGTGTGTAACTAATGTATTGACATTTTTTTACATTTACAGTTATTTTGTTTTTAAGATAATAGTTATTCAAATTGTCCAAATCAGTTTGGAGGGCTTTACAATCATCGGGGTTTATAACACAAAATATTTTTTTATCAACAGCGTACATTAAGTGCTTCGCATTTTCGAACGTCTCACCGATGTCAAACAAATACGCGTTGTATAAGAGTGGCCCCAAATGTGAGCCCTGTGGAACACCGCTGGGAATTTCACAGAAGTTTGAACGGTATCCTCCAATTACTACCGCCTGAATTTACTATTCACAATTTAGAAACAAAACAAACTTTTAAAAAACCGTTTTATACAAAAAGTAAAATGATTACATATTATTCATCATTCATTTAACTAAAAAAACACTTTAAAATTAAACCTATTTCTTTTTCTTTTGTTTTATTTATCAAAAGTATAAATTCATCATCATAATTTCAGACGAAAAAGCGTTCCATTCTGGACATAGACTTCTTCCAAAGATCGCCACAACTACCGGTTTGAGTTTGTGTTGTGTGCTCGTCGGGCGGGTTTGCCATAATCACCACGCTTGGCGGGCGGGTAGGCGATCGCCGTTAGGTTAGTAGTTAGACGTGGGTAGCCTTTTACGACACCCACAAGATGGATAGATGGGTTGGTGCTATTCTTAGCCGGCCGGTCGGACTTCTATAATAGTTGATTTAATGATGTTTAATAAAATATATAAGTCGTAACACTCACAGTCAGTCCAGTTTTATTTGATATTTATGCTCAGACTGTTTATATCTTATTAAGCGTGTGTGTTATATTAAGTCCAATTTAACGCAGCGTAATAACATTCGCCTATTGCTTCGGTCTGCATTTTAACCATAACAACGCTTATATATTTAACCACACGTCACTAACCAACTAACAACGTTCTATTTAAAGTATTTGATGTAGGCTAAGATGATTTTATAAGTGTAGATGCGTTGCCCGCGTTCTATGATGGTCACATGACAGCTAGGTAGATGCCCGGAGTTCATTCACTGGTCGCGCACAGACTGGTGTAACGGCTAGTCGCAACTCGCAACTACACGTCAATTTCATACGTAATTATTGCAAGATATTGCAAATTATAGTACAACTGAGAATAAAGCCATATCATACGTAGATCTATGCTGTAAATAAAATTACAGTATTTTGTTTTATTACGCGGTCTAATAATAGCGGCCGGCGTCAGGACACCGAACGAGCATGCGCCTAAGAGGTATATTCATCTATGCATGTAATGCATGCGCGTATATAGACCTACTCTGTGCGCGTAGCTCCTAATGCCTTGTAACTGACGTAACTAAAGGTGTATAAGTATATTCATCTCTTTATCTCATTCTAACAATCGGTATGCCGCATGGTGGCTTTCATGTTCTCTCCGTTCCTTCACGCATGTTTGAGAGCTGTACTGGTAGTAGGTATAGTACAATTTACGCCGTTCTGTGGCTCTAATACGAACAACTCGCGAGAAAGTATTCGTATCGTAACGTTAATGTTAGTGAATTTTGAATTGAAAATACAACTACCCTATAGTATTTTTGTTTAAATTTATACGACAAACAATTCGTATCATATATAGGTATGAATAAAGTCTTCAGTTTAAATTAAAAATATATGCGAATCAAGTACTTTGAATTCAAAGTTCACTCACATTAACGTTACGATACGAATACGTTCTCGCAAGTTCTTGCCAGGGCTACAGTGGAGTGTCATAATCATAACATAATGTTCGTGTATGGCGCATCTATTTGTAAAGTATCATTGTATGTAATCTATTATCCTGATATGTGATAACGCAAAATATTGATGTCTGTAAGCTAGTTTCTTAAACTCGTGCTTTATAATCGGTTTAAATCATAGATATCTTGTACAAATAACTGTAATACGTCTATAAGACAAAAAGGCTAACTACATGTCTATAAACATTGAGGAATACAGTACTAACGTAGTACATTATACCTCAATGTATATAAATGAGATTATTACTCTATCAACGCTTAGGTACCTTATTAACCCTTTCACTGCGCGGCGGTCAGGCGATTTACAATACGCCACGGCGCAGTACAAACAAAACACGGTCTCGGCCCATGATGCATAAGTTGCATCATTGCGCCGCATAGGTACTTTTGTGTTATGTATCGCTTCTGACGTCACGTTGTGGGTGGTTTTATGCAACATTTTTTGTAACCAAGAATGTATTTATCTACAGTGTTATTATTAAAAATGTAGGTAGCATGGTTCATGAAAAGGTTTATTCCTTTATCTTCAACATGGAATACTAACCAGATGCGGCTGAGTATAGATATTTTACACGGAATGACTGTCATCAGACTCCACAACCTAAATACTAGGTAATATTGAAATTCTTAGGTTAGGTACATCAAGATAAAGAAAATTGTTATTGTAATTATATTAGATCTATGAAATTGCCGTTTGTATGAAATAAAGCATATCAGTTTTATTTATTTTTATCAAAGTGATCATCCAAATAGCCGGACCTCGATTGCATAATCGATGTATCTTTGCCAACGCAGTGGCAGTTTATCGATGCCCTTTTTGAAGAAACCAGATAACCGACTTGCTGAGCGCTTGCAATTGTCAAACAGAATTCATTTTTCGTCGCAGGTAACAATTCGACTTAAAATTCCCTCGTTTCTGTGTCTGTTGAAAAGCGCGAGATTGGCCTCGACGCGCACGTTGCGCTGATGATCGTTAAGTTCGTATGGCACCCATTTGTCAAGCTTTTTTACCTGGCCTTAGATTGAGTATCATCAGTTACCACAATAGCCTTCGCCGTCATTGTCTACCAAAGTTTTCGAACGATCACGGGGTTCATTTCTCAAATCGAAATTTCCAGCATGGAAGCGTCCAAACCAATAACGGGTTGTGCGTTTTAATGTTCGCTCTGTAAACGTTGTTGATGTTGCATGACGCTTGTGCCGCGTTGCTGCCACGACGGTACTCATTCTATATTTACTCGAATTTTCAACGCACCCATGACAACGTTAAAGATTTAAACGTGATGAAAACATAAGACTTATCACAATACACATATGACTGATTTTGAATAATGAAAACCACATTTATAAAATAAATTTGAAAACCAAAATTAGCCAAACAAAATCTATTTTTATTTAAAATAGCTAGTACTGCATAGAGACAATTTCATAGGCAAAGACCTATTATTACTATTATAAATAGCAATATTTTGTATGTAAAGTCAGCGTCCAAGGTAGTCAAAATGATCAGATGAAATAAATTCATTTATATGTACGCAGTCTGAACTCTCTTATTGTTGTAAGCATCCAAAGTGGTCAATATATTTAAGTAACACAGTTTCCAATATTATGTAAGATGTCAAGTAGCTCATTATTATGTTTACGAATAAAACTTTAAACGGTATCAATGCAGCTTACTTTCTTTTAAAAAAAAACGTTGTCCTGCACTAAGATTACTCAAAGATTTAAAAAAAATTCAACTCGTATTAATAACAATTAAAATAACCGAATTCTTTTTAATGACTGTATAGTTCAGCTACTTGTAAGTCACCTTCTGGACTGGGTGGTTATCTGCTCCGCGGCAGTTTGTTAAACCATAGTGCCTCGGTTTTGTGAGGCGCTATCATGTAGGCGCCGTAATCCGGTAGGAAAGATGTATTAGTCGTAGAGTTTAGTTAGATTAGATGTATTAGTCGCCCATGTCACCCAGCCGGGTCAATTGTGATAGCATAAGTCATCGAGTCTAAATCACAAGCCATAATTGTAATAACATTAGTTATAAAATCTATATTACAAGCTGGGTCAATCGTAGTAGATGCAGAGGTTGAGTCCAGCAAGAGAGTTGAGAAAACCGTTGTGGATATAGAAGATATAGATAAACAGAGCAAAAATCGCACTAATATCATTGCAAAAACTCACAAGTGACACACAGACAGGCACAGACCAAGTCAGTGCAATATTTCACTTATATAAGCACGATTTCCACTAAAATAAAATAAATAAACACAATAAATCATATCATGTCATACCTGGATGCTATAAAAGTACTATTATAGGTAACGACGCTTTACACATAAATGTAATTAAATTTACGACGATGCAAGAAGTGCAATAATAACAGGACAATGAAACTAGCTTTGAGGTTAAATACAAACTCGTTGTTGAATCAAACGAAACCAACGTGCACGTGTTTTCATTGTTATTATGATCTGATAGCAAAGTAGCCCTAACAAAACTTTCACTTAAAATATTAATTTATTGATTTACTAAGTGACTATAAACGGCAATAATAACTGAATTTAAAATGAATTTGTTGAGTAAAATGATGCGTAAAACCATCCAAAATGTAGTTCTTATAAAAGCAAAGCAAATTGTTTCTTACCGCACAAGTATTAAGTTCAGTTTACTATATATGAAATCGACTTACGTCGTTGTAATTATTAGCTGCTATACGGTAAGTCTTCAACAGCGCGGTGATACACCTTGTGCATCATGGTTAAAAACACAGTTATTCTATAATTAAATATACTGAGTATATTTAAGTTTTTTTTTTTAAATTCTTTAAAATTCTTTGGAATTTTTTGGTAATAATTCAGAGTAAAGTTTCAGTCGACATTATTACGTTATTTAGGACATTTTTGTTTCACAATTTTTATGCCAATTCATTATTAAAGGTGTCAGCAACAAATACTAAACAAAAACTTAAAACAATGTTGCAGTTTACTTAAGTTTTTAACACTTCCCGAAAGTGCGATCCGTGATGCATACCTTGCATCATGCGCCACGGAGGACTATTTTTAAATGATGCACACGTTGCATCATGCGCACTGAAAGGGTTAATTGTTCATAACGTCAATCGCTGACAGTTGCTACATCTATAACAGAAGCTGATTGTCGCCGCAAGTGAGGCAGCGAGAGAATTGGTACGGCTTCAAAGAATTCTTCACAAGTTAACGGACATGGAAGATGTGCCATCTTTGACAAGCTGCCACTAGACTAGCCCACAATCCTGGGTTGCAATTCCTTAATATCAAACATCCATACATCCTTGAATACAGAATTGAAATAACGGTGACAACCCAACATGGTATTTCCTAAGACTCGTCCCCATGGCTCACTGTCTGCAACATGTCCTTGAATAGCTTCAATCAAGTCTTAGCGTATACCAAATTAGTTTTTCACCATCATTTTAATTCTGTATTGAAGGATGTATGGATGTTTCACCTTAAGGAATTGTACTCCTGAGTTCCACTAAAGGTCAAAGCACATTCAAGTGAGGCATTTCTTTGTGCGAGAAATGGTACAAAACGAAAACATCTTACAGTTTTGCAGACAAGCTCAACACAACAGTTAGCTGATTGTCTAAGGCAGTTCCAAGACTTCGCCTAATTGGATTGTCCAACAAGATTACTGCATCAATCTACTGTTTGTTTTCTAATTATTGAAAGTGTTAGAAGACCTATTTAGAAATTAAAAAGAATATTGTTGCAATATAATATTAAATAAAATCATTCATATAAAAACCAGTGCGAGTTAACTCGTGGAGAGGGTTCCGTACGACGAATATATTATCCACCATCTTATTTTAAAAACTGACTTAAAAGTTTGTCGTAACTAAAAAAGTACGACGTATCGAACTTGTAGAGAAATTGCTGAATATATTGTCTGTTGTTGAATTCGGTCTTGTACCAATAACTTATCCTAAGAACAAACTTAACATCTTAGTTGAGAAACATGTTCTCCAATACATTCCAACTGTAAACGTAAGTTTGTGCGCACATTATTGAAAGACTTAACATGTTACTTTAAGACCATATACTTCTTCTAATAATATTTAAGCCTCTGAAGTTTCGGAGATACGGTGAAGGGGGAATGGCCAATTTTCGTATAATTTCTTAAATAACTTTTCTTTTTATAAATTTGCCTCACACTAGGATTTCTTGTCGTGGGTGCGGCGTTTACAGACACAATTTCCACAAACAATCATCATCAACATCCAGACCGGGAACACCTACCTGCAGATCATACAAATATTTGTATCGTGCGGTCGATCCCCGCACCCAGAGCGCAGCAGCCGACTGTATCAGCCACTCCTCCAACCGTGCCGTCAACTTTAAAACTATATTTAAAAATGATAGAATAAATATATTTGAGACCCTCACAACAAATACTTCCATTTCATATGTTATGCCGTATGCGGTACAGTTTGCAAAACTTTATTCTTTAATTTTCTATATTGCCCCTCAAAAGTGACCCTGATATTCAAAATTCATTTATTTACGTTACACGGTCGTGTTTGAGTTGCAGAAAGCTATATGCGTACCAAATTTCTACAGACCCCTCAAAATCGTGACAACGTAACTAAATGTGGTGTTATCGCGTCGTGATTATATAATGCTTATTTCTATTAATTAGCTATTAAATTTGTGATACGAAAATGTCAATCCGCTTCATGCAGAAATAAAGTTAAGAATTTTATAGTTTTTTAAACCAAATATGTTGCTTAATCATGCTACCTCGTATAGTACACACAATAAAAAAAGAATACCTATCCTATTTAATTACGTAGCTTTCTCATCATCATATTAACCAATAAATTTCCACTGCTCAGCGAAGGCCTATTAATACTATTGCGTCGTAATTTTGGGGGGAATTTGCCAACTATTTTGGTAGGTATATTGTTTTGTAATTAATGCCTGATACGTTAACGTTATTAATAAAACAATTAAGTAAATATTTCAAATGTTTATTTACTAACTTAAAAAAAATGGAAATAGTAGCCAGGAATAATGCTTCTATCGAATAGCATGACAATGGAACATGGAAGGTGATTAATTTTATAATAAAACAATTTTAAACGGATTTAATCGCGTGTATTATTGATTTTTGTTTTTCCTGACGTTTCGAACACTTTGCAGGGTTCGTGGTCGCAGGATGACTAAGGTGACAAGCGTCGTTACAGATTTAAAAAGTTATTTTATCTACCGTATAAAACTAATCAAAAATTGTTTCGATGCATGCATGATTACTGCGTGCATCGAAACAATTTTATTTAATTTTTAATTATAATGTGTAATAATCGCGAAAACCTAAGACAATACTAGGTGATTAATTTTTACATACCAACATATTTACAATTTAGTGTAAGATAAAAAAACACGACACAAAATAATAGGTCTTATGCCATCCTATCCTAGCTTTTGGGAGTCCTTCCCCAAGTCGGAGAACTCAGGACTTATGCCTATTCGGAAGCAAACTAAATTAATTCACCATTAAAATAAAAAGTACTAAAACATCTGTGGCCCATTTATTAAGACTGCTGAGCAAGTTAAAGCAAAACCCTAAAGTATATCCTCTACTGGAGATTCAGAAAGAATATTTCCAAAACCATATTGCAGTAACTTCATATACATATCCTCAGTATTTGTCTTAATTTCTATTCGTTTTGTACCGTATGATTGAGTGTTCTCGTCCACCAAGTACTCGTGTTGTGATGACCGGCAGTGTGCCTTAATTAGGTCCGAATAAGGAAAAGTTTGGTTACAATAACCACAGTGAAAAAGATTCGGACGTATCTGTAACAAGAAAACGTTAATACAATATCACCTCATTTAATTTGATACTTATGGTTGAATTGAAAACAGCCAATGTGTAGGCTTTGACTGCGATAGGCTGAAACACAGAAATAGGAGATAAGGAGAAGTGGTACGGGGGCGTAACCGCGCCACCGCGACATGCACAATCCGGGCTATTCGGAAAAAAATGGCCGATTTATAACATCAGTTGATATTCGATCGCGTAAGTGAAACTTTGTTAAAAGTGTCGTGTCGTAATATGCAAAAACCGAATCGAAAATAATAACTTTATTAAGGAAGGAATCATATGCAAGTGAAAGAATATTCTTGTATTTGTCTAGAAAAATAATAAATTAAAAATTATTGTTTTCCTTATTATGTTACATTTGGATTGATGGAGCAGAACGACATTATTATTTTGGACAAAATACAATGCTTCTTATCTACCACTTTTAGCTAGCAATCGGTGAATAACAAACACAGTAAATAGAACAGCGAATGTACGGTACTCCCAATAAACTTACGCGTTGCGTGGTATAGCTGCTGTGTTGCAGTCTGTACGCTCGGCATGATTGGCTGCCTACACAGTCGTGTTTTAGTATGAGTAGCCAATTATAATGTTGTGTTTATTCAGTTCATTGGATGAAAACTTTAGTGTGTTTTTATAAAGAATGGTAGGGGAAAACTGGATTTCTAGGCTCGCATACATTTAGAACTACATGGCATATCTCCTTTCTTCCAATATCTTTGGGCTGAAATGATAATTTGGTTCTTTAATTATTTTATTTGCTCAGCTTTTTCACATCTATGTACAAGGTGGGGCAAAAGCAATGTCTTAATGTGAATTGGCTGCCATTTCGTTAGAAATGAAATAATTGGGCTCTGTATTCACAGAATGTTTATTTGAGGGTGTAAAAATAATGAAATTAAGTTGAAACTGATATCGGAAAAATGACTATCTTCCGAGTTGGTGCACTGTAGTGCTCGTTTTACGGAGGTTTAAATTTTTGCTCGTAAAACATCTGGCTGCAAATTGGGAATTTCTTCGTAAATGTTTGCTTTCAAGACTTACAGTTTGTGGTTTGTTGTGGTAAACACGAGATTTCAAAAAGTCCCAAAGGAAGAAGACGCGCTGTCAGGCAATCTGGCCGGCCAGTTGAAATCACCAGCACGAGACATCGCTCCGAAATTGGTGTCGAATTGTGTGAGCGGTTGCTCCGTCCTGCTGGAACCAACAATGCTAGAAACCCAATTCAGCAAGTTGCGGCAAAAAAATCATTGAACATCTGTCTGTAGCGCTCAACATTTACGGATAGCAGGCGTCAGCGTCGTCAAAAAGAAAGGGCCCATAATTTTTCACTGCAAATGCCGCATCAGTCAATTTGATGGAACGCAATGGTTCTTCGTGCATGTCATGTGGATTCTCCGTTACCAGAAACGCAAATTTTATTTGTGGTGTTTAATAAGTAGTGGAAAAAGGCTTTATCGCTTATTATGATTTTGGGTATGAAATCATCCTCTTCTTGTACCAGGTTCAGACTGCACCAACAGAGCACGGGAGTAAGTTAACCTCACTTGACTGTTTGCAAGCAGCCAAATTGTGTGCGTTGATGTTTATGAATTCTCTCGGACGTCCTCGGCCACAGCAGCGATATTCCCTCATTCCGATATTAACTCTAGTTGCTCTTTGAACTCACTGATTCGAATGGCGTTTATATAAATCAAGAGTTGATTCGCTTTAAATTATGAATTGAGCGAAAAAATGGTATTCTGTTAAAGTTCAGCCGGATTTCGTTATAATCTCGTTCAGGGTCTCAATTTTGCCGTTTTTTTATCTTTTATCTTTTATCTTACAGTTCGAAATGTTAGCATTTATGCAGTCCTGCCGTGACCCTTTTCCCTTATACAATGGCACGATTACGGCTTTGCACCAGTCTCCCGGTACTTGCCCATTCTTTCTAATGTACTTCATATTATGATTCGGCTAAAGCGGCCTTTTTAGGCCCCCAGAGCACGGGGCAATTCCATTGCAGAGGTGTGAGACGGGGGACGTAATTTCCCCGAAACTGTTCACCGCTGCATTGAGGGATGCCTTAAAGCTACTGGAGTGGAAAGGATTCGGCATTAACATCAATGGCGAGTATATCACTCACCTTCGATTTGCCAATGACATCATAGGCATGGCAGAATCGCTGAAAGAGCTCAGCACAATTCTCGATGATCTCAACAGAGTTTCCCAACAGGGGGGCCTTAAAATGAACATGGGCAAGACAAAAGTCATGTCAAATGCCGATGTCGTGCCCATCCCAGTATCCGTTGGGAGCTCTGTTCTCGAAGTTGTTGACGCGTATGTCTATCTGGGACAACCTGTCCAGTTAGGTAGGTCCAACTTCGAGAAAGAGGTCAATCGTCGAATCCGAATCGGCTGGGCAGCGTTTGAGAAACTTCGCAACGACTTTTCGTTAACAATACCGCAATGCCTCAAGACGCAAGTCTTTTACCAGTGTGTGTTACCGGTGATGACTAGTGGTGTTCAAAAACGCTATATGGCAATAGCGCGCTACAGACTATTTGCTATAATAAAGTAACGCGCTATTTTACACGCTAAAATTATAACGAATGACGCGATAAAAGCGCGGTGAATATTCCCGAATCACGCTAAATGTCGTTGGACAGATATATAGACTGTCTTACCACAGTGCAGTGTTTCGGTTATATTCTTGATATTGAATACGTTATAGTATATTCTAATGGAGCAGTAAAGTTAATAAACTTTTCCTCATACTTTCCATGCTTGGAATAATAGATTTTTATGTATTAATTACATAGGGTAGGGTTATATTTCTTTTATTAAGAATTTCTTACAGTAGTTTTCACGGAACGGAATTGTTTGATGTTGTGAATGCCTAATATCGACGTCATCATGTCATGTGTTTTAGATTTAAATTTTACGACATTTTTATGTAGGTACATTGTTGGCGTATCTAAATCTAAAAATAAATAAATATTATAATCAATACCTTAGGTAACGACCGATCGCGCGCGAATTCTCGCGATGTCTGCGGCCCAGTGTTGCCACCTCATAAAAATTAAAGTCGCTAGATCAACACCCAAAAGTCACCAGATTGGGCTAAATTCGAAGCGAAAGTCACCAGAAATCCCAAAAAATATATTTTAGTAGAAACAATGTTGTAATGCCATCTATCGAAGTATCGATTGTACTGGACAGACAACTCAAGCGGCAGTACATGTTCAAATCACGTTAGGTCACGGTTAGGACTACCCCATCTTATGCCATGGGTGTCCTAGAAGATGACTAAGGGAGTTTGGAACCCAGTGTGTACCATTATTATTGGGCACTATGAGTTGCCCGCAGGTGACGGATAAACAACCGACTACTACTACTGTTACGTAATAACAATCAACGCTGTGACTCAATACCACTTTTTATTGTGTATCAACCTACGGTAACAAACATTAAAATATGTCAAAAACCAGATTTTTTATTACATCAACAAATTCTAAGTATGGAAAAACAATAATTGTAAAAATAGATAACATTGTTTGGTTGTAATAATTATATTGTAATGACAAAACAAGAATATAAATAGTAATTAATATTCTATAGAATCTTTTCAGGATAGATGAAGACGACTTAATTATCGCTAGAAGTCGCTAAAAACAAAAAATCGCTAAACGACAGAAATAAATCGCCAAAAGGGGTCAAAAGTCACCAGATCTAGTGACAAAATCGCTAAGGTGGCAACACTGCTGCGGCCCGGCTCGCCACGCCCGCGCTATTGCTGGCTCACGCTATTATCCTTGCTACTCGTTATTTTGTTAATGGCGCTATTTTTATAGCGTCAAGTTGGGGCCGGCATAGCGTGTGCTATACGTTGCGTGAATATAGCGCACTATTTAATCGCGCTAGACGCTATATTAACCACCACTAGTAATGACATATGGAACAGAGACGTGGTCACTCACAATGGGCCTCATAAAAGAAAGCTCAAGGTCACTCAGCGATCTATGGAGAGAGCTATGCTTGGTATTTCTCTACGAGATCGAATCACAAATGAGGAGATCCGTAGAAGAACTAAAGTTGTCGACATAGCTGAAAGGATTACTAAACTGAAGTGGCAATGGGTGGGCACATTGCTCGTAGAACTGATGGCCGTTGGGGCAAAAAGGTTCTCGAATGGACACCGCGCACCAGAAATCGCAGCGTGGGACGACCTCCAACAGGTGGATAGACGACCTGGTGAAGGTCGCTGGGAGTCGTTGGATAAAAGCGGCAAGTAACCGCTCGTTGTCGAAATCTAAGGGGGAAGTCTTTGTTCAGCAGTGGACGTCCTGTGGCTGATATGAAAAACCAATGAACAAATAGATAAACTCCATGGATAAAATAATTGTAGACTGCATATTATCGTCTAAAGGATCATAATTGTTTGCGCGATCATTACGCCCGATCTGTAGCCGTGCGTGGGTGAACGGCGCACACAAACATAGCATGCATTGAATTGACCTAAGCTCGAGAGAGTAAATTTTGTGCACGGCCTCTTAACTAACGATTTATCAAAAAAAGAAAACAAAAATAACGCCATCAATGAACATGTTTTTAAATAGAATTGCTGCGAGTCGTTATAAATGTATATGTGTACGTGCGGTACCCCGCGGCCGCCTCTCTTTGTCAAACGGGGATAGCAATGTTTAGGCAAATTTATATCACTTGCCTCGAATCAAAGTTGGCCGTAGCCTCCGCCGGATTCTTAAGTATAATGTTGCAATTTAAACATTTCTTAATAGGTTTGCTAAACCATAGAAAAAATACATATTTAACTGGAAGTTTGTTACATTTTACATTATTTCAACTTTTTTTTCCTACTATATTTTGTATAGTAGTAAAAAAGTGTTGTGGCAATATGCAAATAGACCATAAGTTTTTACAATGGAATTGTTGAATGTTCGGAATTAGTAGTAGTATCTTGTAAAAAGGTGGTCAAACGTCACTCGCACGCAATTCTTTGGAAAAAAAAGTTGTGAAAATTGGTGATTTACCGTTAATCTAGAAATAATTTTAAAAATCCTTTCTCACTTTGTGCAGGAATAAGAATTGTTCTATTAAAATCACATACCATTTTAATTAATATCTCTTTCGTGTTCTATCAACCAGAGAACTAAAATGACGAAAATAAGTCAATTGGCAGGACGGCCTCGCAAGCGTCGCATTCGACACTCGCGATTTCCGCTATTAAACCGAATCGAATCAATTCAAATTGCGATTCCAATCAACAATAACGTCAATGCGAGTGATTGGAGTTGAAAAAACACACCTCGTCTCATCGCCAACCAGAAATTGGACAAATAAGCATTCCTCTAGATAAGATAAAAATATTTATATTCATATTTATATATGATTTACAGGCACTCATGAATAGACAGACTTTAGGTGCAGCGTTCCAAGAAGTAGATTTCGTATGGAGAAGAACGGACAAGAAACTCCATGGTTATTCTTTTTAAATCATAATAGTAACAATATTTGACTACATTGTTCTTGAAATGAAAATTATGTGAGGACAATGTAGGAGGAAAAGAGTCTAAATTACATCAAGTCTACACTAAACAAGCCAGACTTTAATATTAATAAAAAACTAATGATTAAACTGCCGTGGCAGTATTAAGCTGACCATTCCCAACAGACAGCACTCGTTCACAAGCATGACGCATGCATCAGCGTAGCTCAACCATATTGTAGGGCAACTCAGCACCCGGATACACGACGCCACCGTAAGTAGAAATCTTGAGTGAGCATGACGTACTAATCTGATAGACTATACTATACCTAATATGTCAGTTACACAAAATAAATTAATAACCCACATGGTACTTGAATGTAATTATTGTCAAAAAATTATCAAGCAAATATAGAAATATTAAAAAGTCATTATATGAATTAATATAATCCATTGTAAGAAATTATGACGTAATAAATTGAATGTCAAGAGTAAAAGTAATGGCCCTTGAAAATTAGAGCAGCTCAATCCCAATTTTTGTCTGTAACATTATAGAAACCATTTCTACACAGCTTCTGTTTAAAATGGACTTGAATTTATTAAGACTACACTTTTTGGATATGACTTGGGAATTATATTGTGAAACGATCTTATCTTCTGGAGCCTAGTGGCAGGAACAACTAGTTTGTGTTTGTTCCTAGTATCAATACTATGGATATCATTGTTTTTTGCAAAAAGCTTAATATTTTTATGTACATACAAAACATTTTCAGACATGTACTTCATGTCATTACATTAATCTCTTTAAATTTCTGAGTGAATATTTTGGGCTGAACTTATAAATTGACTGAATAGCTTGTTTTTGCAGCACAAAATAGTTTTTCGCATAACAGCTGACCGGGAGTCTCGAGGCTGTTGAGACTTAACACTTAAATATGTTGCTGGTACCCTGATATTATAAAATTTAATTTATGTTTTTGTATCTTAAATGAATTATATTTTAATAAAACACTTTTGAACAGATTCTATCACATATGTTTTAGATTTTTGTGCTTAAACATCAGGGTTTCAAACACTTTGCAGGGTTCGTGGTCGCAGGATGACTAAGGTGACAGGCGTCGTTACAGATTTTAAAAAGTTATTTTATTTTATCTACTGTACAATTATAATAAAAATCATAAGAAGATCAGCCAACTTCTCAAACCGGTGAAGTGTCACATTCCTTTGCAAGATGCAGGGGTCTACAAGATTGACTGTGATTGTGGTTTGTCATACATAGGGCAAACAAAGCGTAGTATAGCCTCCCGAATAAAATAACACATAGCTGACCTCAAGCACAGACGCTCCACAAAGTTTGCAGTGTGTGAACAGGCCTTTGGCAAACCTAACCATTTTTTTTGTTTTGATCAACCTCAAGGTCTCGCAAAAGAAAACCCGTATATGTACCTAGAATGTTTCATAAGGCTATTGAAATTTAAAAAAACACCCTAATTTTAATAGAGAAGATGGTTGGCATGTACCGCCTGTTCGGAATCCAGTTATTAAAATAATAAATTCCCAAACAACATTATGCAGTAAGAAACATCAAGGCACTGCGAGTGATTACTGGGTGCATCTATATAATTTTAGATTACAATTGTATGGTAGATAAAATAAAAAAACCTTTTTAAAATCTGTAACGTTTGTCACCTTAGTCATCCTGCGACCACAAACCCTACAAAATGTTCGAAAAGTCAGGAAAAAAAATTTAAGCGATAGAATCCATTTAAAAGTGTTTTATTATAATGTGTAATACTCGCAAAAACCTAAGACATTATTATGAATTATATTTAATAACTAGGCAACAATTAGATATTTTTTTATTTTTTTAAAATAAATAATATATTCATAAGCATATTACATTAAAGTATACTGTTATAATGAAAGTCTCTGTTTTAAATAGTGTATCTGTATGTGTACATAGTAGCGGTAATGTCAGCCTATGTAATAATAATTAGCTCAATATTTGCATGCAATAAATTTTAATAAGATATGCCTGTAATTGTGTTTATTTGTGTTTAAGTTATGGTTAAAGACAGGTTTGAGTTTAGCCAGTGAAAGTTAATTTTAGATTTTTTGTTTAATCTCATCTTCAATTGAATGGACTTGATTAGACTAAAGTCTAGCCGCAGCTACTGGCTAAAAAAATGTTTTATAATAAAACAAACTTCTTATCTTAGCAAACCTGAAAAAATCTGAATATTCTTTCACCCTTAGGAAAATCATCTATCGAGATGAACATGGGCTATATCAATCATGTAAGTAATGCTGGGACAGATAGATCACTAGTCTTTCTAGAATTGACTTTTGGATAAAATGCTTGGAACTTACTTCTCTGATAAATCCTATCGCCTCAAAATGACTATCATCAATTAGTTTAGCAGCCATAAGATTATTCTTATGTTTTGATGTAGCACAATGATCATGTTCTTGTTCTTGAGGGAATAATTCATTACATGTGTAACATTTCGTTTTCTTGAAATGATGGTCTTTCTTAATTGGACGAAGCAAGAAAAAGCTATGTATATCAATGGAATGGTCAAAGATCCAGAATACTTTTTTTTCAGGTACATAATCAAAGGTTAATTCCCATAAATTTATGCATGGATACCTTTCGCAGCTACGTTTTTTTTGCTTCTTAAGACCTTGTAGCTCTAAATGACCCTTGTGGATAGCTCCTTTTACGTGCTGTTTAAAAATATTTTTATGGGCTGATAAATATTTATCACATAACAAACACCATCCTTTGCTGCCATTAAAATTTAGTTTGATAGAATTTTTCTTTCCATATGTCGCCAGCTCTGATCTTCGTTTGCCATTGTCAGTAACTTCCATTGTCCTTAACACTACTTCTTCTGTTGATTGATCAGAACCTATTGTCTTCTGTTTTATTTCCGGTTCTCGATTATCATGTTGAGTTTTCATATGTTCAATCATAGACTTAAAATTTATAGCCACTGTGGTGTTGCAGTAATTGCATGTAGCAAAATTGCTTCCTTCGTCTATAAAATAAAATTTTTGCAATGTGTCTTTAAGCTTTTTTTCTAGATCCACCATCCTACCATTATCTTCAGCTGATGTTCCACAACTTTTGCTGTTTCCCGCTTGTATCAGTCTCTATTCGATCTCAGCATTATTTTTGCAGTTTATCCACTGGTCGTTACAGGTATACTCTGTGTTACAGGCTCGCGCTGAGAAAACTTTTTAAAAAGTAAAACAATGGTAAATGATATTTGTCTTCGTCAATACACGGCTGATGTTTAATATTTATGCCAACCACTTTTTATCAAGAAGTACGAAACAAAAAAGTGTTAAGTTATTTTAAATTCTTAACGGTACTGGAAGTGTTGCCACATCTAAAAATTTAAGTCACAATAGCCTAACTTTAGAGGTTATTTATTTATCACTATATAATACGTAGACAGAATAACGATACATTAGCCATAGTTATCACTAGTGGTGGTTAATATAGCGTCTAGCGCGATTAAATACCGCGCTATATGCACGCAACGTATAGCGCACGCTATGCCGGCTCCAACTTGACGCTATAAAAATCGCGTCATTATGAAATAACGAGTAGCGACCAGAGATGGCAATAACGGCTACATTTCAATAATGAATTACACTGCTGTGTTATTTTACAACAACTGTTATTGTAAGCGTTATTGCTGTCAGTTATCCTGTTATCCTGCAGTTGAGTCGTTTTGCGGTTTTGCAACATTATAATGAATTATGAATTATGTGTAGCTTGTTTATATACAGTACATTACATTACTTAGTAATTACTTAAAATAATTTAAAACCCTTACTATATACTATACTAAAATGATTTGGTAATTACAATAACTAAAACACCAAACTAAACTTTTCAACTATCACCGGACAGTGATCGTGTTCGTGATCGCAATGAGAACAATAACGATAACATTCACATTAGTCGCAACTCGCATTACATTATTGTCTCACTGTTGTCAAATGTTCGTTATCCGTTGTTTAGTTATTGCCTCAGTTAAATATTAAATTCGACATTATACCAATTGAATAAAGCATAAAATCGTAAAATAAAACATGTGACTCACTACAGTAAGATAACAAACAACGATAAAATAAAAGTGAACTTTATGACGTGCACTTAAGGACTATAATCGTATGATTTGTAATTCTTTAGCCATGTGAAGTACGTCATATTTGAATAACACCATATCTCTCACGCCTATTGGTTGCCCATAATACTTTCTTATTCGCCACGTAGCCGTGCGACGTTATATGGGAGTGTGTGCGCACTGCTTGGCTGTTGTCAATAACAATTACGAAAAACGACAACAGGATAATTCGTTGTTCAATAATGTGTTATACATTGCGTAAGAACAATGCATTACATTATCCGTTATTGAAATAATGACCACCTCTGGTAGCGACTTAGCGAGGATAATGGCGCGAGTAATGGCATAGCGCGGACGTGGCGAACCGGGCGGCAATCATCGCGTGAATTCGCGCGCTATCGATCATTATCTAATGGGTTGATTACAATATTTATTTGTTTTAGATACGTTAACAATGTACGTAAATTAAAATTTCGTTAAATAAAATATTAACATACATGATATTTGATGACGTCAATGATAGGCACACACAACATCAACAATTCCGTTCCATGAAAACTGCTTGAAGAAATTTATAATAAAATCTATACTAAATCATGAAAATAAATTCTTCTGTTTACCCTTTTATAGCTTGGTGTGCTATTTCGGAGACTTGTAAGTACCATAGCCGTAGTATCATCGGGCAACGCTGGTGTTCACGGTTATTTTAAACTTCTGAACTTAACTTTAATTCTTATATTAATAACTTCTGTAATCTCCCACAATTAAAAAAAAAATTATGTAAATCGGCAACGTTGTTCGGTGTTCAGATTAAACAATCTTTAAATGTTCGTAAAATCATTCTCAAAAATTAAAACATTCTACAAAATCATTCAATAACGTCGTACGATTTTTTTTTCGCAATACTCATACGAACAAATTGCAAACTTGATTTAGTCGCTATAAACCAATTACATTATAATAAATTACAATTACATTATATTATGTTAAAAAAGGGTAGATATGTTACATACTCGCCAAAAGTAAGAAACAAAAATTTGCAAATTAGCACTTTGCAATCACTTCGGCCAATACAGAACAACTAGCACACGCTGTCATAATCTCTATTTTCATTATTTAAGTGATATGCACAAACGATCAAGCAAAAATTAATAAAGAACAAGGGATAGCATACCACACGTGAGTAACAAATGAAAAAAAAAATTATAATGAAAATACTATTCGTATTACATAAAGAATGATATTCTCGAATAAAACCCAGGTCAATCAAAGAACAGAGAAAACACATATTCTATCACAGGTGCGACAAAGACATCGAGTACACGTGTTGTCATTTTAGATAGCTATCTCTTTTATTCTCGTAGTTTTTGTGTCTTCTTTCTTACAGCATAAGTAGATGTGCAGTTTTGTAGGTTTATACATACAGCGAGACTGAATTTTGGGCGCCTTTTAATATGGATGTAACATATCTACAGTGATGCCACCTTGGGGGTTTTCCCCCTAACTTTAGGGGCAATAAGTATTGAAAGGGGCGGTTTTAGGGGCAGGATTTCTTTGACGTGTTTTTTAGGGGGCCATCTCTTATCAGCGGGACGATTAATAATAATTTAAAATAAAACAGTTATTGTAATTCTGAACGCTGCCAAATTGCACTTGTTGATATATTTTTGAACGGAGCCTAGAATGAACTAATGCTACGGCTGACGGGTTCATTCAGGGGTATGAAACTCCCCAGTTCCTTGCTATTATATTGATACTAGCGCCATCTTATAGGCATCAGAATCAATAGAACCTTTGTTACTCTTTTTGCTCAAAAGATAGCGCCACTACCAGAATTTATGAAATAAATTATTAATTTCGATAAATAAACAAATCAGTAAAAAATATATTTTTTATATATTAAGTTAGTAGTTTACCTATTAATTATTTTTATGAATCCTGGCAAAGAATAAGCCACCTTTTCCATTGTAAAGGGCTACTAAGGGTTTATGACTGAGAAGACAAGCTCCAGTATCCTTACATGCTGCCAATCCTTCTGCCTGTTGTGGTGATTTTCATGAGAGGCCTACATTCACTAGTGGAGTCTTAAGCCTGTATTACAGATTGGGAATCAAAGAATATAAACGCTGGACTTATTTTGTAGGGTCCATATGTGATAACTTCCAGCTTATTTGATGACTTCCAGCCTCCCGAACAAGCCGGTTTCCGAAAAGGTTTCAGTACCATAGACCACATCCATACGCTGCGGCAGGTTATACAGAAGACCGAGGAGTATAATCTGCCACTATGCTTGGCGTTTGTGGACTATGAGAAAGCCTTCGATTCGATCGAAACCTGGGCAGTGCTGCAATCTCTGCAGCGGTGCCAGATCGACTATCGGTACATTGAAGTGTTGAAGTGCTTATACAGAAACGCCACCATGTCGGTCCGAGTACATGAACAGAGCACGGGGGCAATTCCATTGCAGAGAGGTGTGAGACAGGGGGACGTCATTTCCCCGAAACTGTTCACCGCTGCAATGGAGGATGCCTTCAAACTACTGGAGTGGAAAGGATTCGGCATTAACATCAATGGCGAGTATATCACTCACCTTCGATTTGCCGATGACATCGTAGTCATGGCAGAATCGCTGCAAGAGCTCAGCACAATGCTCGATGATCTCAACAGAGTTTCCCAACAGGTGGGCCTTAAGATGAACATGGGCAAGACAAAAGTCATGTCAAATGCCCATGTCGTGCCCATCCCAATATCCGTTGGGAGCTCTGTTCTCGAAGTTGTTGACGAGTATGTCTACCTGGGACAAACTGTCCAGTTAGGTAGGTCCAACTTCGAGAAAGAGATCAATCGTCGAATCCGACTCGGCTGGGCAGCGTTTGGGAAACTTCGCAACATCTTTTCGTCAACAATACCGCAATGCCTCAAGACGCAAGTCTTTAACCAGTGTGTGTTACCAGTGATGACATATGGAACAGAGACGTGGTCACTCACAATAGGCCTCATAAGAAAGCTCAAGGTCACTCAGCGAGCTATGGAGAGAGCTATGCTTGGTATTTCTCTACGAGATCGAATCAGAAATGAGGAGATCCGTAGAAGAACTAAAGTTGTCGACATAGCTGAAAGGATTAGTAAACTGAAGTGGCAATGGGCAGGGCACATTGCTCGTAGAACTGATGGCCGCTGGGGCACAAAGGTTCTAGAATGGAGACCGCGCACCGGAAAACGCAGCGTGGGACGACCTCCAACGAGGTGGACAGACGATCTGGTGAAGGTCGCTGGGAGTCGTTGGATGAGGGCGGCATGTGACCGCTCATTGTGCAAATCTAAGGGGGAGGCCTTTGTTCAGCAGTGGACGTCCTGTGGCTGATAGGATGATGATGATGATGATGATATGTGATAAATGCAATCAAGACTTGGCGTTTTGCTTAAGTTTTGATTCTTATTCTGTAATATGGCCCTTTTACTTAGTTTTTTTACTTTAAATAGTTATACTCATATCTCACCTGAATTATTTTTTATTTTAAGTTGTTAGTAAGCACCAGGGTAATATTCATTGATACATATTTTAAATTATAGCTTTACCTGATATGGCCAAACAATTATTAAGTAATGACTTGCTGGTGCATATGGCTCAAACAGAAGTTCCATGCTTACTGAAAGATATTTCTTTTGATGCAATTGAAAATACACAAGACATCGAGACTCCATCCACATCTATAACCACATTTCAGTCTGCAGGTAATAATTATTGTTAATATTATCAGTGGCTGAAGTAAGTAAAAATCAGTTGAAGTTATAACTTACTTATTTTTATTGAACTTGATGAAAAAAGAAAAATTTTGCCTATTTGTCTGTTTGGTTAGAATATGTTATTTTCTTAACTTTCACTTACTACACACCTATACAGTAAATTTTGACAGCACGACTGGTTCACTGGCTGATATAGTCGACTGCTGCGTTCTGGGGCGTGGGTTCGATTCCCGCACGGAACAAATATTTATATGATCTGCAGCTGGTTGTTCCGGGTCTTGGTGTATTGTGTGTGGAATTTATGTTTGTAAACGCAGCCACGACAGGAGAAAACCTAGTATGGGGCAAGGATTCAAAAATGTTTTTTTATTTTGATTATTGAGTCAATACTCATTAAATTTATTGCTCTCCACAAGTCACTTAGTTGTTACAGTATACAGGAATCGTATGTAGGCCCTCTCGGGCACGGCAAAAATGTAGCCTCTGCTTATCCATTCGAAGAATACAGGTGTGATGTTATATTCTGTGTTAAATAACTTTTAATTTACAATCACAGAAAACATTGCATTTGCAAAAGAATAATAATTTATGTATGTAGTGTGACATTGCCAATCAATCAGTTTACTACCCTTGATAGGCCTCGTCAATCATATCAATAGATGATTGTAAGTGAATATAGTCACAGTCACAATGTTTAGCAAATAAATAGCTAATCGCAGTAAAGTTATCATCAGTACAATATTAAATAATGTCTATATTTTATGTGATTACATTTTTTTATAAAGCCTTATCTACTACATACAACTTACTCTGTATATTTAAATAAATATTTGGTGTTTGTATAGCAAAAAGTAATTATTCGTATATAAGTATAAGTATATTATTTATATAAAATATATAAACAAATGCAACGAAAAGTTCATAGACTTGAAGACAAATTAAAAAAATTGAGTGAGAAATGCAAAAATCAAAATAAGAAAATTAAATATGCCAAGAACTTGTCTCATTCCAAGATCTTTCTTAAATTCATAGAAAAGCTTCCCCAGCCTATACAGATTTTTACCAAACTTCAAATGAAATTGAAATATAAACCTAGGGGAAGAAGATATTCTACTGAAGAAAAAGTTTTAGCGCTATCTATTTTTAAACAGAGTCCTAAAGCATACAATGTTTAAAAAAAAATGTTTGTTTTGCCTTCAAAAAGGTGTTTGCAAAAACAGCTAAGCCTGATGCTACTGGAGCCTGGAATAAATAATGATATATTTGAGCATTTACAGAAGACTGTTAAAAAACTACCAAAAGAAAAAAGACTTTGCACCCTTATCTTTGACGAAGTAGCTTTAGAACCAGGCCTTTATTTTAATAAAGGTCAAATCATTGGGTTTGAAGATCATGGCCATGAAAATACTAATCAAATTGCCGACCATGCATTAGTTTTTATGGTGAAAAGCATAAAAGGAAAATTTAAACAACCAATATGTTACACATTTTGCAAAAGCTGCACCAAAAAAGCAGACCTCAAATATTTGATAAAACTAGTTATCAAAGAAGTACATAAGACAGGTCTGAAAGTGATTGCAACAGTATGTGACCAATCGCAATCAAATGTAAGTGCAATTAAAAGTTTGAGAGAAGATACCAGAATAGAGTATTTAAAGAAAAATATGGACTACATATCTTGCTCTTTTAAAATTAAAAATTACAAGATTTTCCCATTATTTGATACTTTTAAAAGGAGTGCGTAATAATTTGTTGAAGAAAGATGCAAAAGTTTTAGTAGACGGTGCAGAAAAAATTGCGAAATGGGAACATATCAAGATGCTATTTAATGAAGATGTTGGACACCAAGAAATTCGGCTCGTCAATAAATTGACAGAATTTCATATTAATGAAAATAAAATACCTAAAATGAAGGTGAAATATGCAGCCCAAGTTTTTAGTCAACGAGTATCATCTGCAATTAGATTTTTGGCAAGTATGTATCAAACATTATTATTTAACCAATTTTGTCTTTATCCTTTTCCTTCCCAACAAAGCTATATAAGCTATATATTTGATTTTGAATTTATATATAAAGTTTGTTGTATACAATCTTTTATATTTACAAAGTTTTATTTACGAAATCCACAGACGAGATGGACGGATGATCTGGTGAAGATCTCTGGGAGCCGTTAGATGAATGTGGCATGTAACCGGACTTTGTGGAAATCTGTTGGGGAGGCTTTTGTTCAGCAGTGGACATCCTTTGGCTGATATGATGATGAAATCTACTAGTGTACTGAAAAGTGGCTGAATAAAAATGTCTTTATTCACCCATTATTCCTTTAAAATACAATATGTAACTAATAATTAGCGTTTATTAATTTCGGTAGTAAACCTGATAATTATTATGTTCACTTCAAGTATTCACTAATATGAAAACTGTAAGAATCTTTGGAACACTGATGTTAATACAACTTTTTCTTTTTCAGGACACAAAATATTGCCCACTGAGTGTCAAGACACAGCCAGTTTTTTACTAATGTTCGATAAACTATTTGATTCCTTCAATGGACACACATATTCGGGTACAGAAAAGGAATTTACAGGGTGCCTTAAAAATGTTTCCCCACATATAAAATTTTGGAAAGAAATTCTTCCGGTTATAAAATCAATACAATTTAAAACAATAGTAAAAAATAGAGATGGCACTGAAAAAGTTAAATATGAAAAAGTGCCATCAACTTTGAATTGGGCGGGGAATATTGAAACATTAATTGAAATGTGGGGAACACTACAAAGGGAACATAGTATGTCTAGTTTATTAACAAGAAATTTTAACCAGGACCCTTTAGAAAATTTCTTTTGTGGTATCCGAAGTAATGGTGTCCGAAACACGAACCCAACCTGTGCTCAGATTATAAATGCATATAAAACGCTTTTGGTCAATAACCTAAGTTCACCCCACTCTGTAAACGCGAACTGTGAAGCAGATGATAATAAATGCTTGCAATCATTATCACATCTTTTGAATGCAGCCTGTGTTCCACAAGAAGAAAATATTAACTTTAATGTTGACTTATTAATAGAAAAATTATGGAATACATCTTGTAGCGAAGATCAAAATAATATTATACACCGTGAATCAAAACGATATGTCGCAGGGTATATATAAAAAAAATGCCAATCCAAAATATTCAAATCATGTAAAACAATATTTTTTAATGATGAAATAGACCCTGCTACATACACATACTTTAGGGACTACACTAAAAGGTCGTTAATATATGCAAAAGAAGAGTTCATAGAAATCACACGAAAAATTTACGAAATTATTATAATATGTTTGAGAGATTCGCCACAAGAAAAGAAACTAAAAGAAAAGATCATATATTACATTGATATAGATATTAATTTTAATATGATTACATGTGAAGAACATAGTACTGTACTGTACTATGTACCTGTACTTATATAATTCATTGTTAATTTAGCAATTAATATTGTCGTACACAGTTGGTGTAAAGGTGTGAACCAGATATTAAAAGGCAAAATTATTAATTTCGACCAAGACAGTGAAAGCACAGGCTAGGTCATTTTATTTAAAAAGGAGTAAAAAATAAAGTAATGTTAAATATTCTAGTTGTTTTCATTTAAAACATTTCCTTTTTTAATATTTACGAAACACTGAATTAAACCATTAAGAGAAAGCGACCTCTAGTGAATTATTTCGGTAAATTGTAATGCTAGCGCCATCTTTGACACAGCAGAATAAGCTTCACTTGTTTCGTCACCCAGTAATTTACCAGAGTGGCTCATCTATACCTATATTAGTATATTATCTATGGGTTCATTCCAAAGAGGATACAAACTCTACATTGCTCATTCATTCATTATTTATTTGTTGTTTTCGCTTTTTTCGTTCGCTTGAATTCAATTCTCTCGTCTCATTTTTTGTTTTGTGTGGGTTCCTCCTATCTTTTAGTTAAAAGACATAATATAGGTGTAATTTATATTGTTTCCATTTCATTATTTTCTCGGTGACAGCTCCTTTGAAAACATGAACGAGCGTTTTTGATTGATTTTTTTTTTATTATTATTATTACAAGGTTATACCAGAGTCGGAGAAATAGGGATGGAGCTATATCGATAAAAGTAACACGATAACAGACCCGATATTTTGTTACTAAATGTAAGAAACGAAACTACTGTCGGATACTTTTGTAGAAATTTATTAACTAATATTATATTTAATTACAAGATGGTACACGTATTAATTCTTGATTTATAATGCCAACTTCTTTAAAATTTTCGAAGCTGTTGTAAAATAAGTGGGTATAGGTAGGTACTCGACAGTGAAACGTAATAATTATAACGACAGGTATAATATACTTTAGTGTTTTTGTTGTATTTGTCTTTGTTCAAAATGTAATAAATATATGCGATCGATATCATTACTTATTTGGTTACAACACTACAACTATCAAATTAGAACTGTCATCGAGAAAATAAAGAAATGGAAATAGTATAAGCTGTTAGTCTCAAGGGTTTATGAGTTAAGAATCAAGATTATTCTTTCGATTTGGGTTCTTGCATAAACTTAAAATATTCAGAAAATATGTGGAATGCATTTAGCTACAGGTTGCATTATTGGAAAAAAAAATGCGCCTCGCACTAACACCTTTGAGGACAATGATGACGATGACGATGCTGTTTTAGATATAATAATTAGATTTTGAATTAAGAAAATGGCACCAACCCATCTCCTCTATGGAAGTCGTAAAAGCCGACTAAGGGACTCTAAACTAGTGGGATAGGCAGCAGTATCCCCTCTGTTGAACAGTAGTCATTCTGTGCTCACCAACCCGCTTGCCAAGCGTGGTGAGTTCTGGAAAATTCCCCCCAAAATAACGACACTGCATGTAACCGGTCATCTTATGCAAGAGGCTTTTGTTCAGCAGTGGAAGGTTTTTCAGCTGACATGATGATGATGAAATAATATTGCATACTTATTGTTTTATTTCATGTGATAAAAATAGTAACTGTGTTTAAATATACTTACTAGTCTTACTACCTACATCATTAAAAAGTACTTGTAAACCATTCTATTGCGGTAGGCAACACTGCATATCTGGTGTAATATCATTGCTATATACCGTAGCTATAAACCAGGTATGGGCAACAACCGGCCCGCTGTAAGATATGATCCGGCCCGCGAGACATTAAAAACCCAATTTAAAAAATATTACATTAGGTACTTACACTCACGGGAGTGACAGTGAGGCGGCAAACATCACATTTCTTCTGATAGGAATGAAGGAATCTTTTGATAATCACCGCCACTCGGATTGCTTGATCAAATTCTTTGAGGTTTGCCGCCTCACAGGCGGCACATCAAATGATTTATTGCTTCTCAATTATTCTAAACTAGTTTATACCAAATTATTCCTTCATTTTGCCTGTGTAAGCGGGTGGATGGCCCGAACGTTAGTTCAGTTCTATTTGAGCTACCGAGGTGATAACTTGGACAAGCGATATCCTAGCGAACTGCTCGAGCCGTCAACTTGCTTTGTGACACTATAGTTTGTTATTAAGTTTATTGAACGAAAAGTAAACAAAAATGATGTCTGATGGAAAGTAACGAAAAGTAGATACAGAGGGTCGGCAGTTTCAAGAAAAATTGACTGAAGAATTCTTTTTTATCTTGCGCAATGGCCTATTTGTTTGCTGTGTAATGAATCAATTTCAGTAATGAAATAATTCAATAAAAAGAGGCATTACTCAACTAAGCATGCTACGCTGCACTAACTGACGTGACAATTAAGAACAGACAAAATCCAGAAGCTTACTACAAATTTGGAAAAACAGCAATAAATGTTTCATAAACAAAGAACACAACTTGATAATGTTGTGAAAGCTAGTTTTATAGTTAGCTCAAAATTGGCAAAGTCATTAAAACCATTTGCCGAAGGAGTGTAATGTGTAGTGTAATGCCAAATTTAAGCTCAAGTGTCTAATTGATTTCGGTGTATTTAACTTTCGTAGTATGGAACAATTGCAAATTTAACGATTTAATTATAATTTATAATGTACCATTTTTTTCAATTTCATTTAAATAAATTGTACTATAATAACATTGTCGTATTATTTCATGTCTAATATTTATTGCAAAAAATATTATCACTACTTTAAAATGCACTAGTATTTGCACGTTAAAGTTTGGCCCTCAACATGTCAAAGGTTGCCCATATCTGCTATAAACGAATGAACCTTGAAAGTGAACCGAATCAATGGGTTTGCCGTATCGAGGATTTGACAATATGACATATTATTACTATAATCTATAATTTGACATTGTTGTCACCACGGAGTACCTTTTTATAATCTGTTGTCACATCTCTACTGTGGAACGATTCAGATTGAAGCAAACAAACCCAAAAATCTTTCGTTTTGTTTTTAAAGGTAATAGTTTATATAATTGTCCACTCGCACAATGTAAAAGCGTAAGCCTCACAGAGTAGGTTTATATATGTAAGCCTCGCTTTATTAATCTGTAGTGGGGTTTGTATTGTATTAAAATGAGTAAGAGACGCCGTGCATCATCCGTGGCCTCTCGTGGTGCTGATGGAGACGACAGCGACGATGGAATTGAGTTGAGCAACCCTGGGCCTCCGCCATCCACTCGCAAGCGCAAGAAGTTGGACCCAGTAAGTCATAATTTAGATCGAGAAGCTACTTACAACGCAACCGGCATAATGTATCGCAATTGAGCCAAATGATCACATACAGCGATATTAGCCAAATTTTATGCCTTAAAGTTATTTTAAAAGAACTCGTAAGCATCAGTCAATCATGCTAATATAATTATAGTAACATAACTTACAAACGAATGATTGAAAAGCAGTGTCTTATTGTGATTTGATCCTATATTATGATAGGCTAATTGGTTAAAAAGTCAACTTATCATCATAGTACCTCTGGTGTTAAAAGCTAATATCGACATATCAACAACCAAAGATCAGAATTTTGTTGATTTTTGATTTATTACATAATATTACTTAAAATAGTATAATAATTAACCCACATTTAAAATAATATTTAATTAAATTAATTTATGCAGATATTTACGTCAAAATCTTCATCATCTCTTAAAATTATATTTTTATTGTACTTATTTACTTAAACTGCTCTGTTGGAAAGTTGCATATTTGTAGATCCTTTGTTGTTGATAGGATGTGTAGATTTTAGAGATTGTTCATACAAACTGATTCATTTGAATGTTATAAACAAAATGTTGAATGTTACAAATCATTTACTTAATACCTTGATTGTTCATGCATTACATGTAATGCATTTTCGGTGTTGCTGTGACGTTCATGCATTACATGTATTGCAATTTTCAGTATTGCTGTGATTTTCATGCATTACATGTAATGCCATAGCCTGTGTTGGCTGGAGCCGTTTTACTGGATCTAAGCTTTATAATATTCTTATTTGTAACATCCATGCACAGAATTCTAGCTATGACATCCATGCATTAGATCTAATGCATGCTGAAATTCAGCCCTCCTACTAACTTATCAACCCTTCAATATGAACTTATCATTGGACATACTAGGAATTGTACCCAGAATAGCCCAGACAGTCAATGTGTTAACAAATTTAATTACAGTGTAAACTCCATGTAACGTCACTCTATTTAACGACAAACTCCCTTAAGCGTCGAAATCAATTGGCTTTGGTTGGTTTAGCTTGTCTTTCATTCAATGTTTCACTCTACATAGCATTACACCCACTCTCAATAACGACAACAATTGAGTAATAAAAAGTACCTTTAATAAAAACTGCACAGCTGTGTACGATCTATTGTTGCTTTTTTTTTTTTTAATCTAATTTTTGAGGCTTCAGTACACTCTAGGTGACTATGCCAGCCTCATGGGATCATTCACGATACAATATGATGTGTGACATGCAAGTCGCAGTAACAACACATGGCACACACCACACTATACCAGCACTTACTCGCTTATAATGTAATTCCGTCTACCCTATCCTTTCCTGCCTCACCTTTAAACACATTTTCAGGAAAAACCAAATATGCTTGCATTCGTCAGACAATGGCTGGCCTAAGAGTATATTTAATTGGCCATTGTGTAAACTCATATCAGACATCATACTCAGCCTCTGGTCCCGGTACCGATCACATTCCATTATGATATGTAGTATGTCTTCAGGCCGCTGACATAAATCACACAGAGGCGACGGCTTTACTCCCATCATATGGTAAAATTTATTTAATGGAACGTGACCGGAACATACTCTGAGAGCAACAACCAATGTCTCCCTGGAGAGTTTAGCACAGTCAAACCACGGCACAAAACATGGTAAATCCTGAATGGTATAGTACCAAATGCCCTTTGTCTGTGAGACTTGCTTGAATCTATCCTTCCATCTCTCGTTGCAAACATTTCGAACCCATGAAACTATTTCACATCCATAGGGACCCGTTAGCACATTCACTCCATTGGTTACTGCATTCCTAGCCAGCTGATCTACAGTTTCGTTTTCTAATAAACCTACATGAGAAGGTATCCATTGGAATATGACACATACATTTATGGCCTGCAATTTGTGCACTATGCCCAAGGCTTCATAAGCTATCGGTATACCTCAGACGCCCGAGGCACACCGAGCTAAATGCTGAAGTGCACTTCTTGAGTCTGATAATATCACTAAATTCTGTTCCTCTACAGAGCTGGCATAAGATAATGCCTCTGTGATAGCCGTTAACTCGGCTCTCATCACAGAGGCATCATCATGCAACCTGAACTGCATATGCAAATTAATTTGTGGGTCAAGGAATGCAGCACCGACCCCGAATGAGCCTTTAGAGCCATCTGTGAATAGTTTATAATATCCACTATATCTTTGTTGGACCTCAGCTAATACCCTCTGCTGAAGATCTACAACATTATAAACTCGCTTTGGCCTATCTACGCTGTCACAAGATTCACGAATACAGGATTTGATATTTATGTTTGAGACCCAAGTCTCCAAAGCAAACATCTCCAATAGGGGACTTTTATAAATAACCTTATTTTGTAGTGTTTCGTGTACTTCTATAAGAATTGGCTTATTTTTATCTCTCCAATGTCCCCTCAAACCATGGAGGCTTTCTATTAAAGCAATTGTATTATTGGATTGTGAAGCTGCGCGTAACCAAAACTTGCAACCAAGCCAGAATCTTCTTATATCAAGAGGCTGCACACACATTTCACTCTCCATTACATGAATAGGGGTACTACGAATAAAATTACCGCATATCCTAAGCGCCCTATTTTGCAAAATTCTTAATTTTTCTAAATGAGTTTTAGCACTACTACCATAAAAAAAACTTCCATAATCTAATCTGCTTCTTATTAAAGAAATATAAAGCCTACGAAGTTGTTTCGGATGTAATCCCCAAGATTTCCCACCTAATGTTTTTAAAATGTTTAAATACTTGTAAGTTTTTTCACAGGTCTCGTTAATATGTGCTCCCCAGCGTAACTTACTGTCCAACCAAACACCCAAATATTTAGTTTTATTCTGGGTTTTTATTGGCACAGCATTGATATCTATAGATATATTTACATTTTTCTTTGTTTTATTAAATATACATAAACTAGTTTTAGATTCCGATACAGATAGGCCCATATCTCCTAGCATTTCAACGATCATTTGTAAAGATTCTGAAGCATCTCGCAACTCCATCAAAATTCCCATTATCAACATATTTATATATCACAAAATCATCAGCATACTGTGATATATTCACGTTTTCTATATTTTTACATATGTTCATAGTTACAATGTTGAAGAGTAAAGGAGATATTGGATCGCCCTGAGCCAAGCCCCTATTTGTATACCTTGTTTTTATTTCGTTGTTATGTCCGAAAACAATTTGGCACCTTCTCTCAGACAAAAAATTCCATAGATATAAACTTATTTTACTACTTACCCCAATATCTCCTAGTACTTTAACTAAAGTTTTAATATTTACATTATTGTAGGCACTGTCAATGTCAATAAAACAGGCTACTGTTGGTTTACTCATGGCAAATCCAACCTGTATTGATGTTATGAATCTTGTAAGATAATCTAAAGTAGAATGTGCTCTCCTAAAACCCACTGTGGAAGGAGACAGTAATTTTTTCTTTTCTATGTACCATTCCAATTGTTTACAGATTATGTAATGAAATGTTTTACATGGACATGACATTAGCGAGATAGGCCGGATAGATGATATTAGATTTGGATTTCTTCCGGGCTTGGGTATAGGAACAATTCTAATATTTCGCCACTGATCGGGCACTACACCAGTTTGTAATACCAAATTATATGTATATATAAGAAAAGCTTTTGCAGGCTGTGATAGATTGTAAATCATCAAATATGAAATGTTATCTGCCCCTGGGGAAGTGTCTTTACGTTTTAAGCAGTTTTCTTATTCAGTTATTGTGATTGGTGTACTTATGTAACAGTCAAAATTATCTTGGACGCCAGGTGATAACTCTCCTACAGTATCAGGTGTCAAGGAGAACAGTAAATCTTTGGCCATTGCAGGGTCCACGGTACGCGTTGTTCTGATTCCTTTAATCCATTTCATTTTTCTCCACATTTCTACAGGGGAAACCTCACTATCTATACTTGAGCAGAACTCTGACCAACTCTTATAACGCGCGCTCTTAATGAGTTTCTGGGCATGAATTATTTTATCCTTGTACTTATTATAATTATCTGGGGTTGGGTTACGCCGTAGTTGAGATAGTGCTAGGCGACGTTCCACAACTGCTTTCGAAATGTCAGAATTCCAATAAGATTTTGAAGAAAATTTTGTACATGGATCCTGACAACATTTTATCCACGGAATGGTCTCATCAGCCACCAGGTTCAGTTTATTTTCAAATAAATTATAATTTGATTGTACATCAGGAAAAGGTACGAGATATGCAAACTCCTGTTCAGTTTTCTTTTGATACTCAGCCCAGTGAGCCCTCTTGTAATTCCTCTGTTTCACATGCACATTGGACTTTTCATAACCACACATTGTTTTGATTATAACGTGATCACTACCCAAGGATTCATTTGTAGTATTCCATGTTACATTAACTGCTATATCACAGGTGACAAATGTAATATCTGGAGCAGACTGTTGCAAAAAACCATCAACCATCCTGATCCTCGTGGGTCTGCCGTCATTCATGCACATGTAGTCATTTTCGAACATTGCTTTATAAATGCTTTCTCCTCTAGTGTCTGTTTTACAGGACCATAATGTATGGTGTGCATTAAAATCCCCAGCCAGTATTGTTCTTGCATTAAAAATATTAAATAGTTGATCCCAGTCAGATTGCCTTGTACTTGTTGAGGGTGGGCAGTATACGTAAATGATGTTGGATATCCCTGGAACATTCAGAATTTCTACTACGAGTATTCCAATTGCAGAGTTTGACAAATTATATGTCTTTTGAACCATTTTGATCGTCTTATGGAATAATATACATACACCCCCATATCCATCTTCTCTGTCTGCTCTAATTATGTTGTAATTACTTATCTTAACCATGTCATCTTCCGATAACCAAGTCTCACTTATGAGTGCTATATGAATTTTGTCTCTCTGAAGTAATAATTCTAGGTCTCTTAATTTATTTTTTAAGCTGTTAGCATTCCACTGTCCGACATTTATAGTACTATTCGTGCTATCCATTTTTATTGAATCCTAATAGCTCCCACATTAACTCCATATTAAAACATCCCCTCAACCAGGATATAACCTCTCTTAATATGTATTTCAGCACTAATTCAATCTTCTTCTCTATCTCCATGTTTGATAACATAATCTCCTTCAGTTGTAATATAATTTTTGGTATTTCAAAACTTTTCTTTCTTTTTGACGAATCTCCTTCATTGTCCTCCTGTATACTACCACTACATTCAAACGTTGGAATCCAAGTGTATTGTTTATCCTTATTATAATTCTTTTTCTTTTTACTACTATCATTTTTCTTTTGACTTCCATACTCATTACTACTCTCACTGTCCAAAATCTCTGTACTATTCTTCTGTCTACATGTTTCTGAAGATCTTCTTAATGCGTCTGAATAGGTGTGCTTAATAGCTGTGTCTGGAATTTCTTGAGTTTTACTTATATTGGGAAGGTAATTTTCCTCCTGAGCAGTCCTACCAGCACCATCTTTTATTAGAGTACTGTCAACCTCCTTCATTGCCACTTTATATGTGTAGTTATTCTTAGCCATCATTTCCCTTATAATCCTCTCCCTTTTGTACACAGGGCATAAACTCTTTACAAGTGACATATGATTTCCCTTACAGTTAACACATTTAAATGTTGTTGTCTCACAATTGTCATGCTTACCTCCACACTTTGGACATAGCTGAACTTTTCTGGGACAGTAATTACGAATGTGACCATAACGCCAGCATAATGAGCACTGGGTCACTGGGAATATGAATGGTTCCACCTTCATCCTACAACCATATGCCATAACATATGGCGGAGAGGCTGGACCCTTAAAACATATGCGTACTGTTTCACTGTTTACAAAAACGCCATGCGTATCTTTTTCCTGTAATCTTTTAACATTTAGTATCTCAACACTACTTTCTAACGTGCTCATAATACTATCATCAGCCATCTCCATATCTATATGTCTGACTAGCCCATACGAGTATGATATCTCGCCAATACGTCTGCAGGTCCACCCTCTTTCTTTTATACACAGACACTCCATTAAAACTACTGAATTTTCATAATTATTAAGGCGTACCAGAATTTTAAAAGGATTTTTATATGTAACTTTTATAATCCCTTGGATACCAGCTTCCTGGAGAACTTTCGCAATGCCAATTTGTTTTGGCAGAATTTCCTTAGAAGAAATTGTAACTTCGCATAAGTCAGTATGATCGAGAATAACAGAACTTCTGCTATCTCTTCTCTTCCCATTCCTCCTTACGGCAACCCAATCTCCTGAATCCTCTTCATTAGAGGCTGGCCTTGCTCTTTTATTATTTTTCTTACCCTCACTTTCAATTTGCTCTAAACCTGTACTCTGGTCAAATTCCATATCTGAGCTTATAATTATATGGTTTATTTCAGCCCGCGTCATTGAACCCGTAACCAGAAGATTCTCTTCCTCATTATCATCACCCTCCATCATGAACACAAAACACTCGTAAAATTATATTCAATAATATAAATAAAAAGTAGGTAGTTCCATATTATAAATTGAATCAAATAGTCACAGTTTTAAGTTATTATCACAATTATCCACTATACTAAAAACTCATTATAGTGTTCAAAATAATCAGATCAATAACTGATAGGTATTTTACGCAAATATTTAGCTACACAAGCGTTAACGATACAGTCGATACATAACTATACGCGACGGTACCGCGGGCGTAACTGTATTGTCGCTTTATTATCCTAGCCCGCAATAAACTCGACTGTCGGCATCATGCATACCTAAGAAATTCGTTCTTTTGTTTACAAATTGGGATTCTACACGTACAAGCCGTGTAGACTGTTGTTGACCATGACTCATAAGTAGGAGTCATGGATTATCTATACCTTATCATATTCTTAGTTGCTCACAAACTTTCAAACTGTAAACATGGCTAATAAAAGAAAATCACTGTGTATTGACGAAAAAGTTTTACTGATACGCGCAATAGAAACGGGAGAGAAGATAAGTGATGTTGGCAAACGCTTTGGATTCAGTCGCTCTACCGTGTCCACAATATGGAAAAACAAAGAAAAAATCCTCCACGCTGAGGGCGAGGGAAAATCTTCCAAAAAATTAAAGAAACCTATATACGAAGATTTGGATCAAGCTGTACTATCATGGTTTCACCGACAGCGCCAGAATAATATGCCTATCTCGGGGCCGCTCGTGAAAGCTAAGGCGGAGAATTTTGCTGAAGAACTTGGTTTAACTTCTTTCAAAGCATCAGAAGGATGGCTCGGAAAATTCAAGCAGCGTCATCATATCAACTATGGTAAAATAAGTGGGGAAGCACGAAGTGTTGATACAAATGTGACTCATGATTGGATTAACAGAGTGTAGTCAAAATTCATAGAAAAATACGCCCCAAGTGACATTTTCAATGCTGATGAGGCAGGAATTTTCTATAAGTTGACTCCAGATAAAACTATAAAATTTAAAGGGGAAAAGTGTGTGGGAGGAAAGCTTTCCAAGGAACGTATTACGGTGCTTGTGGCTGCTAATATGGATGGCACAGAAAAAAAAAAGCTAATGATAATAGGCAAATCGAAAAATCCGCGCTGTTTTAAGAACATTAAAAAATTGCCAGAGACGTATAAAGCTAATAAATCAGCTTGGATGACCAGTCAACTTTTTGAAGAAGAAGTGCGAAAGTGGGATGCAGAATTAAAGGGACGAAAAATTTTACTTCTTGTTGACAACTGCCCTGCCCACCCGTTTATATCAAACCTTCAAAACATAGAGTTGGCATTTCTTCCTCCAAATACGACTAGTGTCTTACAGCCAATGGACCAGAGTGTCATTAAAAGCCTCAAGGGTCACTACAGAAGGAAATTATTGATGGAGCTAGTCGAATCTGAGGGTAAAACTTCTGTTAATATGCTGCATGCAGTAAATTTTTTATCTAAAGCCTGGGAAGAAGTGACACCCACAACTATACAGCACTCTTTTCGACATGCTGGACTTTGTACCAATTCTACGAGTGATGAGGTGGAAACAGAACCTGAGTTTGAAAGCGACGACGACCTTCCATTAACTGAGTGGATTCAACAGTTCAACATGGCAGGAAATACGGTAAATCTTCAAACCTCCATCGAAGTAAACGACCGCCTGCTTACAACGGCTTCACTCACAGACGAAGAAATTTTGGATTCAGTTAGAAAAACTGAGGATCAAGAACAAGGCGATGAAGAAGATGAGACGGATGAGCCTGAGCCTCCGCCGAGCATTAAAGAAGCTCTGGAAGCAGCTAAATTATTGGAAAAATACTTCCTTTATAACCAAGATGCCTCAATATTGCTAGATATGAATAAAAAAAGTAAAAAATTTCAACAAAAGTACTGGTGCAGCAAAAGACGTCAGACAAAAATAACAGACTATACGCAATAGCGTTCAAATAACATTCTTTTTTATGCACGTAACTACTAACAATAGTCGGAAATAAACTTTTTCTTTTTCTAATTCTGATGTTTCTTCTCTCCATTTAACGACAACTCTCTATAACGCCATGAAATGCACAGTCCCTTCAGTGTCGCTATATAGAGTTTACACTGTATATGGAAAAATTGTTGATCATATAAATTGTAAAATTAGGTCCATTAATTATTCCTAATTTAGCTATATTGATCTTGGTGCATTTGTAGCAGTATTGTTTAACAAATTTCTATCTGTTTATATTACCATATATCTTATCTAAGTCAGGTGTTTGATTACTAATGGGAAACACCAGATCAGAATTGGTTATGGTAATATGGCAGTTCTCCAGAATTATATTGTGTTTATGTTCGACGGCACTTCATCATCATCATGATGTCAGCCAAAGGATTTCCACTGTTGAACAAATGCCTCCCCCGTAGATTACGTTTATTGCTTATTTCACATGCTGGCTGGCTTTTAAGCACCCATTTTTCTATGTAATTTCTTTAGCATGAAGATTATCTTAGTACTTTTTCTTTTTATTTATTTTTAATATTATGGTTTCTTTCCCAGCTCATAAATAATGGATCAGTTGGTATATTTGCCTACCGTTTCCACCTTATTGCGGCTTATTATGTTGACTTATCGAAAATTATAGTACTTGATTATTTTAAAATGTTTGGCTAATAAAGTTTCATTATTAGTAATATTTAAAAAATCTGTGTGAATAATAATATTAAATTGATTGTGCATAGAGCAAAAGATGTTTACAATCTTAAAACCTTACGAGGAACAAAACAATCTTATATACATTTTTTATGCTAGGGTGAAATTTGCCAGCAGCTGTATGACACAATAAGATCATACAAGAAAGAAGATGGCACATTATTGTGTGATTCATTCATCAGAGCACCTAAAAGACGCCAGGAGCCACAGTACTACGAGGTTGTCTCACAACCTATTGATTTGTTAAGAGTAAGTATCAGTTTAATTTACTATAAAAAAGAAAACATTTATTAAATTCATAATATAAGTGCTCTACAATAATAGCATTACATTTTTGTGGTACCATAGACTGAAGCTTAGCATTGTTACATTAATCCAAACTGTCAGGACACTTGAAACCACATTTCTACATAATCATTTGCAGACCTATGGCAAGCTATAGAACATTTTTTGCCATGGCTTGGTTGCACTGTTCAAGATATATATGTTCAAGATACAATAGGATGGTTTTAAAGTCACGCTGACCATCGGTGCTGATCGTTGAATATGCATTATTCAGATGAAGCGTTTCATAGTTACACTAATCGCTCAGCGCTGAGCAGCGTCGGCGCTCAGACGGTTTTTTCTCACACTGACTGCTCCACATACGGTATTTCGGCTTGAAAGTTGACCAAAAAGCAATAAAGCTCTCTGCTCAATAATGGCAATAAAAGCATGCTCAATAGGATTGGATCATCCCAAGACCTTCTTAACAAATTGGATCGTCTTCTCAACAATGGTATCCACTTCATCTTCGGATTACGAAAGTACGACCACATTTCTTCCTACAGATCTACTACTGAGGACTGAGCGGGCCACTCTCATACTGTTATATCTACGTGCTGAACTTTGCTTTCTGAAGCTTTGCGGCCATGAATTATTACTCAGTGACTTACTATATCAAAATGGACTTCGAGTCTAGTACAAAATACGCACAATAACTCGTCCGTAGCTGCTACAATGCACTAGGCATTCGAAATAATAAAGAATATTGTATGTGTGTGGTGTGACAGTCACTTTATTAAAATCCTTCGAAAATTTTGATCGAATACATGCATGAACATGAAATCTTGGCAGAGCTGCTGTCTGTGAGGGATGACTTTAAGTTGCACAACCTCGTTACGGTATTGCTCCGTGTTTAAACAGCCTTCTATCCAAAGGAAATCTATTCTTCCAACCAGCCCAATTACAGCCCACACCATTATCGTCGTGCCATGGTAAGGATGAACTTCCTGAGGATGCTTGAGTAGACTGGCGACCAGAAACTTGGCAAATACGCACTCTTCTTGAATAGTGATGAAATCCGAAACGAGATTTATAGAGTGTAGCAATTCCTTGTACAAACTTTAGTTCCTAGTAACAATTTTATAGATTAGCTTATTCAAATATATTTGTATCGATTGCAGGTCCAACAAAAACTTAAAACAGACACATATGAGGACATAGATGAACTATCCGCTGACATTGAGCTTCTCGTTAATAATGCTAAGGCATTCTACAAGTCTGACTCTGTTGAGTATAAGGATGCTAATGAATTGTGGAAATTGTACATGCAAACTAAACAGTCACTTGAAAGTGGTAAGTATAATTTAATATGAATTATGGATTTTTGCAAATATTTACGAAAATTAAAGAGTATAATGAAAGAACTCTGGATAAAAGTTTTTCAATTATATACATCATCAAATCCATTGTAGTGTAACAATATAATCATTTACACACAATAAGTGAGAAATACTTGTTTCCGGCACCAAATACAACTACAAGGTGCCACAAGTTACAATCGGCGCTGTCTGTCCGATATAATATGCTGATCAACAGATTTGAATGGTCTCATCATATCAGCCAAAGTACATCCACTGCTGAACAGAAGCTCCCCCATAGATTTCCACAATGGTGTCTTAATGGGGGAATTTGCCAGTACTCACCACGCTTGGCAGAAGGGTTGGTGAACGCAGAATGGTTGCTGTTCCACAGAAGGGTACGCTTCCGCTCGTCCCTCTGGTTTAGAGTCCCTTAGTCGCCTTTTACGACATTCACGGGAGGAGATAGAGTGGTGCAATTTTCTTAATCCCGGACACTAACGAAAATTCTAAGTAAGTGAAATTACGCTCTTTAGTTTACTGCCCGTCATTTTACACCTCCAATCTGTGGGTTATATTTACGCAGAAGGCATACAGCGCCGTGTTCAATATGAATACAATCATGCGTTCAGGATGTTGACGTGGCTGCCGCTCTATTGCAGTGCTTCGGGGATGTTTGTCGAGGTGGGGGTTGATGATTTTCATGCCACATAAGTAGTGTGCGACAGCTCCCACAGCTGCCTGAGTGTTTGATGTGATAGGTGGGTTTGTCGGCTTGCTGGGTCACTGCTACGACTGCACACGACGTAGCCAGTCAAAGTTTTGGTGCTAGCTAATACTAGTTATACAGTTACTAACAGTAGGGGAAAAGGGGTATTATGGCACGGTTGGTGCAGTGGCTGATACAGTCAGCTACTGCGCTCTGGGTCGTGGGTTCGATTCCCGCACGGAACAAATATTTGTATGATCTGCAGGTGTGTATTGTTTGTGGAATTTGTGTCTGTAAACGCACCCAAAATACAGGAGAAATCCTAAAGAGGACAACTTTTTTTTTATAAAAATAAAAGAATAGACCAATAAAGCACGTAAAATAACCTGTGTTCCACAAATAACACAAATAAAATGAATTGAATTGAATAAAAACCTAAAGCTATTTGTCAAAGCCTTATTTTAAATAATTTTCCACCATACTGCAGTTAATGATCTATCAGTTTGAAGCTGTTTTTTTTAGTTTTGGACTAAAACTTAGGCTGCAATCAAGCTAAAAAAGTAAATATATTTGACCACCATTGTCCACCACCACTGTCCATGCGGGTAATTGTGGTCATCAAAAGAGAATATTTGAATCAATCCAACAACATCTATGGCAATGATCACATATTAAGCGTTCTGGTGAATCCTATTTGGTGCAGTCTGCATGTGTCATCGTCACAATCAAATTCGCAACAAAACAACCAGTAGTTCCCATCATCTTCTGCATCATCATCTTCATCTAATCGCATATGTTACTGGACCACATAACAGACTCTGAAGGAGAGTTTTGATCTTGAACATTACAATTTTTACTGCGTTTGGAAAAGATTGCATTTCTCTCTTTTATTTATTCCTTTACTGAGTGGAATTACTTATCTCGTATTTAATGCGCACGTAAAATTACATGGAGAGCGCGGAAAAACGAAACCCGGCCTCCTCGTGAAAATGCTTCGAGCTAGTTGAATTAGCGATTGGGCAGCAGAGGGACGTAGTGCGATCGACGGTTTACGCTGATATTCACTTGTGAGCCCGCTGACTACCATTGATCTTATTTTCCCAAGGTTAAGGTCTTGTTTCGTAATAACACTGTAATATGGATTGTACGTTGACTTTATGTTAGTCTTAAATAAAGATTTATTATTAATATGGACATAGATAGTTATCGTTTTTTAAATATGTTTTGTGTACTTTGCAGATATCAAAATGCCCAAGTTGTCTCGAAATGGCTCATCTAGTAGAAGATCTGATGCAGCGGAAGACTTATCAGAAACTTCTACCAATAATGAAGAAGATAATGTATTCGAAGAACTGTTCAATGCTGTAAGTTTTTATTTATATTAGTACACACATTAAAAAGTCTAAGCAACACACATCACGTTACGAAAACTTTAAGTTTTATTATTACATATATATTATATTTTTCTATTACGAAAGGTAGGCATGTAAACTTTTTTGTTCCTGAAAACATCACTGGCTGTGTTTGTGTGTGTAGTGTTTTTTATATGTTTTCTTTGTTAAATAAAATTTGGTATTTATCTTAATTTTATTATTTTACGGACAACTTGATTACAGTTTTAAAAAGATTTAATTGTAAGACATTTTTAAACATCCTGAAGCGTCGTTATTTGACCGCTGATGAAATGCAAAGATAGTAGTAGATAGTAGGGATGTTACAAGCGGTAAGAAATCAATCCTAAGTATCTCTGCATTTTGGTGTCAATAGAAGCGTAATTTGTTATCTTTAGCAGCGTTACGCTAACGCAGGAGATCTTGCTGACCAGCACCAAGTACCGAGGGAGGAGTACAACCGTTCGGCTGGAACGATGCCTAAACTGCAATACGTCAGTCGATGTTAACCGCCCCGGAGATAGGTTTAAAACTGCAATTCTTAAGCGGTGTTGTTGTTAGCCCCTAAACCGTGCGAAATGGGCTGCATGAGTGCGGGACTACGTGTATGACGCCCAATCAGGTACCCACCCATATGCCACGGGAATCGCGCCCGTTGGAACTATTTATGATAGATAAGATAAAAATATTTTGATTCATGTAAACCATATACAGGCACTTATGAATCGTCGAGATTTTAATTGGTTATTGGTGTAGGGAACACGTAACATGGACCCAGACCAATCGAAAAAAAAAGATTTTGCCCCGAATGAGGTCTTTGAGTACCGATATCGGATTTAGGCCTGATACAAGAAGGGTAAGAGTGTATCCTCGCCCCGGTAATGCTGAACGGCTGACGTACGGCCAGGAAGTGCATCCTTACAGCTGCACTACAGTAATGGTTTAGGCAGGTGTTATGAAGAACAGACAAACTGAGCTTATATTTTGTAAATGTATGCTGAAATTTACGTTGAAGACGTAGTGAGGCCTTGAGTCAGATTTCACGCTGATGCAAGACGATGCGCGTTCGTATACAGCTTGAAGGACCAGTGGGTACTTGGCAATGGAAAGCATCTGGGTATTGCCGTGGCCAGCATGATCGCCAGACCTCAATCCCATCGAGCACGCATGGCAGAGACTTGTTCTAGAGGACTTGGACGGAGTGACAACAACCCAACAACTGAAGGATTTCTCAAAATGTCATTGGCAGCGATTGCCATAGGATGACATAATCAAACTCATCGATTCTATGAAAAATCGTTGCTGACAATTTTAAACAACAGAGAGGGCCACACTTTATATTAAATAATCCAATAACTTTACAATCAATTTCCGTAATTTAATTTTGTCTAACGGAAAAATGTTTGCTTACTTAGTTCGTACATACGTATGATACCAGTACACATTGTTATGAAAAGAACAATTGAAAAAATGTTGTTGGTTACATCGAAAAGATACTAAAGTTATTATTTATAAAACAAATACAAACATTAAAGTGAAATACCATCCCAAAATTTAAATTAGTAGGTACATGTTGCTTGGACTTTTCTGATGATAATTACGAACTCAAAACACACGTACACGAAACGCCGCCATATTATGTGGACTAAACAGCTCCCACAACTGTCAATCGTCAGTACGGCTGATATAGCTTCTGTGGTTGATGCCCCAAAAAGATTATTATATTATTTTTTTCGCAATCATAAACCTTAACTACCTAACTTGTTTAAAGTAGCCATAATACTATTTCTATCATCTGATGTCTTTTTACACTTTTAAGCGATGTCTGTGCGAACTTTCGGAAAGCCTGGCCGTAGAAAGGCAGTTAAAATGTCCGTACTGTAAGTGTGACTTTTTATCCTTAGGTAATGACGGCTAACAGTGACGGCCGGCCACTGTACCCCGCTTTTCAGTTTTTGCCATCCAAACGCCGCTACCCAGAATATTTCAGCGTCATCGATTCCCCAATAGACCTGAAGACCATAGCACAGAAGGTTCAGGGTGGGGAGTACAGTCACATAAACGAGCTGGAGAAAGATTTACTGCTGATGGCTAGAAATGCGTGCCATTTCAATGAGCCTGGCAGTCAGATTTATAAAGACGCCAAGACTTTAAAAAAGGTTGGTGTGCTTTTGTTTTCTCAAATTGTGACTGACTATAAATTGATTTTATATTACTTATATTTTACGCCACGACGGCACGGTTGGTGCAGTGGCTAATACAGACGGCTGCTGCGCTCCGGGTCGTGGGTTCGATTCCCGCACGGAATAAATATTTGTATGATCTGCAGGTAGTTGTTCCGGGTCTGGGTGTATTGTATGTGGCATTCATGTCTGTAAACGCACCCACGACATGTCTGTAAACGCACCCACGACACAGGAGCAATCCTAGTGTGGGGCAACGTTTCTATATAAAAGTAAATAAAATAATAAACTAAACTAAAATAAGGCCAGGTACATCAGTATGTTTTGCCGCCCAAACTGAAGTAATATGGGTATTGTAAATAATAACCAACTGAATTATATATAACAGTAAACATTTATTCATTACTTTTAATGATTATGATGGCCATTGATGTTAAAGTTTATTTCCCAGGTGATACAAATGCGCAAACAAGATATAGATCAGCACGGCCGCAGCGGGCCAGCTAAGACTTCGGAACGTATTCGTAGTAAACGAACTTCCCGCGTTGGGCCTGTCCCAAACAGCAAGGCGTTGGCTATCATGGAGCCGCCCGGGTCGGACACCGAGCTTGATGTGAAAATGTTGAAGGTACGACGTCATTATGTTTGGTAGTATCTAGTCTATCCGCGTGGTGTCTGGATTAAGAATACAACACCATTCCATCTCGTCTCGTGGATGTCGTTAAAAGCGCATAAGAAACTCTAAACTGGAGGGATGGGCAGCAGTGTCTCCCTGGAAGAGTAGCCATTTTGCGCTCACCAATCCGTCTGCCAAGCGTGAGAGTATGTTTTATAAATATTTTAAATTTATTTTGTGGTAATTGCAGCACAGTCTCCGGTATCTATACAAATAAATAAAATCGAAGTGTCTGTTTGTAATGTCAACATAACAGATTTTTACTAAATGCATATGAAAGTATATATGGTACATACAATAAAAACAATTTAAAAAAATTTTGTCTGTCTGTTTTCGTTTTTGTTGTTTTGTGGTAATCTCCGAAACGGCTGGACCGATTTTGACGGGGCTTTCACTGGCAGATAGCTGATGTTATAAGAAATAACTTAGGCTACTTTTATTTTAGAAAAATAATTAGGGTTCCGCGCAAAAAAAAACCCTTGCAATCCAATATATGGCTGATTCTGAAAAAAAGTCGAAAATGGCTTTATCGAGTTGATCAGTTTTTTTTTAACTCATAATCGAATTTTTTTTTGCTCAAGTCGTAGTATATGCCTTGTTTGAGAAAAATATTATAGTGGTTCCCAACTGTTTAGAGTTTTAATCGGATATAAAAAATTTTCAAAAATTGAAAGTGAGGGAATGACAGATTCGTGAGGGAATGATTTTTAATATGATTCTACAATAATTAAAAACTTTATAATGCACCAATCATTTATTTTATTGAAAACTATAATAATTAAATAATTTTATTGAAAAAATATAATAATTAAATCCATACTGTAACAATTTAATTGTTACAAACAAAACACGTTGACTCATAAAAGTAATATTAAATATTAATTTAGTTAAAATAATTTAAAGAACGAAATAAAGAAGTACAATATAATCAGTTTAAAATTTGACTTATGTTCTTAACATACTAAAGACAAGAATTTATACTTTTATATAGATGATTTAAATGTATTAAAATAATGAAAAGAGAACATAAATTGCAATTTTGCTAATATAATATTATTTATCCGTTATCAGTCTCTATGCAATCTAATCACAGTTGTCTTTAGTTATTTTCACCTTCTTGAAGTTTTTATTTTTTCTCATCGACTTCTTTAACGAAATAACAACCTCGACTGAGTAACTTTGGGGGTTTAATTATTTGAAGAACGTCAGCCCAAGCATAAAGTTCTTCATCTTTAACTGTCGGCCATTTCCAGCATTTTGATCCTTTTTTCATGCACCGAACTAAAGCCCCATCATCAGATAATGAAAGAATTTTACCAGGATAGACTTCGTTATTCCATGTTATTAGGACATGATCACCAACTTTATATCCATAGGCATTTTTTTCAGAAGGAGTAATCTTCGATATCTTCACATTACTTTCTACTTTATTAGCTTCTTTTCTTTTACGTCGTATTGATACTGCAGGTGTGTCCTTATCCGATACTTCAAAAGTTTTGTAGTAACCAAGATGAAAATGTTGGCATTTTGCAACGCAGTCAAAACAAGATTTTTACGCACATTTTGATTCTTCTCCCTGTATTTTGAACTGTTTAATCGCCATTGTTTCTGTTTCTGCCTTCTTTCTCTTGAACTCATAGCACTTACAGACTTGACCTGACCTTTTTCCTTCTTCTTTAAATACTTGAGTCTTTCTTTCTCTCTAAGTTTCTCCAAACTTTCAGGACAATTTTTTAATTTTTCTCTTCGCTTTCTGTCATACTCCTTTTTCTTTAGCTTTGCTTCTGCAGCAGTTGATTTTCTACTTCTCGACATTATAGATGTTCAGGGTACTGAAACCAATCAAACAAACATAAGTATTCTAAATTTATTAGAAAATAAATCATTCACTCACCGAGATCATTCCCTCATTAAAAAATTTTATGACGGAATGACGGTGAGGGAATGACAAAACGAAACAAAATTGCTACAAACTTAGGAACATAACCTTACTTTCTTACGAATTTTAAACAGTACTTTATTACTACCGAAAACATATAAAAATATGATATAATTATTAAATAAAAAAATGCTTACCTTTTGATAACATTACATGAGGAAATGACATTAAAAAATGTAATATTCAAAAAAATTATTGTCAAATTGATTTTAAGAAAACATCCTTTCTTCAATTGTCCACTCTAGTGTATGTTCTCAAAGGCAATGTTGCCAACTTCAAAAAAAATTAAAGTGGGACTTGGTAGGTCTTGGAGTATTGCTCCAATCATACTGTTACAAAACGGTGAGGGAATGATACTTTTTTTAAGGATAAATTTTGAATTATATTTAAAAATATTTCCATTCGCATTTATGAAACTATGAACTCATATAGGTATAGTCAATACTATCCTATATAAGTAAAAAATATGATAATAAACAATTTCTTAGGAATTTTACGTTTTAAGTTAATAATTATCTTCAAATTTAGCACTTGGGACACAGTGAGGGAATGATTTTCAGGGTACTTTCTTGGACATATCTTTGTTGTTTATCATATAAAAAATAAATTTGTTTCATACATTCGTAGATCTAGCACAGTGGTATTATTAAAAAAAACAACTTTTCATAATTAACGATCCTGGCTTATAAAAATGATCAAGGACATCAATTTCGATTTTTTTTGAGAATCAGCCATATATATTCTATGTCAAGTGTGTGTGTGACAGAGGGCTTTACTTTTGGTACAAAGAAACTATTGGGCTGCAGGAGGCTAGAGTTTGTGTAGCTGACCAGGCGTCATGCTCGTGAACGGGTGCCGTCTGTTGGGACTGGTCAGCCATTAACTGCCATGGCGAATAATGATTATATTACATTAGTATGTCTTTTTTTTATACATTGGCCTACATAATGCTCTTTATATGGTTTACCTTAATTTGTATTAATCAACATCGTAATCTCAATTATTTAAAAAGAGTATCTATGGAGTTTCTTGCCGGCTCTTCTCCATAGATCAACTATTTGGAACCGTGCAACTTAGATTCTGACGTTTCATAAGTGCCAATATTTGGTTTATTTGAAATAAAAATATTTGACTTTGACTTTGAGGCTGCACAATAGGCTAGAGCTTGCAAGCGTGGGCGGGCTGAGCGGTTTACTTGATAAGAGTCGTGCATACCTCGCCGCCTTCGCGGGAGGAAGGAAGTCCATCAGAATTCATCCAAACTAATTTAAAAAAATAAAATTGATTAATTTTAAATTATCTTCTTATTTTTATTTCTACAGCATTCTGATGATAGTGGCGGCGATACCGACGATGAGAAGAACGAAAATGAAGACTCACCGCAGTGGAAACTGTTGGAGACCATTAAGAACCACCTGGGGCCTCATGGTAGGATAGTTTTAGTATATACAGTTTTTCCTACAGTAAACTATTCCTAGATAAAAATTGGCTTAATCTATAGGTACACCTATGTCAGAAGCGTTCTGGAAGCTTCCATCTCGTCGTGCTTATCCCGACTACTACAGAGAGATCAAGAATCCAGTTTCTTTAAACCAGATCAAGAACAAAATAAGACGTGGTAACTACGGTACATTGTCCGAAGTTGCTGGAGACATGAACATTATGTTTGAAAATGCTAAACAGTACAACGCGCCGTCTTCCAGATTATATAAGGATGCTGTTAAACTGCAGAGGTAAGAATTCAAATTAACATATTTAGTTAATAATATGTCCTTAAATATGAAATTAGCGTTTTGTCAAACTGGCCACTTTGGTCTTAAATATCTGGCGTTTAAATATAAATTCTAAATTCAAATTTATTTCAAATTTAAGCTCGTGCATTTGTTTCGAATTTAGTTATTCATTTGTTTTCGCGTCACATTTTTTTTTGACATCATTCGGCCTCAAATTTATTAAATAGGTATGTGAACAGTCACAATAAGTAAAACTTAAAATATCGCGTTACTTATGAATACGAGTTCCATCCTGGCACCAGCACTGCAGAAACAGCTCGAATAATTAATAATGTGCATGACGCAGCTATTGCGCAAGAAAAACCGTTACGTTTTTGGTTCCAACGTTTTCGTTCTGGAAAATTTGACCTACAGAACAGCCTGTAGACAGCCGCAGACCCAAATGAATAACGAAGACTTAGAACCACGTCAGAGTTAGCGGCAGGCTTCGGTGTGAGCGAAAAGTGGTAATAGCTCGAAAATGGGTACCACATGAATTGAGTGAAGCACACCAACAAACACGCGTCGAGTGCTGCGTTACATTACTCAACCGGAACAATAATGAGGGCATTTTGAATCTTATCGTTACTTGTAATGAAGAATGGATCCTGTGCGATAATCGGAAACGCTCATCACAATGGTTGAACACATCTTGCCCCAAACGAAAGTTGACTCAGAGTAAGGTACTGGTGAGTGTTTGGTGCACCAGTGCTGGTGTCTTCAACTACAGCTTCCTAAGATCTGGCCAGACAATTGGGGAAGAAGTGTTTTGTCAACATTTCCAAACCAAGATCGAAAAGCTAGCCGTTAAACAACCGAAGCTGGTCAATTGCTCTAGCTCACTGCTGCTTCTAGACAACGCTAGACCACACACTGCACGACAGATGGTCGCTAAATTAGAGGAATTGGAATGTCTTCGACACCCACCATACTCCCCGGACCCGGACCTTGCTCCAGCAGATTACTATTTTTTCCGGAATTTGGAGAACTTTCTTCAAGTAAAAACAAAATCCTTCAATTCCGATGAGACAGCCCAAACCGCCTTCAAAGATTTTATTGATTCTTGCCCCCACGCTTTCTTCAGCAAAGGAGTCAATAACACTAACAAACTACCTATGAAGTGGCAAAAGTACATAGATAGCAACGGTATATACTTTTCATTGATTTATTACTTTTAGCTTATTGAATAAATATATAATGACTTTAGGTTTTTTAGTTTTGTTTTTTCTATTTAAAACGTCAATTTCATATGACATACTTAATAGTTACCTATATCGTGAAGATCACAAGTTTTTTTGTGTGTTAAATGTTTTAATTCTGGGTTCTATTCTACTAGAATAAGAATTATTTATTCGGAAAAATGTATGTTTTTACCTGGGTATCATGAAAGTTAAAAGATTTACATAAAAGCCAACTTCACTAAATTTTATTTTGGTTACATGTCTTTTTGTTTCAAATCTGTACAAATTACGTGATTCTAAATGAATCTGGCGTTTTGTTCTAACCTAACCGACACCAACAAAAATCGTAGGCACAATTCCCAATAAAATTCTCCAGACTCCAACTGTGCATTAGAACTTAAAAATTAAGCAATACAGTTAAGCGCGCCCTGCAGCATCTAGAGCTGGATAATGGTCGAATGATTAATGTATACATTTAAAGTTAACTTAAGCTCACTGGCCCGTACCGTGCTGACACGGTGACAAAGCGTGCAGGTCACCCCCGGCTATAGGTAAGTGGAAGGACACCGTGGGGTTTTAGCCAATAATAGTCCGGAATGCCCTTCCGCCCTTCCCAAGGCGGAGGAAGGCCGTAAAGATTTCACCACGACAAAAAAAAGGAACAAGGATTTGCAACCTATTAATTTTGTAGACGGTCAAGTGCGAACACTACGCTGGCATAAGCCACGACGGGTGGATGCACGTCTCGTAAACAGCCACCTTATAAAACCTGATTTACAAGAATGTTTACTCTGTCATTGAATTTTTAATTATAATAATTTTATAATGTAATAAACAAAAAAACAATATAATTTCAAATAATTAATATTATTTTTTTTAAATTTACTTATTGTAATTAAATTTGCATGCATTAATGGTAGTTACATAGTGGAATTGTAACTAACATTGTAAGTTTATTTTAATTACTGTTTGCTGCTAGCTTAACACCATCTCTCATCATCAATTTGTACGCCACAATAATTATGGGGCTGAACATTACATAACATTATTGTGTATTTTTATATCTTGCATACTTTGTATGTACACCATGTTTATACAAATAAATAACATCTGATCTTATGTTATCTACTATCATACACTTTAATTATTGCTTTATAAAAGTCAAATAATATGTCATTGCTACATGTCAGCTTGCATAATTTGTATGTACACCATGTTTATACAAATAAAGAACATCCTTATCTTAACTACTATCATACATTTTAGTTATTGCTTTATAAAAATCAAATAATATGTCATTGCTACATTTCAGCTAGCACATATTCTTTACATTTTTTTTTATTGTATTATCGAATAATAAAAGCATAAAAATAAAACACCCAGGCGCTACGAACAATGTTATAAAACAATTGTAGGACAATATAAGTCGGTTATGAAGAGCGCGCCCGCTGGCACGTGCAAAAGTATAATATTATCTTGTTGGGTTGTTCCGAGGTTATGCATGTGTAACTGAGCCCTGTAGCCTCCTGGTTTCGACTTTCGGTTGAAGACTCACCGCAAGCCGCACCCGTTCACAAGAATGACACAAATATCAGCCATCACCTCCATCGCCATGCTAGAGGGCAGGAGGTGAATCCGACCCATGACGCCACCGCAAGTAGTGGCATCTCATCAGAACATCGGTGTTCGTCGAACAGTGTGTTCTGCTTCGCTGCACGTAGATCACGTTGCGCTCAGCAGGAGCTTTGCTGCAGCGGTTCTTGTTCTTTCGCTTTCGGCGCTTCCTCCTTTATACCGTCACGAAAACATCATCATCATCATTACCAGCCCTTTTTGGTGCCTTTTCCGGTACTGGCTTTTTAATAGGACTGGCAGGGACGCAGTAACGCTAGCAAAATCTCCATGAAGGGGTTTTGCCTGAGCTACACTGGCAGCGGGGCCAGCCAGTGGAGCAGCCGCGCTGACGGGCAAGGGGATTGCGGGGCGCGCGGGATCAAAATCACTTTGTAATTGATTTATAGATAAGGTGATTTACACTATTAATGAATACTTTCACATTTAAAGACCAACTCTTTAATGATCCTGGTGTAATATGTAATGTTATGGATATAGTTTTAAAACGTATAGATTTATTAGGAACAATAATAATTTAGTGACTATTAACTATTTCTTGTATAAAAATTATTACAATACGAAAGATTATAAATATCTTTAAATTTATCTGTATTATGAATATACTTGTTTAATGACTAAACATGTCCACGAGAACACAGCCGACAAACTGTACTGCAGTTTGGCAGAAAAATTATGTTTAACATTATGTACACCTTCTATGAACAAATAAATAAATAAAATGTGTTACATTATAAAATATTGCCACCTTATTGATCATCATATTTTTCACACAAATATTAATGTTATTACTGCGTATCCACCTTTTAAAGTAATTCAGTGTCAGACAGTGACTCGCCACTCACAAGATTAACCAAAATGGCCACCACTACAGTTAACAGGAAGCAACACAGGGCAATAACAAAATACACATCGGCGGTGGTAGTTGCCTCGTTCGGCCCCTGATCACTACTGCCGGCAGGAATTAATGAACCCTACCTACAGGCACCGTGGTTTGATCTTTGGTAACCTTTTATGGGCGTGAGCGGAAAGATACGAGTGCGTCGTTTACGTCTGCATATTCAAGGAGTACTAGGGCCAAGCCAATGTAGTTCCCCTCGTTAACGTCGAACTGTGCAACCATTCGGTTGAATCTGTGGAAGTCTACGGACTGGTATAAACGGACGAGGGTATCGTAGGAATTTGCGGTGGTCCGCCAGTTGAGTATGGGTATGTGTACAGGCGCAGTGGTGGGCACAGGTGTGAGCGCAGAGGTTAGCACGGGTGTGGACGGGGTTGCGGTGGCGAAGGGTGCCACAATAGGGACTGCTATCATCGAGGGAATCGCCGTGGCTTGGATGGCCTGTCGTGGAGTCGCTTGATGGGCTTTCTTGCGCTTCACTACCTTGGTGTTAGTGCGTTGTTCCGTGCAAGAACGCTCGCAGTCAGGGGTTCCGTGGCCTGGGCAGTTGTCACACTTCAGTTTCGCTAAGCAGTTATAGTGCCAGTGACCGTATAGGTGGCAGCGAGGGCACTGCCCAGGAGGACCACGCTTGGCGGGAGATTCTACTTTGATGCCAGACAGGTGGCACAAGGTCTTGATGTTAAAGACAGCCTTGTCTTCGGTATAGTCGCATACGACGAGGACCATATCGTATGGAGCACCGTTGCGTCCGCAGTGCATGCGGTGTACTTCGTGAACGGGGATATTTTGCGACTGAAGATCGCTTAGGATGTATGGAGTGTCAATCTCCTTGGGGATACCGCGGATGACGACGCGGAGGAGACGTTCTTCAGGAAGAGTGGATGTGTCGAATGACATACTTTGCTCACTGAGCGCGTCTGACTGCGACCTAAAGTCGCTAGACGGGGGCACTAAGACTTTGTTGTCCTGTCTGGTGGTGCAGGCGCTGAGGTCATTTATTCTGAGCTTAGCGCACAGTTTGATCATTGCAGTCCATTTACTCTCGTATTGGGTGGTCAAGGGCGGCGGCGAGGACTCTTTTCTCGTGGCTGAGGGTTTGGGGCTGGGACGGGAAGAAGTGGACCGGCTGGCCTCCGAGTATGTAGTCGGAACAACAGAGAGAGTGGAGGCTGGAGCATCGTCACTTTTAAGGACTTTAGCGGTGACTTGGCCAGTGGTTTGATGGGTATTTTTTGTTCTTTTCTTACCTTTACCGACGGATTTATAGCCGTTGGAGGAGGCAGAGTCCGAGTTAAAGTCCTCGGACTCAGCGAAGCTTCTCTCGGTGATATCGAGCACGCCGACGTCTAGTAGAGTTTGGGGCTGTTGGGTGTGGACGATTGGAGTGGGGGCAGTTGGCTTGAGTTTATCACCCTGTTCAGATTGAGGGGAGATACCAAAAGTCTGCCTCAGGGCAGGGGGAATAAGATGGCCGAAATTGGCGAAGAATCTGGGGTCTTTTAAGACGACCTCCCTCATATTGGTTATTATTGCCTCATCGGCCATTTTGTTTGTATATCAAACAAAATTGAGCTCCCTAAAAACAACGGCACACCTTGCGCTGAAAAAATTAAATTCCTAAACGATCCGGGTTGGCTAGGTTCGGGAGCGTATTATAAAACCGCCTTGTCGGGTAGGTATAGGCGTAAGGTGGAATGAAGGTGGAGTAGAGAGCAAGTGTCGACGAGGAGAACAAAAGAAGATCCCTCAGGGTCGGTAGTTCTAGCGCCTTCCAATATATTGATATCAAGGGATGCGGCGGGTGTATTGAGTCAAGACCACTTTCGGCTTCGTTGTCACCGCTTAGTACCACACAACAGTTTTCTTTGCCCAGATGGGGCGAAAAATTCGCGTAATTAATAAAAAACAGGAAGATCGAGCTTTGCCTTAAAGTTTTGATCAAAAGTTGCAGGACGCACACCAAGGGTTGTATTCACTGGGACAAACTGTCTAACATTACACTCAGGCCGAGAGACACAGAGCGGCGAGTGTGACACGTGTACACACGTCGAGCCTCGGGGTTGTCACTGATTTAAAAAACATTTTCCCGTTCTATTTATACATATATATAAAACAAGTACGCAGTCCTTCATTCAGTCCAGTCTTAACTCATTTCTGAGAACTAATCCGTTTAAGGACAGGTAACATAAAAATTCTAAAACAAAAGAGCAATGATCGAGCTTATCAGTAAGTAAGGCGCCAAAACATGTAACTTTAACGAGTGAACATTAGCACATTATTACATTTGCCCCTACTTAATCCTCGCATTCTGTTGGAATGCACATCGCTAATTCTAATGCTTGCTTAATACTAAATACTATATTACTTTATTAGACGTAAGTTTATATTCTATTTAAAAAAATACTCGGCATCCGAATTCTATTTTCTCGTGGATAAAAACAGTGAAGTGATATAGTTATTGATGACTTGGTCACGTGGAGATGATAAATGCGATTCATAGCACTGATGCAAGCGTATAGCCATATAAACATAATATTTGTGAGGCCGTTTATTGTTCTGATGCATGGTACTATAAGCGTAAACGGCGTGCATGTTTAAAAATATCGTATATGAAAGCAGCATGATAGTTATGTTAATACAGAAGCACCTGAGAAAGGTGCTCACTATTACCGATTTAACAGAACAAAAGTTCTAATCTTTGATTAAGCGCGTGTTCATTTCGCAAGCCTACAAAGCATAAATCATTACATTGATGATAAAGATGTCTGGCACAAGATTCCCTTCTGTATATTGCGATCCTCTGGCGCTGTCTTGTCGGAATTCATTTTATAATTTCTGATATTCAAAAAAAAATCCAAATTCCAAAATTCCGGACCATGCCTGTGAAAAGGCGCGCTAGTGCTGTCACCGTGCGGAACGGTAGGTGGCGTAATGCGGTGTTCTTAATTCTGTCCGCACCAGGGGCCTTCCTTGGGTTGAGTCGGACCAGTGCCTTCTTTACCTGGCTCAGGGAAAAGGAGATGGGATCTTCATCAGGAGCTATCGGCGCCGCAAAGTAGTCTCCAAGGTAACTCTCGACCATTGCGACATGCTCCGAATCTTCAGTGGGGTTAGGTTGAAATTGACGCTCCAGGTGAGATGCGAAGATCTCTGCCCGGTCTGCTGCAGTGTATTTCAGCGCCCCGTTGTTGTCTACCAGTGGACGCACCGGAGCTAGGGTGTTCTTTAGGCTTCTGCACAGTCTGTGTATAGAAGGCCAGTCATCTGTTGCTGCTTCTATGAGGTCCTCTCAGCTCGCGGTGGAGTGAGCTTGAAGCTCGGACTTCACCTGAGCTGTGAGCCGCTGGAGTTGAGCTTTCACTGTAGGGCGGCGGGTGTATTGCCACCGCTTACGCAGGCGGCGCTTCTGTGCTATTTTGTCTAGTATGCTTTTGGGAAGCGGTGGCGATCTGTTGGGATCTAGTGTTTGTCGAGGAGGTTGCGTGGCTGATAGCGTTGGTTATGCGGAGGTGATTTCCTCCGCTAGAGGCTCAACGTCTGCGGCCACGGCAACAGGACGGGTGGGCGTGGTGATTTCCAGTTCCTCCGTGAAGGTCGGGCATGGCGTCGTGGTGTGAATAGCGTCTGTCTCGTGACCTCTTCATCTATGGTGATGATTATTGGCTGGTGATCAGATGACAGCTCGTCATCAAGGACGATTTGTGAGATGGATCCTTTCAGTCCTTTATATATGGGAATATCGAGAACGTCCGGAGAGTGTATCGTGGCTGCCGGGTAAAATGTTGGTACCTCCGGTCTATCGATTATGTAGCCTTGCTTGGCCGCGTCGGCGAAGACTAGCTCGCCAGACCGGTTGGCGACGCTCGAGTTCCACGCTGGGTGTTTACAGTTCATGTCCACCATCGACTGCCGCATATATTATCCAGTTTAGTATTTCTGCATCCTAAGGTTACCTTCAAGAAATCGCCAAGTGTAATAAGGCCGCCCATTGCGCTCTAAAATATACTTTTAAGCGCTACTGTTTTTTATCTTCTAATCTCTATTGGTGTACAATAAATAAATGTAAACAAATATTGTAACATATATTATGATTTATAAAGAGTAAGTCTTTAAGTTGTTTGTCTAGGACTTTTTAGTTAGACGTATTATAGATTTTAACCTTTTTGAATAATCAATTATTGTAGCTGTTGGGGTTTTAACGAAATTCCCATAAAATTTGCCGTTTACGTTTACAGCATAATTTTAATCTTTTTATCTTTTTGTGCTTTTTTATGCTTGCATTTTTATTTTCTTCAAGTAAGAAGAAGCACACAATAAAGGTTTACAACAATTTCTAACTTTATTTATAAATATAGAGAAGACGGTGTAATTTTGTTTAGTCCAGCGTTGATTTTCCGAGAATAAACCCGTATAATGACAGGTAACACATATAAAATTCTTAAACAATAGAGAGGTGTTTCAGTGTATCGGTTAGTCGAAGTAAGGCGCAAATAACACCTTAATGAGCGAACAATCAAGACATTATTATTATTTCAGCTCCTATATAATACTTGTTTCTTTGAATTTATGGTCCGTGTTGTTTTACTGGCGTCGTAAAAAGTTTCTGGAATTGATGCACTCTGTATTTTCTTGGAATGCATTTAGCTACGATCACTTAGGAATATGACCAAAACTGTGCGAAAAGGCTCACCGACAATTACCATTCTTTCTAATCTTCGAAGTGAAATATTAATAAAAAAATCATCTGTACAGTTTTATGTCAATACTAGCTGGGACCTGCGGTTTCACCCGCGTTTTATTTAAAAGAAATTTAGAGTACTTCGACATAGACACTTGACATAGAATATATATGTTGGATTTCAAGGGTTTCATTTTTACGCGGACCCCTAATTATTTTTCTAAAATAAAAGTAGCCTAAGTTATTCCTTATAACATCGGCTATCTGCCAGTGAAGGTCCCGTCAAAATCGGTCTAGCCGTTTCGGAGATTACTCGGAACAAACAGACAGACAGACAAAAAAAATTAAAATAGTGTTTTTGTTATATGTAACGTACATACTTTCATATGCATTTAGTAAAAAGCTGTTATTTTGACATTACAAACAGACACTTCAATTTTATTTATTTGTATAGATTATAGGTATATTATCAAAACAATGTCTTTAACACATTTGGTTTGGTAATCAACAAAAATCCTTTACATACAAACATTATGCGGTTCAAAAGATTTACTTTATAAATGATATATGTACAACAGCTGTGTAAGTGATACCGTTTTATTTTTTGGAAATTTCTTTCAATTATTTTTTATTAATATTTGGTTTATTTGAAATAAAAAACTTTGACTGCTTTTGCCAGAACTACTGGCATTGCTGTGCAGCCGAAACAAATCTGTTGAGTCTCTACAAACTAATTTTCAAAGGCTGAAAGAGTATCGTGCTCGAATGATCCTGTTCCCTACCTGTACCCTGCACGTGTTATAAGTGAGGAAGAAAAAGACTTCAAGGCTTATCAATACCTCAGAGGGGCTCGTTTAATTGCCACGCTTGTCGGTATTCGTGCTAAACGACAGAAGGATGCTGCGGAAAATCTAGAGGACGTCACCACCCACTACACTCAAAGAAACTAAAGCTAAGAAGTGATGAAATAAATAAAATAAAGATCGTAAAAAAAACGGATACCATTGATTCAGTACATGATTCTGGAACCTTCGGCTGAGAATTTGCCGTCGGTACCTATTTTAATGAACTATTCAGATACATTTTTTTTTCAGATTTTTTAACTGATTTCTGTATAACATTATTGTTTTCGTCTGTCCTAACTCTATTTTGAAAGTTTGTTTGTATTTTAAATAACAACACTATTTATTTTCACATAAAATTCGAATGTAAACAAAAACAAAACGGCTGTTGGTTTTCTACAGTTCACGGATGAGGTCATCGCTCGTAGTAGTGTAATAATATCATATCATAGTGCAATAATCACGTAGCGTTTAGATTGCGTTGTTGACGATACAATGCGAGCTCAAAAATAAGAAAGAAACTGTAACTAACTGTTATTATTTCAGAGATAAATCGGTTTCCTATTTTTATTATAGGCCAAAGTGAAAACTCGTCCCAAAATTTTCGGTTCGTTGCCATATGACCCTGTATAAATGTGCCGGAAGCATATAATTATGTAAGAGAAGAGTAGTACCTGGATGATGATATCCTGTATCTTTCTACCATGTAGCCAAAGGAACTTCGATATTATTATTAAATATGTTCTATAGTGACCCATGCATTTTTATTCACAGAGTAATGCAGCAGCGCGTGCAGGAGTTACTGGACATTGTGCAGAGTTCGTCGAGCGATGACGAAAGTCTCTCTTCGGTGAAGAATCACGCACAAGTTCAAACACCTAGGCCTAGAGGTAACTAATGAATATTTTTAATAGTTCACTCATCACAGTGGGTGGGTTGTTTGGATGGCGTAACTATAGCTTTTGTTTTTAATCGGCTGCTAGGTACCCAGCACGCATCAGAGCTAACGTTCAAAGTTTATAAGATCTTACATATCGCGTGGGAGAGCCTAGCTTGAATCATCGGTTTACTAGAGCTCGTAAACAGGCAGCTCGACCGGGGTAATATGACGCCGTCACAGAATACAGTAGCAAAATTGCTGCGTTTCGTACGGTAAGCGATGCATACCTTCCGGCGCAACACCCAAAAGTTACCCGTGTGGTGTCCGGATGAATATAGCCCTACTCCATCTCCTCCCGTGGATATTGTAAAAGGCGATAGGACTCTTAATCCGAGGGATGGGCAGCAGCGTTCCTTCTGTAGAACTAGTAGCTATACAGCGCTCACGAACCCGCCTGCTAATTGTTGAGTACCATGACACATGTGAATCTATGGGGGAAAAAGAAGATATCTGTGATTCACACAATTCCTGTAAATTATTGTTAATCGTTTATCTAAACTATTGTAAAACATCGTCTGGATACTTGCGACGCATTCTTTAAATTAATAATTAGCAGAAAAATCATAATGTTCCTCACTGCAAAAGGGTCTGGTATCTGTTTTTCATGTACAGGCATCGACTTTACACCGATTTCTGTAAAGTTTCCCGATTGTGTTTTTTTGACGGCACGGTCGGTGCAGTGGCTGATACAGTCGGCTGCTGCGCACAGGGTCGTGGTGTGGGTGTATTGTGTGTGGAATTTTCGTCTGTAAACGCACCCACGACACAGGACAAATCCTAGGACGGGGCAAAGTATATTTTTTTTTATAGTAGTTTATTTTATATATTAAATTATGATAATAACATTATTATAAGTGAAATACAACTTCTATCTATAGGTCGCCCGCGCCTCAACCCGATCCCAACAGCAGCTCCATCTCCAGTTAGCACTCCTATCAAGTCCAACCTTCCTCTGAAGAAGAAACTGCACTACATATCGAAACAACTAGTGGAGTTCACCTGTTCAGATGGAAGGCAGCCCATGTTATTATTCATGGAGAAACCGAGCAAGAAACTCTATCCGGAGTATTATAATGTTATCGATAAACCCATCGATATGATTACAATTGAGGCTAATATTAAGGTATGTTTGTTTTGTACGATAATTCAATTGTAAGTTATTATGAATTTACTTTAGTCATTTGTCCCTAGAGGCTGTATGTATGCACTAATAGCCCTATTTTTTTTATCTGATGCCGATAACCTTAATTTCGATGCTTCATTTTATTTAAATATGGCAGTTCCTCGATACGCGAATTCTTAGAAAAAGCTCATTGCAGTAATTTGTGAATGGTGGTCTGACATTACTTAGATTTTATTATTACTCTAAGGATAGGATAGTAAAATAAATAACAGATTAAAAAAATTGTACCTATGCATAATATTCAGTCAAGGCATAAGTGCAACGGTTTTTCTGTATTATACATTACATACTAGCAATGAGCTATTGTTACTGAAAAACAATCGAATAAATCGATAATATTGTACAATCAAATCCTATTGCCGTAGTGGCTAGGCGATTGCCAGTCTGCGCTACGTGGCAAGGGTTCGATTCTTGCACTGAATAAATATTGATAAAATAATGATCTAGAGATAGTTGTCTCGGGTCTGAGTATTTGTGCATGTGAGATTTATGTCAGTAACCTACACCTAAGATACAGGAGAAGACCTAGTGTTAGAGAGAAAGATAAAAAAAGCGTGTTAAAAAAGAAGGATGTCGTCATCGAATAATAATCGAATGAGAATGAATAATCGAATCCAATTGCGTGCAAGCCTTCACCTTGGTGTCTAAAAAACTTTGGCATATTGATGTACAACAATCGAATAACACATGCTGAATTGTTGTTATTCGCTTGTAATCGAATAAACAGAAGAATTGAATTATTAGATTGTTTTTAGTAACAATCTCCCAGCGCATGTTACATACCATTTTTGTTCTAACTTATTCGCTCATATTGTTATTTATTACTTCGTCCCCAGAACGACCGCTATAATTCTGTAGATGAACTGGTCTCAGATTTCCGGCTGATGTTCTCAAACTGCCGTCAGTTCAATGAAGAAGGTTCCATGATATACGAGGACGCGAACCTACTGGAAAGAGTTATGAATGAAAAGCTAAAAGAAGTTAACATTAGCTTCGAGAGGAAAACTCCTTTGAAAACCTTCAAATCTGCGAAGTCGAGGCAGTTGTCGCCTTTTGAGCAGAAGCTGAGAACATTGTATGATGCTATCAGAGATTATAGAGATCCTAAAGGTTCATATTGATATTTATTAAATTCTTAATGTGCTTGTAAATGTGTAGAAATAATTATTATTAATTGTGTTAGCAAAAATAAAGCAATATCTAAGTTTTGAAAAGTCAGACAAAATTTCCTTATATGGTGTGAATAAGTTTACAAGTCGTGCAGCAAATTTTATATTTTATCAATGTAGGCATCTAGATAGCTTAATTTAAGTGGTGATTAAAGGATTTTCTCGATTATAATACCAAAAAAAGTAAACATATCCAGTTAGTCTTTTATATACCTAATAAATTAGACTTTTCAAATTATTCATGCATATACGGATTTTATGGTTGATATGTTATTAATTTACGTTTTTTCTCAGCCAACCGCCAACTGGCCCTAATCTTCATGAAGCTCCCAAGCAAAATAGAGTATCCAGACTACTATGAGCTAATCAAAAGCCCCATAGACATGGAGAAAATAGCCCACAAGTTAAAGAACAGCGTCTACAGCTCGGTTAATGAGCTTGCTTCGGATTTCATACAGATGTTCGACAATGCCTGCAAGTATAACGAACCGGACTCTCAGATATATAAGGATGCTTTGATACTGCACCGCGTGTGCTTGCAGACGAAGCAGTTGTTGAGGTAAGATTTGGGGATCAAATATTTGCTTGTGCGACTGTTATTAACCTGAATTCAATGTTTCGGTTATAAAATTATATTACTGAAATATAAATTACTGTTTTCGCGTAGGTTATGTCGTGGGCAATTTTCTAAAACTAGACTTTCTTTCATGGTAGCCAACCAGGCCCAAATGATCGATAAGGACCCTATCGTAAAAGTATTCGACCAGTGAAGGCTTTTGTCAAACTGTGGGGTAATTTAGATACCGAATGTATGCAACATGGCTTCCTATAGTACGATAACGTTACCATAACGCTTCTAATTTACGAACTCCCATGTGTAACGTGACTTTATCACATCAACGCAAAAAATAAAGCGATAAGCCAGTAGTTCTTATTTTCGTGGTTATACAATTTTAAAGAAGGGTTATAAAATTTATAGTTGTGCTCATTGGATGTATAATTACATGCACCCGTTTTTCTGGACAAGCCGAGCTTCAGGCCGTGTCAACACCAGGTGCGTCTGTAATGATCAGAACAACACAGCACTTGAAAAATCATAGAGTCGCAATCGAACAGTCATAGGTATTAAATTGCAAATTAATGAAAAATAAAATTTGAATCTTTGCGTAAAATTGCGACTCTGCCATGCTTATAAACGAAACTGAAATGTAGCGGAATAGAAAAAAATAGATCATATTATATCGCAAAGTTGCCTCTCTATGTGTCACCGCACATCCGTTTTTTTTCAGTTTCATTTCAGCTTTCCGTCCGGACTTTGTCGGGTTTCTTATTTTGTCCGGATTTTTTACATATATGTAAACATTTAGAAATAATATTTAATTATCGCATTATATTATTTACTAACGTGACTGAAATGTCCAGACTTATTTTTAAATATCCAGGTTTTTGTCAGGACTTTTCTAACTTCGAAATGATAGTGGCAAAAGCGAAGTTACATCGCTACTGTGTGGTCCCGGGCTCCTAAATACACTAGACTTTTTGCGATTCTATATTTTTTCTTGTGTGAGAAGTAGCAACACAAGATTTTAGTTCAAGAAACGACTGTTATCAAAATTTATAATTTAATTTTTAAAACTTACCAAATTACAAACGCTCATTAAATATTTAATTCGATGTGCATCTAACTAGATGTTATGCAGATAGATAATTAATGTAAGATGTATTTAAAGCCTAGGATCTAAAGTCTGCTATTGACTGCTGAAAGATGAAAAGTTCTTTTAGTACCAAAACAGACGGCATGTTGGGCGTAGTAGCTTGGCTTTATGAAAAGACATACATGAACATAATAATACATATATGGTGTATATAATAGATACATAAACGTGTGGTGCCGGCTAAGAATGGCACCATGTCCCAGTATAATACATATTTATAAATGATGTATAAATATGTATTAGAATAGCACATAGTAAATATCTGCAGCTAAGGGCTACTCGAACCTTGGCTTAGGGCGTTGCTGGGGAAACAAACTATAGGGACAGCTGGATCGGTATTATTTAAATATTTTACGAGCTCGGCACGCGCCGGCGCGAGTAAGTGACAGGGGAGATGATGATTGGACAGTTTGGTGTCGCGGTGTCGGTGAGGCGGACATGAGTAAGAACTAGCGTGTGCGAAAGCGACACTGGCGTGGGCCATGATTGGCCGCATGCAAGTGGTGTAAATTCTCACCTTATTTCTATGGAATAATTTACTACGAGCATTTAGTAGGAAATGAAGAGTGAGTCCAAGAGATTAGCTTAACATCGAGATCTGTCTGAAGAAAGCATGCTCGTCTCTGAGTTTGCAAAATAGGACGGCGTTCTTTTTTGTACGATTGACTTCGTGCCGCCATATCCCAAACTATGCGCCATAGTCGTTGGCTGTGGTTTGGAGGATCTTAGCCAACTTGTTAGGGCTGTAGCCGGAGTAGTATACGGCCGTGTCGTCAGCGAAGAGTGCCAACTTGGACGATTTAATGGGTCGTTTTGGGATGTCGCTGGTGTACAGCGAGAACAATAGTGGGGCTAGCATGGATCCTTGTGGGACTCTGGCTCTTATGGGATGCGGGGACGAGAGAGAATGTGCTCTCGATGCGATAGCGGTAACTGCGATTTAACAAGTTGTCTTGAATGAGTACAAAGCGGTCGGGCACTGCGAGTTTATTCAGCTTATATATTAAGCCACTGTGCCACACTTTGTCAAATGCTTTCGCTACATCAACCTTACATTAATGGCGTATTCATATTTAGCGAACTTAAAAAAAGCGGCGCCGCTTTTTCTGAATATGTTTGCCAGTATCTGTACCAGGATTATTTTGGTTCTTGAATAGCATTTTTTATAAACGTCACAACTTGTTTTTTAATTAACCTTCTGATTGTCCCCTTGAAATAAAGTTCACTTTTTTTGTGTAAGGTCCAATATACATCTCCGTGCGTAAGCACTATGCTACTGTATGACATGCTAATTTAATCATATCACCCAAAATAAGTCCATTGCTAAAAAAAGGCCTGCCCTATAGGTTTCCAGCTTGGCAGGTGAGTTATTGATCGCAGAATGTCTGCTGTTCCACAGGAGGGACGCTGGTACCAATCCCTCTGGCTTTAGAGTACCGCATTCGCCTTTTTCGTCATCTACAGGGGTGCAATTCCTTAAGCACAAACATCCATGCATCCAAATACCGAGTCAGTTTTACACCGTTATTTCGATTCTGTTTCCAAGGATGCATGGATGTTTGAGCTTAAGGAATTGCACCCCAGGAGGAGATAGAGTGGTGCTGTGTTCTTAATCCGGACACCACACGGAGACTACATGCCAATGTACTCTTGCAAAAAGCGACATGGTTTCTTTCGCTTCACGTAGAAAAGTCAGTAATACTAAGTTAAAGTTATTAATTCTAACCAGTATTTCATATTTAGGGAGGACGATGACGCAGTTCCGGACGTACCAGCGGCGGTTCAAGAGCTGCTGCTCAATCTCTTCACCAGCGTATACAACCATCAAGATGAAGAGGGCAGGTAATATATACCTTGGTATTCTTTGTATGGGAATGCGCTCATTTTATTTAAATACACGATGTACTTTTTTTAATTACTTTCTGCAATCACCCGCTTCTCCTGGCTAAATGTGCTTAAATAATAGTGCTTTCAATTCGGGGGATACTGCGAAGTGGAAATCCAATAAAAAGTAATTTCTTGCTATTTAGTGCAGTATGTCTGCAGGTTTGTTTTCGCAAGAGTGCTGTGCACCAGAGGCGCAGGATAATTTGGTTTTATGTTAACATTAAGGGGAAATCGATCTATTGTAGTCGCGCAGTTGCCGTCTTTAAATTAGACATTTAAAAATGACTTAACACGAGCATCACATGAAGCTTAAAGAGAGAGGATTTTAGAGGGATGTAATATAGCGGTATCACACGCTTGTATTATTTGTTCAACTTATATTATTTTTGCAGATGTTACTCGGATAGCATGGCTGAGCTGCCCGAGCACGACGAGGTGGCTAACGGCGAGAAAGTTCGAGCCATCTCGTTGGACTTGGTCAAGCGGAGACTTGACAAGGGTCTGTACAAGAGGCTCGATCATTTTCAACAAGACATATTTGCTGTTTTCGAAAGGTACATTTATTTTTTCTTAGATAACTCCAGGCCAAATTTATAAAATGATAAAACTCTATATAAACCTATATTAGATACAATACGTTTTGTCTCTTACTACGCGGTAGTAGTACTAGACTAGTAATAGACGGTACACAATAAAATAAAATTTAATTCGTGATAATGTTCCATGAATAATTTACTTTTCTTAAATTATTTATTTATTTATAGAATAACTATGAATGGCCAGATACCAATAATACTAATTAAACATCTATTTAAAATCAATCAAGTATCACTCCCATACAACTGCAAACATTCGGACCTCAATAGTGAAGCAAGGAATCGTGAGGAAATCTGCATCGAATAGACTGAAATCTCTAACACACGGTGATCAAGCGTGGTCATCAATGCTCGTACCTTATCTCCATCAGAAGAGGCCCTTGCCCTGCAGTAGGACAGTTAAAGGCAGATATTGTTGTCATTGATATATAGAAACGGAAGACGATTTTTTCGTAGTGTCGTAAATAAACAAAATAACCGTCTCGTGCAGTAATTGAACGCTAAACCTTTTTTATTTTATTCGGTGGAAGTATGTCATGAACTTCCTCCGCCACTGGGAAGGGCGTAGGGACATGCCGGTCCCCTACCAGCTAAACCCATCGGGGTGGTCATCTTCGGCACCGAAGTGGGCCCCAGGAATTCGAAAAATCTTCATCTAGAGCCATCCATTGGGACCACGTCTTTAGACACATCTAGTAGGGGTGATTGTAAAGGATCCTCTGAAGCCTCGCTGTGCGCTGTGCAACGCGCTGCCGTCTGCACGGGGGTCGATCGGTATGAGCACGCAGTCAGAAAGTTAAACCTAACTGCGATCACCCCTCCGCCTGCCTGATTGGTGATCATTTACTTAAGAATCCCCGTAAAATCGGTATACAATCAAAATCTGTATACAGAATAAAAATAATATTGAACATGTCATATTTTTTATCCGTTGTTAGAGCCCGTCGCCTTTCCCGCACGGACAGTCAAATCTTCGAAGACTCAGTAGAACTTCAATGTTACTACATCGACCAGCGCGACCATCTTTGTCGTAATACCCTACAGTCTCCTGCCTTGGGGTTCACCAGAGACACCATGGCAACTAGCGTGGAACTCGTGAAGCAGTGCAAGCTGTTACAGGAGAACGAGGACGAGGATGAGACCAGGTGTGTATTCAACTTACTGCAGTACTCTGCTTCTTCTCTCGCGTCGGCACGAGCTACATTTCACAGGGAAATGGCTAATGTAATGGAGAACAAATTTGCCAGTCAGTGACGTTGGTAACGGGGCTGACTGCCCAGGGGCGCACCCTAGCCCTACTTACGTATGTAGACATCGTCACTCTTGGAAGCTCTTTTTATCCACCGCCCCATATCTTCTGCTAGACATGTATGACAAGCAAGTGAATTGATGACTGCTACCTCTGGTTATCCCCATTGTGCTGTGGCAGGTTTATGTTTGATGTAACATCTGCTGCCTACATTTATATTCCCTAGAAGCAGAAGTAGACCGTGTGGTGCCAGCTACGAATAGCACCAACACATCCCATCCCTTGGGTGCCGTAAAAAGTTAGTAGGTAGGTAATAGTAGTTAATCCTACAGCCGGAGTAGTGGGCAGCAGAGTGCTTCGAGTACATTAACCACTCAACTGCGATTGCCAACCCAGCTGCTAAGTGTGGCAATTGTGGCAAGACCCACCAATAAGCACACAACACGCCCACACACGCACGTTGTGGCGCTCTGTGAGGGGGGGCCTGAGTCCAGCAGTGGATCTTATTCGGCTGAAATAATGATGATGAGAAGCCCTATGGCATCTAGCATGGAACTCGTCCAGCAGTGAAAGCTGGCATATAAGCTTTAAATAGTCTGTCAACACAAGGCTAGCTGTTGCGTATGAGTGACACTTTTGCTGGTCAGTAGTCATCATAACCAGTTATGGCCGTTTGCACTAAACTAACGCAAGCTTAAGTCAAGTTTTATGTGTCTCTCTCTGACATAACAATTTTGAATCGCTTTCCTAGGCAGTTAGGCATCAACTTATCGTTTAGCGCAAACGGGCATTGAGATCCTTGGCCTTTGTGTCTTCTTTATATAAAAATTATATTACTCAAATTATTAATCAATATTATTAATTACGCCGCACTTTAGAACTAATCGCTGTTGCTACCTGTTAAGTTGAAAATTTGGTGTATATTATTTTTGATTAATATTATTAGCTTTTGCCTGTAGCACTATCCAATAACGACAAACAGTGAATAATAGTATATACCAGCCATTATATAGATTGGTATTTTTCGTATTTTATTTTCGTAATATTCCTTTCTGGTATTAGGTCAAGCACAGACGACTCCATGCCATCGGGTGGGGCTCCCCTCCAACAGACAGCGTACAGCAAAGGCGACTTCGTGTATATCCAGCCAGACAAGGGCAACAAGGAGCCAGCCATCGTGCAGGTGGAGCGGGTGTGGACGAACAATGAGGGTGTGCCCTGCATGTACTGCAATGTTTACTTCAGGCAAGTTACCAATCAATTATAGAAAAGATAGAAAGAAAGAAAAATATTTTATAGGCTTATAGCAGCGTACACATAGACACAGATAATATAAAAACTATGAAAATAATGGAATTAGGTGTCTAATGGAAAAAATAAATTAAGAAGTAAATTTTTTGTACCACCTTATACAGTTATTGTGTTATTGTAGGCTTTAACTTATAAATAGATTATAATTGTTGCCGTTGTGCCAATAAGGTCCCACGCTTAGCATAAAGCGGCAGCACATAAATCGCTGCAGCGCTGGTTTTCAGCGAGAGCCTTAATTATCCTTACATTACAACTTATTCTCATGTATGTTGCGATCGGCTACCGGTCTGCTAGAGATTAGGTCGCGAAGCGACTACTAACTTGTGCAAAGTTTTGCATTCCTAAGGTATGAAGATTGGCATAAGTAAGATAAGCCAGTCGGGGCCAACGGCATAAACTAAGGCAAGACTGTATTTGCAAAAGTGTTGTTTGTTGAAATGCAGTCTTTTGCCATTGGCTTGCAGTCCAGATCAGTCCTACTCTGTTTAAATTTTTTCTTCTAACTGATATCATAATTTTCTTCCCATGCAGGCCTCAAGAAACATTCCACGTGCGCACACGCAAGTTCCTTCAACAGGAGGTGTTCAAGACTGAGACGCACCGCATCGTACCGCTCGATCAAATCGTAGGACACTGCTACGTCATGAACGTCAAAGAGTACTTCAAGTTTAGACCCGAAGGTACACATATTACTAAGTTCTCAGTCGTTATGTGCTTCGAATGGGTTTCCCCTAGTCGTACATTCATTAATATTATATTTTATTCACATCAGCATTCCGTTTACATTTCCGTTTTCGTAACAAACACTTAAGTGTTTTTGTCAAGGTGTGTTGTTGTTAAGGTACACACCTAACAACAGTAACATAACTAACTAACACTTAAAGGTAAACACAACAGGCTCCGTTTTTATTATTTCCATATTTGAACTCTGGATAATCGCCAGGAAGTTATTCCAATTCAGGAAAACAACTAATACAAATGTTCTTTTGTTTAATTATGGTGTTCAATGTCAAATAGATTTTCAATTATTTTTATGTCCAATAAACTATTACAGGCACTTAGAAACGATACCCAAATATACAAATGATAGTAAAATAATAATTAGAAAAATCATGGTTAACTTGTAAAGAAGGAACATACTACAATAATGTAGTAATAATTTATTTTTCTTGGTAGTTCCTAATTTCAGTCAAATAAAGCCCATTGGACACAGGCCTCCCCCAAAAATCGCCACAACTATCGGTCAGGGTGTGTTGTGGGGCGTGCCATTATCGCCACGCTTGGTAAGTAGGTTGGTGATCGCAGTTGAGTTGTTATGGGTGATGGGTTGGGTCGGTGCTATTCGTAGCCGGCAGGCACCACACGGCACCTCGTGGTAGTTACGTCCGAATGTAAATCTACACAATCACTGCAGCCACACTAAGAACGAGGTATCCTTGATGGAGCGTGAAAGTTGAATAAAGCCAAACGAGGCGAGAGATTCTTCAAATAGCCTAATAAACGAATTTACCGTCACGCCCGATCCGATATGGTCTTGATCACAGTTGTATCTACAATTCGCCGATGACGGTATGAGCGTTATTCTCAATAGGCATGACGAAGAATTCTTTGATTTAAACTAATTTATGTTTCATACTAAAATAAGATGCGTGCCTTCTTTCCGCTGACGTAAAATGTCATTTTTATGCTCTAGAAAAACAATATGGTTGATTGTTTTTCGAATAGTTTTGGTATGGAATTTGTTTCTAACTGTGCTTATAAAAGTTGAAGATTTAGGAAAAAATGCTCAAATGTGTGTGTGCCATAATCGCCACGCTTAGCGGGTTGGCGATCGCAGTAGTTGTGAATGTACTGGAAGGACGCTCCTGCCCATTCTCCGGCTAATCCCATAGTCGCATAATACGACACCCACGGAATGAGACGGGTTGGTGCTATTCGTAGCCGGCACCACACAAATCCCACTACTTCACTCTTATACGCTAAAGCAGTGATGATAACACACACACACAAACACACATCAGCCCGTAAACGTCACATGATCTCACAACGAGCGGTCATATTGCCATAATGTAGTGATTAGTTCTGCTTGGCAGGCGGATCGGTGATCTCAGTATGTTGTCGCGGGAATACTCGCCTTTTACAACACCCGTGTGTGGAAAGTAGTGGTCTATTCTTTGCCGGGAACCACACGGTACAGAGATGATAAACAATATAAATAAAACGTTAAATATTATGTTTGCTGTGCATAGGGTTCGCCGACAAGGATGTGTACGTATGTGAGAGCCGCTACAACTCCAAAGTTCGCTGGTTCAAGAAGATCAAGGTGTGGGAAGGCGCTGAGAAGGAAGCCACACTTATACCCAGAGAGGTGTGACATACATTACATTGCAAATTTATTTGAATAATTATTATTGACTCAATATAGCATAGACATAGTGACCAGTATTTACTAGTTCTGAGTACATCATTAATTACTCTAAGATGTTGTATGTTTATGAGTCGTTTATTGTAATAATATCATCAAAACATGAATAGTTCTCTTGAGAGAAACTCTGTCAACCCGTCACTCTGCTTAACATATCTCAGTTCATAGCTGTACTTATGCCTTTCCCAAGTAGATGTCTATAAATAAAACAAAATTATAAAATAAATAAATTAATAAAACAAAATGGATTCAGCCCCGGAATAATAAACCTCTAACCATAGAATCCATATTGATGTCCAACTAATCGTTTACTCGTACATAAGCTGCGCTTTACCCGAAGCCACTCTTTTTATGCGTATCCATATCAATCTTCGTTTTACTTATAAAAATATCTGTTGGTGTAAAGGAAAGGAAAAAGAAGTCCAGCAATGTTGAGTAATGCCAGTATTTCAGGACAATGAGTCATCTTTAAAAAAATATTGCAAGGCCTAATTAAAGCTCTTTTATTGTTTTGTTTGAAACTAAACAGAAATATTTTGTGGAACTCCCCCAGGTACCATTGGAGCCCAGCAGAACCGTATCCGTCTTCCGCGAGCGCGTCGAGAAGCACAAGGATGAACTCGCTGAGCTGGAAATATTGGAGAATGTGCACGAGAAGGAGCGACCTGTAAGTCTAAAACATACACATGCATAGTCCGCACTACAATTGCCCATCTGTCATCAGTCAAACAAAGTCCTCTACTCAACATCTTCTTTTGGTTAAATAAATAAATTAAGGGGATCGCCACGCCAGCAGACAGATTGATGATAGCTTATGTGGTCATTAGCACATACGAGGTTGCGTCCGGCGATCCGCTCGACATATTCCCGACGAACTTCAGAACACCCAGGGATAAATGGAGATGTCTATTTCCTTGCTTTCGCAGAACCCCTTTATTTTTATTAGTCCTTTTTTATGACCTCTTTCTTTTTCGCACTGGGCCGGAGTCGGTGAAGTTAAGTATCATGTCAATATTACAAGCATAAATAGTGTAGTAGCAGAGCATTATAGACCTAAATTATTTTTGTTTTCTTTTTGTATAGATTAGTATCATTTTTACCGACTTCGAAAAGGAGGAGGTTCTCAATTCGATGCGTATTTTTTAAATGTATGAACACCGATTACTCCGAGATTAGTTGACCGATTTGGGCAATTCATATTTTAACTGATGCAGAATGCTTTCGAATTGGTCCCATATAAATTTCATTATATTTGATTAAGTAGTTTGTAATAAACAGCATCAATAAACAGGTTAATTTGACTGCGCTTATCTAGATGATGTCTTAATAGTTTCGATTCCTCTCAGATCAGAGAACCGATTTCATTTCGAGATCATTCTTATTTTTAGTGTTAAATACTGATATCAAATGGGAAAAACGTTCTTAAATTTATTTACACTAAAAAGAAACAAATAAACCTTTTTAACAAAAAAAAAATACCGACTTCAAAAACCCCACACGATATAAAAATATTAAAACAACTGAAAAGGAAAAAACAACTTTATGAAGTTGGGCGGGGCCTTAATACCTGTTTACAGACATTAAGAAGCAAAACACACCGACCGCAGTCACTGATGCTTCAAAAGCCGAATAATATTAAACACATTTTTTTCTAGGACGTGGTTATGTATAACCCTCTCGGCACTGACGACGAGAACACCTATTACGAACAGTACAACACTGTGTGTTCTGGTGTCATCAAGACAGGAGACTATGTGTACGTAGTCACTGATGGAGGCAAGCAGATGATCGCGCAGGTCGACACTATATGGGAGACCGGCGAGTGAGTATATGTTCTTATACATAGATCATAAATTGGATGAAGAACGTCCACTACTGAACAAAGCACCTCGATACTCCCTGTATAAATTAATATTGTATTTATTTTTCTGTTGCAGTAATAAGTGCTATTTTCGCGGTCCGTTCCTCATCTTCCCATCAGAAGTCGCCAACATCATTAACAAGGTTAGAGTCAACATTATGCGTAGCCTCTTACATTCTGTAGTAAAAATGTTCTTAATAAAATTAACTGAAGAGCATGTTTGACTTCCAGCCCTTCTACAAACAAGAGGTGCTGTTGACTACGATGCACGATACTAGTCCACTTGTGGGCATTGTGGGCAAATGCTCCGTCTTGGATTATGATGATTATCTGAAGAGTAAGTATTTGTTTATAAATTATTATTATTTTAAACTACTGAACTATATTATTATTTCAATTGTTTTAATTATATGCCGTTCCTAGCCGGTTTTCTTCGTAGTATTGCGTAATTTGACTTAGCGGTAGTCAACATTTCGGCCGAATAAAGTCCACTGCTGGACACAGGCCTCCCCCGAAGATCACCGTAATGACCGATATGGGTGTATTGTGTTCTCATTGTGGGGATTTGCCAAAATCGCCACGCTTGGTAGGCGGGTTGGCGATCGCAGTTGAGTTTTTAATGTACTCGAAGGACGCTGCTGCCCATCCTCCGGCTAATCCCATAGTCGCCTTTTACGATACCCTCGGGATGAGATGGGTTGATACTATTCTTAGCCGGCACCACACGGCCACCTAGCGGTAGTGCTTTATGATATTCAAATGATAAAAAAAATTGTACCTATAATGTTACTACCACTTGTTACTACGTGTACTTGATGTTCCGTACTTAGCAACAGTTAGTCGCCTTATAATATTCTCTAATCTTTTTAGAGAATATTGTAAGGCGACTAACTTGTGAATGCACATTAAATTGTGAATTGCTGACTCTAGCCGGAACTACGTGCGAACAAATAGATATATTATTTTTGGTTTAAAAAAACGTTGCCTCACACTAGGATTTCTCCTGTGTCGTGGCTGCGTTTACAGACATGAATTCCACAAACAATGCACCCAGACCCGGAACAACTACCTGCAGATCATACAAATATTTGTTCCGTGCGGGAATCGAACCCACGACCCGGAGCGCAGCAGCTGACTGTATCAGCCACTGCACCAACCGTGCCGTCAACATATCTTTCTCTGTCCCTCCTAGCTCGTCCGACGGAGATAGCAGAGAACGACATATACGTTTGCGAGTCTGTGTACGACGAGTCGAACCGCGTCGCGCGCAAATTGAAGGCGGGACTGCGCAAGTTTGAACATACCAAGGATGTCACTATCGATGAGGTATATCATTTTCTGGATGCCCAAAGGGTATCATGGGTCCGTATAAGTACGCGTCGATTGGTACGGTGCGGCCGCAACGCACGCACTGTACGATATGGATTTTGGTTTCATCATCGTCATATCAGCCAAAAAAATTCCATTGCTGAATAAAGATTTTTTTGAACCAAAAGACTTTCTATAGAGTTCCGCAATTCTGTCGTCATTTTAAGGGGGGTTTTCCAGTACTCACGCCGCTTGGCAGGCGGGCTGGGAAACGGAGTATGACTACTGTTCTACAGAAGGTACGCTGCTGCCATCCCTCAGCTTTAGAAGCCCTTAGTCGCTTTTTATAACCTCCACGGGAGGAGATGAGACGAGGTGCTACAGCGATTGCGATTGAATGAAGGTGGTGAACGTCTGGTGAACGATTGTAAGTAATATTCAATGATCTAATAATGAAAATCGCAATTATTAATTAATTAATATTAACGTTACTACGTTACAATATATTTAAAAAAACTATTACCCAACAAACTGTAAGCGTAGTTGTGTTACGGGGGATGAGCCAATGAATTTACTGGAACAAAAGGCATTTCAAGTTAAGCAGCAGGTCGGCAACGCATCAGTAACCAGGTTGCCGATGTCTACGGGTGCCGTTGCAACTTAGTTTCAGGTGGAAAAATAATTTAGAAAAAACCTTTAATAATGATTGTTTTTATGACATAATGCATGTCAAAAGTGAAGTAATAATTTATTACATACCTTTTTTTGATTATAGATCTATTACTTCCCGAAACCGCTGGGCCCACCCCCGCTGGCCACGGCACAAGAGGTGCAGTCCACGTCCAGTGCTTTCACTCAGAAGCCGTTCAATCCTAATGTCAACTCTATGGACTCTATGGTGAGTTATATTTACTAAAACGTATTTACACAAAATAACGCCCCGTATTTAGGCTCGTCATGGCATAGCAGACTCAGACAAGCAAACTCGAGTTTGAAACAGGCGAGGGGAGACCCGACTACGGTTGGTTCTGTCTGTCTGGTTCTGAAGATGGTCGGGCGGCACCTAAAGTCTTGTACCTCCACACTAGTATTACTCCTGTACTCACAGGTAACGAGACGGAACTTTAATGTTTTAATGACCACACTTGCTCAATGCATTGACCATTAGATTCCAGTTGCCGAACTTTTCCTTTGTCGTTATATTAACTAAGAAAGTACATATTACATTGAAAAAGCCATATTAGTATATACGAATCCTTGAGCCTACGGCCACAAACAATACCGGCAGCTATTTGTAAACCAATATTTTGTGCATACAGGATAGCAAACCTCAGTTTACGAATCTGATCAATACGACTATAGGCAGTCAAGACGTGGAGATGCTTCTAGAAAACTCACTCGACGATTCATCTCTAGCCTCGCCAGCCACGCCGCTATCTATAGGTAAATATGTTTTTTATAGCCTGATATCCCACTTTCGTCAACAATCTCAAAATATACCTTGTTGTTGATGTTCCTAAAGGCATGGCACGCAGGCAAAGGGCGGCTCTAGTGTGATCTTACGAGGACCTCGAGTCCCTCTTCAGTGCCGAAGATGACCGCTTCAGTGGTTTTAGCCGGTAGGAGTCCGGCATACCCCTTCGCCCTTCCTCGGGGTGAAGGAAGTTCATGTAGAATATCCACTGGACAGCAATAAAAAAATAAAAAATATATTTTATCGTTGTGACGCTACTCGAAGCAACTTCAGCGCGAAGTAGTAGTTTGGAGCAAGGTATATAAAAAAAGACCGTGTGATGTCCGGATTAGGAATATAGCACCACTCTATCTCTTGTCGTGGATGTCGTAAAAGGCGACTAAGGGACTGTGATGGGCAGCAGCGTCCCTTCCGTAGAACAATTCTGCGCTCACCAACCCGCCTGCTAAGCATGGTGAGTACTGGAAAATTCCGCCCAAAATGACGACACACGGCATGAAACCGGTCGTTTATGGGGAGGGCATTTGTTCAGCAGTGGATGTCTTTAGGCGGATATTATATCAATAAAGTTTAAAGGATCTGTAAATGATTCTGCTTCTCCTTGTCGTGCAGACTGAAACTAGGTTGACCCAAATACTTCACCATGGAAAGGGAGACACCTCATCGTTTAATTAAATATTAGCTCTATGGGAGGGTTTCCATTCCTAGTAATGTTCACAGCACAAGGTGGGGATAAACCATGTATTCAACAATGCGCTCTTCGGCCTAACACAAGAAAAACAGGTGCAGCTCATCTGCGTATTTTGTTGTTATTTTTATTTTATTTCACTCCGCCCTGGTGAAAGGCAGGGGGCGTGCTCATGCATACAACTCTTACCGTCTAAAACCACCGGAGCGATCATCCATGGCACCGAAGGTCCTCGATACAATCACAGAAGAGCCGTCCATTGGTGCTACGCCTTCAGGCACATCTAGGAGGGGATGACTTTAAAGCGGTCACTCCCTTAATTACCACGCTTGGCAGGCGTATTGGTGATCGCAGTATGTTGATATTGACACACAGGAGGATGCTGCTGCCAACCCTGAGTCACCATTTACGACACCCATGGGTGGACAGGGTGGTGTACTCTTTGCTGGTAACCACACGGTATTCAATTTTATCCTAAACACAATTCTACTGCATAGGCGGGAATAGCAACCCATACAATCCATCAATGACGGCCACACCCAGCCAAGAGCGGTCCAGCAGTACAGCCACCCCATCCAGTAGTAAGAAGAAGAAGGACAACAAACAGAAGATTGTAACCGGCTATATATTGTATTCCAGTGAAGTTCGCAGGGCTATTGTAGCAAATAATCCTGAGTCGACTTTCGGTAAGTAGTTATTTTTTTGTTGGGTTCTGGGTACGATTGTAGGCGAATTGACTGCATTTGGATAGAAAGGTTCATTTATAATTCAGGGGTGCAATTCTTTATGCTCAAACATCTATACATCCTTAAATACAGAATTGAAATAACGGTGATAACCCAACTTGGTATTCGCTAAGACTGGTCCTCATGGCTTACCTTTTGCAACGTGTCCTTGAATAGCTTCAATCATGTCTTAGCGAATACCAAATAGGTTTTACACCGTTATTTAGATTCTGTCTTCAAGGATGTATGGATGTTTGAGCTTAAGGAATTGCACCCCAGAATGGCAATCTCCAGTTCGCCCTATTTCGCTATATCACGAAATTATAAACTTTGTGTAAATAAATTTCACCGACCAAATATTTGTAAGTGTAGATCAATGATATTATACCATAGATATGTTACGTCTATATTAAATAGCGCGCAAACCTATAAAACTGCACGCCTACGTTGTAAGAAATAAGATACAGAAACTACGAGATTAAAAGAGCTATCTAAAATGTCAACACGTGTACTCGATGTCTTTGTCGCACCTGTGATTTTGCTTGACCTGTGTCTTCTTCGAGAATATTATTCTATAAATAATTTGAACAATATTTTTAATCAAATATTTTATAGGTATAGTTTGTTACTCACTGTTTTGCTTGATCGTTTGTGCATTTTTATATAAGCACGACGGCATTCATCATTTCGGCCGAATGAAGTCCACTGCTGGACCCAGGCCTCCCCCAAAGATGTCCACAACGACCGATATGGATGTGTTGTGGGCTCATTGGGGGGTTTTGCCATAATCGCCACGCTTGGCGATCGCAGTTGAGTTGTTAATGTACTCGAAGGACGCTGCTGCCCATCCTCCGGCTAATCCCTTAGTCGACTTTTACGACACCCATGGGAGGAGATGGGGTGGTGGCATTCTGAGCCGGCACCACAAGGCAAAGCCGGCACCACACGGCAACGGCATTGTTATTACTCAATTAATAAAACAATACAGATTGTGACAGTGTGTGCTCGTTTTCCAGTTTTGGGCGAATTGATTGCGATGTGCTACAATTGGGGGAGATTTGGTTCTTACTTTAGACGCGCATGTAAAATATCTACTTCTTTTCTTTTAATATATAATATCATTGGTGCAGATACTTTGTGTACCACATAAAATAAAAATTGTAAACAATTATTCGTCCTAAACCGTTCGATGTATTATTTGAAGCTGACATTATTAACACGTAACTCATCAGTCGTAGTAGCATAGCGCACCTACCTTCAAATGCAACTGCGCTGTATTTATACTTAAGTTGAGGAAAAATGCAGTCTGTTTACCTTCACTCAGGGATACATCCCGTATTAAATAAAATAATTGGTCTAATGGTAGCAAAATTGGTGGACCTTGGGTTTATAGAAATAGTGCGAGTTCTAGTTGGGATAGGAAAAAACCTTTTTTCCGTCTGTACTAATTCCAAACAGCTCGCGGTTTAAATTAATTGTGCCAGTACTTGCTAGCATTAAATCGATTTCTTTTCGACCCTCAAAGTTGATCGTAACCGAGAATTAATCTAAATGGCACTCTCAGTAATAAAATGATTTAAGTTTAAAAATAAATAAAAAACAGTTCAAATAAAGTACCGATTTTTATTAAAGAAAAAAAATCCAGTTGCTTTGTTTTACTATCGGGAGTGCGATTGGTTGTCAGTAAGGTACAAACATAAGCATTACCCACTGCCCCGGCTTCCACATTCGCTGGTATTATGTAATTAATGTATACTGTTTCTGTCACTCTACACATAATTTGCTATTGTTCAATTCTTCTGTCTGCAGGAGCGGATTTAATTGAAATGGCGCCCTAGGCTTAGTCTGACATCTTGAGATGACAAACAACCAAGTCATGTAACAATATAGTTAAATATTGACACTTGACTACACCTATATACTTTTACGCCTTTGAAATATGTATCCTATTTTAGTCGCTTCTAAAATGTTGGTTGCCTCTCAGATTGTGCGGCCTTAGCCTATGAAGGGCTTAAGTTGTATCTGCCTGACGTAAATATTTTTCAGGCAATTTTTTTTATTGACACAACAAACCCTAGTGTCCATTACTTTTTTCACCTGGTGGTAGTGGATCATGTATTTCATCTGCCCTGGGAAAGGGCAGAGGGGCATGCGGGACTCCTTTTTTTACGGGGCCCATTGGAAACTCTACATGAACTTCCTCCGCTTCGGGGAAGAACGAAGGGGCATGCGGGACTCCTACCAGATAATCACTAGAGCGCCACCTTACGGGGCTCCTGGCCCTCGATACAATCACACAAGAGCTGCCCATGGGTGCGACGCCTTTAGGCACATCTCTGAGGGATGACTGTAAAGCGGTCACCCCTTCTAGAGGTGGGGAGGCAACCGTAAAAAATTAAAATAATTTCTTGTTTGGCTGTGACAGGTATGCTTGCTTATTTCCAACACTGGCCGCAACTTTATTATCTGGGCGCCTAGACAACAGTACAATGCTCTACGATACGGTTGGCGCAGTGACTAAGCGATTCACTTTCTGCGTTACGTGGTGTGGATCCGGTCCAGCAGTGCAATTCCCTAAGCTCAAACATCCATACATCCTTGAATACAAATTGAAATAACGGAGACTACCCAATTTGGTATTCGCTATTTGTTATGTAAATTGGAAGAATTGAACAATAGGTAGTTTAATAATAATTTTAATTAAACTGTCTCCGTTTATTGTGTGTTCACCACAGCTTAATAACTTTCCTATATGTAAATGATCCTAACGCCACCTATATGTAAATCTAGCTAGCAAGGACAAATCTTTAAAATTAGGTAGGTATGTTTTCCTCTATTCTTATAGTTGGCTTTCTCATTACTATTGCACGATATCCCTTATTGTATCTTGTTTATAAAAGTAGTTATTGTTGTGTACGACGGTAAATGATTTGCAAAGATTCGTTAAATGTACCGCTGCTCAGAAACCGTAGTGTGGAAGTTAGCTTGTATATCATTACCCGAGCTCGGAATAGGTACAGTAAATTTACCTAAACTTCGAGGAAGTATGTAACATACAGTGGTTAAAACTTCCCTCTAAAATCCCGGAATGATAATCATGACGTTATCATCCCTGGATTTATGAAATTACAAACTTATAATTGCCCTTTGAATACTTTCTTAACTCAATAGGTCATGGCTCCGTACTAAAGCAGTTAAAACAAGTGCTTTGTTATATAGGTAGGCTAATAAAATCTTATATAATTGGCTGATTATTATATGTCGGTTAATATTGCGAAAAAATGCTAAATTCTTCGAAACTATAATTTGTTACTAATGTATTCGATGTCCAATAAATAATTCATCATCATCATCATCATTTCGGCCGAATGAAGTCCACTGCTGGACACAGGCCTCCCCCAAAGATCACCACAACGACCGATATCGGTCGTGTGCTCATTGCGGGGTTTTGCCATAATAGTCACGCTTGGCAGACGGGTTGGCGATCGCAGTTAAGTTGTAAATGTACTCGAAGGACGCTGCTGCCCATCCTCCGGCTAATCCCTCAGTCGACTTTTACGACACCCACGAGATGTAAACGTCATGAATTTTATTCCGGGATTTCAGAGGGAGGTATTGTTCACTCTATATTTCTTGCTTCCTTGAAGTTTAGGTTAATATATGCTACCTATTTCGATCTCTGATAATTACAATTGCATTGAGTAGCACGGGTGAAACTAGTCATAACCCCGAGACAGTCGCCCGTGGAGAAGATCCTTAAATTTTATAATTATAACATAGGAACTCAAATATGGGACGGTTGCATGTCTCCCTTTTGCTTGGTAAGACAAGTCTTGACCATGCCAAGTTTCAAATTTCGAATTTTAATTAATATATAAATAACAGTTATTTAAATTGATTTGAAGTTATTTAAACTCATAGTCTTGTGCTCGATGTAAAACTACTGGTCTCTTCGAAATATTCTAGATAAATTTTATCAAAATTACAGTTTAAATTTATCAGGGCTGAATACAGATTTGCAAAAATATGTTTTCGAATCATGAAGAATGTATCGTGCACAACTATTAACTATTTTCCACACTCTGCTAGTACTGGTGCCTACATAATAGATGTTTCAATTTTACGCAACCGTGGAACCAGAGAAAGAGTCACCGCGAAAGTTATCCCGGTGTAACTCAAAGGTACGTGTATAGAAGTAGTGTGTTTGTGTAGGGGAGATCTCGCGGATAGTGGGCAACGAGTGGCGCTCGCTGCCGGCTTCTACGAAGCAGAGCTGGGAGGAGCGCGCGACGCGATGCAACGAGGAGACGTCCGCTCGCCTCGCCGAGGAGATGCGGGAGCTAGCGCAGCACGTTAGTGCCTACATTATACAAATAATATCCCAACGATATTCAAACCCCGATCCTAGACTTCTTTTATAGCTTAAAGCTTTTTGTTAGATTCGAATCTCATGTTCTGTGTTCCGGTTAGAAGGTCACTGTAGCCAGTGAAATTGGGCAAAAGAGACTTTAATTCGAAGTGACGTGCGCAATGTGGTGGCATGCAGGACTAGTCCTGGGTAGCAATAAAATTGCTATGGGCTTGCCTGACGCTAACCAACAGGTGTGTGAATAGCTAGTCTCGTAACAAGGTTGTAAAAAAAACAATGTTATTATCACTGCATACTATGTTACGCGCTAGCTATGCTTATACATCCTGCCGCAAACGCATCGATAGACACTCAAAGCAATTAATTACAAGAGAATACTCTTGTACACACGGCTTCATATCAAGCTATAATTTCCAATATAAACTGACCTCTCATTGTACGCAGAGCCTGTAAAATGCGAGATCAGCGAATACTGGAAATGTAAAGCTTGATATTTAGCTGTGCGCTACTACCTCACCGGACATTTGCCGTAGTAAGATCCAGTCACGATTTATTCAAAAAGTACTGTACCGATTACTTTTATTTAATTTGCAGTGTAAAATAATGTTTCAATCCAGTCAATTAAATCCGATCGCTTATAAGTTCGGAATAAAAAAAAACTGCTGTTACTATAAAAAATATCGCGGATGCGCTTTGTTTGGCACTGTTAGTCGTTTTCATGGTGTTTATTTTATTATTTATTAAATACTCTTTATTGTACACTACATAACACATAAAAGAGGAATGGCGTGAAAAGATTATTACAGGGTCGGCAACGCGCGAGTGAGACCTCTGATGTTGCAAGCGTTCATGGGTTACGGTAACCGCTTACCATCCGGCGGGCCGTATGCTTGTTTGTCACCTTACTGGTATGAAAAAAGTCAAATAAGTATCGAAAAATCTTACGTCAAACGAAAGTGGGTAGAAATGACGGTATGCCCCACCAGGCCGCACGCGACACCTGAGAGGTTGCTTTGTGTCTATCGATGAGTTTACGGCACGAGAAATATAAAGATGAGTCTCGCTGATATGCTTATTGGTAAATAATGATCTATTTAGACGAATAGTGTAATGTTATGTTAACTATTTATGTTATGTACAATATACTTATATACTTCATCACCAATCCCATCTAAAATTAAATAAATTCAATATAATTTTAAAAAGCGTAATATAACTGATAAAACATCAATTATTTTGAAGACGCCGATGGAAATGACATTCGAGTGCGCTTGGGACACTTGCGACTATCAATTCGAGGACCTCGCTGATTGTATGGAGCACTGCATAGGGGATGGAGGGAACAGTAAGTATTTATATATGTATGAGTAAAACTGAGTAAATTAAGAATTTGAAGGTTCCAGTAATAGATTTAGTCTAGTATTTGGGAAACCGCTTGATAAAATCTGAAAGTCAGCTGAAGAAAATTTGTCTCTTGTATCAATATTGTATGATGTATGATGAAGTTCATTAATACTTTCCATAGATGGTAAAATACAGTGTAACTTTCAGAATTAATCAGTTACCTTGTAAAAGATACAACTTTAGAGAACAATTTTTTTCAATTTCAATCGTAATTAATATTATTGATCTAAACATTAATATGTTTTTAATTGTTAAAACGCTGCTAGTGATCGGTACATTTGTTGAGACCAAGAAACCCAAGTTAGAACGTAAGTAACTCATGTAGCAGTTTTATTTAGCGAAAGCATTCTGGGCTGTTCTCAGTAATGAGATCGTTAACTGTCTGTCAGCCGACGTCGAGACGATCCCCGCAAAACATGCAAACTTATGGTGACAATATCATGTCTAGCACAAGCGAGTGTCTTGCCAAGGCTTGGCTTTGGGCTTTGGATAATAGGGAATTTTTGACCACGCTTGGCCAAACGGATTAATGGTAATAGTACGTCTTGTCGCCTCTGAGGAAGTAATCCCTGGTGGTGTATCACCTTAGTCTTTCCCCAACTATGTTGGTCGGTATGCCATGTAACCAAATGCGTCTGAATACCAGTATCTTACACAGAGGGACTGTCTGAGCCTAACTCCGATGCCAAACAGAAAAGAAAGCCAGAAAGGGAATCGGTGGCGCCTCTAAGTAAGTTTACCATGCAGGCAAAATATATAACTAAATTGAAATCACTTATTATTTGTGTACGCGGCTTCGCGTGAATAGTTTATCATTTTTCAGAAATGAAATGTTACTTTTGTACCTACTGTCTGGGTTTCAATTTACCTTTTTGCTAAAAGAGACTGCCAAATCTTGGGTCCAACGCGTTACACGAATAAGTTATGATGGGAAAAGGTTTTATTTCATGGTAAACCAAAATCATAAAAAATAACAAAATATTACAGTTGCCCAAAGTTTGATTTTTTTAGTTATTGTGTTTTTTTGTTGCGAGGCACTCTGCCGTCAAGTGCCTGAGAAGGCATTGAATAAGACTTCAAATAATGCCACTGTCAAAATGAAAATCCCAAATTATACAAAAAAACAGCCTTATTAAAGTATTTACTGTGCCTTATGTTTTATTGATCACCAGATATAGTATAACATAACTTACAAAATAATACTTATTATGGCCACAAGTAGTAAATGACCGTAAAAATGCTGCCCAAGGGCACCCCAGCCGCACCTTAACCTACTGTAACAATATTTGATCCAACTTAAGCAAGGGATTAATAAGCCGCGAACCTAACAAAACTCAGAGCCTAATACTTTGTATAGAGCGTAAATTTTCTCGCAAAAATTTGATGGTCATTTACTAAATTTGGTCTCCCGATGGTTATTTAGCCGCCTGAACATTACGAGAGTTAAAATAGCAAAATATATTGTTTAAATAACACGATGTGTAACATAACCTAACCTTACATTAAATTCCATATAATATCTAGATTATAAAATCGTCAATCAAACTAAAACTAAGGCAGCTTATACCTGATATCCCTATCTAACAATGACACTAATTTGGAACTTGAAACGCTTCATGAAATTGTGGGCCCCACGATGTATGAGAGATGGTCGGAGTCTTTTAATAATTATAATGGGCGGTTTAGCTGTGGAGACATAATAAGCTGACAGACAGACGGACAAATAAAGTTTCGCATCGATATGTCGAGTGGTCGCAATCTAACCGGCCGTCCGCGTGCATGCGTGTCGGCAGCGGGGCACGTGCAGCAGCACAGCCGGGGCACGGCGGCTGAGTTCCCGTGCGTGTGGCGAAACTGCGCGCGCGTGCGTAAGGGGCAGGCGCCCTTCCCCAACCTGCCGCGCCTGCTGCGCCACGTGCGTGACCTGCACGTCAACAAGGGCAACGGCCGCCTCATGGCCGTGCACGAGAGGTCCAGGTGAGATTATCATCAGCCTAACTTATTTTTAACTGATTAACGGCCGAAATTAATAATCGATCTAATCCAATGTCTTTAGATTTAAGGTTGACAATTTGATCAGTTTGTGTTAGAAGTGTAGTTTTGTGGTTTACTCAAATGAAATGATAGTAATGGTAACGTCATATTATGCTTTTTTTTAGTAAGTTTTTAGTAAATTTAATATATTAATTTATTTGCTTATATGATATATTTATACATTTATTCATCTATACAAATAAATAAAATTGAAGTGTCTGTTTGTAATGTCAAAATAACAGCTTTTTACTAAATGCATATGAAAGTATATACGATACCTACAACAAAAAATCAATTTTTAACTTTTTTGTCTGTCTGTCTGTCTGTTTGTTCCGGGTAATCTCCGAAACGGCTGGACCGATTTTGACGGGACTTTCACTGGCAGATAGCTGATGTTACAAGGAATAACTTAGGCTACTTATATTTTTGAAAAATAATTAGGGTTCCGCGCAAAAAAATAAAGCCCTTGAAATCCAATGTATATATACTATGTCAAGTGTATATGTCGAAGTACACTAAATTTCTTTTCAATTCAACGCGGGTGAAACCGCGGGTCCCAGCTAGTATTAATATATATTTATATGAATAATATGAATAAATGTAATAAATTTCAATTTACTTATAATTTATTATATTTGTTTATTTATATATGGATTGATTTATATATATATTTAAATACACAAAGTAAATAAATAGATACATAAGAAATTGGCATGTGGTGCCGGCCACGGTGTGGCGATTATGGCGAATGGTCGTTGTGGCGATCGTTGGGGCAGGCCTGTGTCCACTAGTGGACTTTGTTTGGTCGAAATGATGAGCCATAAATTAATAAGTAAGTACATCAATTGATATATTACATTTATAGAATACTTAGCATAACATGACGTGACCATTACTACCATTACATTTGATCAAACCACAAAATTAAATGAAACTGGAAGATTTCAAACCTTAATCCGCCATAATGCTATCCTTACGATTAACATTGTTTATGCAGATCGAAGCCATCGTCACAAGATACGGATATGTTATTAACACGCACGAACTGTAATTTTCGAGCTGTAATCTAAATCCGTCCTCACAAAGATCTTTGTTAAAACTTATCTGTAGTAGGTATATATGTTCCATTGCGACAAAAACATATTTAATTTAAAATAATTGCAGTTCTAATATTATAAAATAGTTTAATTACGTAATATTCCACTATTCTATTGGAAAACCATTTATACGTCGTGTATTACAAGTTGTTTGGTTTGTAAAATAATAAAAAATGTGGTAGTCCCTCTTACCATTACCATGATTAGCGGATACCTGACGATATTAGATAGTCGGATTGCCGCTTTTTGTTGTTAGGACGTACATGTAGATCGAAATCACGGTTGGAATATATCTCGGATTCAGTCAAATCTTAGATATTAGATCGTATATTAATTTCGGCCGTAAAACAATTGTCACTATCGGAACTGTTTTATAGATCTACATGAAGAAAGAAAGAAAATAAATTTATTCTTTGCACCCTTACACACACAACAATGGCGGTTATAAAATACATACAAAGGTAATAAAGAAATATAATAAAAATTACAAATACGTTATGGTATAAGTCATAGTCTTAAAAATAATACCTGTCTTATTAGTAATCAAAGTAAATCGATGGCACGGTTGGTGCAGTGGCTGATACAGTCGGCTGCTACACTCCGGGTCGCGGGTTCGATTCCCGCCCGGAACAAATATTTGTATGATCTGCAGGTAGTTGTTTCGGGTCTGGGTGTATTGTGTGTTGAATTTGACAAACGCACCCACGACAAAGGAGAAATAAATGCTAGTGTGGGGCAATGCGAAAAGAAAGGGGTCTTCATCATCAAAAATAATGAATTTGGTTCCTTTTTACTTTTTTTTTTATCATACTTGGTGGTACCAAGTCAACATCTTTTGAATTAGTAAAATAAAAACGTTTACATTTACCCATCACCATGTTAATATTGAAGTATAGGTTTGTTATCAATTGCCCCAAATTTTACAATTAACCCGAAAACTGTTTACAATTAACCCATGAGTCAAATCTTATGGGTAATTGTAAACACTGCATATCAACGTGAAAAATCCGTTTAAAAGTTTCAAAGTACAATAAAAGCAAAGCAGTCTTCATTCCTAAGTCACCAACAAACAATTTATCAACTTACCGGTATAATTTTAAATTGTTTTAGTAGTAGTTAATCATTTTCAATAAACTCAAAACCGTAGTTTTTTGCATCTGAGTGAAAGTCTGGTTTATTTTTGATAGGTTCTTTTTTTTTATTTTTTTTTTATTGGTGCCCAGTGGAAATTCGTCATGAACTTCCTTCGCCCCGGGGAAGGACGAGGAGCGGTCATCTTCGGCACCTAAGGGAGGCTCCAGGTCCTCGTATGATCACACTAGAGCCATATGGTATCCTAGACAATAAATCAGAGTATCGTTTTGTTTCTCTCTCGACTGATTATACGTATTTATTAGTGTTATAATAACGCTGGTTTTCAGCGACGACCTCGATATATCTAACTTAGTACAGTCGGTCGACGCAGGGCGTTTTGGCAGAGCAGTTGTGCGAGGCTTGCGGAGAAGAATGGGGACACTAGAGCTGGTATATTGCAGCATGTCACACAGCGAGGCTTTGGAAGGATCCTTTACTATGCCCTTTTTTTATTGGTTTTCAGTGGAAATTCTACATGAACTTCCTTCACCCTGGGGAAGGGCGAAGGGGTATGCCGGACTCCTACCGTCTAAAACTACTGGAGCGGTCATCTTCGGCACCGAAGGGGGGCTCCAGGTCCTCGTAAGATCACACTAGAGCCGCCCATTAGTGCCACGCCTTTAGGCACATCTCGAAGGGGATGACTGTAAAGCGGTTACCCCCTCTAGCGGAGGGCACGCGGCTGTAAAAAGGCCGCCCCCCAGGCACTTCTCGGGGAGGATTGTAAAGGATCCCCCCAAGCCTCGCTGTGCGCTGTGCTGCGCACACGGCGGCTCGTGACCACGTGCGCGCCAGTCTTTCCGGGGGTCAATCGGTGTGAGCACGCAGACTTCCCAATCTGTGCGCCCGCGACCCCCGAGGCCCCCACCATGTAACGACGGCAGGCCGCTCAGGCGTGTTGGACCTGGGCTCCGGGGCGGTTGTTATCCCGGTATACCTACTGTACCTGTATTCTTTAACTGTATTACGAGGAGAATACACATTCAAGAGGTAACATGATTATATAAGTTACCTCATGAAATGGTTACCCCTTCGAAAAGCTTAACTGGGGTGGTACGGTCCCAGAGATAGAATAGGTATTACGACTCATAGCAATGATTTAGAAAGTGTATAATTATTATTAGGTGTAAGTTGTGTTCGTTCATACTTCTCGTTCTATTCTATTTATAAAAACATTTTTAATTTCTTCAGGAACTTCGTGCCATCCTCAAAGAAGCCGCCGAAGCAAGTGTCTAACGTGCGCAGTGGCGTTATGTCGCCAGGAGGTATTTTTATTGTTGTATAAATCTTTGTTACTGAGCACAATCGAGTTAAATAAAGTAACAGATAATGCATATTGGAAACCAGGATTCACATTGAAAAGATATGATGGATTTAAATATGATAAAATTACTGTCGGTCCTAATTTTTATAATCGTGTACTGCGCTTCGTGTTTGTACACTAGCTAGTCACTTGAATTTCTGTCCCGGGTTCGATCCCCGCAATGAAAACATACTTGTCTGGCCTATAGATAGTTGTTCCGGGTCTGGGCGTTTGTGCGTGTGAGATTTATGTAGGGCACAATAAAATAACCTTTTATATGTATATCTATCCATCGTAATTTGATTTTATTGCTGGTTATACGCGTGTTAACTAGGAAAGGAAAGGGGTGTCGACTATTATTACTATTGTTTTTTCAAGACTCCACTGCGGATTGTTATCCACGAAAGAACAATCCCACCATCTTCCCATGGCTCCTCCAACATAAAACTATATGGGCCTAATCTTTAGGAGAGGCGCACGGACGTAGCTCACGGGCAATCTTATTTTGCAATCGCAGGCGATGATTAACTCCCCTAAAAGTTCCACAATGTCTCTGAGCCGTTTCGCCTATTCTGGGCGTGTGAACTTCATTCTAGCGAACCTTTTTAAAAAGGCGTCACAAAAATAGCTTTGCTGCGCGCCCGGAGCCCGTCCTCTATTCGACTCTTCTCCTGATGTTATGCCAGGTGTGCATATCACCGGCTGAAGTTAGCTTCCACGAAAAAACAGTATCAACGTTTAGGGTAGATGTTTATTTATGGGGTCACGGGCGCACAGATTTCAGAATCTGACCCTGGGAGCCGTGCCGCTGCGCAGGACCGCGCACAGCGAGGCGAGGGGAGATACTTCAGTGCTTAGTGATTACTACAAAGAGTAATAATAATGTAATCAAAATGATTTGTAGCCGGGTGAATTATCGCAGTATGTTAGTGGCACACGGGAGAATTGCTGCTGGCCATCCGCTTGATAATCAACCCTTTGTTATCCTTTCCGGCAATCTGACGGAACGTGTAACATGTTAGGGAATGTAAAAATTTGAAAACAACTACTTGCAGCGTCCCTGCCGGGCACGTCACCGCTAGCACGCAACACACCGTCGCCCGGCGCCGAGGGCCCGGCCGCACTCACGCCGGCACCGCCGGTGGGCGCGAGACCAGCGCTCGACCCCATGTTCGTGGCCGCACCGCCGCGCGCTCAGCGCCTCACGCACTCCGAGGCTTACATCAGGTACGATACTTTGTCTTGAGCTAGGTAGGTACGGTTTTAAGGCAATGTAGCTACTGTATAAGAGACTGAATAACTAAAGACATATCACAAATTACTCTCTCCACATAAACACCTTTCCATCAGCTCGGAAGAAGGCCCATCTCATACCGCTTACCAAGCCTTCAAATCCCTCTTCAGTATCCCAGTTCCGTCTAATATCTAATCTTCCCCTCCTGTCCAAAATCCTTGAGAGTGTTGCTCATGATCAGCTGTCTTATTATCTCTCATCAAACAGCTTGCTAAGTGCTTACCAATTCGTCTTCGTCCTGGCCATAGCACTGAAACAACTTTAGTTAAAATTACAGATGACATCCGATTGGCTATGGAAAATAAACTTCTGACAGTTCTGGTTCTACTCGACTTTAGCAGTGCCTTTAATGCAGTTGATCATGACATCCTCTTAGGAATCATATCTTCTCTAAACATATTTTGTTCTGTGATTGCACGGTTCAGCTCCAATCTTCGGTGTCGCTCGCAGTTGGTTCGTTCCGAGGAGGTCTCCTCTGAGTAGTGTGATCTCGCTGCGGGTGTTCCTCAGGGTGACTTTCTCTCTCCTTTTCTATTCTCTGTTTTTATTAACGGTATCATTAAATTGCTATCATCTCTATGCAGACGAATTGCAGGTCTATCATCACTTCAAAGTTGGAGAGCTCCCTGAAGCTATTAATGCCATCAATAATTATCTAGGTAATATCAGCTAGTGGGCCAAATCTTTCGGCCTATTAGTAAATCCAATCAAATCCCAAGCTCTTGGTGGCAGATACGTGTTTAACCTCATGAATTGGTCTCTTCCTCCGGTGATATATGATTGTGTCTCTATAGCCTTTTCCAGGAGTGCTAAAATTCATCCTAGACTCGTAAGCTCTCTTGGATTGTCCACATTGCTGAAGTAAGCAGGAGGGTATATTGTTCGTTTCAGTCCCTTAAAGTCTCCAAAAGTTCTTGCCTTTTCACAGAATAATAACTCTTGCCTAGTCTTTACTTTTACAGCTTCTAGATGTTTCAGATGTCTGTTTCCTTGATGCAACTGAGGAACTTCTTAAATAGACATGAAAGTTTGCAGAATTTGTCTACGGAAATAAGAGCATTTGTCGGAATTCGGAGCGAAGCTGAGGTGATTGCCAATACGGAAACGTCGAGACTTATATACTTTGCCTTCTTTATTCGGTTCTTCATAACCCTAAGTCTCCTGTCTATCTACGTAAGCGCTTTGAGTACCTTGTGCCTAGGGGTAGTCTGTCGTACATCTTCTCGTCTCCTTCGTACTCCTCACCATGCTTCCAGCCGTTATCATGGACTATTTACTAGGAGGGATCAAAAAGTAGTGAGAACGACATACTCATTGGTAAGAAAAAAAATACTGGCAGGCATATCTCAGATACATGTTTGTAATATTAATAAAGAAAAAAATCTTCGATTCTCTTTTGTTTTTTTCTGAATGTAGTCATATGTTTGCTTCGCGTCGGAACGTGTTCTCAAAAATAGAGAAAAACTAAGTGCGAGCCGTTATTAAATACCTCTGTTTTTAAAAGTTAACGACGCAAGAGATTCATTGCGATTTGAGGCACTGTCGCAAAGTGGGCTTCTCAATTTCGAGTAGGGAGAACCAGCACGGAAGACGAACATCGTTGCGGCCGTCCATCGACGTCAGGCACCCACGAAAATGTTGCGAAAGTCGAGAAAATTGTATTGAGCGATCGAAGAGTTATCATCCGATACCTTAATTCTAGAAACCGGCATTTCATATGGAAATATTCAATCCATATTGAAACAATCTTTGAATATGAGAAAAGTTTCCGCAAGATGGGTGCCGAGAATTTTAACCGACAGTCGGAAACAAAATCGACTTGACATTTCGAAGATATTGTTGGGCAAGTTTCAAGAAGAATCTGAAAACTTTTTGTCTTGTTTCGTAACAATGGACGAAACATGGGTCCATCATTTTGATCCCGAGACAAAACAGCAATCTTCTCAATGGAAACGGCCATCATCACCGACTCCGAAGAAGTTTCGTGTCGTGGCATCGGCTGGCATGGTTATGGCCTCAATATTTTGGGACTCAGAAGGGATATTGTTGATTGATTACCTAGAGCGTGGAACCACTATTACAGGCCAATATTATGCAGCTTTAATTCCCAAGTTGAGGAATGCCATCAAAGAGAAAAGGAGAGGGAAACTGAAGGGCACGCCCCTTTCATCACGACAACGCACCTGCGCACAGGTCGGCAGTTGCGATGACTGCCATTCAGCAAGCTGGCTTCGAATTGGTTGACCACCCCCTAGTGAATAATCACTAGATCTGACGGCTAGCTATTTTTATCTGTTCCCCAAATTGAAAAAATACTTAAGGGGAAACAGGTACGAAGACGATAACGAGGTGATGGATGACGTGGAGAGCTTTTTTCAGGACCAAGACCAAACTTTTTTTGTGAAAGGGATTGAAGCCTTGGAAAAGCGCTGGACTCGGTGTGTAGAGAGACTCGGAAACTATGTAGAAGTATAAATTATTAAGTTATCAATAGTTATTATATTCTATCTCATTCTCACTACTTTTTGATCCCTCCTCGTACAGTACGCGGAGTACGTCTCTGGAATTTTCTGCCAGACTCACTACGCGACAGCCCTTCTCTGGAAGTTTTCAAGAAAGGATTTAAGCATTTCCTCTCAGTATAACATATATTATATCTTTAAATGAGCAATTCTTGTATATATATAATTGGAATCTCGGAATCGGCTCCAACGATTTTCATAAAATTTAGTATATCGGGGGTTTCGGGGGCGATAAATCGATCTAGCTAGGAATCATTTTTAGAAAATGTCATTTTATAGGCGTTTGAGTAGTCTCAACTGAAAAATATGACTCTTCCTGACATCTATTGGCGAATAATAATACTATTTTTTGTGAGCAACTAATTGCTTTAACGACACAACAGCAGATGGCGTTGTTAAGTAACACGAAAATACCGAGCAAAGCTCGGTCATCCAGGTACTAAGTATGTATGTATGGTATATATATCATCATCATATCAGCCAAAAAGCGATCTCGTTGCGGGTCATGTTTTCCGGTACGTGATCTCTACTCCAGAACTTTTCTGTCCCAGCGGCAATCAGTTCCCCGCCCATTGCCACTACAGCTCACTTAACCTTTTTCAGCTATGTAGACAACATTAGTTCTTCTACGGATCTCTCCTCATTTCTGACTCCATCTCTTAGATAAACATCAAGCATAGCTGTCTCCATAATAGGAAACTTACACGAGACTATTCCACAGATACATCGAAGGCCTCCATTCCGAGCAGAAATATATAACACCATGGGAGAAATCTCTGACTCCTATGCCAATCAACCCAGACCCAGCCCAGTTCAACATGCAGAAGATTCCAGCACACTGGATGACTGAAGAAGCCATCAATGGATACTTGGCACAAGACAAGAGCCTCTCGGAAACAGACATACAGAAAATGGATCAAAATTCAAAGATTCTCAAAGGATTGTGTGCTTTGAGAGATTACATGATGAAGGACGCTCTTTCCCTTTCTAAAATGGTATATGGTAATAACGTATAATAAAAGGAGAGACGTACTTAGTTTATAAGAGAATATTAACATTTTTTATGAAGGTAATGTATGTAAGGTAAGGTATGTTCTAATCGAATAGTAAGAATATCCTAGGATGTGACGAAATCCACGGAGTATTTTGATGACAAGATAAATTGGAAAGTACTAAGTATATTATTATGAATACTGAATGTAAGGGCATAGTGTATTGGATGAAGTGTGTATGTATTCGAGAGTATATTACTGAAGAATATCTCGGCATTGCAAATCATAACGGTTATCACGTCAAACTATATAAATATTGAGTATATAATTATCTGACTTAATCAATTATTCAAGTAGGAATAACAATTCACTGCTGCTCTTTATATAGATGAACGATATTTATTCCTTAGTGAATTTAATTACTTATTCCGTTCATTAGTTATTTTTACAAAGGCGATCTGTTTTTGCCCTAAGATCACATTTGACATAGAAAACAGACAAATCCACAATTGCAAATCCAAAGATTGCGGATTAGATTGATTATTAATTTCGGCTGTCAGTAATCCAGCTCAATGACGACTGGCTCGCTCTGCTCAAAGGAATAAATTGTTCCTCGGAGACGATACAAATTTGGAGTCATTATTTGTTTCGGCAGCAGGTCCGGTTCTGATTCCTTTTATTTTCTCGAAGCTATCCGTGACTACTGCTTCCCTCACCACTATCGCTGAGGCCCAATCACAGATGCACAGCAACAAACGTTTTGTCGTATACACTCGAATGTTCGTGATTAAACCGTTTACTTTTTAACTTACAATGATTGTTGATATTTGATGAGCCTTTTTAGGAATCACATTGTAAGCGATTAACGGGTTGGTCACGAGTCACTCGTGTGTGGAGATGAATCTTAAAGTTTCATATATAAAAAAAAGTCAGATAACATGGATTGATTACGCAGCTAAATCTAAGCATCAATTATGATTGACATATTGTAGTAAACGTGACCATGGTAAAAGGGAAATAAATCAATTGTATCTTTTTTGTCGAAACTATTGTTTCTTTTTAGTACATAGTGACTTTATGCATTGTTTAGTACAGCATCTATATCTAAGGATAGTTTGTTTTAAATCATGCGAGGTAGCCTCGGCACATTAGCAGAAGATAGGAGATCTGTGACCCTTTGTGTCCTAATAAAGTATTAATATTAATTAATACTCTTTATTATTCTTTACCCTTTAACCTACTACGGACTTTACCTTTATATCACACGTATCGTACTGTCAACATATGCGCAGTCATTTCGGCCGAATGAAGTCCACTGCTGGACACAGGCTTCCTCCAAACCCTCCACCCCAATGACCGATATGGGTGTATTGTGGGCTCATTGGGGGGTTTTGCCATAATCGCCACGCTTGGCAGGCGGGTTGGCGATCGCAGTTGAGTTGTTAATGTACTCGAAAGACGCTGCTGCCCATCCTCCGGCTAATCCCTTAGTCGACTTTTACGACACCCGCGGGAGGAGATGGGGTGGTGGTATTCTGAGCCGGTACCACACGGCGAATATGCGCAGTAGCTATGGTTATTTATTTTAATAACAATAGGCATAGTACGTAAACAAATTCATGTAATCAAGTTTAGTTCTTTAGTAATCAAAGCATATTTAAATAAATGTGCAATTACATAGTTCCTGAAATTTAATCACTGATTAAACAGTGCCAACATTCGGCTGCAGTTTTCAGATAAAAGGAATACAAAATAAAGACCAAAATAGGTAAAGCTTAAGTTTAATATGTATGTAATAATAAAATATAAATATGTATACGGCGCATTGTATGGCATAAATATATAGGGTCTTACTTTAATAATGGAAAATATTTTAAGGTTAGGCTCTATGGATAGTATAGAATTCATTTCAAGTATTGACACACTGGTGGGCTACTAAACAACTACATTGTCGTTCGACCGGACCATTCTCAAACACGTTTTAGTGTTATTGTGTGTGCGTATTCGGTGACACTACCACAGTATTTTTAGAAAGACATAATAGTGATAGTTACCTACAGTTTTACGTGGTGAAATGCGCTTTTTATGCAAATGGAAACATGAATTATTTAAATTATTCTTAACTATGTATAAAATAAAAGTTGATGTAATGTTTTTTTGTTGTTGCTAATACGCACCATTGCAACCTATAGATTTACCTCCTAAAATATTTTCCATTAATAAAGTAAGACCTTATATAGTCCAGGGTGTGGTCCAAATTTAGATGGACTCCACTTCCTCTTTGATAAGTCTCACTAGGGTATTGAATTTGCTGCCGTCGAATATTAGGATCTGAAACAAAATTATTAAACTATTATTATATCAGCCTTTTTCCCTGTTCTGCTGGGTCACCCCAGTCTCAGCTCCAGTGAGATGTACAGACGACCTGGTAAAGGTCCTCTGAGCGTAAGCCCGAGTACGAAATAGCACGTGGTTTCATGAGTGCATAATCATTAAGTGTTATAAGCGAAGAAACATATTTTACTTTACAATATGTACAATATGTAAAGTAAAATATGTTGTGGACTTCCACATCACAAATACTAGGGTACAACAATATTCTAAAGTTACATAAGTTGTCAGACTGGGCTCCAGACTGTCAAAGGTATTCGTTTAACACCCTGGAATAACAACTTCACGCGCTGGAAGCACAAGGATGTTTCGATGTGTAATGTATGTTCACACCCCAGGCGCAATATTCCTCGCAAATATTTCTGAAACTCTCGTAAGAGACAGTTTCCTGTTCACTGTTCACCAGAGTTTCTGCTGTCTCATGGGTATAGTTAAAAGATATAATTCCCACATATACAAATACCCAGACCAGGAACATCTGTCTGTAGATCATATAAATAAATATGGGTTTCGTTCGGGATCGAACCCGCGACACGTAGCGCAGAAAGTCAATGGCTTAGACAATGCGGCAACTGTGCCGTCAAATTTAAATTCGATGTACATATGAGTCCATAACAAGAAATACCACTCAAGTCTTTTTTTGTTTTCGTTTTATGTAGTATTTCTATGTAGGATCACCTATGGTTCTCTGGTGTGATCATACGAGGACCTGGAGCCTCCCTTAGGTGCCGAAGATGACCGCTCCAGTGGTTTTAGCCGGTAGGAGTCCGCTACCCCTTCGCCCTTCCCCGGGGCGAAAAAGTTCATGATGAATTTCCACTGGGCACCAATAAAAAATAAAAAAAGGATCACCTATGGTTACCCTGGTTTTCGATGTCAGTAAATGATCACGAAGATGCTGGTCGTCTTACTACCTACATATTTTGACATTGATCTGTGCAATAGTATATTCGAAGTATAATATTGTAGTGTCTTTTCTGACACTGACTACATGGCATAATGAAATCCCTAAACAAAAAATAAGGGCATTCACTGTACCTTTCTGCATGGCGTGAGCGCGCCTCCCTCGGAGTCCCACTGCGAGAGGTCGGCCTGCTCAGTGACGTCTACATCGAAGCTTGCCAGCGCCTCGTCGGCTATTGGCTTTTCTTCCTGGTTTGCGAATAACACTTCTGACGATTCTTCTGAAAGAAACAAATGTTTCATAAGAGTGTTTTATAATAAAATACAACCCTAAAGATCTCTCAACAGCCCGTAAAATACCTTATTTTGACTTCATATAATCAATATTTTCACATAGAAAACGAAGATTGGCTATTTCGTGGCTTACAACAACTTACGTATGTGACATGGATGTATCATTCGTGATATCATCAACCGCTAAATGTTCATTTCCCAACCACAAATGGGTAATTGAAGATATTGTTATTACTACTTGTGTATATTTATAAGAGGATGGAAATGGATCTGCCTGCCTACCTCGCAAACCATTTAGATTTGAAAAGCGACTACCGTGCAGCCATTTGTTGCTCGCTTCATAGAGGCATCGTTTATATCACGCGTATATACAATATGGACTGCAATTATACAACATTATTCTAGCTACCTGAAACTGAGAACAAACCTGAAAATAGTTTGTTCAGTATCACTGACAATCGATTCCAATAGTTTTACCATGTTATATTTTGTCCCAAAAATATGTTTAAATATTTCAAGTGCGACACATTAATACACAAGTCAGCTGACTACAGATTAGACATGTTACTCCCCCTCGCGCTACCCCCGTGCATCCGCACCCGTGCGGCATGATTACACGAACAACGGGGCATCAAGCCTATAACTACGTTTTTTTTTACATAGATACAATAATCATCCCATTACTGTCCCACTACTAAGCATGGGCTTTTTCTCACGATAATAAAGGTTAAGCCTTATTCCGGTGTATTGCTTCACGATGTTTTCTTTCACCATTAACACATATGATAATCAAATTCTGATCTGCACATGAATCCGAAAAGTTAGAGGTGTAGACCGGGATCGAACTCCGACTCTCCTGTATGGAAGGCAAGTGTTCAACCACTAGAATACCACAGCAATTTTTTTTACACAGACATAATATATTGTGTACCTCGGCTTTTGTATATACTAAAAATAATAAATGTTGAAGCAAATACCAACTGCTGACTATAAACCCCATGAAACCTCCCAATGAATGTTCATAAGGTATATTACCATACCTTGGATTGGTGATTGCATTATGTTGTTATTAGCGCACGGAGGAAGGTGCTGTCTATCCTCATATTTCTTACGACACCTTAGGTTGATGTAACATATTCTTGGCCCAGAACACCACACACGCGCACGGTTTGGCAGCGCGGTTGGCACAGTGGCTAAGCACTTAGCTTTCCGCGCAACGTGTCGTGGGTTCTATCCCCGCACGAAATAAATATTTATATGATCTACAGATGGGTGCTCGTGCATGTAAAATGTACCCATTACACAGGAGAAATACCAGTGTTGCCCCAGAAGTAAATCTGTGCTAAAATATATTTGTGGGCTTCTCAGTCTGTTTGTAAGGCTAAAGTTTGGCACACACTCTGTTTTAGATTTTCTAACATTCCATAACATATGGCTATTTAAAATATTTCCAATTTGTAATGGTCTGTTTTTTCAATTAGACTCTGTTATAATCATAATAATTAACCATTTTAAAGTGAATATACACATTTAGGTAATAAATACACTTTGTCATGGCTTTCCAACAAGCATTTCAGTAGTTTCTGTCATAACAAACATCATTGTTGCTTAAACTAGTAATGTGATGTTTACAAAACAGATACATACCACCAGTATTGTAAGTCTTGCAGATCCATATAAGGTACTGAAATGTGTAGGCCATGTTTTTTTTCACAGCCTTGTCCAGTTCTCCTTGCAGGGATGCGAATAAGGGCACACTGATAGCTGCTGGAATGTTTAAGATCCTGCAATGAAATAGCTTAATTTTATTTTAGAAAATAATAGAATCATTTTTCAGTAATTAGGTCCTTTTTTTTATTGGTGCCCAGTGGAAATTCTTCATGATCTTCCTTCACCCCGGGGAAGGGCGAAGGGGTATGCCGGACTCCTACCGGCTAAAACCACTGGAGTGGTCATCTTCGGCACCTAAGGGAGGCTCCAGGTCCTCGTATGATCACACTAGAGCAGTTATTGGGTCCTAACAGATACTTTTACTCATCATACTCATACGCATTACTACATGATAGATAACCAAAGAGAAAGCTTTTTTTATTTGAATTGTTTTAACATGCAATTTAAACTTCCCAACTGTGAGATCAGTAATTGCCTTCGGTATTTTGTTTTGAAATCAAACATAGTTACCTAAGAATTGATTGGTTTTTCATAATCTAAATTTAAGGACTACTATTTTATGTTTATTTCTATGTACAAGTATAACACATCTATATGGACACAATAAATTTGTTAAACTCTTTAAATCGCAGATAAGGGATTCCAGGTATAAGTGATCCACCAATTCTAAAAACAATAATTATAAACCCAGAAAGTACTAAACAATGAAGACGGACAAAAATAATTATCATCTTAAACCTAAGTATGAGTAAGTTGTCTATAAAAAAAACGAAAATGTATCTGACACAAAATACCACTTGTAAATTTTTATAAAACAAGCAAGGCAAAGGATATATTTTACATGATCATCATCATATCCGCCAATGGACATCCACTGCTGAACAATGGCATCTCCCAAAGAATTCTACAATTGTGTCATCATTTTGGGGGGATTTGCCAATAATCATATCGCTTGCCGTGTGGTGCCGGTTCAGAATACCACCACCCCATCTCCTCTCGTGGGTGTCGTAAAAGTCGACTAAGAGATTAGCCGGAGGATGGGCAGCAGCGTCCTTCGAGTAAATTAACAACCCAACTGCGATCGCCAACCCGTCTGCCAAGCGTGGCGATTATGGCAAAACCCCCCAATGAGCCCACAACACACCCACATCGGTCGTTCTGGTGATTTTTGGGGGAGGCCTGTGTCCAGCAGTGGACTTCATTCGGCCGAAACGACGAAACGACGATATCGCTTGGCAGGTGGCTTGGTGAGCGCAGAATGATGCTGTTCCGTAGAAGGGATGCTGCAGCTAATCCCTTTGGTTTAGAGCCACTTTTATTTTATTTTATTGATGTCCAGTGGAAATTCTACATGGAACTTCCTTCACCCCGGGGAAGGGCGAAGGGGTGTGCCGGACTCCTACCGGCTAAAACCACTGGAGCGGTCATCTTCGGCACCGAAGGGGGGCTCCAGGTCCTCGTAAGATCACACTAGAGCCGCCCATTGGTGCCACGCCTTTAGGCACATCTTGGAAGGGGTGAATGTAAAGCGGTCACCCCCTCTAGCGGAGGGAAGGCGACTGTAAAAAGGTCGCCCCCCAGGCACCTCTCGGGGAGGATTGTAAAGGATCCCCCCAAGCCTCGCTTTGCGCTGTGCTGCGCACACGGCGGCACGTGACCACGTGCGCGCCACCGTCTTCCCGGGGGTCGCTCGGTGTGAGCACGCAGACTCCCCAATCTGCGCACCCGCGACCCCCGAGGCCCCCCACCATGAATTGACGGCAGGGGGCTCAGGCGTGTTGGACTTGGGAGCCGGGACGGTTGTTGCCCCGGCGCCGTCTCGTCCTTCTCCGTGCGGGATCGGCCCTCTCCCTATCCCGCTCTGCAGTCTCCTTCTGCAGCATGACGCTCTCGCAGAAGGAGACCACTGCACTCCAATTTTCGTGCTCTGCCAACATAGGCGACACTACTGCTGGCAGAGAGAGATCTTGCCCGATCCGATCGACCAGGATCCGCCGCTCGGCGGCCCACGCAGGGCACGCCTCGAGCGTGTGCTGTGCGGTGTCCTGGTCGCTGGTTTAGAGCCACTTAGTCGCCTTTTACCACATCCACGGGAGGAGATAGAGTGGTGCTGTATACTTAATCCGACACCACATGGACGATTTTCTACATACCTAATTGTAAGTTACCTTTCATTAATGACTAGTCCAACATTCTCAGACTCATTTGCCAATATCTTCTTGATAAGTGCTTTAGTTCTGTCATCTGCATTAGCATCTGCTAGTGTTGTCAGTAATGTCCGAATCTGTTGTATTGATTGTTCATCCTGAAATAATTTAGGTGTTTACTGATTAAATGGTGATTTCCTTTTTTATACAATTGCACTATTATTTCTCCTGTGTCAGTACCACAGAAATAGGAAATAAGGAGAAGTGGTACGGGGCATAACCGCGCCACCGCGACATGCACTCACAAATCGCAAATCACTGTATTATTTGAGATTCGATTGTGTAAGTGAAACTGTTAAAGTGTCGTGTTGTTTGGGGTTAACATGCAAAAACGGAAGCGAAAATAACAACTTTAGCAAGGAAGGAATCATATACCATATGTAAGTGTAAGAATTTTGTTCTTAAAAAATATTATTTTCTTTATTATGTTACATTTTGGATAGATGGAGCAGAACATTATTTTTTGTACAAAATACAATGCTTCTTATGTGCCACTTTTAACTAGCAATTGGAGAATAACAAACGCAGTGAACAGAAGAGCGAATGGTACTCCCGATAAACTTACGCATTGCATGGTACGGCTGATCTGTGCAGTCCATAAGCTTGGCATGATTGGCTGCCTACAAAGTCATGGGTGTGTTTTAGTATGGGTACCCAATTATAATATTGTGTTTATTCAGTTCATTGGATGAGAACTTGTACTGTGTGCATTAGTGTGTTTTTATGAAGAATGGAAGGGAAAACTGGATTTCAATACAATTTGAACTACATGGCATATCTCCTTTCTTCCAATATCTTTGGTCAGTACAGTGGGTGTGGGTACAGTTTAAGGACATGACTCCTGTTCTTTTCTGGCAAGATGTGTTTTTATCATTGTCAAGTATAATGTGAAATACTTACTTTTCGTTTTGTAATATTAATGATTGTGGTTATGCCAAACACTCCATCACTTCCATCGTCTTCATCATCATCATCGTCATCTAGGCCATCATCTAAACACTGTTTTACAACACTGCCTACATAGTTTTGAGCTGGGAAAAGTTTGATAAAATGTCAATATCAGTAACATCAGATTGTGATGGTCCTGGCCCAAAAACACATGCCACAAATTAATGTCTCAGTTAGATAAATAACAGAATACTACATACTATGCTACTTCACTAAGCAATTGCATAAATTAGTCCAAAATGCTGGTGAGAAATGAATGGCAGTAGAAATGCCCGTGACCAGCTGTAGAACAGCTAAGGGTAACAATCTGTTTACTTACAAATAATAATCTGTGCGAGACCTCCCAACTCGACGTTAGACTTGAGGAACAGTTGTCTCAACAGCTGCTTGATCCCATGGAAGTCACAATCCTCAGGGTTGCGACCCTCGAAATCCGCTTGTAACTCCTTAAAGAACGTTAATACCGTCTTAATTAAAGTCATACACTTGACTATGAATTTCAGTGGTAGTCATTTCTTAGTGAAAACGTTTAAAAAAACGGAAATTACATGTCAACAGCTTTTTTGAAATGTGTGTGAAAATTGTTAGCTATACTCACAACAAAAGATCAATTATAATTATATCAATTGTTATTAGCTTTAAAACACAAAATTTAATTGCAAAGCAAATCTAAAATAATTAATAGTAAATAATAAACAAAGATATAAAGCGGCACGCCATGTGTTTGTAGGTTATGTTTTGAACTGACCTTGTCACCAATGTAATTGCCATCGGAATCGAAATCTGAGTCTTTTTCACTGCCAGATTCCTGATCTTCTTCACTATCGCTGTCGTGGATTTCTATTTCCTTATTTTTTTTATTAGACATTTTGCCTACCTAAACAGCCACACGACGTAAAACACAAACAACGAACGTACGTCCACAGAGTACCTTTTACGTACGTCTACGTACACCAAAGAGTATAATCAGTGTTGCCACCTCATAAAAATTAAAGTCACTAGATCAACACCCAAAAGTCACCAGATTGGGCTAAATTCGAAGCGAAAGTCACCAGAAATCCCAAAAAATATATTTTAGTAGAAACAATGTTATAATGCCATCTATCGAAGTATCGATAGTACTGGACAGACTACTCAAGCGGCAGTACATGTTCAAATCGCTGTGTAGCTCCGGTCACGGTTAGGGCTACCCCATCTCATGCCGTGGGTGTCGTAGAAGATGACTAAGGGAGTTTGGAACCCGCTGTGTACCATTATTATTAGGTTTGCACTTTGAGTTGCCCGCAGGTGACGGATGAACAACCGACTACTACTACTGTGACGTAATAACAATACGCTGTGACTCAATACCACTTTTTATTGTGTATCAAACTACGGTAACAAACATTAAAATATGTCAAAAACCAGATTTTTATTACATCAACAAATCTAAGTATGGAAAAACAACCGTAATTGTAAAAATAGATAACATCGTTTGGTTGTAATAATTATATTGCAACGTCAAAACAAGAATATAAATAGTAATTAATATTCTATAGAAACTATATATGAAAAAATCGCTAAACGACAGCAATAAATCGCCAAAAGGGGTCCAAAATCACCAGATCTAGTGACAAAATCGCTAAGGTGGCAACACTGACACTGACAACAGACAAATGTATGAGACAAACAGTTGAATGAATGAACAATGAACGATTCCAATTGAGAGAAGCGCCGAACCGTAGATGGATGGATAGTGGTGGTTAATATAGCGTCTAGCACGATTAAATAGCGCGCTATATTCACACAACGTATAGCGCACGCTATGCCGGCTCCAACTTGACGCTATAAAAATAGCGCCATTAAAAAAACAACGAATAGGTAGCGAGGATAATAGCGCGAGCAAAGGCATAGCGCGGGCGTGGCGAGCCTGGTGGCAGTTGGCAGTCATCGAGAGAATTCGCGCGCTATCGGTCGTTACCTAACGCGTTGATTAAAATATTTATTTATTTTAGATACGCTAATGTACGTACATTAAAATTTCATAAAATTAAAATATATAACATACATGACATTTGATGACGTCGATAATAGGCATACACAAAATCAAACAATTCCGTTCAATGAAAACTGCTATAAGAAATTCTTAATAAAAGAAATATAACCCCTATCCTATGTTAATTTAATACGTACAAATCTATTATCCCAAGCATGGAAAGTATGAGGAAAACTTTGTTAACTTTTCTTTACTGCTCCATTTCATTATGATAGATATTATTTTACGTATCGACTATACTATAAACTATTCAACATCAAGAATATAACTGAAACAGCGCGCTGTCTTAACACAGCGCGCTATTTGCCCAACGACGTTTAGAGTGATTCGAGAATATTTTACCGCGCCGCGCTTTTATCGCGTCAATCGCGTACGCCCAGTTCGTTATAATTGTAGCGTGTAAAATAGCGCGCTATTTTATTATAGCAAATAGTCTGTAGCGCGCTATTGCCTTAAAGCGTTTTTGAACACCACGATGGATGGAGTGCTAATACTCTGTCTACGCACTGAACGAACACAGCACAGACTACAGTATCTTAAAGGGAGAGAACACAGATTTAAAGTAGATATTTTTTATGTAATTCGGCTTTTTGGGTAGGCTATAGTCTATTGATCATACTGCCCTTAGGGTAGTGCCCTAGTCTGATGTTGTAATAGGTTACCTATGATATTGTCGATCTGCAGTACTGGTCATTTCAAATAAAAATATTTTTTGTTTGGCTATGAATTCTAATTTCAAATTAATAATATTGTTTTCATAAACATGGTGAAAACAATTGAACCGTACGACGCTGCCGACATATTTTTTAGATTTTTTTTCATTTTTGAGAAATATTTTATCAATATGTAAAGATTTATTCATCTAAATACCGTACGACGTTGCCTTAAACTTGACATTGGCGAAATTGTGGAAGATAACCTACAGAAGCCATAATCTAAGAGAAGAAGAAGAAGACACAAACATGGTTTACATCAAAGATCTTTGGTTTTCATTATTCAAAATAATAAATAAAATTGATTTGATATGAGTGACGAAATTCTTACGGTGATAAAAGTCACCTATGCGCGCTAGCTCTCGTTACGACGTGACAACCGGGTGACAAATTTGTCCGCCGACCTGCGAACAACCCGTGATTTGTCACGGGTTGTTCGTTTTGACTATATAAAACTTTCACCGCGCCACAGCGTCACTAGGTTTTCTTCTTCTCTTAGATTATGGCTTCTGTAGATTATCTTCCACAATTTCGCCAATGTCAAGTATAAGGCAACGTTGTACGGTGTTTAGATTAATTAATCTTTACATATTCAATAAAATATTTCTCAAGAATAAAAAAATCTATAAAATATGTCGGCAACGTCGTACGGTTCAATTGTTTTTTTTCCGTCACTAGGTTTTGATAGCCGCGCGCGCACGGGTGACAAAATTGTCACTCTGCTCAAGTGTTGCCAGATGCATTCAGCCTGTCAGCCATCTGTAGTTCTGTAGTAGAAATTGCTATTATCTGTTTAAAATCTGTATGCTATTTTTAACTTGCAATCCGTTTAAAATCCGTATAATATACAGGTAAGAACTAAAACGGAATAAATATGCAGTCAAGTTATTTGTTCTGCTTCTTTTTAAAAACAATGGAAAAAGTTTGATAATAGTAAAAAGAAAATGATTAAATCAACGAAGAATTAATTAAGTACATATTTTTGTAACATCACAAGAGTAAATTTACCATCAACTTTTAGGCTAAGGTAAGATTTTTCACCAATCAGTGGTTTGGTAAGCAAAAGACTCGAATATCGTGTTTGCGTTGAGTCAGTTACGTTGATTTGTCTTTATTAAATTTATAGATATGAAGATCATCTCAAGGGCATGGCGGTACTTGAATGGTATACTTAAGATTGCAGAAATAAAATTGAACACCGTAGTTAGGATATAATTGATATCTGTAGTTACGGATCACGGGTTGCAATGACTTTATACTAGGTTTCAAGGTCTTCTGAATCATCAGGCCAAAAATCTTTATGATTACGCTAAAACCGCCGCTCTGTGTCTAGGTGTTGCCATTCATCAACGGAAATCATATTTGGAAACTTGACTGTCAAAGTGGCCATTTAATCAAATAAACGAGACTTGACAACTTGTAGGTCACAAACCTACATTTTGTTTAATCACATCATTGATGAAATGGTTCATTTTTAAGCGTTTTGCCGCTTCATTAAATATCAAGTTGAGTTTTAATATTTTCTTGATTTCTTTTAGCGTTTGTAGAGACAAGAGTTTTACACCCTTTGATCGTAAAGATGATTTAATCAATTGTATTTAATTGATAGTCAACCTGAGTTAATCCCACTTTTACACGTAAAACTTTTCACTTAATTAACCTGTCACTCCAAAGCAGGTGAATCCAGTATTCTTTTTTACGATATTTTCTGTTGTCTCATAAGTTCGCAGATAATGACCGTCTCTTCAAAATCCATATTGATAAATGACGCTTGGATTTCAAATAAGTTTCGTAAAGGTACAATAATTTCATAAAGTAAGCATGCTTTCGTTTGGCGTGGGTTATCAAATAAATCATCACTATAATCTGACTGTCATATATTTAAAGCCGAAAATCAATGACAGCTGCAAAACTTTATAAATAATTTATTTCGATCAACAAAGGATCATATATGGAAAAATAAATCAAATAACAATAAAATTAAAATGCAATATATCCTACCTACAGTTTTTATTACTCAGTGCATGAATCATATAGCAATGGTTCAAGTACTGGAAGTCGAACCTCTCAGCGAATAACCTAAGGATGCTGTTGATGCTGGCCCGAACCCTGCACACCAGGGCTACACATCGTTTCCGCACAGTTGCATAAAAACAATCTACTCGTGATTCAGCGAACATACCAGATGCGCTGCAAAATCGGGGCAATCCCATCAGCACCTGAACGCATTATTATATTATATTACATCCATGATCCGTGAATTTAATATTAATAATCAACTACGTGATTTTTTAATGATGCGGTGGGTACAACGAAGGATCTCTATTGCTCCGGGTTTGTTACCTTTGAGAGACCTTTTATTTTTTATAAATATTAAGCAGCAAGGTGAAGTACGACCAAGACGTCTTGATTATCTGAAAAGTAAATTCACAAACGTTATGTAAATAAAGAATGGATAAAGCTTAAATTATTTCTGGAATAATAGTTACTTACCGTAGTGTAGCTCGCCAAAGAAATAATAGAAAATCCATACGTAGTCACATGGACGTTCTTCTGAGTCCTGGAAAATCGGGAAAAAAGTATGACGGCATGATTGTCACAGTGGCTAGTGGCAGTGGTAGTGTCACGACTGGCTTCCTGGGCTACGTGTAGCGGGTTCGATCCCCGCATGGTACAAATATTTGTACGATCTGCTAATAGTTGTTTCGGGTCTGGGTTTGTGCACGTGAGATTTATGTCTGTAAAATGACCCCAAGTCACAGCTGAAATCTAGTGTGGAGGCATCGTTAAAACAATAAAAAAGAAATAAGTGACGAGCCACGACTTTATAACAGGTACATAGAAACAACTGTGTCCGCGCGCTATGTATACAGTAAAAGCTCTTGCCCCCTTTTAATTTTTATTGTTGTCACCCTACTAAGTCAGACTAGAGGTGCCTAACACAGAAATTACGTAGGCTCAAGAATAAAAGCACACGTGAACATATACTATACGGACTGCGGAAATTGATTTCTGAAGGTCCAATATTGCTGTTTTTTATATTGAGTTTTGCCTCAAGTTTACTGCGGACGTAAAAGTTAGGTACGGTATATTTTTTATTTTGGAAGGGGGGCAATCACCCTCTGTAGGTATATAGCCAACTAGCTGTTGCCCGCGGTTTCATCCGTGCGTGTAGCATTCTATTGAAAAGAAGTGAAAGAAATTTTAGATTCGGAATCGGTTCAGTTCAGTAGTTTATAGATTACCCACTGCATACAAACAAACAATCTCTTTATAATATTAGTATAGATGAGAGAATCCAGTAATACAGCACAACTGCCCAACGTGAGATCCGGGGTTCGATTTGCTGGTCGGCCAGCCATTAGTCGGTTTTCTGTAAGAATACCGGATATTCCATACGAAATTTCATCAGGATTCGTCATCCTTAAGGAGAATTTACAAAAAATCAATATGTATTTCTTTATTTTGAACCAAAAAGCCAAATTCAAATTTTCATAGACCTAACTTACAAAATGACGGATTTTCATCTCCACTTTTACCCTCCCAAAGGTTGATTTTGTGAAACGCTGAAATTCACCTCCTTTTTATTACTGAGATTGTGAATACCACTGTTTTCATAGATCTGACCTCAAGAACCTTTCAACCCCTATATTACCACCTAATAGGTGAAATTTCTAAAATTCCATCCTTAGTGGATACCTACGTTATTAAAGGCATCAATTGCCATCAAATTTGTAGCCCTAGCGGTTTAGGATTTGCGACGATGAATCAGACAGTCAGTCAGGACAAGTAATTACAATACAATACAATAGACTTTATTGTGCTCCAGTTCCAATACAGAAAAATACATGTACAAAGGGCGGTCTTATCGCACGCGGCGATTTCTGCCAGACAACCTTGGGATGTACAGATTTATAAGAGAATAAATAGTTAAAAAAAACACGCTTTTGTAGATAACCGAACAAAAAGTATAATATAATTATAATTATATATATAAATATAATTTCAATAAGTTTAAAATAACAATAGTGAGTTTTTTTAACTATTTTTTTCGTGCGGCTAACTACAAAAAGTATTTTTTTGTTTTGCGCATGGCTGAATGTCCATGTTTTCTGTCCGTAGTCTCAATAACTCCGGGTGGTAATTATAAAACTTAAACATTAAATATAAAGTTATAATTGTATTATATAATTTTTTTATTTCGTATGGTTAGGGGCCACCCTTGTGTCCGAGTTGTTCAAGCCGCCCAAAGGCCTCCGACTTCGCTTAACGGCTGCTGTCTAATGACAACAACCGGGACCGACGATTTAACGTGCCCTCCGAAGCACGGAGACGCTCAGTTGAAATACCACTATGCGGTAACCTATCCAGAGACTGACCGCGCCAAGCGTTGCTTAACCTCGCCAATCGTTTACCGATCAGTGAGTGCAACTAGCTATGAGAGCCTCATAATAAAATAAAATAAAAATAAGAAAATAACATCAAGACACATGTCAAGCAGACATATATTTTCTGAAAATTTTTGATCTAAATATTAAAATAAAGGAAAAAACAATTGAATCGTACGACGCTGCCAACATATTTTTTAGAATATTTGATTGAATATGTAAAGATTAATTAATCTAAACACCATACAACGTTGCCTTACACTTGACATTGGCGCAATTGTGGAAGATACTCTACAGAAGCCATAATCTAAGAGAATAAGAAGAAGAAGACATTAAAATAAATTTATAAAATTTCTGAATCAATTTACAATAAAATAAAAATAAACCATTATAAGTATAACCGAATAATGAAAGAAATTTACTAACGAAGAAGAGTTTGAACAAATGACAGAACAAGAAAAATATATTTGGATTATATAAAAGAAAATTGTTTGCACACAAGGCCAAAGCGTTGTTACAATACTAGCTGCGGAAGGGCCTGGTGACCTGTATTACAGGTTTAAATAATAAACCTACTTCAGGCAGCAGTCTCTCACAGTTAGATTTTTATATTTGTGGCACGATAGCTCCCTAGCAGTGTAATACCTATTTTGAAGAGAAAATAAATGGATTTTATTATTATTATTATATATTATTATCTACCCAAGCATTTTCCTTTCGACGTTTAAGTAAACAAATTCTCCCTCCATCTATACAAATAAATAAAATTGAAGTGTCTGTTTGTAATGTCAAAATAACAGCTTTTTACTAAATGCATATGAAAGTTTATACGGTATACGGTTATAACAAAAACACAATTTTTAATTTTTTTGTCTGTCTGTCTGTCGGTCTGTCTGTCTGTCTGTCTGTCTGTTTGTTCCGGGTAATCTCCGAAACGGCTGGACCGATTTTGACGGGACTTTCACTGGCAGATAGCTGACATTATAAGGAATAACTTAGGCTACTTTGATTTTAGAAAAATAATTAGGGTTCCGCGCGAAAGCAATAAAACCCTTGAAATCCAACATAATATTCTATGTCAAGTGTCTATGTCGAAGTACTCTAAATTTCTTTTAAATTAAACGCGGGTGAAACCGCGGGTCCCAGCTAGTTACGGATAAAATCATCTGAAGAATGAGACACTATTCGAGTCTCATCGCACTCTTGTCGCGGAAAATTGAATCGACATCTTATGGAAGTATTATTTTTTGTGCAAGTTTGTGTATATCGATGAATTTATCATTGTACCGGGTATCAAGATGAAAAATCGCTAAACCTGAGGATCATGAGCATCGATGATAATGGGACAAACTAAGTATTTAAATGATTGCATTGTCACCAGTCCTTGATATAAGTGTATGCGAAGTTTCAAATGAATCCGACGATATAAAGGGGATGGCTATCGAGTTAAAAAATTCTGTTACATAGATAAATATACACACCAAGCTAAAAGAAACGGGTAGTTCGCGGTGCAACAATAATTTTAAGTTATTACATAATACAACCGATCTCATACCGTGGGTATTGTAGAAGGTGACTATGGGATTAACCGGAGGATGGGCAGGAGCGTCCTTTGAGTACATTAACAACTCAACTGCGATCGCCAACCTGCCTCGCAAGATTTGGCGATTATGGTAAAACCCCCCAATGAGCACACAACACACTCAGACCGGTCGATGTGGCGATCTTTGGGGGAGGCTCTTGTCCAGCAGTGAACTTTCTTTGGTTGTAACGACAAAATTATAGATGTATAGATACATTTTTGTTCTTACCTGTGCAACATAATCAGTACGGAGCTCTTGATCGTTTTAGACACTTTGTACCAACCGCTGTCGTAGAGTGCATCTGAGACACCTTCGCTCTGTAAGCAAGATGTCGACCACTTACACTGTTCCACATAAGGTAAACTGTATAGCAGTCTTGCGTCATTCGTATTAAACAGGTAGAGCAGTGTGGTTTACGGCCAAGAATAGACCACCCCCCTTCACCCATGGTGTCAAAGCGACTAAGGGCTGATATCAAGAGGATGAGCGTCGATATCCTCTCGTGTGCTAATAACGATATACAGTGATCATCAAACCACTAGCCAAGCTTGGTTGATTATGGCAAACAAACCGCTCATTGTAGTGATCATGTTCATTAGTGGAAGATTTCGGGCTGATGCGTGTGTGTATGTAGGTAGGGTTATTTTTCTAGCCTTTTTTAAAGGGGGATGAGTCAATAATAAGATGTATATAATAACACATAAATATATATCGATATATATATATATATATATATATATATATATACTTAATATTCCTATATATATATATATCCTGTGTAGTGGGTGCGTACAGTTACAGACATGAATTCCACATACAATACACCCAGACCCCGAACAACTACCTGCAGATCATACAAATATTTGTTCCGTGTGGGAATCAAACCCACGACCCGGAGCGCAGCAGCAGACTGTATCAGCCACTGCACCAAGCGTGCCGTCTTGCTTTGTATTTGCTTCATGATGTACATAATACTTACTTGCACTGCTCATTTTCTTTATTATTAAATGCACTCGTGCGTAGCCGGGGCGGGTCGCTAGTATATAAGGATAATTAAAACAAATGAAAAAATATGGACATGCTTTTGAATGATACGTACTTTATTAATAGTTCATTCTTCTTTAAGTTTTTCTTAGGTTAATTAACGCCCACGGGTGCGTAGATTGGGGAATCTGCGTGCCCACACCGAGCGACCCAAGAGAAGACGGTAGTACGCATGTGGTCCCCGCACTGCCGTGGGACGCTTTGGGGGATCCTTTACAATCCTCCCGGGGGGGTGACTACTTTACAGTCACCCTCTCCGAGGTGTGCCTATAGGCGTGGTACCAGTGGGCGGCTCTAGTGTGATCATACGAGGACCTGGAGCCTCCCTTAGGTGCCGAAGATGACCGCTCCAGTGGTTTTAGCCGGTAGGAGTCCGAGGGGTCCCTTCGCCGGGGCCTGGGGCGAAGGAAGTTCATGAAGAATTTCCGCTGGGCACCAATAAAAAAAAGAAGGTTAATCAACGCCCGTTTTCAGGGTACATTTTACGTTTACGATCGTAAGGTTATTTATTTTCCTAGCTCACTGCTATCAATAGGCCTCGCCATCCTTTCCAGTCTTGCACCACTCTCATCCAGTAGATTTTATGTGCCCATTTATGATATGTACTATATTCAATTCAGCCTTCTTACTAACACATGGGAATAATCGGCAGTACCTATCTATTTTATAAGTAGTTCAGGTACATGGTGCAGTAAGATTCTATTTAGTGTAGTTTATAAAGAAATAGTGTACTCGTATATCTATGTTTGTCACAGTAGGAATTATGCTATTACTTTATATGGGTTCATACAAATTCTTAGGTGTAATCTATAGCACCCGTCACCGCTACGTGGCGGGGGGCCTCAGGAGTCACGGGCGCCCATAGTGGGAACTTAGTACGCTCATTCCGAGCGACCCCCGGGGAAGAGAGCAGCTCGTGTTCATGTGTCGCCGTGTGCGCAGCGCAGTTCACAGAGGCTTCAGGATGTTAACAATATCTGTCAAGATGACCCCTTCGCTAGAGGAGGTGACCTGTGTCTATAGGCGTGGCACCAATGGGTGGTTTCAGAGCTTAATTTTTCGAGGTTCCGAAACCCTTCGGTGCCGAAGATGACCATCTATCTGGTCATCATCTATCTGGGTGGTTTTAGCCGGTAAGTAAACCTTTCACCCTTTTCTCCAGATGCGTTGGGCGTTTCCAACGCACTACAATAAGAAGGTACATACCTGGATATGGTTATTCGGAAAGGCTGGAACCACACAACTAAAACTAATTTACCACCAAAAGCTTGCATCTCTGAGCAGTATTTTGTCGATATCGTTTAAGGAAATTGAATAACGTGTAAACAAACTTACTTTCATACGGAGAGTGCTGTGCAAAGTGCAAGCTATATCAGAATACAGGCAACATGCATAATGCACTGACACCAATAAAGAGGTCAAAATAAATTTAAATTCAGAGACTTGCGTAATAAACCTTCGTGGAGTTATATTTATTCAGTTCCCTAGTCATTTATATCAATGCACCGGTACCATCCTATAAATAGTTATTATAACTACTCTTTGACTAGGACAGAAATGGCGAACATTTTGAAATTTTGCTAGTGTGCATAAAAAAATGTATCATGCCTCCCAGCGAGTAAGAAAAAGAGTGGCCAAAAAAGCCATTAATTTTTTTAAATCTTTGTCACACAAGTACTTAAACGCTTAGCTTGTACCTGTATTACTATCTTAAAGGATTAATAAGCTGAAGCGGCATTGGGCGGGGCACAAAGCTTAGCTCGTAGAACTAGCTGTTGGAGCAAAACGGTTCTCGAATGGAAACTACGCACCGCACAATGCAGCGTGTGTAGGACAATGCAGCCGGCTTCTAACGAGGTGGACAGACAACCTGGAGGTAGGTGGGAGTTGAACCATTAGGCAGTCATGCCATCAGATTCCGAGATGTGCCTAAAGGCGTGGCACCAGCAGGCGGCTCTAGTGTGATTGTACACAGAGCCTGGAGCCCTTTGGTGCCGAAGATGACTGCTCCGGTGGTTTTAGCCGGTAGGACGTCGGCATGCTCCTCCGTCCTTCCCTGGGGCGGAGGACGAACATTATGTAGCTTATTATTATTCTGTACAAGCTAAAAACGTAAATAATGTGCGATATTAATTAGTGAATACTAATCAATTGATAGTTTAGCGGGTATTAAACATGGCGTTTCAGTATTCGGACGCAAGGGACTCTGAACCGGAGATATGGGCAGCAGCACCCCTTTTATGGAACAGTAGACATACTGCGCTCACCGACCCTGTCCACCAAGCGTGGTAAATACTGGCAAAATCCCCCCAAATTAAGACAATTTAAAAACCCACCATGTAACCCGTTGAGTGGGAAATCTATGGGGGAGGCCTTTATTCAGCAGTGGGCTGCTGATATAATGATGATGATGATGTATCGCCGTGGAAAGTAAGTAAGTCAATGCGTCTTCTGTTGTTGCGCTTGGGTGCTAATTCATTCATATCAGGTTCAGGCTATGGTACCAGAATGCTTGTACGACACAGAGTTCAGTCTGAACCAAAATCATTAAGCGACGAACGGTTTCAATACGCGATTGTCATGCTATTAAAAAATAAAAAAACCGGAAATTATTCTAGCTTTACATTTTCGGAATAACAAACGGTAGCCTTTTCATCTTGCGGAATACCAGAATAGTCGCGGACGTATTGCCGACCTTTAGGGCAGACATACTCTTTTTTTAAAGGGGACATTTTGATTGTCTGCGTTATTCTTGGGGGCTGGGCTTCCAGTTCACTCAAAACGAAATAAAGTCCGAAACGCAACATTGCTACTTCATGTCCGTATGCTGTGACGGTGCGGTACTTCCCCGGCCAGCCAGCCCATTTGAGAGCTCTAGTCAACTGATAACCACAAGAAGCGAGCCTAGGCTTTTCCACTCAAAAAGTCTTCAGGCAGCTGTAATCAAATTTCTATTATCTTATATTCTTGTTTTCTCAAGCCCATGTGGAACTATATTGGAAATCAATATAGATAGCGAAGATGAACACCTCAATAAATACCTGTTACAATTAATATTAGGTTCGTTATCCCTGTGTTAAGCGATAATGGGGCCACATGTAATAAACAATGGATCTGATTTTGATCACACTGTTGTTTCTTGGAAATATTTTCGTAGTAAATATGTAATTCTATGTATGTTAAACTCTTAAGCCTTGACTAACTTATAAACTAGGACAAATGAATTCCCATTTAGTCTATACCTCATTAACTGTAGTAAAATGAGACACAATTAAAATATACACGGCTGCCGGCAATTGACTGGCAAGAGGTATAATAGACGGCACGCAGTCGCTGATACAGTCGGCTGCTGTGCTCTGGGTCATGCGTTCGATCCTCGCACGGAACAAATATTTGTATGATCTGCAGGTAGTTGTTCCGGGTCTGGGTGTATTGAATGTGGAATTCATGTCTGTAAAGGCACGGCAACGTTGATTAACAAAAAAATATTGAAATAGCAATTTGTCAGTACATGTTTTATTTTTCAAAATTTCCGCCTTCTGTTTCTACGAAGCTGACGCCATGAGGGAGAGCGACACACAGGACCGCCGTAGGCGAGGTTCCATAAGAGGGGGCCAAGAACTGACCCCTTTTTTTTTTTGTCAATTCTACATGAATTGGAGTGGAGGTAGGAGATGTCTCAGGAGATGACTCAGTCAAAATTGGTATGAATTCGTCATAATAAAAGCTACTTGAGCTAGTAAGATGTCGGAACCATTGCGGCCAAGTACTAGCGGGCTTCATGGAGAAGGGAGATCTCGTATGTAACGTACAAGACTCGTAGAAACTGAAACTGTCGCCGAAACTTGCATTTTGGGCGCTGAAACTGGCTGAAACCGAAACTGAAACTTTGGTTGGTCTCTATTAAAAACCAATAACTATATAGGTTAAGTTAGGATATGTTAAGGAGTTCTCGTTAGATACTGTATGGGCAGCCTTTATTGGTTAACATCATTTGTGAGTTCAGTATGAATTTGTTCTCATTATATTTTCCTTTGTCCGTTTATTTGTTAACTTAGTGAAATTATTTCCCATGTGATACGAATGATATTACATAACAAACAGAAAAATGTTTGGTATTTAAAAACCAAAAACTAACTTTAGTCAAAACTATTATTATATGACTTTTAATTTTTTTCGGCTGAAATATCTATACTCATTAAATTTTTAGACTTTTTCCTACAGAACCTGTACTACAGTCGGTATTGAGTGGATCTCAAGAACGGGAACATAAATTCCCATTGGCCAGATTAGTCAACCACCAATCGACCGCTGGGGAACATCGGCAATTTCTACTACTTGATTCATTCTAGTATCTACTGCGATCACCATCGTAGTGAAAACGAGACACAATTAAAAATATATTGTGTCTACACGGCTGCTGGCAATTGACACGCGAGAGGTTATTATTCTTATTCTAATTCTTATTGTTTTTCTGCGTGTCTTTTGATTTCAATTCGTACTCAATAATAACAATTTCGCCCTTAACTATTTAAGATTAATGTGAGTTGACGAGAGAGAGGGAGACAAGAAACTAGACCAATTAACAGTTGTCAGGAACGCATTCTATCGGCGGCCGCACTTTAGTTACATAAATATACTATTTTTTACGGCATTTGTTTTCAGAGGCAGTATGTAGGCAAGTGCCCTTAGTTGTATCAATATGACATGTAAATTATCCTAAACCTAATTTCTGAATAAATTATTCTATTATATTATATTATTATTCATTTAAATAATACTTACCTATGCTCGAATAAGGAAACCCGAGGGAAAATTGCAATCTCAATTTAGGAAATTCTCTTCTTTGGATTAATAGTAACTTAACCGATGTGTATTTAAAAGAAACGGGCTGGTTTTATTGGAACCTTTTAGGGTGCTTCGAATGAAATGAGCCATGAAAATTTACACGATCATCGTAGAGAAACTAGAGGTGGAAGTCATTATTCGTACCATGGAGTTGTACCCTGACTTGCGAGTTCACTGGTAAACGACTGAAAAATCATTTGGCGGAAAGCGTCCATCGGAAAGCAATCAATTCTTATTTGTTTATGTTTGTCCTTTTATATGGAACTATATAATATCTATCTAGCTGTTACCTGTGACTCCACTGTCGTCCGTGAGGAACCGTTGAATCCCTCAAAGAAATTTCATAAAGCAATTAAACATTACACTATATCCTATTTCACGACACAACCTACCTCTACGCCAAGTTTTATCAGAATTCCGTCCGCCGTTTGAGCGTGATGGAGCCTCAAACATTTAAACATATCTACAAACCTTTACATACATATTAGAATCTAGTAAGTATGATTAAAGAAAGAAAAGAAGAAATAAAACACATTTATTCAGCACAAACAAACTGTAAATAAATAAATAAAAACAAATGTACCCATTGGCATGATCATGCCGAAAGGGTTACCAACTCAGCATTTGCGGGGCATTAGGTACCCAGCCGTGTGGTGCCGGTTCAGAATACCACCACCCCATTTCCTCCCGTGGGTGTCGTAAAAGTCGACTATGGGATTAGCCGGAGGATGGGCAGCAGCTTCCTTCGATTACATTAACAAATCAACTGCGATTGCCAACCCGTCTGCCAAGCGTGGCGATTATGGCAAAACCCCCCAATGAGCCCACAACACACCCATATCGGTCCTTGTGGTGATCTTTGGGGGAGGCCTGTGTCCAGCAGTGGACTTCATTCGGCCGAAATGATGAGGTACCCAGCGCTGATTTTCAGTTGGCACCCCTGCAGTGACACATGGACGGAGGGAACGTAATATTAATAAAAATGTATAACCAATAAGGCAGTAGCAAATAACATGAAATAAATATAGGTACATATTAAAAAGTAAAACAGAATATTTAGAGGGTCCAAAATTTATACATATTGTGTGTAAAATTAAAAATAATTGTATTAAATTACGGTTGTATTTATTCGTATTTATACAAGGAAATCATTTTTAGAAGAAATAAAAATAATACATGTAACTAAAGTGCGGTCGCCGAGAGAGTGCGTTCCTAAAATCTGTTAATTGGTCTAGTTTCTTTTGAAGTTAAGCAACGCTTGGCGCAGTCAGCTTATAGAAGCGTGACTGAATAGTGACACGATAGACACGTAAAATCGCTGGTAGCGGTTGTTAAAAGAAAAGAAAGAATATACAATACATGTGCCGTACGGTGCCGGCTAAGAATAACCCCATCTCATCCGTGGGTGTAGTAAAAGACGATTATGGGATTAGGTGGAGGACGGGCAGCAGCGTCCTTCGAGTAGGTACATTTATAACACAACTACGGTTGCCAACCCGCCTGCCAAGCATGGCGATTATGGCAAAACCCCCCAAAAAGTACACAACACAAACCTATACCGGTCGTTGTGTGGTGTTTTTGGGGGACACTGCTGTCCAGCAGTAGACGATTTTCGGCTAAAATGATGATACAATACAAATAGTACTGAAGTTATATTTGGTTTCCAGGGAAGGCACATGTGCAGAAAAGAATTAACGCCACATCCCTAGTCCCTGCGATTTTTTTAATGAGAATTGTTAATAATTTATGGAAGATGATTTATATAGAGGCTAGGAACAAAAATGAGCCCAGAATTGAACCACATGGCACGCATATTTCTACTGGAGACCCTGAAAATGTTGTACCTATACCTACTTCTAGCTGTCTTTAAGAAAGGTAGGAGGACACAAACTCTAGAGCTCATCTACGATTTCCGTAGTGTCTCAATTTATAAATGAGTATATTGTGATCCATGCAATCGAAAGCCTTGGAAAGCTTACCTACCGAAGATACCAATAGCATCCCGTGAGCAAGAGCTCAAAGGCTTTAGAAGCCTGGAAGGCCAGGCTTCTAAAATATAAGCGAATTAACTAGTTTCGCACCCGTGTCTGTAGTCGATTTACTCTTTGTGACGCCAAACTGCCAATCGTTCCAAATTTTATTTGTGTTAAAATGTACCATCATTTGATCAAGCATAACCTTTTCAGAAACTTTACTGTACAAATATTGCGATTGTAAAAAAACTGCGTATTGACAAAGTATTCACCTACACTTTTCGATGATACATTAAAATAGGGTTTCGTAGGAAAACTCATTGGACAAGGGACGTTTACGGGCGCAAGTGGAGGTAGATACAAAAAAACAAAACGCGCTCATAGGTAAACGTAAGTTAGGTGCCTGCTAACTAAGGCGCCCATGTTTAATACGTCTGGGCCGCGGGTGTGCAGATTGGAGAATCTGTGTGCTCATACCGAGTTACGCGGACAGCGGCGCGCATGTGGTCATGTGCTGCGCACTACGCAGCACAGCGGAAGGCACGGCTTCGGGGGAATCCTTAGCAATCCCATCGAGATGTGCCTGGGTGGTGGCCTCTTTACAGTCGCCTCCGCTCCGCTAGAAGGGGTGACCCCTTTACAGTCATCGCCTCCAAGATGTCCCTAAAGGCACAGGCAAAACCAATGATCGGCGCCAGTGTGATTGTAGTCAAGATTCTGGAGGCTCCCTTCGTTATCGAAAATTACCACTAAGGTGGTTTGCGCCGGTAGATGTCCGCCTCCGCCCTTCTCAAGGGTGGAGGTAGTTCATGATATAGTTTCATCGAGTCAAATAAAAAAGGTATTAACTTAGATAACTTACTGATTCTAAAAGCCTCTGCCCATACCAGCACAGTAGCCATGTTTGTGATAAGGCAGTCGTCAGGAAAGACTTGTAAACCATCTCGTTCCATTTCTCCACAATCTGTAATCAATGACCTCAGAAATATTTTTAGGAGTATAAATACCTTATAATAAAACTATTTTAAACGGATTAAATCACGTGTATTATTGATTTTGTTTTTCTGACGTTTCGAACACTTTGCAGGGTTCGTGGTCGCAGGACGACTAAGGTGACAAGCGTCGTTACAGATTTAAAAAGTTATTTTAACTACCGTACAAAACTAATAAAAAGTCAATGATATTATACCATAGATATGTTACGTCCATATTAAATGGGGCACAAAACTCAGTCTCGCTGTATGTAGGTATAAAGCTATAAAACTACACACCTATGCTGTAAGAAAGAAGATACAAAAACTACGAGAGTAAAAGAGATAGCTATCTAAAACGACAACACGTGTAAGTACTAGATGTTTTTGTCGCACCTGTGGTAGAATATATGTGTTATCTCTTTTCTTTGCTTGGTCTGTGTTTTGTTCGAGAATATTATTCTATAGATAATTTGAATAGTATTTTTATTAATTTTTTTTATATAATTTGTTACTCACGTGTGGTATGAGATCCCTTACTCTTTATTTATTTTTGCTTGATAATTTGTGCATTTTCTATACGCACGACGGCATTGGTATTACTTAATTAATAAAACAATACAGACAGTGTGTGCTCGTTGTCCTGTCTTGGGCAAACTGATTGCGAGGTGCTACAATTGGGAGAGATGTGTGGCGGCGCCTTTAAATCGGCTGAGCGCGGTGTATGCTGTAAATTGCTCTCGTGACGTCTCATAGTAGGTACAAAAATGTGACACGCTTAATTTTCATAGAAATTGACTCACTTAAGATATCTAGTTTACTCTGTGTCTGTAGTTTTAATCCTTATTTATTAATTAAAATGAGTAAATATGTCATTTTCCATATTAAATAGAAATAGCACATAAGTATAATACTCACGACACAGCAGAAGCCACAGAAGCAAATAATGATGGAGCTATTGAAGAAATTGACGAGCAAAGCAAAGCTGAACATATTCTCTACATCGGCGGAAAGTCTGTAAAAAAGCAAAGAATGACATGTCATACCGTCACGAAATGTAGAGCTTATAACTGTTTGGCGGTTACCCTGCATATTGTTTTGTTGTACATTCGATCGTTGAGCTCCTTATTAGGGTTAAGCTGCACGATGACTGATTCTAGATTCCCAAGTGTCAGTCGATTATTTAAAAAAATTAGTGGTTTTGGGACTTTCTGCTAAAGACTAATTTAAAATTATGGTCTGGAATTTGAAACAGTAACGTTTGAATTTGTTCTGAGAGGCAGTCTTTTAAAATGGCATCATCTAGATTTATTGAAGGATGAAAGTATTTCATGAAACCTCCAAAATTTATCATGAATACTATCTACTATCTATTCTACCTACCGTGGATATCGTGGAAGACTTCGTGAAATGGGACAATTTAGAATTATAGAGGATGGTCCTCCTGTATTGTAACTACATACTCCGATCACCAACAAAAATGTCATGGTGTTAAGCGATCCCTTACGATATACATTTCTCTGTGTAGGTCATCGTTACCTGCGTACAATGTATACGTTGTTTTTCATTTTCATTTTTCTTTCAAAGCTGGGTAAGGGACCCGTTATCCTACATTCATATATGTAAACGACTTTACCCGGATGAAACAGTGCAGTGCAGAATAGATTTAACTCCAAATGATATTTGAATGGAATAGTGTGACCTAAATCGGGACTGACATATAACGTTAGGTCATTAACGGTTTTCGTGGCAATGTAATGTAACCGCCTTCTTTTGGAGAAATAATAGGTTGAAAAAAAAAAGGTTTCCTTTTTGGATACTTTTTAAAACAACTTAATTTATCGTTTTCTCCTATATTGATTGAACGTTTTTAGTGTGAAGAATTGGGATGGGTTTCTTAAAACAATTAGTTTGTCAATGGCATACCGTCGCCTCATAGTGAAAACCTTGGGAATGCAATTGCGGTTATTTTGATAAATTTTTGGATACAAAATCTACGTTGAAAAGCAACGTACGCCCCTAGTTGCATCCGTAAATATCAAAGACTCATAAATGTACAAGCTTTGGAAATACAATTGGTGAAGGTGCAGTTTTCTCTTTCTCCTGCAATTCGTTTGTCAATGACACACCTACCCACATTACTGCATATTTATTTGGAAACCAGTTGGTTTGCCAAAGGCATACATTTCCTTCAACCTGTGTAGTAATTTGACATTAATTCGGAATTCCAGGTTAATTCGTTTCTGTGTGAAAAATACTGTTTTAATTGGCGTCCATTGATTCAATGCCCACCGCTACTGACATGACTACAAAAACTGCAGATACAATTAACCTTAATCCTATATCATCCGGACGTCTAAAAATTAGGGATAAAGCAGAATAGAGATGTAAGTAACTACTTAGTAACAATACTTTCTCGAGCACTGCCTTTGAGTATCTAAGCATTTTGGAAGATATAGTCACTGAGTACCTAGTTAGTTTTTTTACGCCGTATTCGTATTTTCACATACATTCGCCCTAAAATACCTCTTCCAGTTACACCATATTTATAGGTGCGTTAATGTTAAACTATACATTACCTGACGAGAGCACGGTGTCTCACAATAATCTCGGAGAGGTCCCTTTGGTGTTTTTCTTGCCACTGTTTGTCATCAAAGGTGTCTATAATTTCTTTATGATCTTGCGCATACCCTTTGCAGTATTCTCCTAAAATATAAAAGCTTGTGTGGCTTATTTCGACCTTTATCTAAACACAGCTGGAGATTGGGTTGCCTCGCCATCATTCATTGCTGATTTTTAATACTACTTAGGCTGCTTTAATATTCTTTCAGACTTAGGTACCTTGTAGATGGAAAGGTAAGATTATCCATCCCAGAGGCTCGACTGATAGACAATAAGCTAAGTACTTTAAACAATGACGTCAATGTATATAGATTTGCTATAAGGAAAAAAGGTTTGTCCAATTAATAAAAAAAATTGAACCAGGGTTTTCGAAATTTGAACGCACTTGTGATATGAACTAATTGAACAGACTTTGTATTCGGAACAGTTAAGCAATACATCGAAATCGTCGACTTTAAAACGTGAACTTACAGTGTGTTATAGTTTTCTACAGTTGGACAAAGGCTTTCTCTTATACTAAGCAGATACTTACTAACCTAACATTTATTAAGAGTAACATAAAAGCCTCGATAAACTAATGTATTGACTACAAACGCTAGACGTAGAAAATAGTAAACAGATTTTGTTCATAGTACTTAGAGTGTTATGCCGATATATATCGAAACCGTTTGTCTATCTCCTAAAAGCTATCAAATGGGATTTCGGAAGAGGAAACTGTCTAATATAAACAGTCGAAAGTTTGATTAATTCGAAAATCTATCCAGAAGGGAGAGTCTCGCATCTGTAAATCAAACTGCTGAAAGGCGTTCATGAATGCTTTTCTATTAACAAGATTATTTTAGCTGGATTGTTTGGCTGCGGTTTTCTTTTTCACTGCGAGCCCATTTGACCGAATATCGAGGCAAATCACAATAAATTCTTACAGTGGATACTTTTGTAATGCCAGTCTAATAATAACGGCACGGTGGGTTCAGATCATACAAATATTTGTTCCGTGCGGGAATCGAACCCGCGACCCAGAGCGCTGCAGTCGACTGTATCAACCACTGCACCAACCGTGCCGTCAAAATGACGGCGACATGCCGTATAAGACAATTGGCTCACAACGATCAACATGCGACATGCCGTATTAGACAATTGGCTCACAACGATCAATATGCGACATGCCGTATTAGACAATTGGCTCGATCAACGGTCGGTCAGTGGAAGTTGGAATGGGTCAAGGTATGATGGCTGGTTTCGAGTTTGCCTATGTTTCCTGCCTACCTTGGAGGAGCGTGATACTGCCAAGTGGTACCTTATCTCAAACACTTCTTGTGTTTGAGATAAGGTATGTGTTTCGGTTGGCCAAAACCCGCAAGGGCTTGGATTATGGTGCGGGGCAGAGTCGAAGCGGCGTGTGAACCATCCTTTCATAAACTGCTTGATAGTCTGCAGTTTCTAATCTATATGGATTAAGTTCTGAAGATTCTGTGGAGGCTATGACGCATCCCATCTGACATGAAATACTTTCTTAATATAATATTTTTTCCATATACAATTAATACATAATTAGCCAATTACTGTCTAACTGCAGTTGAGGACGGGCCTTTTCTCACGATGAGAAAGGTTAGGCCTTAGTCTATCACGCTGGCCTAATTCCAGTTGGCGGACTATACACACCATTGAGAACATTTTCAAGCCCTTTAGGTGTACAGGCTTCCTCACGATGTTTTCGTTCAACGCTGATGCAAGTGATAATCAAATTCTGATCTGATGAGTCCGAAAAGTCAGAGGTGACGCCCGGGATCAAACTTAGACCATACATACGAAACATAGAATGAATGGTACCTACAGAGTATTACGGACCTTCGTTTCTTTTGACAGCCAGGGAAACATAAGGTCTAATATTTAGAGGTTGTTTAAATAACAATGCAAATGAACAATAGTTATCAAGCGACAGGTACGTACAGAAATGAATTTGTGATTTTTATCTACATCAAAAACTGCTTAAGATATACTTATATTACTACTTGAATTGTAGTGTTAACACCAAGAATATGTTCACTGAGAGTCCACCCTTCAGTAGGTACCACAATATACTCAATATTCGTACGGCTTCCGCAGGTATCTTATACAGAGCGTAAGGTTGCCTTTTAATCAAGCTAAGGGGTGTACTAATACTTCAAACGGCAACCTCTTCTCTTCCAATAAAAGCAGTTTGCATTAGAAACACTGGTTAATAGCAAGCTTCTGATCTTTAAATTTTGTGGTTTGCTTCTCGTTCGCGTGTCGCGTTGAATACGTGTTGCGGCTATAATAGCTTGCTTTTATTAATATTCATAAAATTTTATTTAATTATTCTTGCTGTACTTATAATATAATTAACTGTACCTCAATATATCTCACGGAATAGAGATTATTTCGAGGCCAGGCCGTGTTGTGTGGATGGATGCAATTATTTGGAAACAGTGCTCAAAATACCTTTAATGTAAACGGAAGAAATGTACTTCCATTGTTGTTTATATTCTATTTTTTAATAACAAGAATATAAACAATTTCGAATTAATCTTTAGTGAAAACATAAATTTTTTCTGGCGCCAGTATAACAAAATAGCAATCTAGCAGAACTAAAATCATTAATTTCTTTTAACGTAGTTACGGGTACATATTAGAACGTCGAAAATTAAAATACCTACGAGTAAAATGTCAATGTTCAAAACATCGAAAACTTAAATATCGATCGTATCGATTTATCGAAAATTGTTAAACCTAAGCTTAAAATGTCTAAGACTGAAATGCCGAGTGATTAAAATATTTAATGATTATAAAGGTCCATAGTCATTATACCTAAGTTCAATACATTCGCAAACGACAGTCGTTACAGGGCTGAAAAAAATAACCACGAAGGCCAAGGCGGGAGCGAAGCGCAGCGGAGCGGCCTTCTATCCTAAATTATCCGAGTCGGATCCGCCCTAGACGATTGAACGGCGATATCCTTGGCCTTCGTGGTTATATTTGTACTTCGACATTTAGGTCTTCGATGGCACTTTTGTAGATAATTAGATTTTAGATATATTGGACGTAGGTTATCTAACCATTCAACAATATAAACTATCGTTATTTTAATTTTCGGTTTAATGGTCGTTCGATATTTAAGTTTTAGGTGTTTTGAACACTGGCAACTGACATTTTACCCGTAGGTATTTTAATTTTCGACGTTCAAATCTGTACCCGTAGTTACCTGTACTCGTAATTAGGCACAGCACGCCCTTATTACAACAGACATAGGATAAATATTGCTGAACTCTTTAGTAGGCATCATAAACAATAATAAGTGTTTCAAACTCCTGGGAGTTTGCAGTATCTTCTTAATTACTTCTTACTTCTGAAAGGTAAGTAAATAAAAGGCGAAGGGTAACCCTCTGATTCATAAAAAGATAAATCGTTGTATCTCGTTCATGTTTCGTTTTGGAAGACAAGGACAACATTCTTAATTCTTTATTGCACACAATATTTACAGATTATAAAACAATACAACAGAAATAGGTAGTTGATGTATAGGTGAGCTTAACTCAATATTGAGTTAAGCTCGCCTATACATATATACGCCTCTTGCAGCAAACCTTTGAGTGATAGAGTAATGTTATACGAGAATGAAGCATGACTAAACATATCGTAACTAAACTAGGTTTGACCCTCACAACAATGATTATCATAGGTTTGAACAACGTTTTAACTATTTATTAATACTCGTAAAGGGATAGATTACTATGTCACAGTTCATTTAGGTCAGGGATTCCCAAACTATTTTGGGCAAGAGACCCCTTTTCCAAAATGAACTGATACCTCAGCCAAATAACTTTAAAAATCCTATCTCTAGTTTTTTTCCTATTGATACAAAATACCTACCAATTCCTAATCCTCTTTTTCCTACTAAAATATTAGTCATTCTTATAACAAGTACAACAACACGTAACACAACTTATACAGTATCACGAAAGTTTCAAATATGAACTTGTGTTAGTAAGGGTAGAGTTTTAGACCTCGTCGACGGCCAAAATTAGTTTTCATTTATGTCGACCCCTGGGAAACCGATATCGTCCCCAAGGGACTTTGGGAATCCATGATTTAGGTTGTGGTAAACATGGCCTGTATGCCAAAAATACTGCTCTTCATCCCGTTGGCATTTGGCATACCACAATTTGGCCTTTAAACCCTGGTGAATACAATCAGTAAATACAAGGGGTATTTGAAGATGAGGTTATATATATTATTTAGTTGTGGACTGAGAAATGGAGAGCGGCTAATTAGATACAATAATTATACTTACCTAGAGGATACGTCTCTACCAATTGCTTGTCCAAGGGCACGTAGACAAGCCTACGTATCCGGACGGAGAGCAGGTCGAATTGTGTCGTTATATGACTCAGGAATATGCAGAACAACAGGTCTCCACACAACATGAACCATATTGTTATTAGACCTAATTAATAACAAAATAATTATTATACACAAATTCACGATTTGTATCAAAATTGGGGCTGCAACCATCGTTTTTTAATAATAAGAGATCCTAAATTATTTATTTATCTATAACAACTATCATTACATGATATTCCCAATGCGGTAGTGTGGTCCTTAATTATGAAAAACATAACACATATAATGTAATTTTGTTGTGAATTCATTCAGAGAGCAGGAAAACAAATCAATTCTCTCAGCAACGTCATTTAGTGTGTGCAAGGCGCATATATATGAGACAATATTTAAGACGCTTTCAACTATATCAGACGTCCGTTATCCTACAATTTCAGTTGGAAAACGGCGACTGCAAAAGTTCTGTAACAAATATTCACGGGTAAAAACAGGCACCCTCTCAGACATGTGCCTATAAGCATGGCACCAGTGGGCGGCTCTATTGTGAGCACACGAGGACCTGGGTACCTTAGGAGCCAAAGATGACCACTCCAGTGGTTTTAGCCGCTAGGAGTCCGGCATACCCCTTCCCCGGTGCGAAGGAAGTTTATGTAGAAATTTTACTGGACACCAATAAAAAAATTAAAAACGACCCTTAGGTGGAGGGGCTTACCAGCCTATTACCGGCTAAACCCCCACGGTATTCCTTCCACTTACCCATGGCTGGGGGTGAGGTGTTCGCCTTGTAAGCATTGGACCACACCCCTGGTAGGTATCAAACCCTCACATGGACTGACGGGTCTCCACAGTAATGACAATCCGGGCGTCTCTTCTCAGTCTATGTGAAATGTATACTTCCCAAAACACCCATGGTCCGAGAGAATCTGTATCAGCCGGAAGGCGAGGCCTGCCGCTTCTCCAGCAATCTCAAGAGGTACTGGCCGTTCGCCTCGACTTAGCGCCACTTGCTTCTAGATCCCAGGGCGGCGATCCGGCAAGGAGGCTTCCCGCCTCATAGGAGACCGTACGGTATACCCTTATCACCCTGAAGGCTATCGCTCGCTGCGGTTTTCGCAATACAGCGATATTGAGGGGCCCTCAGGGAGTGCGCCCACACTGCGACATGGAGAGCCCCTGGCAGAAGGCATTGCCACCCCCAAATTGGGCAGCAGCCGCGAAAGTGCAGCCGTGGCCACCGTAAGTTTGGGGGCTAGCCGCCGGAAATACTGCACCTACGACGAATCCGAGGTATTTCATCGTCGACTTGATGCTGATGCGAACGCCTCCCACCACAATATGGGATCTCGAGGGTGGTGCGCGCCGCCTATGAAAACACGGCCTCCGACTTGGTGAGAGCCACATTGGGCCTCAACAGCCGGATCCTTGCAGCGACTAGTGCAGCGCCGATCGTTGACTACATGGCAGCGCTCTGGAACCTTCTTCCCCGCGCTGTCACCAGCGTATCATCGGTGTAACGGATTACGCCGATGCCGGCGGGGATCACACCACGGAGCGCCCAATCATATCTGGTATTTCAAAGGAGCGTCCCCAAGACGGGAGTGAGAGGTCACCGACTTCAACTGAGTGCGTTGTATGTGTCCGCAGTGGTGACAACCGGGCATCTGTTCTCAGCCTATACGACATATATACTCCCCGAAACGCCCCCAATGATGAGTCTTACCGCCGGTATCGTGGCGTGAAGTGAAATCTAAGAGTGAATTATACGGTGCGGATCATGATAAAAAAATCACGCCCCCTGCGTTGAGACTTTAGTGGGTTTATTAGAGAAAACGTTAAGTTAGAAAAAAAGTTCCTTATTTCAATCATTAATTATATAATTAATAAAATGGAGTAGTAACTCTCGTAATGCAAATTGTTTCTTTTTTAATTGTAACCGATAGGTCTCTCTGAGCATTATTTTACTTAAATACAGTAAAATATCTCTATGCATCAATTAGTTTTCGAGTAAAAAATAAAATTGCCCTCGTAACACGGAATAATTAATCTAAACACGCATGACATTATTAAATTAATTAATCATAAAATTGTAAATGTGTGAGCATCATTTAGCCATTAATGTTATATATTTAGTACCTATACTTTACCTTTTGCCTGGTAGTATTGGTCTGTCATGCTCACTAAAATGTCTTGTTGGCGGTGGCGTTGTGTATCGGGTCGTTCGGTTCCCTACAATATGGTTGAGCTAAGGGATTCTGATGCATGCGTTATGCTCGTGAACGGTTGCCGTCTGTTGGGACTGGTCAGCCGTTAACCGCCATGGCAAATAATAATTTTATTACAGTAGTATGTTTTTTTATACATTAACCTACATAATGCTCGTTATATGTTTTACCATAATTTGTATCAATCAACATGTAATCTCCATTATTTTAAAAGAGTATCCATGGAGTTTCTTGCCGGCTCTTCTCCATAGATTAAATATTTGGAACCGTGCAACTTAGATTCTGACGTTTCATAAGTGCCAATATTTGGTTTAGTTGAAATAAAAATATTTGACTATGACTTTAAAGAAATCTGTTGACCTTATATGATAATGATGATAACATGATCGCATTTTTTTGGTTTTCATTTGTGGCATTCGGACTCTTACCGGCTAAATCACCGGAGCAGTCACCTTCGGCACTGAAGGGGGGCTCCAGGTCCTCGATACAATCACATTAGAGCCACCTATTGATGTCCCGTCTTTAGGTCCAATCAGAGGGGATGACAGTAAAGCGGTCACCCACTCTAGCGGTGGGGAGGCGACTATAAAGAGGCCGTATTCCAAGGTTTGTTTTATTTATACTTTAATTACAACGGTCTTGGACCAATTACAATAATTAAAGATAGAAGACATAGGTAAAAAGATTATATTTATACGCGCAATTGACACATACGACTTAAAACTAGACTTTCTACAGCATACAGTACTAACATCAATGATATTATATACTAACGTCTTATCTTAAACATACCAGAAAGAATAATTATTGGTAGCATTGATTTTGAAACAACTGTCAGTCCGTGAGAATCCAGTCTGCAATATCCAGTTTAAACATTCAGTTTAATATGTTCAAATGGTTATATTTATTCCATATCGGACACCACAGACTAGATTCTGACATCATGTATTATCTGTGGTTGCGATTGCTTGATCCAATATAAAATACGTAGGCAATAGGTACCCCATATATCTTTAACGTCCGAAATTAATAATCAATCTAATCCAAAATCTTCAGATTTAAGATTTTGAACTTCATCTGTTGTTGTGTTACGATCACACTATTTAACTCAAAAAAATACATCTGTAATCAGAAATCCAAAGGTTTTGGATAAGATCGATTAAAAATTTCGCCCGTAAGTAGTCTATGCAACCAAACAACAACAAATAGGTAGGTACAATAAATAAAGTACAAATAAAATTATGATGTCTGAAGATGTGCGTCGCATGTGCGCAGAAATATAGGTAATTGATCAGGATAATGCTGTGGCTTCGAATAAACCTAATGCCAGCAGTAGGGCAGGGGTAAAGATAAGAGTTAGGATTAACATGAAATGGTTATTGACAATAATGTACTACTTTATTAACCGCCGATTGGAACAACAATATTTTTTTATTGGTTTGCTATATTTCGTTTTATTCATTTGAATTGTATAAATAATTAGCAGGCCCGTAGACGTTTTCTCGCCCTTTGTACTCTGTACCCAAAAGTGTAAAAGGACGTAGTTTATAACTTTTCTTAAAACACCTTAAATATCAAATTACAACAAATTTATTTTACGAACGTAGTTCAACTGAGTCGTGGCTTTATTCTAAATCGTCACTCAGTTATAGGTCTACACATGAGCAGAGATTTGAACTGTGATCAGGTGAGTGTGGTCCGGATAGCGCTTGAGCACAGTTTTTCATGTATGTTGTTTCTTGCGCATTGATTTTTGGTTATATTGTTGTTGGATAGAAACTGTTTTTATAAGTGTCTCTGCAATGATATTATATATTAATGTATCTGTAAAATGTCATTGAATGGAAGTATATATTTATCACAAAATGGATATTTTTGGAGAAGTTGACTATTACAATTATTTATTTAACGATCATTCGAAAAGAAGTTTAGTCTTTAGTGTTCCTCTCAGATGTTTATGAGATGTACAGGACTTTTAATAAAATTATACTTTTTTTAAATGAGGTAGTTTCATGTTTCCCCGTTATGTGGTGAAAAACGTCATACTTTCTTTTCTTTAACTTTCTGGAGAATCCCCCACGATTTCGCTACAGGTTATTATGTTAATATGTACATCAAATTAATTAAACGATATTTATTTATCATCATAACATCTGTTCATGTGTTCAATGACAATAGGCGCCAACGTCCACACAAGTTCCTTTATAGTTTATACTTCAACAACACTCATCTCGTGAAAGCATATAAAAACATATTACAAAGGTACCTAGTATGTAAAATAACTCTTTTAAAAATGAACCTTGTATGTAAAGTGTACTTTCTGAATATTTATATTTCTTAAATAATACGGTTTTTGAGGTACATTTCAATATTTCTTATTCTGAGCAGATCGGAACAAAGTTGGTAATGGATATAAATCATAATCGAAAACAGGCTGATGCATAGACAATGAGTAATATGTACTTGAAGCGTGATATGAATCTCGTCTCAGCTGAGATGAGATTGATTACCGTTCTGGAATATGACCGATACTCAAGTACAGATTCTATACTTAAACAGTGATCAGGTGAATAAAGATCAAACTGGACTTGAGGATCGTTCTGTAATACGGACCTTAGTATATAGTATATAATAATAAGTTAATAACGCATAGAAACCACAGCTAGAACAAAACACGAGCGTTATCGTGTGTCAACAGCATTTTTTTTGTGTGCGTTAACCGAATGTGTCTACGCTCCTCAAACGCACACTAATATAGTTTTTGGTGCTGCCTTCACCGCGCTGTTACGGTTGCTCGATTAAATCCAAAACTAGTATTTTATGTTATCGGGAATTTCATCAAATAAAGATTTAATACTAAACATCTTAACGTAAGTAACATAAATATGGATTTTAAAATAAATATAAACATTTACAAATCAAATGATGACAGAAGGGATGTCATTCAATATATTTAGATGTGTTTATAGCAGAGATGGGCAAAAAGTCATCTAATTAACAATTACTTATCTAATTGGTAATCTAATTACTTTGTAACAGATTATTTAAGTAATTGGTTATCACAATTACCTGGTGTACAAGACTGAGCATGTCTGAACAAGTCTGAACAAGTCTGAACAAGTCTGAACAAGTCTGAACAAGTCTGAACAAGTCTGAACAAGACTGAACAAGACTAAACAAGACTGAACAAGGAGTTAGGTACTCTGTGGTAGTTACTTTAGCTGCGCGCTTACTGGCTCAGCGTCGGGCCAGGGGTGGATCAAGGATTTTAGTATGGGCGGGCCTCGGGTCTCTTTTCAAGATTTTCAGAGATTATTGTTGTTATTAGGTCTAAGGTCAACTGCATTCCAGAGTTTTAAGTGGGAGGGAGAGCTGAGCCCAATGGATCCGCCCTTGAATCACAAGGATACTTGGTTTATGGTTAATTAGCTATTAAAAACAATTACTGGGAAAAATAATTTTGGATTATAGCAGCCCTGAAGCGTATCAATTAGCGTAGGTATATGAAAAATAAACAAAAAAGTTCGTCTAAATAAATCGCAAGAACAAAATTGAAAACATTGTGGGTGTTTTTTTCCTCACAACTAGCATCACTGTACATTGATAGCTTAGGTTATTAGATTTTTTGTTTAATGATCCATTTACGTAAAGATAAATAAATGTAAACCATAGACTATACACTTGATACTGACAATGTAAACTTACTTGTGAAATGTAATTTGATCCCATTTTTTTTTGTTTTCCGGATGTGCTAGAACATTTTTTTACAGTACAAATGGTAATTGTTATTAAATACTAGCTGGGACCCGCGGTTTCACCCGCCATTTAATTTAAAAGAAATGGGATTATTTATATGTAATTTAGAGTATTTCAGCATAGACACTTGACATAGAGTATGTATATATATTGGATTTCAAGGGTTTGAATTTTTTTGCGTGGAACCCTAAATATGTTTTCAAAATAAAATTAGCCTAAGTTATTCCTTATAACATCAGATATCTGCCAGTGAAAGTCCCGTCGAAATCGGTCCAGCCGTTTCGGAGTTTACCCGGAACAAACAGACAGCTAGACAACAAATTTAAAAATTGTTTTTTTGTTATATGTATCGTATATTTAACCGTATATTACATATGCATTTAGTAAAAAGCTGTTATTTAGACATTACAAACAGACACTCCAATTTTATTTATTTGTATAGATATTTGTAGTTGTAGGGACGATCTGCTTCTCGGGATATGCTTACCTTGTGGAGTTGATCATTAATTACGATGTTCGTGAGATATCCGTTGGTGAACGCGAACACGATCATAATAATGATCTCTCAAAAAGCGGTCATAAAATTTAAGATCTCAAATTGAGACCACTATCAAACCATTATTATTAGTATGAATTATTTATTTTATATTCATACAATCTCTCTATCTCACTCGAATATTTTTACCAACATTCTGATCCAAACCAAATTGGCGTGTGTGAATGAAAGACCGAGTCGAACTAGCGTCGGACATTCAGTAACGACCGAATCGTGGTTGGGTGCCGACTGCCGACACAATCGCACATCGCGCGCGCCTTTTTTCAATATGGGATCTGACTTACTGAGAGACAGACTAGGTAGAGAGATACTTACTGAACGCCAAGTTTTAGCAGAGCTTTTAGGACTTTATAGAGATTCACCGTGTTTATGGGATACTTCTCATGAACTTTACAGTAATAGAGAAGCTCGCCTTCACGCGTACGAATCTCTTTTAGTTTGCTATGTAAAATGTGAACAGAGCAACAATAAGTGATCTCAAAAAGAAATTAGAAAATATGCGAACAGCATACAAGCGGGAGAAAAAAAAGGTGGGTAAAATTTACATAACAGGTTATAAGTTAAGGTCTACGTTTACTTTGATATAGTTGATACTCAGTAATGTTTATAATCGCAATTCCATTTCCATAATATTTAGGCGCAAAACTGCAAACGTCATTTTGATATTGACATTTGACATTAATGATTAGACTGTTTTTTTTTCCATTTATTATGGGCATTGGACGAACCATCAACCCAACGAAAGATTTACAAACTCATAACAGTTTCATATCAAAGGTAACAGAGTATTTATTTATTTAAAGACTGACATTAGGGGTAGTGCTGCCACCTCTTTAAATATAAATAATTATAATAATAGTATTTTATAAAGTTGGTTTAATTAAAGTTAATCAATATTAGAAAAACATCGATTCAAAATGTACGTTAAATATCGAATGAAAGACAGCGATGTCCAAAAACATCGATGTTTTGAGTGGCAAAATTATCAATTTATTAAATGTATTCATTAAGCTACAAATTAGAAAAAAAAACCTAGCATTCCCAAAGTTCGTGGAACCACTAAATTACTTTGTCAGAAGTTTTCCTTTTAATCTGTTTCTTTGTTGATACAGATATTGACCAGCTATAGTAAAAAGCCGTTCCGAAGCTGTCGAAGTCACTGCGCAGGCACAAATGTTTGATAGTTGCTTACTTCCAAAATGTGAATAAATTAACTACAGTTTGATTCCAATTAGTAACCGCTTTAGTCGATGGAGGAACGGAACTTTCCTGGAAGTGGGTACTTACAAAACGACCCTTCTCCTATGAATAATAAGCTAGAACGTATGCGCTGTTATATACACATGAATAATGCATGTGTATACACGTACGAAAATACGAATGTGTAGCATTGGGTGAGTGACAGCGTAGCTCGTAGTGGAGATGAAAATGAGGGGAAGTGGCCATTTTTTGGGTGGGTACTAATTGGAATTCGACTGTAGTGGAATTTAGAAACACCGATCTTCCGATGTTATTCTCATACCATCGATGTATCGATGTTTTAGACGACTTAACATCGATGATTTCCCGCTTAACATGGATGTTTCCCACATATCATCAATGTTTCTCGAACATCGATGAATATCGTACATCCCTACTTTTTTTTAAACGTTAGGTATGTTTTATTGGCGGCATAATTTAATTTTTCATGGTAATAACCATATAAAAAAAATATACTATATGGTTTCCATATGCAAGCTGATGTCATGCCTGATGATGATGATGATGAAGTGGTGTAATATTTTTATCGACACAGTCCTTATTTCATTAATAGCTCTTGTTCTTTTAGATCACAGAGTAGAGTTCTTAGATTATAGCTTCTGTAGTCACACATTGACCTACATTTTTCTCGGTATATGTTTTACAATATTTTGTACAACATTGTATTCTCCACGAGATCATCTATTTGGAACCGTGCAACTAAGATTCTGACGTTTCATAAGTTGCCAATATTTGGTTTATTTGAAATAAAATACTTTGATATATTCGACAACTTCGGCAATGTCAAGTTTAAGGTAACTTCGTACGGTGTTTATATTATTGAATCTTTAAAATATTTTTCAAAAATGATAAAAATCTAGAAAATATGTGGGCAACGTCGTACGGTTTTCAATTGTTTTTCTTGTATTCCATTATTAGCTCAATAAGAGTTAACTTAATACATGACAGGCGAAATGGTGGTGATATAAGTGATAACTCCACAGAACTAGAAGCTATAAATCAAGAGGGATGTTGAAGTTGAGTTATTATAATTTCCATAACACGGTGAACTGTTTTTTTTTAACAATATGTTTTCTGTGTATCAGGTGGAAAGAGACATAGCTGAGGGTGCAGATAATGTTCATGTACCAACCTTGTGGTACTACCCATATTTAAGTTTTTTAGACGAAGATGTTGATCCTATTGCTGTGGAGTCAGAATATTGCAACGAAAGTGACATTAAGAGCGAAGTAAGTGGCATAATGAGGTGGTATTTTAATTAATAGTTATTATTTTCTTATTTCATATCAAATCAGCCATACAACATCCACTACTGAACAAAGGCCTCCTTCATAGATTGCCACAGCTGTGTCATTATATTGAGGGGAATTTGCCAGTACTCACCACGCTGGGCAGGCGGGTTGGTGAGTGCAGAATGGCTACTGTTGACAGAAAGGAATGGAGTTGTGCTATATTCTTAATCCGGACACCACACGGATTGTAATTATTTCATAATGAAACAATATTCACAAATATTCTGAAAACAATATTATTCATTAAAATTTTCAGGTTATGTTATATTTGTTATATTTGTAGATAATAAATCTTGCTTAATGCAAGATTTATTATCAAAATATGAAGATATCACTTACAATATTGTCTAAATTTTAAAAGTTTTGTACAAATTAAGGCTCCAAGCTCAAGAAGTGAGTACTCAATATTTCTTTTATTATGACAGGGCTTGGTTGGCGCAGTGGCTAAGCGATTGGCTTTCTGCATGTGGAGGAGGTTTGATCCCCACAGGGAACAAAGATTTGTAAGATCTACTATCTGTTATATCGGATCTGAGTGTTTGTACATGTTGAGATTTATGTCTGTAAACTGTACCCATGACACAGTAGAAAATATAGTGTCAGGATTAGTGTAAAAGAAAAAATTGTGGTAAAATAAGAAGTTTATTATATCGTCAGGTCAATTTGTCTATTGCTCTATATGCTTGGTTTGTTATCTCAGAAATGTGATAGTAACTTTAACTTTCCAGCTGTACTATTAAAAAAAGTATCCTAAATGTTAGCTGTAGCTAGTAAAATAAAAAATCAAAACATTTCTTAGATAATATAGCTATAAATAGTTTTTTTTAAATATATATTATTTCATCTTGAAATCAGTCTTTGGACTATGAGCAGATGAGATATAGGCAAGATGGTGTGTAGGGTGCTAAGTTACTCCAAGTGGAGCCCCACCCTTACATTTTTAATCAACTGTCTGGGTGACCATTCCCGTCAGAGATCAAAGTTGTCTCGTCGTTTCTTCAGGCGACGATATGTTTCAGGAATGGTCAGCTGACCTGCAAGTTGATTTGGATGTTCTTGAAGTTGTAACCTATAACTGGAGTAATAGCAGTTGATCACTTCTTTAACCATTGGCAGGTTAAGTATTTCGTAGATATCCTTTGTTTTAATGAACCATGGCGTGTTAGATATTTGCCTTAGGATATAGTTTTGTGCCCTTTGTATTATCATTATATTTGAGCTACAGGCTGCGCCCTATAGTTCCATACCGTAAGTCCAAATTGGCTTTAGCATTACTTTGTATATTAGGATCTTGTTTTAGACTATGATTTCGGGACTTTTCGCGCACAGATAAATCAAATCAATATTTTGACTAATAGTAATGTCTTAGATTTTCGCGATTATTACACATTATAATAAAACACTTTTATTATAATGTGTAATAATCGCTTAGTCATCCTGCGACCACGAATGCTGCAAAGTATTCGAAACGTCAGGAAAATCAAAAATCAAAATATACGCGATAGAATCCGTTTAAAAGTGTTTTATTATAATTTTGACTAATCTCAACTTTCGGCCAAGTTGCATTGACCGTGGTCACAAGAAGACTCGAGAAGAATGTTGTTGTCAATTGCAAGTTTTGAGTTCCTACCCAGTAACCAATAGAGCCTTTGTACTTTAGGTTAATCTGATCTCTTTTAGTTTGCACATGTTTCTTCCAGGTAAGTCTGCAGTCTAAATGCATTCCCAAGTATTTAACAGAATTTTGGTGAGGAAGTTGAATACCATTTAATGTTACTGGGGGCAGTCCTCTTTGCATTACCACTAGCTGCAATTCTCCATTTGGCCATCCATTTCTCCATTTTTTGACGACCACTTTGTAGGAGTTGAGATGAATGGGCCGCGCTTGGGTTCGAGACAAGCAAGGCTGTGTCATTTGCAAAAGTCGCGACTGTAATCTCTTGGCTATGTGGTAGGTCAGATGTATACAAATGTATCAGCCTTGTCCTGTGGGGTTTTACCCAGTTTCCGTCACTTATCCGGAGTGGAGCTTTGTGGAGCAATGGCCGATTATAGTTTTTGCATGCTCTCCATAATGAATAGTTTGTGTGTTTTGTGGGTGTTAGACCTTCCAAGTAGGTCTCTAGGGCGACTTTATTGGCCTCCGATATAAGGATTTTCAGTTGTTTGGCAACTTTATTTAACTCTCTTTTGTCACTAGAATGTCTACTACTGTGCCATATACGACGCAGTCTACGCTTTTCTAGTATGTTAGACCGTATGGTCTCGGAGTATACTTTGGGTTGTTGCTGATGCTCAATAGCTACCAGAGTACAAAGCCAACAGCTTTGTTGAATCGTGGTGGTTATAATTCTGGTAGCATCATCAATGTCGGTCTCTGATTATAAGGCTATTTTAAGTTCAAGTCTCGCTTCAATTAAATCGCGAAAATATTACCAACCTGTTCTTTTTTTTAAAGCCAATTGCCAGTATTACCGGAACGTGACTTGTGTCAGCGTCTAGGCATGTTTCCATTTGATAGAATAGTCTGGATAGGCCCTTGGTGACAAACAAGTCGATAACGTCCGGTAGTCTGTTTGGATCAGTAGGCAAATTTGTGGGATCTGCCGTTGAAATTGTAGATAGGCAGTTCCTATCCAGGCTGTTCTTCAGCTCTCTACCTCTGGTGTTGGTTAATCTGGAGGCCCCAATGAACATGTTTTGCATTCCTGTCACCACCGGCTATGAAGCGGTGGCCTAGGGTATGAAAGAACTTATTATTATTATATAACTCTTCAGTTACTTTGTGTTTTTGAGGGCTGTATAACGCAGAGACATTGAATGATCCATTTCGGTCTTATATTGTAATAGTTGTTGCTTGTATGTGAACTTTTTTAAACTGTGGTAGTTCGTTATGTTTAATTCTGGATGTAACGACAACCGCTGTTCCAGCATGGGCAGAGCCATCTGGATGGTTAGTGGTGTAATCATTGTAGTTTGGTAGTCTGATACTACTGTTGGCAGTGAAATGGGTTTCATATACTAGCAGAATGTCTAGATGTTGTGTGTTTTAAGAGAATTTCGACCCCTTGTATGTTTGGAGAGAGGCCATCTAGGTTCCAGGTTGCTATAGTTAACTAAGTTATCAGTTAATTTGCTTGAAAGAAAATATTTTCCTTAGTAATTATGTATGTTCTGATAGCTTCATAATGTGTCATTTATTATATTTTTATACTATAATTATGTATATCTATAATATTGCGATTCATAACTTTACTTCGGAAATAATCCTTATGACAAATTAATCTAATTATAACATATAATATATAACATGATATTCAGAGTTGCAGAACTCTGAATATCATAATAATGTCTTAGGTTTTCGCGAGTATTACACATTATAATAAAACACTTTTAAACGGATTCTGTCGCGTATGTTTTGCGACCACGAACCCTGCAAAGTGTTCGAAACGTCAGGAAAAACAAAAATCTAAAATATACGCGACAGAATCCGTTTAAAAGTGTTTTATTATAATCTGAATATCATGTTAAAGCTTCATTGTGTATGTGTATTTCATTTAATGGCTACTGTCTGACTAATACATACTGAGTGTAAATTTAAGACAATATTTTCTAGGCTTGTAAATAACCAAGCAAAATGTTCGACGTGCTGTCAAAAACATAAGATCACTTATCTAAGAGTGTTCAGGTATATTATAAGAACTTTGCAATTTGCTCACGGTATTGTAATAAAATAACATTTTGATTCAAACTTGGGCAGTATCAAATGCTCTGAAACATTATTTACACTTTTATTATCTGACTTACAGTTAACATCTTGTGTAATGATAAAACTTCCTCTCTGTTTCAATCTATTTATTAATTTGACGGCACAGTTGGTGCAGTGGCTGATGCAGTCGGCTGCTGCGCTCCGGGTAGTGGGTTCGATTCCCGCACGGAACAAATGTTTGTAGGATCTGCAGGTAGTTGTTCCGGGTCTGAGTGTATTGTGTGTGGAATTCATGTCTGTAAACGCACTCACGACACAGGAGAAATCCTAGTGTGGTGCCAACGTTTTTCGTTAAAATTCACATTGTTTCAGGAGCCTGAACGGAAAAAACCAAAAATATCTGCAAAAGATCAAGCAGATCAGCTTGTCAAAAAGCAGATGGATTTTATTGATGCGGCAAAATCATTGCTGAGCTTTTCTGGCGACGAAAGTTCTGCTGATGCTTTCGGACGCTCAATTAGTTGTCAACTCAAAGAGCTCCCAAGAGTGCAACGTTGTTTAGCAGAGAAATTAATAGGAGAAGTAATGTTTTATGCTAAAATGAATCAACTGAACCTTGATACTGTGGTGTATTTGAATGATGATACGGAATCACACTGACTTCCATGTATGTATTCCATCTATGTATCTGGTGGTAGTATAAGAGACTAAAAAGGGATCAGTATTTTAATATTGAACTAGAAATTAAATAAATTGCGTATTTCTAATTTAATGTTGGCTCGAGTGTCGTGAGTGAGGGACGTGAGTCGCCGGCTCTTTTCCATAGGATCTCATTGAAATAAATCCTTACTGTTTACTATAGTGATGGTAAGAATTTGATATACTTACCTTAATTTTAGAAGTTTGAATGTTAAGTATAAGAAAGAAGGTAGACAAACTCCGATATTAATTACGAAACAATTTACTACATTTGTACTGTGTGACACACTTAAAACATTTCATATTCCATTGACTACAGTTTCAAATTTAGTTGTTTCAGTAGGTTTCAACTGAGCAATTATGTAATTTACAGAAATTATTAAAATAATATGTACATATAATATACCCTTTTTTTTGTTTTTTTATTTTTTATTTTTATTGATGTCCAGTTGTAATTCTACATGGAACTTCCTTCACCCCGGGGAAGGGCGAAGGGGTATGCCGGACTCCTACCGGCTAAAACCACTGGAGCGGTCATCTTCGGCACCGAAGGGGGGGCTCCAGGTCCTCGTAAGATCACACTAGAGCAACATATAATATACCTAACCAATTGTTTTATTTAAAACAAGACACTAGTAACCCTATGACAGCCTACAAACTAAAAAGGCTAAACTACTACTAACGCCTTTAGGCACCATCCCTGCTTGCTGCCTGCCTAGTAATCTCGGAGGCTGTACCCAAACTGGTGGGTCATACTTAGCTACAGCTCTACAACTGTCCCTTCTAACAATAGCTTATTTTCCCCAGCAACGCTTTAAAGCCAAGGTCCGTAGGTCCTGTATGGTAGGTTTCTTTTTTAAAACCACTAGGATTTCACCTGTGCCATGGGTGCGTTTACAGACATGAATTCCACATACAATACACCCAGACCCGGAACAGTTATTCCAATGTATGATCTGCAGATTATACAAATATTTGTTCCGTGCGGGAATCGAAACCACGACCCGGAGCGCAGCGGCCAAATGTAACGGCCACTGCACCAACCGTGCCGTCAGCCTCTCCGAGTTGCTTAATATTAAATTAATTTTAAGCCTGGCTGGAGGCCTCTTTTGGCTTTGCCGGAAACGACCGGTTATGCAGCCACATTTCTAGGAAACGCCTGGGAGAAGCCCAACAAATAAAAATAAAAAGAATCTAGGAGGTGTAGGTAATCTTCCTCCACCTAACACTTTCATATAGCAATAAGAGTTATTTTCATAAAATTATTCAAGAATAATCAATCGAGGTACAACTCGGTGCTCGGAAAATCTAAATCTATTTGTTGTTATCTATTTGTATTTTTGCGTTGTTGTTTTAAAAAGATGTAAATATTGACACAAAATGTTACTCACTTTTTTTATCGAGTTTAATTATATTAACTTTAAAAGTCTATACGATAGTTAACGATTTTGAGATCAATCAAATCTCGAACTACATTTTTTGTTTATTGGGTGCAGTGGAAATTCTTTATGAACTTCCTCCGTCCCGGGGAAGGACGAAGGGGCATGCTGGATTCCTACCAGCTAAAACCACTGGGGCGGTCATCTTCGGGACCTAAGGGGGGCTCCAGGTCCTCGTATGATCACACTAGAGCCGCCCACTGGTGCCACGCCCATATGCACATCTCGAAGAGGGTGACCGGAAAGCGGTCCCCCCCGGGGGGATTGTAAACGATCCCCCGAAAAGTTCCTGTGCGTTGTGCTGTGCTGCGCACACGGCGGCGCGTGACCACCTGCGCGCCCCCGCCTTCTCGTGGGTCGCTCGGTGTGGGCACGCAGATTACCCAATCTACGCACCCGCCAACCCAAAGGCCTTAAAACGACGGCAAGGGGTTTCAGGCGTATAGGAATTAGGCACCAGGGCGGTTGTTACCCCGGCGCCGTCTCCTCCTTCGAGCCAGATCGGACCTCTCCCGATCCCGCTCTGCGCCTAATACAGAGCATCGTGCTCCAGAAGGAGACCACTGCATTCCAGTTTTCATGCTCTGCCAACATAGCCGACATTACTGCTGGCTGAGAGAGGTCTTGCCCGATCCGATCGACCAGGATCCGCTGCTCGGCCGCCCACGTATGGCACGCCTCGGTCCTGTGCTGTGCGGTATCCTGGTCGCTATCACAATGGTGGCATTGTGCCGTGGCCTCGCGTTCTATTCTGTGCAGGTACGCACCGAGACCACCCTGCCCGGTGAACACCTGCGTCAGGCGGTAGGTGACGGGCTCGCTCGAGCCAGGCTCCGAAGATCGGCAGAACGGCCTTGACGACGCGCTTGGTCGCAAACTGCATCCGTAGGCGGTGACGCCACTTTCCAAGTGCGCGCCGCTGAGCTAGCCGCCTCAGCCTGTCCAACGACCCTGGAGGCGCGCCTTCGTCTCTCTGGCGGAGGGAGCGTGTCTGGTCGTAGACCCACGCATCTATCTCCGCCAGTATGTCGAAAGGCGGAAAACGCGCTAGGAGAGTTACCGCCTCGTAGGACACTGTTCGGTATCCTCGTGCGATCCGTATAGCCATTGCGGTGCAGACTGTGAAGTTTGCTTCTGCAGCGCTGGGCTCTCGTAGTACCTACATACTGAAATTCCCTATCTAGATGAAATGTCGGGTGAATCCAGACGAATCCCGACCATCTGGCACACTTCTTGTTACAACCAACACATTTATACATTCATTTACTTACATAATAATCTGAAAGTTCATCGTGATAACATTTCGCTTATCTTCTGAATATAAAACTTATCATATTAGTGTAAATGGCAAATGGCTTTGTTATGGACACCGACGTTGATTATTCTCAATAGTTTAAACGCGGTTCAGTGAGTTGAGAACTGTTATGAGGCACAATTGGTGCAGTGGCTAAGAGATTAGCATTCTGTACTACGGATTATGAGTTCAATGTTCAATCAAGCTGATCAGATGATTGTAGGTCCCCTGAGACCCCCACCCCCCCAGTTTCCATTCAAGTCGCGATGTACCTACTTATAGGTATAACAGACGAATAAAAAAAGGCATCAAAACACAAATATTTGTAATCCATTGATTTGTAATGTATCCGTGTAATAAGCGCCTTGCACTTTTTCAGTCCACGTTATTCACCCTTAACATCATAAAAAATCTGAATGTAGATATTTTTACATACCATGCCACGTCTGCGCAATTAAAATGACCTCATAGTAGCCTCGCTGGAAGGGGTCGAATGGAAACCAATAGAAGAAGGGAAGGATGAGAGGCACATGCTGGCCCGTTGCTATCTTGAAGAGCTCCACGAATGGTGGAGACAGGAATATCACCAGGAGAGCGTTGTTACACCAGTAGTAACCTGAAAATAAATAAAAGCCTTCATAGGTCAGTCATATGTTATGTAACCCATGTGGGTATTAAGAATATAGCACATACCGCTCCACCTTCTCCCGTGGATGTCGTAAAAGGCATCTCAAGGGACTCTAAACCAGAGAGATGGGCAGTAGATTCCCTTCCGTTGAACAGTAGCCATATTGCGCTCTACAATTCGCCTGCCAAGCGTGGTGAGTATTGGCAAATTCTCTTCAAAATTACGTTTGTTCAGGAGTGGACGTATAAATGGCTGATAGTTTTCGTTACGATGTCACTTACACCCGTTGTCAAAGATGTTATTATAAGTGCAGATGCGTTGCCCGCGCTCTATGATGGTCACATGAAAGCAAGGTAATTGCCCGCAGTTCACTTAGTCTCGCACCGAAGTGTCGTGGCTCGACGTGTATCAGAAGCGTAATTTAGTAACATATTGCGAAAAAATAATGCCATTCTGTGTTTATAGACGATGCACGAAGTATACTGCCATTGTGTGAAAAAAGACGTTATATTTCATCAATAAATACGTAACACGTAACGTTAATCGATATTGTAAATAAAAAGTAGTATTTTGTTTAACTTTTAATTACGCGGTCTAATGGCGGCCGGCGCGTCGTTTTGTAGTGTAATAATTTTCGTGTATCGTGCATCTATATTTAAAATGTCATTGGCCGTTATATATATAGAGACTGTCATAATCATCATGTCAGCCCAAGGACGTCCACTGCTAAACAAAGACCTCCCCCATATATTTCCACAACGACCAGCTACATGCCACCCGCATCCAACGACTCCCAGCTACCTTCTGGGTCGTCTGTCCATCTCGTTGGATGGCGTCGCATGCTGCGTGGTCTCCACTCATAAACAAAAATTATATTCTGAAATATTATATCTACGTACCTATAGAATAATAGCAAACACCCAAACATTTGCAATAACTGTTGAAGATTAAAATGATGACGAGTATAGAAGTTATTAGGTTTATCCACGCGAGCTCAGAGCTGTATATGTGAATGGCACTAGATGGAGCGTCCATTAGTTAGTCTAGGAAGATAAAGGTAGGAACTAATTAATACAGTGTAATATTTCTTTTTTTGGAAGCTATTAGATTATGTTAATATGTCTGGAGTTTGATATCTGGTCTAACAGGTAATTATCTATTTTTCTTCCCAGCAGAGATTAAGGTAGGTAAGCCCCTCAATTTCGGTGGTTGAAGTAACAGGGTCCTGGCTTTTGCCACGGCAGTAGAATAGATTAGAATTATTTTATATTTCAGTAACTAGCTGCGCCCCGCGGTTTCACCCACATAGCTCGGGATAAAAAGTAGCCTATGTGTTATCTACCAAATTTCATCCAAATCGGTTCAGCCGTTTAAGCGTGAAAGAGTAACAAACTTCCATACATACATCCATAAAAACTTTCGCATTTATAATATTAGTGGGATTATGGCCTAACATACTTTAACACGTTCTATTAACGGTACGGTTTCGGTGGTTGAAGTAACAGGACCTGGCTTTTGCCACGGCAGTAGAATAGATTAGAATTATTTTATAATTAAGTAACTAGCTGCACCCCGCGGTTTCACCCATATAGATCGGGATAAAAAGTAGCCTATGTGTTATCTACCAAATTTCATCCAAATCGGTTCAGCCGTTTAAGCGTGAAAGAGTAACAAACATCCACACTACATCCATACAAGCTTTCGCAGTTATAATATTAGTGGGATTATGGCCTAACATACACTTTAATAACGGCACGGTTGGCGCAGTGGCTAAGCAATTCGCTTTCTGCGCAACAGGTCGCGGGTTCGGTCCCTGCACGAACAAATATTTGTATGATCAGCAGATAGTTGTTTCGGGTCTGGGTGTTTGTGCATGTGAAATGCATTGCTGTAAACTGTACCCACGACACAGCAGAAATCTTAGTATAGGCATTGACATATTAAAAAAAAAAAAACACAACGGAGGACATTTCCACACATGACAGACTCTGAGAAGAAAAGTCAAAAGAAAATATTGCAACAATGAATAGCTGCATCGTCCATTCAATTGAATGTGATAATTACTGTACACTGATATCACTCACTCATTTGAATATTTCCTCTTCATAACCCCTCCATTGTAGAAGATAGCATGTTCAATAGAGAAGTTACGGGTTGAATTAAATGTTCGTAAATAGGTACTTATGAAACATTGCTATATGAATATTTATTACCATAGCAACGCGTATTACATTTACATACGAGGGACAATAATGTGGGAGCGGTGAAGTAAATTATTCATTTATTTAGTTATTAGATCCTAACGGACACTTTACACGTCCTATTGAAACAACAGAGGGCAGTTCTTCTAGGGTTCTAAGGAAAAAATGGCGGAACCCTTATAGGATCACTCGTGTGTCTCTGTCTGTCTGTCACAGCCAATTTGCTCCGAATATACAAGACTGATTATGAAATTTGGTACACATATGGATTTCTGCGACCCAAACACGGGCGTGTAACGTAAATAACTGAATTTTGAATATGGGGGGAAATATAAAAAAAATTAGTATACAGTTTTGCAAACTGTACCATGTAACAATAATTGACCATCCCCCATTAATCTCCGAAACAACTTAGCTTGATTTGGTTTTTTACATAATAGCTCTTTACCAATAGATTACAGTTCCGTGCGGGAATCGAACCCACGACCTGGAGCGCAGCAGTCGACTGTATCAGCCACTGCACTAACCGTGCCGTCTAAAATCTTTCAATACTGTGGATACAAACTTACGTTTACAGTTGGAATGTATGGAAGAAAATGTTTTCGAACTACGATGTTAAGTTTGGTCTTGGGATAAGTTATTGGTACAAGACCGAATTCAACAATGGACAATATACTTTAACTAAGACAGTCAAATTTGGTCAGATAAAAAAATGCTGTGTAACATATTATCCATCGTACAGAACCCTCTCCACGCCACTCGCTCTTCTCTGGTTTTATTTATTTATTATTTTGCCGTTTTTTTCTACTTTCAGCATGATGCGTACTTACAAGTAGTTCGCAACTTTATACTTATTACGTGTACTGCATACGTAATACAAGTACAAGTCACATAAGTACTTCTTAATGTTGTCTGCTATTGACGGTTGTCGATTACAGCCTTCCGAGTGGTAGGTACTTGGTAGGTACGTTTTTATCCTTTCATACGTAGACAGCGGGGATATTGAATTACATTTTTTCTCAGTGTGGTATTTCTCGGTAAGAGTTCGGCCTACACCTCCGGGGGCGAGGGGAGGAGGATGGAGGGCATCTAGGCGGATTTCCTCCGTTACTAAAAATAATGATAGTTTTAGCGGGATTTGCATGGGGAGCCTATGTGTAGTCATTAGTTGAATAGAGCTCGAAAATGGGCTGGCTCGACCGGGGAAGTACTACGTCGTCACAGAATACCGGCGCGGTGGCGTGAAGTAGCCACAATTACTGTTGCTGACGTTCGTTAGCCCACCCTTCAAAAACGTGACAGACTACGGGTCTTCAAGGCAAAAGTGTATAACTGCCCTAAAGGTCGGTAACACATCAAGCGACTTCCATGGTGCAGATTACGATCGGCGGTGATCACTTAGGAGTACCGCAAACTCATTTGCCCTCCTATATATAAGGGAGAATAATGGATGTCGATATTCAACATTGAGGCATTCGCCTGTGCACATAAATCAATCAGTAATTTAATAGTCAAAGTATATTTAATTATTTGAATCACTTTATACACGACGACACGGTTGGCCCAGCGGCTAAGTGTTTATATAAATATGAGCTTTTTTTATTATCCCGGTGGTATATATATGGTGGTATAGGCTAAAACTGCCAGAGTGGTCATCTTTGGCACCGAAGGGGAACTCCAGATCCTCGATCAGATATTGGTGGCACGCCTATAGGCACATCTAGGGGATGACTATAGGGCGGTCACCACTTCTAGTGTAGGGAAGCGTCTGTAAAAAGGCCGGCCCCCCAGGCACTTCTCGGGGATTGTAAAGGAACCCTCGAAGCTGTGCTGCGCACACGGCGGTTTGTTACTACGTGTGCACCACCGTCTTCCCGGGGTCGTTCGGTTTGAGCACGCAGACTCCAATAAACACCCGCGACCCCCGAGGCTCCCCGCCATATAACGACAGTGTGGGGCTTAGGCGTGTTGGACCTGGGCGTCGAGGCGGTTGCTACCCCGGCCGCCTAGTCCTTCTACGTGCCAGATCGGCCCTCTCATAAGTGTTATGAATATGACCTACATACAGTTGTTCTGAGATTTGGATTTTTGTGTACTGTACCCACGATACAGGAGAAATAAAAGTGTGAGCTACGGTAAAAAATCAGTTTGCATGTAAGACGATACCTTGCACAACATAGTTGAGCTGTCGCAATGCCGTGCTGACGATGAGATGCTCCTCATCGCTGACTTCACCCCTCGGCCACATGCTGCGCAGTTCGCTCACCAGGTTCTCGTATACTGAACGGTGGTATACTATCTTGTAAGACTTTGCCATCGCTACAAAGAAGCAGTTGATATAATTGTAATAAGAGGTGACTACAGAATTAGGTAAGAAATTACGTCATTAGAATCTGCCAAGTGTATTGCGGCGACTCCTTACAATTTTACGACATTTTATCACATTGTATGTTTGATTTGACCGCACGGTTGGAGATAGAGTCGGCTGCTGCGCTCCGGGTCACGGGTTCGATTCCCGCACGGAACAAATATTTGTATGACCTGCAGGTAGTTGTTCCGGGTCTGGGTGTATTGTCTGTTGACACAGGAGAAATCCTAGAGCGGCGGGGTCTTTAAAAAAAAGAAGAAAGATTCCGTTATTCATTACTACGCTATGGGAAATTTATTTTATTTTTTAGTACGATATCGTCTGTGTACTCATTCTGATGCTCATTTTAAGGTGCGTTAAGACAAACGTAAAGCAAGAACACAGCCCAGGTAGAACATTTATTTTCAATAGTGAAGAACAGCACTATAAACCCTGCGAATGTGTTCACTATCCTATTCTGTTAAAGATTTGATGTTTGGAAGAATTCATGTTCAATGTTCGGTTTGGTCGTGCATCTTAGACTGAATACCCAATTGCCACAACGACCGGAATGGGTTTGCGTTGTATGCTCATTGGGCGATATTGCCATAATCGCCACGCTTGGCAGACGGGTTGGCGATCGCAGTTGAGTTATAAATATACTTGCCGGTCGCTGCTGCCCATCCTCCGGCTAATCCCATAGTCGCCTTTTACGACACCCACGGGATGAGATGGGGTGGTGGTATTCTTAGCCGGCACCACATGGCAAACAAAATATATATTATGTTAATAAATGTTCATACATTATGGCAAGAATATTTTATTTCGCATAGGATTGCGACGTAACCGCCATCATCGCAATCGATTTGGAAGGTTGCTGTGGCCAAGGGACTTTAATGGGCTTTACCATATTACTATTATGCGATTCAGTAAGAAGCCATCAATCTAAAAATAAATTCAAAGATTTTATTTGTACCTAATAGGCTCTCAAGAAAAGTCAACAATTAAAGTGCATGCTTCGGAAAAGTCGGCCATATTGAGAAGACCCACATTAACCTCCATGGGTAGGTACTCTTATTTAATGAAAGTAATATGTAAATGCTTCTAATTAGCAACATTTTGTTACATATTTGTCTGTAATGGTCTGTAAGCTTTAAAAAAAGTCATATGATACAATAGTTATTTTATCAACTAACCAAGTAGTAGATATCCAACGCAGGGCATCATGCGAAATATTTCTATGGCGTCCTGGAACGACCCTCCCCTGGCCGTCTGCGCCATGTTGATGAGTTCGAGCCACGTCACTACGAACAGGTTCGCAAACTCGAACCAGTAGAATATGTTCCATAGTAACCTGGAATATTTTCTGTTTGTTAGGTATCGATCTCCAAGTAATGGTGGGATGATTTTTAAATAACATGCTCTTGATATAATGAGATTGTTTCAGGCGATGATCATCCTTCCTTGCATAGAAATCACCAATAGTTTTGCTAGGCGTGATAATTAGGGTAATATTATTTTAATACTAAGTATATACTTTATCACATATTATCTTGCCACGAGAACGGTGGGAGTATTATTATTATTATTCTTTGCAATAGAATCATAAAGGGATATAGGTGAAACGAGCCTTAACATTCCAGAAGTATCAACCTAGTTTCTTTTTATTATTTATTATTTATTATAATACTATATATACACTTTATTTTACACCATAAAATAGTCACAGAAGTTTTTAATCAAGTAAAAGTACAATATCGGTTTCATCATCATATCGGCCATACAGCGTCCACTACTGAACAAAGGCCTCCCTCATAGATTTCCACAACTGTGCTATCATATTAGGGGGAATTTGCAAGTACTCACCATGCTTGGCAGGCGGGTTGGTGAGAGCAGAATGGCTACTGTTCCACAGAAAGGACGCTGCTGCCCATCCCTCTGGTTTAGAGTCCCTTAGTCGCCTTTTACGACCTACACGGGATGAGATGGAGTGGTGCTATATTCTTAATCGGGACACCACACGGATAACGGCCTTATCGCTATCCGCGATCTCTTCCAGGCAACCTTAGGATGGAAAATGGTATATAGAAGTAATTATGAGGCAGTCTGAGGTGTAACTATATTTATATACTAACTAGCTGTGCCCCGCGGTTTCACCCGCTATTTAATTTATCGTTAATTTTATTATTTTATTCACGAACTGCGTGGTTCTCTGCTCCGCGGCAGTTTGTGTAACCATAGCGCCTCGGTATTGTGAGGCACTATCCGCAGATCCAGAGAGTGGATCATCATTTCATTTCGGCCTAATGAAGTCCACTGTTGGACACAGGCCTCCCCCAAAGATCATCACAACCACCGATATGGATGTGTTTTGAGCTCATTGGGGGGTTTTGCCATAATCGCCACGCTTGGCAGGCGGGTTGGCGATCGCAGTTGAGTTGTTAATGTACTCGAAGGACGCTGCTGCCCATCCTCCGACTAATCCCTTAGTCGACTTTTACGACACCCATGGGAGGAGATGGGGTGGTGGCATTCTGAGCCGGCACCACACGGCAGAGAGTGGATAGCCGCACCATAACCTACTGTGACAGTATTTGTTCTTTAAGATGAATAGTAACCTTTTATTATTATAAAAATAGTATTTAGGCTAGTGTCTATAAATATTAATTTATTTATACTTAATGTACACTAGTGTACAAAGGCGGTCTTTATGCCATAGGCATTTTCTGCCAGACGACCTTTGGGTGATGCAGAGAACAATAAGGTAGATGCACCAACAAAATATGAAGGACAGGTATAGATGCGAAGACATATTATACAAATACACGGACGTACATAAACATTACATGCATAAAAATATATTTATATATACAAAATAAATAGTCGCCCACTCGGTATTTCTAGTCGCCCACGTAGTATTTTCACTTACCATATTACTATTTACGTTTAATTAATAATCAATCTAATACAAAATCTTCAGATTTAAGGTTTTGAAACTCATTTGTTGTGTTACGATCACATTTAACACAAAAACAGACATATCCGTAAGCCGAAATCCAAAGATTTTGGATTAGATTGATTTTTAATTTCGGCCATTAGTCATTAACTACTTACTAACTGGCTCTTTTACAAGTCATATTGAAACGTCGTAGGTAGGGAATTTCACTACATGACAACATCTGAGAAGAAATGCAAGAAGTAATTCAAGGTGGGGTCTCTTTTTAATAGGATGGAACAGCTGCTTTTTTTGGTTCTCAACGATAGATAGGAAAACTTATTAGTTAAAATCGTAAGTTCAGTGTTGCCAGCGCGAATACGCGTACGGCTTCGGTGTCAGCTGTGCTGTAGTATCACGAACTTATCTGTGAAGTGGCAAAAATTGGAACTACGACCATATAACGCATATTGTTTTGTATACTCGTAATTATGTATACATAACTCAATCGTTTATTTGCTATCCACAATGTAGACTTACGTGGTAAAATATAATTATGAGAATATTATGGACCCTTGTCGAGCATAGCAAGTCTAACCTTTCTACGAGTATACCCACATTCCTCCTGTTTCGTGGGTACAGTTTACAGACTATTCACCAAGACCTAAAACCATTACCTGTAGGCCATACAAAGATTTGTTCCGTGCGAGGATCGAACCCGTGACTCATAGCGCAGTGGCCTGCGCTAACCGTGCCGTCCATATGACGTTCATTTGAAAATCTTGTGTTATAGTTTCTTTTAATGGTGAATTAAGAACATTTAAGTATATAAGGTACCTGGTATAAGGGGAATCTTCCCTGGTGATGCGAAGACCGACCAGCCTGAGGATTGCCCTTGGAATGGCAAAAGTTTTATCGTAAGAATCAACGTCGTACACCTGCGAAATTCAATAATATCACTGACACTGTTATTTACTTCAATGAATTATTGACAAATAGTTCCCGTGAAGAATAACTTATTACGTGGAGAGTTATTAACGTCAGGGTCGTAAATGTCGCACGATGGGCAGTAGGATGTAACTGATCTAACGTAACAGAATATCATAATTATCATATCAGCCAAAGGACGTCAACTGCTAAACAAAGGCCTCTCCCCATAGATAGACTCTTGATACCAAACAATAGAGAAAACTAGGAAATATGATAGGGCACTTAATGCGATACGAAAGTTTTTCTCAAAAGCATCGTTGAAGGAAAGACCTTCAAGAAAAAAGGCAAAGTAAGACCCAGGTTTATGTGACCTTGGTCGAATGAAGTAAAAACATTATGTTAAAACACGAGCTAAATTAAAGTTAAATTATGTTCTCGAATCGGTCTCCGCGCACCAGAAAACGAAGCGTAGGACGACTTCCAACGAGATGGACGGATGATCTGGTGAAGGTCGCTGGGAGCCGTTGGATGCATGTGGCATATAACCGAACTTTTTGGAAATCTGTTGGGGAGGCCTTTGTTCAGCAGTGGAAGAAAACACGAGCGGAGAATAGCGATTACTCCACCGACATGATCGTGGCTCTAAAATACACAATAGGTTTCTAATACAATTTAATAGATCGCTTCTTTATTTGAAGTATCCCTGGTCATCCTCAACATCATCATCATTTACAGCTTTTATCCACCAACTGTAGGGCATAAACCTCCACCCTTTAATGCCTTTCTTCCCCGTCTTGTGCTAATCTTGCTATCTTGTGGAAACGCAATGACATCAACCCATCTTGTAATCGGTCTTGCGACACCTCGTAACTCTAGTAGGAATGTTAAAATGGGTGGTAAAAAGTCACAACATGCATAAGCAACGAAAACTAAATATAGTGTAGGAGGAGGCATATACGCAGTATAGCGCTTTTGGGGCCCGGTTACAGAACGAGAATCAAAACTTAAGTAGAATTTGAGTCGAGACTGCATCAGTTGAATATAAGTGCTCTAGACCTAGACGTAGGGTTCATATTTGAATGCAATTTAGACTTTTACTTAAGTTTTGATTCTCGTTCTGCAATACGGGCTTAAGAGCTATTATCAAGTCTTAGATGCACTATGCGTATACACAATATAATTATTATAGTAGTAATAATTTTAAGGCATATCAACGTTACTATCGGCCGAATATTGAATCGCCAGTTAATATTAAGTCCCGCTGTAACTAATTGAGCCGCCCGGTTACCTACCGAAAACGGGTTTCTTGAATAGTTAAAGCGGGACTTAATATTAACTGGCGTTTCAGTATTCCGCCATATATCTTTAACAAACCTTCGAAATTGAGACTCGCTCGGAGTCAGATTTATTTCTCTTAGAAAAACACTTTCTTATGAAATTGGCCATACTGCTTGACAACTTTTTGAGATATTAAATTACTTAATGTTTGGAACAGGTTTTTATCCACGATTCGTGTGAAATAAGACACACGGGTTATTAAGTTTTTATATTGTTTTTACAAGTTTGGAAACAATGGATACAAATATTTTTTCGTAGATTCAATATAGGTACACTTTTCGTAACAAACTATTTGAGTAAGTGGAAAAGGTAAGTTTTGTTGGTACTTTTGGAAACTTTATTTTACTTAAACAATTCAAGGCTTGTAACAAAATAACCAATTCAATTCTGTGAGACAATGGCAAGCTGATTTGACTACTCCCGAAAAACATTATTCCCTTTGTTATAAGTAATCAGTACTGAGCTTAATTAAAGAAAAGAGTTACCTACCTAATTTATGAAATTTTTTGTTACACATTTGCTGTGGTGCTCCAATGCCTTAAAGACTCACTTCTTACTCGGGTCTTTTACCCGGCAGTATTGGTCTGTCATGCTCACTAAAATGTCCTGCTGTTGGCGGCGTTGTGTATGTTTGGTTTTGTATTTGCGCTAAGCAGAGCTGATAAATGCGTCATGCTTGTGCACGGGCGCCGTCTGTCAGGACTGGTCAACCGTTTACTGCCATGACAAATAAATTACTAGTAGGTACTAGTAATTTGATATGGATGGATGGTACTAGTATATGATTGTAGTATAAAGTTCTTTATACATTAACCTATATTATTCTCGTTACATGTTTTTCTATCAATTATATCAATCAACATTGTAATCTCAATTATTTTAAAAGAGTATCCATGGAGTTTCTTGCCGAATTTTCTCTATAGGAACTACTATAGTGCGGGTTTTTTTATAAAGGTCTCACACTCACCCCAAGAGGGATCTAAATGCTTAACCGGACAATTGTCTGTCGTTCCTTCGCGGCCACTGTATATATGGGCTGACCGATACTTTGTAGAAAGTTCCAGAATGTTCGCTTTCTAGAATTTTCCAGAATATGTGGTACCGCTACTAGACACCAGATGGCGTCACATAGAATAATCCCGAACATTCTGGAAGTTACTACAGACCGGAGTACAGCTACTAGATAACAGATGGCGCTACGTGCCTTGTTTACCAAGAACTATCCAAAACGGTCCATGAGTTTCTACAAGCCTTAGTATCGCTACTAAACACCAGATAGCGCCACGTTCCGCTATTGTTTATCGGATGGCGTAACATTACTATCAATCAGTATTCATGCTTAATTAAGAAACGTAAGTACTATACCTAATATTATAAAATAATGGTTATTTTGTTCTAATTAAAGGAAAAATAGGCATGATTACGATCAGACACAGTCAAATTTGCTTGCCATATTAAGTATAGTAGTCTTCCTCCTCTTACAATAATGAAACCCAAGGTATCAAATACATTTATTTATATAATATGTACGCTTGTTTATAGTATCTGCTCAGGAGGCCCTGGGCACTTTAGGATAACCAGGCCGCTATGACTATGATGTGACAGAGGACTAATTTATTAACAACAGACAAAGGAGTAGATAAGCAAGTTCTAGATATTTATACAAGAAATGAATAGGTAATTATAATATAATCCGAGAAAGTAACTCTCCTTACTTCTAGCAAATTTCGGTTATTGGATAGTGATCTGGCAGGAACTAGGGGGCCTCATGGATCGCGGGGCCCTGGGCACTTGCCCGAGTGGCCAATGGAAAAGAGGGGCCTGTATCTATCTACTCATCATTACCCACAAAAAAGTCCTTTTAACTGTTATAGTGAAGTCACAACAGCTTCTTGTTCAAATTAGTCAATTAAAATACAGGTAGAATCGAAAGATGATGACATTCGTATCATAAATCATGATAATAATCCATAACCAACTAAATAGTTTTATAAACAAGGTTGATTATGTACATATAAATTTCTCTATAAGTTATTCGAATAAGACCTAGAAGCCTTTCGTTTAGAAGTTACGACGGGTATTTATTTTATTCTTTTAGCTTTATTATTCCCTTACAAATATACTTATTTTTATTTAACTATGTTAGCAATGTGTTAGTTGTAAGGGCCGCCTTTTGCGGTGTAAGTCTCCTTCAAATTACTCCATAAGACTGTATCTTGCTCCAGTCCTGGCCATAGTGTGCCAGCTACTTCGATAATGTCATCACTCCACCTCTTGAATGGCCTACCTCATCTCCTTTTCTTATATAACGGGTACCAATTTGTTAACGTTTGTGATCACCTGCTGTCTATTATTTTCTGTATATGGCCAGCCCATTTCCATTTTAGTGTCAGGACGGGTATAAAAACTAAAAGTAAGAAAATTGCCGCGGTGTGATCGATCAGCTCTACGCTTAGTCCATTAATTACCTACACATTTAATTTTCTGTAAACTAGAAAGAGTTGAATAGTAGATTGAAATTGCACCCGTGTGAAACCGGGGCGGGTCGCTAGTTTATTTATAAAATACCGCATTGAAAATGTATATAATCCCGTAAAAGGCTGTTTCTTTAGTATTTCTCTTACTCCTCTCATCATAACTAGCTTCTTAGCTTTAAGCGATAAATCTCAAGTAAAAATATAACACTGTAAAATAATCTCGAATATTATCAATCCCCCACCCTGGTTATAAACACAGCAGCATCCATTCGAAACGTAGTCACGTCGTCCGTCACTCACAGAGAGATGGACTTCTCTTGTACCCCACAGATTTGCATCCCTAGAAGAAAGTATGAGTATAAACTATTAGAAGTTAAGCTAAATTTGATACTTTTTAACATAGAGAAAAGAAATATCAGCTGCTTATTAACTCATCCTTTGCTCTGTATATACTGTATTAGATCCTCTGAACTTTGTTTTTGCTGTGAGAAATTATCGTTTTATTTTTATTTTTAAATTGTATAATTAATTTTAATTCAGCTACGTATTGGCCGATTGTGAACATGACCATCTAAGACCTCCCCATATAAGCTGAAAGATACTATATATTGACGAGAGACTACAAAAAGAGAGCAACACAAACTCAAAACTGGTGAACATCAATAGTAACACTTGAATTAAATATCTGCGATGTAGACTTGCGTTCTGTTTTAGTGCCCATGGGTTCTCTTAAAGCAGAACAGTAAGCATAGTTCATACTATCGCACGGTGGAATCCTAATTAAGAAATTTGGAGTGTCCTACGCGGGCATAGATTACCTAACACTAACTACGTGTATAGCCTAAATTTGCACCCAATTTGGAGGTCTGTGCAATGTAATTTTATAATAGCACTTCTGACCTATGGAATACTAATGGGGGCCTATTAGTATTAATAATTATAACTCCGAACTGCGATAAACATGGTGTCTGCTAGCGCCATAGAAGATCTCGAATCTGCCATGAGAAACTCCCATACGGACATAGACACGGGTTCTTGGTTTTCGTCGTTGCCGTTTTACGTGCATAAATAATAATATTATGTATGTGGCCACAACAGACATAAAGCAAAGCAAAACCTGTAGTTCAAAGTTTAAAACACGCCAAAGTTATACGGATATATTATTATATTTAATTAAATACGTTTGAATTTCTCCTGTGTCGTGGGTACGTTTACCGACACAATAAACCTATCGAACCCGCGACCCGGAGCGCAGCAGCCGACTGTATCAGCCACTGAACTAACCGTGCTGTCAATGTATGTGTAAGTTATATTATTGGACGATACACTAGTTTTAGTAGTCGCATCTTAGCCTGTGGTCGAAGTCGCCGGCTATTAACGCGAATAAATTATGTAAAAAGCTGTTTTTGCACTAGCATCCACTTAAAGGCTGTAAAAGCTCTTTAAACCTTTTAAATGTAAGTGTAACATTCTGTTTTGTGATCCTTTTTATTAGGGAATCTATTCTAAGATTTTATTTTTATATCGGTAAACTTTATTTTATTTTATTGATGATGTGGAAATATTTCATGTACTTCCTCCGCCCCAGGGAACGGCGGATGGGTATACCGGCTAAAACAACCGGAGTGGTCATCTTCGGCACCGAAGGGAGGCTCCAGGAACTCGATTAGTCTCCATCTGGAACCACCCATTGGTGCCGCGCCGTTAGGCACATCTCGGAGGTGATGACTGTAAAGCGGTCATCCCCTCTAGCTGCGGGAAGGCGACTGTAATGAGGCCACCCCCTCAGGTACCACTCGGGGGGGTTGTAAAGGATTCCTCCGAGGCATCGTTATTCGCTGTGCTGAGCACTCGGTGGCACCTGACCACAAGCACACAACCGTCTTCCTGGGGGTCGCTCGGTACGAGCAAACAGATTTCCCAATAGGCGCGCTCGCGACCCCAACGCCCCCACCATGTAGCGACGGCAGAGGCTTAGTTTATCAATAAATTAAAATTGGAATTGGAACAATTCTAAGTCTTTCTTTAAGAAAGAAATTCTAAGTTGCCGTAAAGGTAATTCACAAATAGTCTGAGAATCCTGTTATTACCATCATAAAACGATTCTTGTTATGAAAAGTGATCTTACAATTACTTACTCGAACTCGTTACTCGCTTAGTTGAATCTTATCGTATAAATTTATTAGGTTTACTTCATCATATCAGCCAAAGGACGTCCACTGCTAAACAAAGGCCTCCCCCAAATATTTAAAAAAATTATGTCGTGAATTTGGGGAGAAATTGGTGTGTGCAAACTGGCTGCTGTTCCACAGAAGGAACGCTGTCTATCCCTCGCGCTTAGAGTCCCTTAGTCGCCTTTTACGACGTCCACAGGAGATGTAGTGGTGCTATATTCACCCGGATACCATACGGAACCAAACTACCACACTAGCTTTACTTACTGTAGGAAATGTAAAATAAAAATAAATATGCCTAATTAATAAATATATAGATACAAGTTATACGTTAATTTTTTTAAGAGGTCGATACGTTTTTGAATTGTTCTACTCCGCTTATAGCTACGTTCACATCTATCCTTACCACTACAATACCAAATAAATTAAATGTAATAATCATTACCAATGACCTCTAAAAGTAACTATTTTGCCTTGTCTGCTATCAGCAATATGGCCGGGCTAAGCCCTAATGGCTAAATACAATATCATTTTATGACTACAAAGGCCGAAACAAGTTGTTTGCTCCTTTTGTTCTCAACTAATAACTTTACAAAATATTGTGGCATATTACTGGTAATAACCTAAAGCAACGGATACTCAAACTTTTTCTCAAGTTTTCTTAGACTTTCTACTATATTTGTACATAGTTTATTGTTTTTAGACAAAAGCGATTATTAATCTGTAATTTTAACTGAATCTTCGAACATAATCTTCGTTAATATATTCCTTTTCTATCCATACTTAAGTATTGACCTCTTTTTTTTTCATGTTTCCCAGGTTGGTGCCGAAGCATGGAGCAAGCGTGGAGCAGACACGCACTCATATACAACTGGAGCAATCATATCGAATGCGTTTGTAATAAGTTGAGAAAGTTTCTAGCTAATATTATAATTCTCAAGAACAGCATACCATTTAAAGTAAAACTTATGCTATATAACTCATTGGCTGAATCATATATTCAATACGGACTAAGTAGTTATGGTCGTACATTTAAATCTTATCTCAATCAAATATATAAACTTCAACTAAAGATTCTTAAGAATATAGTATCTAGCAAAATTAAAGACCAATTCCAAAACAACGAACTTCGACTATTTAATCACTGTAAAATATTACCTGTTCATATACAATTTAAATATGCCGTGTGGTGCCGGCTCAGAATGCCACCACCCCATCTCCTCCCATGGGTGTCGTAAAAGTCGACTAAGGGATTAGCCGGAGGATGGGCAGCAGCGTCCTTCGAGTACATTAACAATTCAACTGCGATCGCCAACCCGCCTGCCAAGCGTGGCGATTATGGCAATACCCCCCAATGAGCCCACAACACACCCATATCGGTCGTTGTGGTGGTGTGGTGTTGGGGGAGGCCTGTGTCCAGCAGTGGACTTCATTCGGCCGAAATGATGATGACTCCTAAAAGAACAGTTATTTAACAAGAATTTAAATAAAGAAATTCAACATGCTGTATACACGAGAGCCGTCGCTCTAAACCAGCTTTGCACGACTCGCGCAAACAATGCCTACGGCGAACGCACATCTTTATATCTTGTTCCTAGGTTAATTAATAACTTACCTTCTAATTTGCGTAGTGACTTCACGCCAACTAATATTAAATTTAAACTTAAGTCTTACTTCTTGGAGCACATGAAATGCTAATTGCTTGGAAATGCACTCACCAACTTTCAATTTACTTTAGTTTACTATTTTATTTATTTATTAGATATTAGACTACTTGTAGCATTAATTACAAACCTTTGTGGTTTACGAATGCTATATTTATTCTGTATTTTTTTAATGATAAACCATAAAAAAAATAAAAAAACATCAGCCTATATACGTCCACTACTGAACACGGGCCTCCCGACGATCAGTACAATGGGCGGTCATAGGGGATATTGTCATAATCACCAAGCTTGACTTGCGGATTGTATAACCCAGTTCAACAATATCAACCCTCAGTCGCCTTCTATAACACTCATGAACGGAGAGTGGTGGTCTATTCTTAGCCAGGAACCAAAAAGAACATTGGTTTACTAATACCCTGAAATTCTTACGAGGATAACACACTTACATCAATTACACGCTGCGCGACTCGATCAGTCGTGGTTAAGATAGCCGATACCAATATGAAGGTCCATCCATTTATTAGGTATACATAATACATTATCTTTTTTTACGGCGCTGCTGGCTACGCGATTGGTTTTCTGCGCTATGTGTCGCGGGTTCGTTTCCCGGTCGGAGCAAATATTTGTCTACAGATAATTGTTTCTGGTCTGGCTGTTTGTGCATGTGAGATATCTATAAACTGCACCTGGGGAATCGTCTTAAAAACTATATTTTTTGAAGTTATGTTTCTGTTCTCACGAGTAACTGTCGGAACAGATCTCCAGCCGGTCCGGAGTGGGTCGCAGTTTGAGAATCCCAATTCTAAAGAGACTAAATGGACTGCTAGAATGAGTTTCTTGAACGTACAGTATTAGAGTCAAGTAAATAGAATAATGGTGTCATATTTCTCATTTATTCGTGGCAAGCCATTGTTAGTATTGTATTGTGGGGCCACTGATAATGACTTCCTTAATCAACGACACTACGTAGGTGAAGAATAGGCGCGCAATTGCGTTTGTGACTCAATTCGATTCAATGGCGCGCCTACGGTTCATAGAACGGCTCCTATGAAACGTCCTGACGATGCGACGTGCCATTCGGCCAGCCTCGAGGTTCATCGGTTTTCTTCGACTGCCCGCTCCTCGTTAACTACTTTCCTTGGGTGTCTTTATCGGTGTATCGGCGTCAATTCTGCCAAAAAGTAATTATTTTTGATAGATAATAAATAAAAAATTACTTTATATGGATTACTTCGCGTATATTATAGAGAGTGCTCCTGCAAAGTGTTCGAAACGTAAGGAAAAACAAAATTCTGTTATATATCCATGCGATGTAAAATGTTTAAGTGTTTTATTATGTTGATTAAAAATTTCGAGAACCTAAAACATTACTTTGCTAATAGATATTTGAAATAGGTACATTTATTATTGTTTTATAAAAATAAATTAGTCATATTAATAACATATCTCAATGTGATATCGGCCAGGCGTCCCGTCATGTCTTTCTTTTATGTAAAGCTTACTAGCATATTGCTATATTACACGCCTACTTTGATGCAATCCGAAAGGCTTCATATCGTATTTTATCGTATCGTAATTTACTTATGAAACTATTATTTGATATCAGGGGCCATTCTCCTGATAACAAATACAGCAGCAGCAGCATCTTCCAATTAATCCCCTATAAATTTTTAAATGAAACAAATAATGTGTTAGGGAAATTGCAGTCACTGTTTCCAGAGGTGTTTTCTGACAAGCTTGGAGTGTCAAGAATTCGCGTTCCAAGCGTGATGATTATCGCAATATCCCCCCTATGAGGCTCGTTGTTGTGATCATTTGTAGGCGAAGGTTCAGCAGTGGACGTTCATGGGCTGATGTGTAAGTGTCGTATTTCAAAAGTGGAGATAATTTTCTGTCTCAAAACGAGAAAAGCGGTCATGCCCCAAGACACTTTCTTCAACCATTTCCAGGATTTGCTTCGCGAAGTGATCAAGTATGGAATCCTGTCACGGAAATTTAAATTCTCAATTCCGTCTAGGTACCTTACCAAGGCTTGGGCAAGGCTAAACCTTTACAAACATACCCGACAAGTGCCTGGGGGGTAACCTTTTTACAGTTGCCTTCCCTCCACTAGAGGGGATGACCGCTTTACAGTCATCCCTTCTATGATGTGCCTAAAGGCGTGGCGCCAATGGACGGCTCTAGTGTGATCGTACGAGAATCAGGTGTCCTCCATCGGTGCCGATGATGACCGCTACAGTGGTTTTAGCCGGTAGGAGTCAGGCATACCGTGGCCGGCCGGCCGTGTGGTGCCGGCTCAGAATGCCACCACCCCATCTCCTCCCATGGGTGTCGTAAAAGTTGACTAAGGGATTAGCCGGAGGATGGGCAGCAGCGTCCTTCGAGTACATTAACAACTCAACTGCGATCGCCAACCCGCCTGCCAAGCGTGGCGATTATGGCAAAACCCCCCAATGAACCCACAACACATCCATATCTGTGGTTGTGGTGATCTTTTGGGGAGGCCTGTGTCCAGCAGTGGACTTCATTCGGCCGAAATGATGATACCCCTTCGCTCTCCCACGGGATGAAGGTGTAGAAAATCCAACCACTTAACAATCCGACCAATAAAAAAAGGTACCTTATAACCTTAATTGAATGTTATAAAGCCGGAAAATTTTAAGCAAGTCGCCATTTTCATGATTCTATTAGATAACGAACATTTAAGTACTAGTTAGAAAATTTCGTTAAAAGCGTTTTCTGAAAGGAATATTTTATGTTCACCTCTTTAGTTATTCAAACTCTTATAGATCTTTACTCATAAATATTTTATAGGATAAGTAAAATTGACGAATATCTTGAAATACTGTTTAAAGCTATCTATCTAGTAGTGTAGTAGTGTTAATTTAGGGTCCCTTATCCTACATTAAATAACATACATAATCATAATACATTCAAAACAATCAGCCCATTACTGTTCCACTGCTGGGCCTTTTCACACGATGAGAAAGGTTAGGCCTTAGTCCACCTCGCTGGCCTAGTGCGGGTTGGTAGACAACACACACCATTGAGTACATTTTGGAGCCTTTTCAGGTGTGCAAGTTTCCTCGCGACGTTTTTCTTCACTGTTAAAGCTAGTGATAATCGAGTTCTGGTCCGCACATAAATCTGAAAAGTCAGAGGGGCTGGCCGGGATCAAACTCTACGTTATAGGCTACGCTATGGAAGGCAAGCGTTCAACCTCTAGGCTATCACTGCTTAGGGAGAGCATTGGTACATAAAAATCTATGTGTCCACGAAACTGCGGGATATGCAGGCTCCATAATGCTATATAGAATTAGCGGACCCTTCACGCGAAAAACCAGTTCAGTTTAATGCTAGCATGAACCATCATCATCATATCAGCCGATGAATATCCACGGCTGAACGAAGGCCTACTCCGTAGATTTCCACTTCGACTCGTGGCGTGGCGTGGCGCCAATGGGTGCCTGTAGATAGAGATTATTCGAGTTTCTGGAGCCTCCCTTCGATGCTGAAGTTGACTACTCAAGTGGTTTTAGCCAGTAGGAGTTCCCCATACCCCACCGCCTTTTCCTGGGGCGGAGGAAGTACATGACGTATTTCCACCGCATCAACACAAAAATGGATGAGAGCGACATGTAACCGCTTGTTGTGGAAATCTAAGGGGGAGGCCTTTGTTCAGCAGTGGACGTCCTAAGGCTGACATGACGATGATGATAATGATGAATAAAAAAAAGGCCATATCCATGTAGTCACTTGTACTTGCTACTAGACCAATATACATTGAAGCAGTGAGGCGGCCAATGTATTATTGTGTAGCCCGTCGTCAACAAGCGCTAGTGCGTGGCCTTCCTTAGTATTTGTGTGTAGTCGCGTGCGAGCCATTGTCAATTAATATCACTCCAAAAACGACACAATTGTATAGCAGCCATATACACCTGTCTAACGACGTACCATACTTACTACATCTGTTAGTTATGTGATTGGTTAAATGTTTCCAGCTTTAGGCCCACAGAGTAGGTTGTTCCTTTAAAAACACAGCGAGCTCCATTACGTATACTCCTGCAATCGAGAATGCTTTCGTTTGGCATTGCAATTATGACCATTGTTGCATTCTGCTGTCAAGATAAGAGATAGTTAATACATAGGGTTCAATGAACATTGTTGAAGTATCAAAGTTAAAGCTATTTCGATTATGTATGTTATACTAGCAGGGTACACTAGTGGAATGTGAAGTTTCTATAATAATCTTTTCTTTTTCTTTTTGTTAGTGGCCAGTCTTAGATAAGATAAAGATAAAAGACATTTATTTGACCACAGATACATGTGACACAATTATGTTATTTAAAATAATAATAGATCTAAATAAATTGTAACTTGCCTTATAATTTAATTGTGTATACCTTAAATCTACTTATATTTCACATATTTCATGGTGTGTCCCATGTCCGTATCAAATAGGTATCCAACTCAGCATAATGCCGGGCAGTTATGCCGGGCGCTGATTTTCAGCTGGAGCCCATAGTAACACACGGATGCCAACCAGTAAGAACTAATAAGAAGAAGATAAATAAATTGATAGTCTCGTGCCAGAGTTGTGCAAGCCACCTAAAGGGCTTTGACTTGGCTTAACGACTGCATGACAACAGGCGTGACAACTCAAAATCAATAGACTGACTGCGCTGAGTGTTAACTTAACCTCCCAGTTTCAGATCAGTGACCGAAACTGACTATGAGCGCTTCTGCAACTATGCTGCTATGAGTGCTCTCCAATAAGAACATAATACACCGAGATTGTATGGGGTTCGAAATATTTGCGCTTGTGCGTTCTTAAATCATTGAGAGATCTCCATACCTCAGCTATCTGAACTTGGTTGCCATTCGTGTGTATACAGCAGTCGTTACGGGTGGTCAGAAGCCCCAGGGATTATTTCTAGGTCATAGTTCAGGATCGAGAGGCTCAGTTGCACTGGCAGTCTCATCGTCCAAGATATCCAGTCAGATTTCGTTAGATTGGAAGCCTTGTAAGTGTGTACACATTCAACCAGCGTTCGGTATCTATATAGTTGACTTACTTGTTTGATTGTACTATGAATGCACAATGCTTTCTGGCCGCTGATCGACAAGGTATGTACCGGCTATTACTCAAGTCAGTGGCAGGAAAGTCAAGTCAAAAGTATTTTATTTCAAATAAACAAAATATTGGCACTTATGAAACGTCAGAATCTAAGTTGCATTAGAAATTCTAGAATTCGTGGTCGCAGGATGACTATTAAAAGACTAAGAGCGATGGATCATAAAACAAAATATCTTCATATCAGCCACAGGTCGTCCACTGCTGAACAAAGGCCTCCCCCTTAGATCTCCACAACGAGCGGTCACATGCCGCTCTCATCCAACGACTCCCAGCGACCTTCACCAGGTCGTCTGTCCACCTCGTTGGAGTTCGTCCCACGCTGCGTTTTCCGGTGCGCGGTCTCCATTCGAGAACCTTTTTGCCCCAACGGCCATCAGTTCTACGAGCAATGTGCCCTGCCCATTGCCACTTCAGCTTACTAATCCTTGCAGCTATGTCGATACCTTTAGTTCTTCTACGGATCTCCTCATTTCTGATTCGATCTCGTAGAGAAATACCAAGCATAGCTCTCTCCATAGCTCGCTGAGTGACCTTGAGCTTTCTTATGAGGCCCATTGTGAGTGACCACGTCTCTGTTCCATATGTCATCACTGGTAACACACACTGGTTAAAGACTTTCGTCTTTAGGCATTGCGGTATTGTTGACGAATAGACGTTGCGAAGTTTCCCGAACGCTGCCCAGCCGAGTCGGATTCGACGATTGACCTCTTTCTCGAAGTTGGACCTACCTAACTGGACAGTTTGTCCCAGGTAGACATACTCGTCAACAACTTCGAGAACAGAGCTCCCAACGGATATTGGGATGGGCACGACATGGGCATTTGACATGACTTTCGTCTTGCCCATGTTCATTTTAAGGCCCACCTGTTGGGAAACCCTGTTGAGATCATCGAGCATTGTGCTGAGCTCTTGCAGCGATTCTGCCATGACTACGATATCGTCGGCAAATCGAAGGTGAGTGATATACTCGCCATTGATGTTAATGCCGAATCCTTTCCACTCCAGCAGCTTGAAGGCATCCTCCATTGCAGCGGTGAACAGTTTCGGGGAAATGACGTCCCCCTGTCTCACACCTCTCTGCAATGGAATCGCCCCCGTGCTCTGTTCATGTACTTGGACCGACATGGTGGCGTTTCTGTATAAGCACTTCAACACTTCAATGTACCGATAGTCAATCTGGCACCGCTGCAGAGATTGCAGCACTGCCCAGGTTTCGATCGAATCGAAGGCTTTCTCATAGTCCACAAACGCCAAGCATAGTGGCAGATTATACTCCTCGGTCTTCTGTATAACCTGCCGCAGCGTATGGATGTGGTCTATGGTACTGAAACCTTTTCGGAAACCGGCTTGTTCGGGAGGCTGGAAGTCATCAAACCTGCGCTCGAGACGATTCGTGATGATCCTTGAAAACAGCTTATAAACATGGCTCAGAAGTGAGATGGGTCTATAATTCTTCAATAGGGTGTTATCACCCTTTTTGAAGAAGAGCACCACCTCACCTCTGTTCCACGCTTCCGGCGTTGTGCCCTCGAGTAAGACGGAATTGAATAGCTTCTGAAGGACTTTAAGTACCGGTGTGCCACCCGCTTTCAGAAGCTCTGTCGTAATTCCGTCCCCACCTATTTTTAAGCTGTTTCAAGGCCATCCTAATCTCGTACAGGCTGATGTCCGGGATATCCTCGGTGTAGTGTCGGGTTAGTTTAGCTCGCGGGTCTTTGTCAGAGCCAATGGTAGGTATAGTAACCGAGGTGTATAACTGCCGGTAGAAGTTCTCAATCTCTCTCAAAACCTCTGGCTTAGTCGACGCTACACTGCCGTCCTCGGTCTTCAGCTTCATAATACGACTTTGCCCAATAGACTTGTCTCTTGCGAACACTTTGGAGCCTTGATTCCGCTCAATCGTCTCTTTAACACCGTTGGTGTTAAAGGTGCGGATATCGTGACGCAAGGACTTCCATATCCGTCTATTGAGCAGTCGGTATGCTTCAGCATCACCGGAGGACTGCAGCGTCATGGCGCGTCTTTCTGCCATGAGGTCGAGAGTGTGATCGGAGAACTTTTTTGGTCTACCTTTACGGTGGGCCTTAAAGAACTTAGACCCAACCGTTTGGACAGTTTCTACAAACCTACCATTTAAATCGTCCACAGATACGCAATGTTCTAGGCACTCGAAGCGGTTTTGGAGTTCGAGTTGAAAGCTCTCGGGGTTTTGGATATGAGCACTAGAGGGCCGGAGCGTAGACCTCATCAGACGAGACCTCTCAACTTTGAGATTAATATTCAATGTGCCTCTTACCATTCGGTGATCACTACCGGTTTTCACCCTGTGGATCACAGAGACATCATTGAATATTTGCCTCCTATTGGTCATGATGAAGTCAATCTCATTCCTCGTGGAACCATCGGGACTCATCCAGGTCCATTTCCTGTGAGGCGGCTTTTGGAAAAAGGAGTTCATCACGAAGAGTCCCTCCTTTTCCAAAAAGTCGGCCAGCCTCTGTCCCCTGGGGTTCCGTTGCCCATATCCAAATTGCCCCACTCTCAACTCACCATCGCATCGAGTGCCCAGCTTCGCGTTGAAGTCCCCCATCACAACAGTGAAGTGTGTCTTCGAGGTATGTATGGCCCTACTTACGTCCTCATACATACTCTCTACTTCATCATCTGGGTGTGTCGAGGTCGGTGCGTAGACCTGTATGACCTTCAACGAATACCTCTTGGATATTCTGAGTATAAGGTACGCTACCCTGCTCGACACACTTTCGATGGTCACTATGCTGTTAATGAGGGACCTGCGGACGAGAAACCCGACACCACCTTGAGACAGATGTTCGCCTTCCCGGTAGTAGAATAAGTTGCCAGATTTCAGGGTTATCGTGTCCTCACCCTCTCTTCGGACTTCTGATAGACCCATGATATCCCAGTGCAACTTATCTATTTCTTCTTCCAGATCAACAATCTTTTCGTCTGCCCACAGTGTGCGTGTGTTATATATAAATAATATATAATATATAATATAAATCCTCTTTATTGCACACCATAATAAAATAACAGTACAATCATGACCATATGAAAGAAAAGGTACAATTGGCGGTCTTATCGCAATTCGGCGATCTCTTCCAGACAACCATTGGATGGACTGGAATGTTATGGAAAGTACAAGGGGTAGCTTACGGTGTAATATAAGAGTAAGGTATTCAACGTAATAATAACACAACAACTATATATTATAATATATAGACATATAATATATATATAACTATAAATACATACATAAATACCAAAAGAAGCACGAGATATTCCTATGATGAAAGTAGTAAGTAGTGTTCCTTTACCAATCGCTTAAACATTTGTAATGATTGTGCACGTCTAACTGATACTGGTAGCGCATTCCACAAACGAACGGCCTGGACAGAGAATGACTTGTCAAGGAACTTCGTGGAATGTAATGGCATTTTCAGTTTCAAATTCTCCGATGATCTTAAAAACTTAGAATGCGTATCATGTAGGAACTGAAACCGCTCTTTAAGGTAAGGGGGGGTACTTGGATTGAACAGAACACTGTATAATAACGAAACTATATGAGTATTCCGGCGAAGGCGTATTGGTAACCATTTGAGCTTGTTACGATATTCTGAGATATGATCATATTTGCGCAAGCCAAATATGAATCTAATACAAAAATTCTGGAGTCGCTCTAATTTGTTAAATTGGTCCTCGGTGAGATCAAGATAGCTGACATCGGCATAATCAAGAATTGGAAGGAGCAGAGATTGTACAAGCGCAGTTTTAGTGGCAATCGGGAGGAAGTTTCGTAACCTTCTTAAGGACCCAGCTGAAGCAAACATTTTACGACTAAGTTCCTGCAGCTGCGGAGCCCAGGAAAAGTTTTTATCGATATATATCCCCAAGTTCTTGACCCTATCACTTACAGAAATGATGGATCCGTCACAAAGAACTTGAGGAAGTTGAGACCAATCAACTCTACAGATCATTTGCGAGCTCCCAACAACAGTGACCTGAGTCTTCGCCGGGTTGACTTTAAGCCCGTGTGCTCTACTCCATTTGCATATTTGGTCCAGATCAACATTTATGGCATTGATACCCTCCGCCAGCTTGTCCAAGGGAGTATGGCAGTAAATTTGCAAATCGTCCGCATACAGGTGGTAGGAAGAAAGAAGCTGTCTGGAGATAGAATTTATAAATATTGCGAAGAGTAACGGAGATAAAACGCCGCCCTGTGGCACGCCAGTAGATGTACTACACCATGAAGAATAGGTGTGGTCAATGTTAACACGTTGCCGACGGCCAAACCGGTAACTACGAAACCAATCAATTGCCGTTGGAGATATGTTTAGAGAGCATAGTATACCAATTAGAATGTCAAAATCTACAGTGTTAAAGGCATTGCTAAAGTCTTTTTAGAAAGGAAATTACTGAGTTGATCGTGTATGAGGCGTTCAAGAACTTTGGAGAGGAATGGGAGTATAGATATCGGACGATAGTCAGAGAAAGTTATAGGATTTGCCTTTTTGGGTAATGGAGTGACTTGGGCCTCTTTCCATGGAGATGGAAAAATACCAGTGGATATGGAATGATTTAAGATATGGGATATGATGGGAAGGATTTCGTCAAGGATAGGAAGGATCATATTACGGCTGATGCAGTCAGTTCCAACCGCGTTCGACGTAATCGATAATATGCTTTTCTTAACACCACAAGCGGAAAATTGATTAAAGACGAAGGGTGAATAATCCGGAGTTGGAAGTGAGGAAAGATTACTGAGTGTAGTTATTTTTGTAGTTACATCAAATGTACACGAAGTAGAGAAATGTTGATTAAGTAGTTCAATATTTAAGTTTCTAGGAATGGTGTCTTGACGCGATTTTCCAACTCCTAGGGATCGGAGAAATTTCCAAACTTCAGCTGGATCACCATTGTTAACGGAATTGTGAATATGTCGGCGTTGAGCATTCCTACACACCTTATTGCACCGATTACGAATTTCAACATATTTTTGCCAGTTTCTTGCATTGGGTCTATATTTATATCCAGATTTTGCCACTACTTTTTTGGATTGGAGAGATTTAATTGCATCCGTGAGCCAAGGTGACGGCAGGTGCCTAACTTTAATAGCACGAACAGGAGCATGCACATCATACAGCTGGATCAGGTTCATTGCAAAAATGTTTACTTGATCATCCACTGAATTAGAAGAAAAAAGCGGAACCCAGACAATGTTGCTCGCATCCGCACGAAGGTTATTATGGTTTATGCCACGAAAACTGCGTTGCAGAAATATTTTGGATTTTGCCTTTGGTGGCCGAAGTTTATAGGACAGAAAAAGGAGGTCATGATAAGAAAAAGCGTCAGCTGAGCATTGGCCATGCTTGGCGACGTGTTCAGAAGAAGATACAAAAATGAGGTCCAGAAGTGAAGGAACAGAGTTCGGGAAATGGTGAGTAGCATTAAGTGGAAGGATGGATAGATTATGGGACTGCGAAACAGAATATAAAGACGAAGAACGGGAATCTTTTTTAAAGAGACAGGTGTTAAAGTCACCCATTAGGATAGTTTGACTGTACGAAGGAGTTAAGTTTTCTAAGATAATTTCTAAAGAAGAGAAGTAGTTTATTCGCAATGAGGGACAGTAATAGACGCCGAGTAAGATTTTGGAGTGATGAAGTTCAACTTCAAGGAAAAGATGCTCGCCAGCATCTGGCGGAGGTGGCTGCGATGACATACTAACAATAGAAAAGGGTATGGATGTTCTGAGATAAATGGCAACACCACCACCACCACCAACAGCACGATCGTTTCTGATGAGGTGAAAACCGGGTAAGGTGTAAGCTGTTGAAGGGAGACATGGTTTTAACCATGATTCGGACACGAGAATGGCATGAATATCAGTACAATCAAAACTTGTCAGCATATCAGGGAAATGAGCCGGGATACTCTGGGCATTGATATGAACAACATTAAAGTTTCTAGGAACATCAGAAAAAAATGACCGGAGAGTGTCATTAAGTGAAGGAAGGCTTACGAAACTGTCATCACTACTTATTGAATAGAAACTTTCTGTGTCACTGTTTGAGTCAGTATAATTCATCGATAAACTAATAAATATAAATATATATAATAATAATAAAATAAACAAAAGTTCAAATATAATAAAAACACTAATTCCTAATAAGTCCACCTGCCGGCTGTGTAGTAACATAATGAGAAATAAAACATAATAATATTTTCTTTACAATAGAAACAACATTGGAAGAGTCCGGGAGATTAATAAAACAATACAGGATTTTGAAAAAAGAAAAGGAAATAAAAGTATGATTTTGAGAGTTAGAATTAAATAACTGAAACGCAGTCGATGACAGTGAAATGACAATCGGTACTCATTTGTCAAGCTAATGTTGAATTGACGATAGGGTCTAAAGGACTAGAATCCAGGGCCGTTTAAATAAAACAAGCTAATGTCATTGTCAAGCTACTGTCATTGTCTAGTCATACTTGGCGTCAGTGTCAAAGTGATTGATTATACGTTACCAGGGCCAGTTTTCGTTTGGGATGGTAGCCGGATCCCGTCCGGTGATTCTTAGCACCCCCTGCCCCGCCGTTACCGTGGCCGCTACCATGACCAGGAATAGCGGGGCTGCCGGGAACTGGGGGCCGGTGCATTAGTCGTGTCGTCATTTTGGGGGGAATTTGCCGATACTCACCACGCTTGGCAGGCGTGTTGGTGAGCGCAGTAATGCTTCTGTTCAGCAAAGGGACGCTGCTGCCCATCCCTTTGGTTAAGAGTCCCTTAGTCGACTTTTACGACCTCCACGGGAGGAGACGGAGTGGTGCTATATTCTTAATCCGGACACCACACGGAAAACAAACAAACAAAATATACAACTTAAATAAATTACTTATTTTTTATTTAGTCTCATTCCTACTTTAGGCATGAAGATATTACACAATAAAAATAAAACCTCACTAAAAATTATACTCATTCATACGTAATTTATACTTCACTTTAAAGCAAAGATTTTATCGGGATGCCTTTTGAAATAAACATAGCTGGAAGAGTTTAGTGCAAATGGTACTACAACCACAGTTTAATAACAACATTCTTGGTATGCAGTTCATATGAAATGGCTGCTCGTTTTACCTCAAACTACTCTGATACTTATAATATGGAGATTTTATATAGTACTACGCCGCGCGATTTCACTCGCCGTTTAATTTAAATGAATTCGGATTATTGATTAAAAAAAATACTTAGTAATATGGAAGAGAACGTTTTTAACACGCGTATATTAGCTTGGTATGTATCTATGAAACGGATTTTCATCTCCTTCGAAACGTCGGATTGATTTGAAACTTTGCACACTTATCGAGAACCGATGACAATGCAATAATTTTAATCATTTGTCCCGTTATCCTTGCCAGGATCCTCCATCCAGATTAGCGATTTTTTCATCTCTCATACCCGGAAAAAATGATAAATTCATCGATATACACAAACTTGCACAAAATATAATACCTCCACAAGATGTCGATTAATTTTCAGCGGCAACAGTGCTATAAGACTCGAATAGAGTCACATTTTTTAGATGATTTTATCTGCATGGGAGGGAGAATTTGTTTACTTAAACGTCGAAAGGAAGATGCTTGGATAAATAATTACCATCCGGAGTCACCGGGACTACGGACAGGCAACATAGACATTCAGCCATGCGCAAAAAAAAAACGGGTTTTTGTAGATAGTCGCACAAATAAATAATAGCTTAAAAAAAACACGAATATTATTTTATTGTAGAAAAGCGTAGGTGCTTTATCAGATATTTTCATGATGACGTTACTTTTACAAATATTTACAACAATTTACATCAAGCGCCCGACGCTTTTTTACAATATTTTCTTTTTGTTGCTCGCTCTGTTGTTATTTTAAACTTAAGAAAATTATTTTGTGCTTTTAGTACAGTTATCTACAAAAGCGTGTTTTTTTTAACTATTATTTATTAGTCACATTTTAGTGGTATTAGTATATACCTGGAGTTGCCCTCGGCCCCCGATCACCCGCGCTATTACTTCGTTTTCACTTACGAGTTCTTGCTGACTTTTTTCTTTTTGATACGCGCCTAGGGCCATAGCGTGATTTAAAATATAACCTTTCTCAAGAACTGGGCTATCAAATACAAAAAAAAATCATATCTGACGGGGAGTTCCGGAGATTAGCAAATTCAAACAAAAAAGCAATAAACTCTTCAGCTTTATTAATATTATTATTTATTTATTTTTTACTTTAAAAAACGGTACCCCACACTAGGATTTCTCCGGTGTCGTGGGTGCGTTTACAGACACAAATTCCACACAATACACCCAGACCCGGAACAATTACCTGCAGGTCGTAGAAATATTTGTTCCGTGCGGGAATCGAATTCACGACCCGGAGTGCAGTAGCCGACTGTATCAGCCACTGCACCAACCGTGCCGTCCGACATGTATTCTGCAGTAGCTAAATATCTCACTGTATTATAATAAGAAAAAAACTGTATGATAAAAGAGCCACCTTTTACTTTTTGATAGTTACTAGCAGTTCTTCCCGACTTCGTCCGCGAGGTACCTTATATAAACCCTCAAGAGTATTTTCCAGCGTAATAATGTATCGTATCTCTTAGTCAAAGACATGATCTATCTATCTATCTCTCAGCCAAATCTAATTAAATCCTTTTAGCCATTTCATCGTGATTGATCAACAAACATAGAAACTTCAATATATATAATATTATGTTTGGAGGGCGAAAGTTATTGGATTTTGAAGTATTCCATTTAGGGTTTAAAGGATTTAAGAATGTAAGATATCATAAAATGAAACGTTTATGGATGAATAGAGAACTTCGGAGAATTTCCTACTAAAGTGAATACTGATAAAATCTATTAAATTGGATCTAAAACTTCAGTGTCTTAAGAATTTGTTGGATAATTTACGGAAAGATACTATCATCTGTATACCTTTGAGTAATTTAATGAAATATTAAATTTATGCATGTTTCGATCTTTATATTTATAGAGCCTCTAGTGTGTGACACATCGTGCATCGACAACCATCCCAAATTCACATCTCGGCGGGCTATTCTGGCTGAGGAGATCTACAAACGCTCGGTTCACGGGGCGGTGTGTCGAGTAGTGGAGAATTTTTGGTGATCTATGTCAGATAAGAAATAAATATTTTTCTTTCTATTTGAGTATTCTATTTCAGCTTGTAACGTTGGACGAAGTCCTCTTCTCATACGGATAAGGATACCAAACATAGCTAACCACGCTTGTTCACTGCATGTTGGCGATTTCAAGACTATTCAATTCTGTTATCTTCACTATATTTTCTTTCACCTGAAGTCAGTGGTGCCTTACATGTATTCTTTGACTTTGATTTGCTTAAGATGCGAGTCCGTAAATATCTTACTCTGTATGAGAACATGCTCTTGCCCTGCAGTGCGACAGTTACCGGCTGATATTATTATTGTTGCTTTTGAAAAAAGAAAGAAGGAAGAAGAAACAAGGAAGTAGAAAGAAAGAAGAAGGACAAAGGAGGAAAGGGATTTTTTTACCACATTAAACATGTGTCGGTACGTTCACATTAATAAGAATAAAATCTACACTAAATTTGCAATAAAAATAAGTACATAATAGAACGATTGGCCGTAGAATAGAAGTAAAAAATACGAATATAACTTTAAAATATCAGGATGCTGATGCTTGTCTCCAATGTGACAGAGATCAACACTCAGCATAATACTGTGCTGTAACGTTGTCAGCACAGCGCTGTTTTTCAGTGGTACCCTTTTTTTCGCGTTGTTATTATTTCCCTTCACAACCACTAAATCGATTTGAATGGATTGTTCACTGTTGGATAGCATGATTCTTATGCAGGTTCCTACCCTATATACAAAAGATGACAATGATCATGATTGTAAATTGTAATGTAAATCAAACTTCCACATGAATTAGAATATGTTAGCAATGCCAAGGCTGGTGCAGTGACTAAGCGATTGGCTTGCTGCGCTACGTGTCGCGGGTTCGATCCCCACATGAAACCATTATTAGTACGATCTACAGATAGTTGTTTCGGGTCTTGGTGATATGCGCATTTGAGATTTATGTCTGTAAGGTGTACCCACCGCAAAGGAGAAATAATTTTTTAGGGCAACATTAAATAAAAAAGAACAGTAGTGATAGTCCATGTTTACCAGAGACGCACTCGAGTGAATACGCTACATACGTAATAGTAGTTCCTATTATGAGCATTTGTCACAATGAATGCGTATTTCGTAAATTTTGATTCGCAATTCATATGTAAATAGCTTTTGCAGCCTTGCGAGGCGCGGTTCAGTCAGAGACGTCACTCTCCGATTATTTTGGTGATTGTGTTTTGATTGGCATCGGTGCCGCATTCGTGTATAGTTATTTGGTATGAGGAGTTTGTAGCTTGCGAGGAATTTGTCACTTTTCTTTACGAATCGAGACCTGCCGTCTCTCTCGGCCGTCAAACAAATACCTAAGACAGATGTTGCGGGTTCCCAGAAGCCTGAGAGTTTGACAACCGGTATAGTTGATAGTTGATAGTTATTTATTGGTAATAATAAAGATTACAAGTCATATAACATTTCATTCAGTGCATTAAATTACATATTCAAATTAATTAAATATATGATCATTTGTGGACATTGCTTAATTTATAATTCTTTACAATTTAATAATAATTATTGCCTGATTATCATAATATCTAATATGTCATTATTACATTAAAAATAAGGATCCAATCAATGTCTTAACAAGGTGTCAAAATATTTTAGTAACGTCCTACCCTATAAAAAACTACGGATATTGGAATCCACTAGTAAGAAAACAAACCCCCTCTTGGTTTCGAAGATCAGACGACAGTCCTTCCGTGTATAACTGGTATTCTGCTGTATCTGTTAAAGTTAGAAGCCGAAGCCACTTAGTCGTCTTTTGGTAATGAAGTAGTAAGCTGATCATCATTACCATCATTATATCGGCTGAAGGACGTCCACCGCTGAACAAAGGCCTTCCACATAGATTTCCATCAATCACATCACAACAAGTGGTTAGTTGTGTCATCATTTAGGGGGATTTGCCAGTACTCACCACTCTTGCCAGGGGGGACGAGAGAGCGCTTTACGGCTACTGTTTAACAGAAGCAGCGCTGCTGCCCATGCCTCTGGTTTAGTCCCTTAGTCACTTTTTACGTCCGCGGGAGAAGATGGAGTGGTGCTCTATTCTAAATCCGGAAACCAATTTGACATAAGTAAACTGATATTCTACAGAGTCGCTCTAAAAAAACGATATAAAAGGAAGTGTGTCTCAATGCTGTTGGCCACTCTCTTATATTATTTTGACAGAAGAGAATCCAATACGGTGAATGTGTAATCAGATTCAACTATTTAAATAAGTAACCGGTAACATAGTTCTTTATCATGAAACTATCTTTATTTAAACATTATCTTTTTCTTGCATAGCAGCTTCTAAATGTTCACTGCAGAATATGGGACGCCCAATGACCTGCACTGCCAATGGTCTACAGCTACAGTTAATGGTCATATGGACATAATCACCATACATCGCTACCGGAATGCTGATCGCAGTATAATAGGTAGAAAAGGCGTCTTTATAACGCTTCTTTGCCAGGAACCACACGGTACCTTCTTTTGCCTCCTCGACTACTACTCGGCAGTATTCCTGCAAATCTGTTCTTTGCCCCAAGCTAGTCTGAACAGTTCCTTTACCTGGTTATTGCCGGTTCACTGTCACAGCCATGAGAATTTCGTCCCTCCTCTTCTCTTGCATGCTATTTCTTCCGTCATGATGACTTGCAGCTGTTTATTGGGTTGCTGTCGTTCGTCCCAGATCTGCAACTTTTCATTGACTTTTACAAGAGTCAGATTTATAAACGTGACGAAACTTGGTTGTGGCTATGGTAATAGATACTTTGTCTATTTTTCAGTGATATGTACGTAACATAGAAATATAGTAGGTACCACAAAAATAGTCTCCGAAATTAACTTTTAAGTAGAACTTATTGTGGGGAGCTCTTAGCACGAACAAGTCTAACCACAAAATACTGTTTAGTTTAAGTTAGATTTGTAGACACAATTATTGTTCAAAGACATCTCGTGAAATGTCCCTAACCAAATAAACACAATACGTAATTTCTTAAAAAAGGTACCTACGGTTTTGGAGACCGTAAAGGCGTAGAAGAACAAGGGTTATCGTTTCGTCATGCATGTTTGTCCGTTGAATACAGACATCTGGCACTTCTTTCTTTTTCCTTCAGAGTTGTTCAAGCTACCCGAAGGCCACCGGTTTACCAATTACTCCCGTCAGGGGCGGATCCTGGATTTTAATCAAGAGACCTTGGGTCTCACGTCAAGAGTTTCAGAGATCATTGTTGCTATTAGGTCTCGCGTTTGTTCCCATAGTAAAATCAAGACTAAAATATAATGTCAAAATTATCTCGAAGTTCTCCCCGCTGGCTTACACAAGAGCGTCCTCAGTGTAACAGACTACAGACGCCTGGGAGGAGAACGCAGAATCGCGTCGTAGGCGAGGTTCCACAAGAGGCGGCCAATAACCGACCTCAGCGGAAACCCGCACGAGATCTCGTTGTGCTATTCTTATCCGTAAAAAAGTGTATGTTAGATATAACGATTTAGGTAACCTCTTTTTACAAATGTTAAGTAAAAAAATGACCTATATTAGGTATGGACGCAAAGTTTTTTTTCATGCTACCTATATCCCGTTAACCTTTAAGTAAGAGCGAATAGGCATCATTTGGGTGCGCTTGTAAAATCGTAGACCTCATCCATCGGTTTCCACCAGGCCACATATTTAAAATAAGTATCACCATAGTCAGCCTTTCAGCATGCAAAGATCATTAAAGCATATAAAAATACAATTCAAATAGAAGTATAATCACAGATATTATATTAATCGTTTTGCTCGTTTTACTGATAGTAGATTTTAAATGTCAATGTGTCAAATGTCTTCTTCTTCTCTTGGATTATTGCTTCTGTAGAGTATCTTCCACAATTTCGCCAATGTCCAGTATAACGCAACGTTGTACGGTGTTCAGATTAATCAATCTTTACATATTCATAAAACTATTTTTCAAGAATGTAAAATTTCGGTTCAATTCGATTTTTTTATTTTTATATTCGATTACTCTACAGAAGCCTTAATCTTCTTCTTAATCTAAGAGAAGAAGAAGAAGATTTTCTTGTTTTTTTCGTCTGTCATAGATAGAATAACTAAACTAGATTTAAGATCTTAATGAAGAGGACATAAATAAATTAAATTTTAATTCATCTTTCACACAATTGTTGTAACAAAAAAGAATTTACTCCATCCGTAGGAGTAAATTTTTTATCAAGTAGAAGCCCTCAAGGACATTCTTCTCCCGGGCATAGCCGTGCGCGTACCGAGCTCTTACCGCCTAACGGCCACAATTAATTCGATCTAATCCAAATCTTTAGATTTAAGATTTAATTCATCTGTTTTTGTGTTAAGATCACACTTAACACCAAAATAGACAAATCCTCAATCACAAATTCAAAGATTTAGGTTTAGAGTTATTATTATTTTGGCTTTAAAACTACTATTGTGTTCCTTTGACCTACCTTACGCCGTGGGTGCTACATTCGCTCCCGCATTTACCGTACCCCCTGTAGGTCTCGGCTAACAACTCTTTCTGGCGATACCGGTCCCTCTGTGCGGCTGGCGAACAACCCTCCAGAGAGGCGCGCGTGGAACACGGCGCTTCGCGTCTCGGACCTGACTCTGGTTAGGCAACGAACTGCAACAAGTCCGCCGCCCGAAGAGACGGTGGCCTACTGCATAAATTAACTTTACATGTTAAAAAGTTATGACTTTTATTACGTTGAGTTAGGTGGATATTCGCTTTTAATTACTTTTGCATATAATGTATCTATAAGGTTATTTATTTTATCCTTACGTTTTGTGTAATATTGCTAAATGTATGCTTAAATGTTATGCTAGTTATGCTTAATGCATTAGCTTTAATAAATACGCACACTGGTTTACTATTTTTTGTGAGACCCTTTATATAATAAAAACCCTAATTAAATATTTTCTGTCCGAAATCAATAATGGCGTGATGGCCTCACATAAATTATTGATATTGGCGCGTCAATTACGTTAAAACGTGCTAATTACGCGCGCACGGCCCATTTCATCTCGGCTGCACCGCGCCTGCGATATTACGCGTCCAGATGCCACCCGAACTTTGCAAGCCTCGCGTTGTCAGTCGAACTGTAGCCGCGAAACGCGACAGTCTATTATCGCCCTTATGTACTATATTCCCAATATTATCGTAAGTGCGCGCGGGAATTTCAAATTTAGAATGAGTTTATTGTAGTTTCAGTGTTAACGAATGAAAAAAGTAAAAATAAAACGTCTTTGAGTATTTTAATGTAGCAATAAGTTTAATATTATTGTGTAGTGAATGTGAGTTTATTGTATGAGTAAAATTATTCTGTTTTCAAAAACTATTACTGCTTAGAGAGGAGCGGGATATACGGTAAGTACCTAGAGATTTATTCACACTTAATAGAGCCAGTAACGTAATTATTATATATGAAACTTATATTTATAATTATTGAGTCAAGAAAATCTAAAATTAATGAATGATGGCTTTTTACATCGATGAATTTTGGGGTGTGTATGTTTATAATTTTTTTGGGATGTTACTCATAATCCTGATTTGCATTACATTTCGTATAGTCATTTGAATAATTTGCGAAATTTTATCAACAATAATTTGTTTTGAAACATATTGTGTTCAAACCTAAACCATTTAAAAAATTTCGTAATTGCAAACGTGATGACGGTAGTAAAAAGGTGTCGCTATAAGTCACGTGTCGTAAAGGATAATGGACGTTAAGTACGTCACTTCCTGAGACTTCAAGGTCAAGTTCCATCAACAAACAGACTATTATGGGACGTATATGTCTTAATTATCTCTGGAGAATAATAATTGAAATATATTATTGGGTTTGCAAAATTAAGGTCCTATATACATTTTGAACTTTCTTTCAACGGGACAATCAGTAGGTTATAAGGATCGCGTTTAATCAGAAACATGTTGTAATTTCCATTGATTTTGCAATCATATTTTATAACTAATGAATAAGTTTGTTATTTGAGCACTAAAAGAAAGTATTCTATCAAAATGTTATTACGAAAACGCACACAAATAAAGAACGGACGTCGCTGTAATAAAATGATGAAATATTTTTACTATTATTTATTGATATATATTTATTAATCGCGAAAACCTAAGACATTACTAATATAAAAAAAATTGATGTAAAAACTTTTTAATGAACGCGACCCTATTACCTACTGATTGGCTCCTTGAAATAAAGTACACTATTATGTACTCTACATATATGCATTGTTAAGGATTCATCATCATAATAGTAATTATCAGCCATAAGGCTGATATGATGATCACTATGCCAGGCAGGCGGGTTGGTGAGCGCAGTATTGCTACTGTTCCACAGAAGGGACGCTGTGGCCCATCCCTCTGGTTTAGAGTCTCTTAGTCGCCTTTTACGACATCCAACGGGCAGAGATAGAGTGATGCTATATTCTTAATACGGACACCACACGGCCGATAAAATATATAATAGAGGGCCGCTGACTTAAAAACTCCATAAAGATACATAACATTTAATAACCAACCGGCTCCAGTGATTTAAATCACTAATACTTAAATCAATTTAAAAGCTAAAACACCACAGAACATTATAAGATTATCGGTAATTGAAAAGAACACGACGTTTATCCCAGTCAATAGGTAGTTTTCACATTCACAAAAGACGACATGATGACTTAGAAAATCCATAAAGATACATAAAGTATAATAGCCAACCGGCTCAAGGCACAGAACGTTATAAGATTATCGGTAATTGAAAAGAACACGACGTTTATCCCAGTTAATAGGTAGATTTCCTTGTTTGTAGAGTCTCATTTCTTTTTATTACATAATCGTGTTATTTTATTTTTATTCATGAATATTTTATTACTAGATTAAATACATTTTTCTATCGCTTTCACATCACTACCAGTATTATTTTTAGAGTTTAGAGAAGCTTCCTTCCCTTGCTATTTTCCTTAGTCGATGCTGTCTTATTCGTTTTTTTCTGTGGTCTTTTGTTATTCTTTTCTAGTCCATGCTGTTGACCAGTTATTTTTTTCTATCCTTGGCTTTTCTGTAACGGCTATTCTCCGCTTGCTGCTGTTACATTTTGGAGCCCAAATAATTCTTTGTTTTGTTTTTGTGCATCAAGGTATATTGTTTAATGGCGACAACAAAAAATGAATACTCTCCCTACCTTAGCCTATCGTATTTATAGCTGTAAATATGGTAGATCTCGCCAAAAATTGGGGTATCTTCTATTTACATAAGCCTTGTGGTTCCCGGCAATGATTAAACCTTCCCCCTCTCTTAGTGTGGGTGTCAAAGAAGGCCACTAAGGTTTTATTCAAGACCGGGCTGTGCTATCATAACAACATATTGATATGAGCAATCCGTTTGCCAAGCGTGGTGATTATGGCAATGTTCCTACAGACAGTTCCTGAGACAGACCACTTTAAGGTACAAACCTTAAAGTGGTCTGTCTCAGCCGAAAAAATTCCACTAGTGGACACGGGCTACCCCCAAAGATCGCCACAACGACCGGTCTGGGTGTGTTGTGTCCTCATTGGAGGGTTTTGCCATAATCGCCACGCTTGGCAGGCGGTTTGGCGATTGCAGTTGATTTGTTAATGTACTCGAAGGAATCTGCTGACAATCCTCCGGCTAATCGCATAGTCGCCTTTTAGGACACCCACGGGACGAGTAAAGTGGATTAACCAGAAGTTAATGATCAGCAGTGAACATGTATAGCTTGCTTGTCATGTTACCTGCTGTTACAACTGTCAGTATTAAGTGTATAGTCTATGGTTACAACTTAGCGCGGTTAATGACAGCCAGAACTTTCCCACCGAATCTTGTATAATTCTAAACCTCCCAAGCAAATCTAAGGTTTAAAGCGTATTAAATTACAGTTGGTGTTATAATTTAAGAAACATTCTGTCCCTTATTTGCTAATAACATGATTTTATAGCGAAGATAAATAAAAAATAAAAGGAAACTCCTTAAGAACATTTCAAATACATTTTTACTACCCGCACTTGTTCAGGGTATTGCTTATTTTCGTTTTTTCTGCGTTTATCAACTTATTAATAAGTGGTACATGCCGCGTAAGCCTTTTAAAAAAAGTTATGGTACTTTAAAATAGATTTTATATTATATTACTTCGTGAATTTATTCCTTCGTTATTTATTATGTATTTTTACACGGTTGGCAAGGACGTAGCTCGTTTTTTTTAGTAGTCGACAGATTGAAACGATGGATGTGCGGATGATGGATACCCAAATAAATAAACTAATAAAGTATATTGGAGGGAGTTTAAAAGTTGTGCCAGTGACGGAAATGTTTGTCTTGATATGGCCACGAGTATCAATTTTAATAATTTATGTTATGTATGTATAGACTTATGTATGTATAGACTTTGTCGTGTGGTGCCGGCTTAGAATACCACCACCCCATCTCATTGGGGGGTTTTGCCATAATCGCCACGCTTGGCAAACGGGTTGGCGATCGCAGTTGAGTTGTTAATGTACTCGAAGGACGCTGCTGCCCATCCTCCGGCTAATCCCTTAGTCGACTTTTACGACACCCACGGAAGGAGATAGAGTGGTGCTTTATTCTTAATCCGGACACCACACGGAATTTACAGTACTGATGATGATCAGGTATGTATGAACGATTGAATTAATACATATATATATCTGCATGCGCAAAGACTGCTGCTATCGATAAGGAATACATGTGATGAGAGACTAAGACTCTATACGATATATTTTACTCTCGGAAAAATTTACGCACAGCAAGAGAGCCGAGTGTCGAGTGCTGTGTGGTGCCGGCTAAGAATACCACCACCCCATCTCATCCCGTGGGTGTCCTAAAAGGCGACTATGGGATTAGCCGGAGGATGGCAGCAGCATCCATCGAGTAAATTTATAAACGCAACTACGATCGCCAACTCGTCTGCCTAGCGTGGCTTTATTATTATGGCAAAACCCAATGAGCACACAACACAAACCCATAGCGGTTGTTGTGGCTATCTTTGGGGGAGGCTTCTGTCCAGCTGTGGATGTTATTCGGCTGAAATAATGAACAGAGGCGAAGATGGTCGTTCAAAAATCCTGTGTAGCCAATTATGGAAGCGAACCGTAAAGAGGCTAGAATAAGCTAGCACGTAGAATCACTTCGATGTATCTCTTAGTCTAGATGATACCTTTAGTAAACGATCGTGCAGCGAATCAAAAGATAAGTCTAAACGTATGACAAAGTACATAGCTTTGAAATAGTATCCAATATTCTGTAATTATTTGACTTTGAGTGTTATTGAGGTAACGATGTCAAACTAAGTTGATTTAAGTACAGTGTGCGTGTGATTAGATGAGGGCGCGTTTGGCGCAGTGGCTAGTTAATTGTCTCTCTACGCACCGTGTTACGGGTTCAACCGCAAATGATTTGCTCGTTTTGCAACTAGAATATCAGTCTGTAACTGCCCCAGGCAAAAGCCTCTTCTTATAAAGAGAAGGATTGCCTGGTGCATTGATAAAAATTAAAATTCATTGTATAATATAAAGGCTCTGTATAATAATCCTACGTACGGTACGTAATATTAGTTGAGGTTTTTTTAAATTTAATTAAAAAGTAGAATATTGTGCACGTGAAATGATGTACAATATAACTGGTGTTAATCTATATACTAATATAAAAAAGTAAGCGTGAGTTTATTTGTTTATTATACTTGGGCGTAACCTCGGGCACCACTGAGTCGTTTCTGAATATTCTTCCGATGTTAGAAAGGTATTATATTCCAGAAGGGCAGGCGCTGTGTTTATCCTCTCGCTCCCGGCCGTGGGTCAGTCGATCGTCCGGAGCGAGACCTCGTGGGATGCCGTCGCCTCCTTTTGCGAGGACGTGATGCAAACAAAGGAGGCGGCAGAGTGGGGATGGGAGGAGACCACCTCTGATCCCCGCCACAGAAAACGCAGCGGGCGCGGGCGCCGGAGGAGGGCGCTGAACGGTCTCCGGTCACCATGAAGCGCGGCCTGCGGGCGCCGAACTAGGGGGCGGTTCGTCGCCCGAACAGTGAAAGGCCCGAGACGCAGCGCGTGGGTTCCGCGCGCGCCTCCCAGTAGGATAGATGCGGCCAGCAAGGTCGCACAGAGAAGGGGCCCGTCAAACAGTGACGGGCCTATACCTGCCGGGCGCATAAGACAAGACAGACAAGGCGTACACTCCACCCCGGCTAGAGGTAAGAGGAAGAACGCCGTGTGGTTTTAGCCGGTAAGAGTCCGGCATGCCATTCCGCCCTTCTCAAGGTGGAGGAAGTCCATGAGGATTTCCCCTCGATAAAAAAAGGGCTGTGTTTATCACTTGAGCGGCACTAAAACGGCGTGTAAGGAATGTCACGCCATCCTTTCCTGTTCATTATCAACATTATAATGACTACAGTTGTAAGAACAATACGTGCTCTCTTGTAAGACCAACAGTGTACATACCAACTTTTTCGCAAATAAACTATTTGATTTAATTTACTGTTTTTGATTTACATTTTGTATCAGAAATGAGGAGATCTGTAGAAGAAATAAAGTTGTCGACATAGCTGAAAGGATTAGTAAACTGAAGTGACAATGGGCGGGGCACATTGCTCGTAGAACCGATGGCCGTTGGGGCAAAAAGGTTCTCGAATGGAGACCGCGCACCGGAAAACGCAGCGTGGAACGACCCCCAACGAGGTGGATAGACGACCTGGTGAAGGTCGCTGGGAGTCGTTGGATGAGAGCGGCATGTCACCACTCGATGTGGAAATCTAAGGGGGAGGCCTTTGTTCAGCAGTGAACGTCCTGTGGCTGATATGATGATGATATAAATATTTTTTCCGTGCGGTGATCGAACCTACAACACGCAAAAAGCCAAGCGACTAGCCACTGGGCAAAATGTACCTGGTTCTTCTATTATAACTACCTATTCTCCAAGGGCGGACTACACACATTATCAATCAATTCGCGAATATGATTTGAACTTGGTCAACAATGGCTTTCGGATTCACGTTGCAAGACATGTTTTCTGAAAGAAAGCTTTCCTCAATCGCAACTCGCCTTAGGCGAATCCCGGGTGATATTATTTACGTTTATCTGACCTTGTGAACAAATACTTATGTGCAGCCCCATCTAGTTGTGTGGTTTGTGGATTTTTCTGTGATCAGACCCAAAATCTTGCCCTAAAAGCGAGCCCAATCCTGCAAAATAACCTGTAAACATGTATCCGCGCCGATTTCCCGAGTTGCCCGAGTCTGGGCGAGGGTGTGAAAATTATGCCTGTAAACTCTGTATCCACACGAGAAATACTAGTGTGGGTGGGTGGCATGGTTGACTTTAAAAGAAATAAAGTATCTACCATTCGATCTCTTGAAATAAAGTTAACATTAAAAACATTAAAAAAACTGGACAAATCCTGAAAATGGTATCGCCGTCACATAGCTATATTACGCCAGACGGGCGTAGGATGTGCTAGCCATGACAATTCATATTATTGTATACATAAAAGACTTCTTGTACTCTTTTATGTCATCATCATCATACACACACACCACATGCCACAGGACGTCCACTGCTGAACAAAGGCCTCCCCCTTAGATTTCCACAACGAGCGATTACATGCCGCCCTCATCCAACAACGCCCAGCGACCTTCACCAGGTCGTCTGTCCACCTCGTTGGAGGTCGTCCCACGCTGCGTTTTCCGGTGCGCGGTCTCCATTCTAGAACCTTTGTGCCCCAGCGGCCATCAGTTCTACGAGCAATGTGCCCTGCCGATTGCCACTTCAGTTTACTAATCCTTTCAGCTATGTCGACAACTTTAGTTCTTCTACGGATCTCCTCATTTCTGATTCGATCTCGTAGAGAAATACCAAGCATAGCTCTCTCCATAGCTCACTGAGTGACCTTGAGCTTTCTAATGAGGCCTACTGTGAGTGACCACGTCTCTGTTCCATATGTCATCACTGGTAACACATACTGGTTAAAGACTTGCGTCTTGATGCATTGCGGTATTGTTGACGAAAAGATATTGCGAAGTTTCCCAAACACTGCCCAGCCGAGTCGGATTCGACGATTGATCTCTTTCTCGAAGTTGGACCTACCTTAGTGGACAGTTTGTCCCAGGTAGACATACTCGTCAACAACTTCGAGAACAGAGGTCCCAACGGATATTGGGATGGGCACGACATGACTTTTGTCTTGCCCATGTTCATTTTAAGGCCCACCTGCTGGGAAACTCTGTTGAGATCATCGAGCATTGTGCTGAGCTCTTGCAGCGATTCTGCCATGACTACGATGTCATCGGCAAATTGAAGGTGAGTGATATACTCGCCATTGATGTTAATCCTTTCCGCTCCAGTAGCTTTTAGGCATCCTCCATTACAGCGGTGAACAGTTTCGGGGAAATGACGTCCCCCTGTCTCACACCTCTCTGCAATGGAATTGCCCCTGTGCTCTGTTCATGTACTTGGACCGATATGGTGGCGTTTCTGTATAAGCATTTCAACATTTACTTACTTACAATATTTTTACCTTAATGTATTTATTTTTAATTTAACTTAAGTTAGTTGTGCTTAAGCTTAGTCGAAATTTTTTTTGGATGCTGTGGCCTCCTATAACTGAAGGATTACACCGTTTGAGGACCCATTTTAATTTGTATTTCTTTATGATGTTATGTGTATGTCCTTTGTTGGAAGCCCTTTTTTTTTATTGATCCGGTGGAAATACCTCATGTAATTCCTTCGCCCCGGGAAAGGGCGAAGGGGCATGCCGGACTCCTACCGGCTAAAACCACCGGAGTGATCATCGTCGGCACCGAAGGGAGGCTCCAGGAACTCGAATAATCTCCATCTAGAGCCACCCGTTGGTGCCACGCCTTTAGGCTCATCTCGGAGGGGATGACTGTAAAGTGGTCATCCCCTCTAGTGGAGGGAAGGTGACTGTAAAGAGGCCACCCCCCCAGGCATCTCTCGAGGGGATTGTAAAAGATTCTCCCGAGGCCTCACTATGCGCTGTGCTGCGCACACAGCGGTACGTGACCCCATGCGCACCGCTGTCTTCCCGGGGGTCGCTCGGTATGAGCACGCAGATTTCCCAATAAGTGCGCTCGCGACCCCCAAGGCCCCCCGCCATATAAAGACGACAGGGGGCTCAGGCGTGTTGGACACGGGCGCCGCGGCGGTTGTTACCCCGGCCCCGTGTCCTCCTCCTCCGAGCGGGATCGGCCCTCTCCCGATCCCGCTCTGTTGTTGGAAGCCCTTAATAAATAAATAAACACTTCAATGTACCGATAGTCAATCTGGCACCGCTGCAGAGATTGCAGCACTGCCCAGGTTTCGATCGAATCGAAGGCTTTCTCATAGTCCACAAACGCCAAGCATAGTGGCAGATTATACTCCTCGGTCTTCTGTATAACCTGCCGCAGCGTATGGATGTGGTCTATGGTACTGAAACCTTTTCGGAAACCGACTTGTTCGGGAGGCTGGAAGTCATCAAACCTGCGCTCGAGACGATTCGCGATGACCCTTGAAAACAGCTTATAAACATGGCTCAGAAGTGAGATGGGTCTATAATTCTTCAATAGGGTGTTATCACCCTTTTTGAAGAAGAGCACCACCTCACCTCTGTTCCACGCTTCCGGCGTTGTGCCCTCGAGTAAGACGGAATTAAATAGCTTCTGAAGGACTTTAAGTACCGGTGTGCCACCCGCTTTCAGAAGTTCTGTCGTAATTCCGTCCCACCGCCTTGTTATTTTAAAGCTGTTTCAAGGCCATCGTAATCTCGTACAGGCTCTTTTATGTACATACATTAATTAACAAAAATTGATAAACACAGATTTAATTAATTTGTTAGGGGCGTAGCTCGTAAAGAGTATCATTCGCCTTTGAGAAAAGAAACAATTATGAATTATATTTGAAAATGGTATGATTAATAACTTGTTAGACGAATGAATGTTGCACAGAATGTTAATTCTTATAGATTAGATGAAACTGTGTGGTATGTCAGTTACTGTATTATAAAAGTAATAAACGACCATAAACAGTTATTATTTTGATCTCAAAACGATACGCCACCCATAAGGATCCTGGTACCTATTCCTCTGTGCTCATAATACCATGTTCCTGCGTTACATGCGGACAGTGCTGAGTATCGGAAGGTATACATATTGTGCCACGCGGCTGCTCCAAATACGTGTTCAATTCAGCATTACGTGCGGGAAAATGGTGCCTGACGCTGATTTTCAAATGGACTCAATTTTGTATTTGACGCAAAAACGTGAAACAGTGCGTTCATCAATGACATTTTAAACATTTTAGGCGTTCAGTCCTAAGATATATTTTGGTTCATCCATTTTGCACTTTCAATGAAGTTGTTCCAAATTTGAAATTTCATAGAAAAGCAATGATATTATATATTAAAAAGAAGTAGATATGTTACATGCGTGTAAAAAGTAAGAACCAAAACTCCCCCAATTGTAGCACCTCGCAATAGGTTCGCCTAGATAGCTATCTCTTTTACTCTTGTTGTTTTTGTGTCTTCTTTCTCACGACATGGTTGTGCAAGCGAGACTGTATTTTGCGCGCCATTTAATATGGACATAACATATCTGTGGTATAATATCATTGTAGAAAAGGTATTCCATTGCGAGAATTATTTTTTCACAATATGGCTATTGTATTTGTAAACACCATTGAGTTAAACAACGTAACATATATACATCAATGGTAAACACCGTCAAAAGACTTTCCAGTCAGAATTTGGGTTTTAATATTTGTTTCCTTTTACAAAGCTTCTTGATAGATTTCAGTCTCACATTTACGAAACATGATGGATTATTTTCATGCCATCCGAAATTACACAGACAGAACTAAAAGTCATCTTTTTACAAGCTTTTATTTAACTTGCCTTGTTAGTATGGGTCAAATCTTGCATCTGAATTTTAAAACAGCTATCCCCAACCGATTATGTTAATACCTCTAAACGCAAATAAAACATTTGATTTACATTTTATTCGAACAGAGTTACGGGCGTATTCTAATACAGAACAGAACAGAATTAAACTAAAAATGAACTTTTCGATGTATTTATCGCTTGCGCCCCTTTACATTAGGCGGTACAGTGAAAGTAGGTTGGGACGTCAGTATGTTACCAACCACAAATTGTGGGCTTGACAGACAGTTACGGCCCTTCTTCAACTGCCACAGCTTGGCAGGAAGACGGCAGGAAGGAAGGTGGGTAGCAGGAACTGTAGGAGGAAGTGGCGTAGCAGCGACGCATCCGTGGCTTGGCGGGCTAGAAGGCTCGGTAGAGATATATATAGTAACAATTACTCTTGTTTTATTTATTTATTTTTAATGATGGATTAATGTATTCATTGGAAAAGAATGTGAAGCCAACATAAATTATATTTTCACTCAAATTTATTTCTATATGAGATAAGTTTGACAATATTACAATCTACAAAGAATACCGATTTATTCAGCAACACACCAGTACGGTAGAGAATGATCTGGTTTTCAAACTCACGCCTACAGAAAAACACGCAATAATGTAATTAGTATCTGTCCAAACACTTGCAGCTTACATACACACCCGTTTTGTACAATGACCGACCGCAAGGCGGGCACTGCGGAGTAGTTTGGTGTATACCACCCGATCATATGCTAGGCATGTGAAGCCAATGACTTCCAGCTGTTTTGGATTGACAGACAATAAATGGATATGTTGGTGAAAGTTTAAGGTTTTATTTATTTATTTATTCTTTGCACAAACATGTACAGAGGTGGACCTATTATTTTACCGATTCGTACGATACTGATAAAGAATCGTGGACTGATTCCTGAAAGCTTACAGGTGATTATGTCGACACCCAGTACATGAAACTAGAAACCCCCCGGCCACCCCCCTCTTCTGGAACGTGTTAAAAAGGAGTCCTGCCGCGTGCTTAAATCAGCAATCTGCGATCGCCTATCCCAGGCCTGTCATTGTGGTGAATATGGCAATTTCCCCTACCACTCATCAGATTATTGTGTGGAACACAATGAGGCTCATGTTCAACAGTAAATCTTTACAGAATTTATAAGATCTATATCTTTATAAGATTGATTATATTGCACTTGTTGCACGGCACGGTTATCGTAGTGCTTAAGCAATTGGATTTCTGTGCTACGTGTGACAGGTTCGATCTCCGCACGGAAATATTTGTATGTTCTGCGGATAGTTGTTTCGGGTCTGGGGTTCGTGCATGTGAGGTTTATATGTCTGTAAACGGTACCGGTGACACAGGATAACTGTTAGTGTGGGATTACGTTTCTCAAAAAGAATACGAAATAAATATTGCTTATTCGATATAATTATGAATACAAAAATTCAGCTTTTTTAACATCAACATATAATAACAGTCCCAAAATATGTCCAACCTTCACCGCTCCCTAGTGTGTTTTTTTTTGTGTGCGTATAAGTTATGAAAGAGGAATTAATATTTTATTCCTGTACATCCAACAGTCTTCGTCCTTATCATAATTTATCAAATTCCGACAGGCATTACGGCGTAACAAAGCAACAAAAACAAATCCAATCTTTTGGAGTTTTAATATAAATGCCCAGCGTACACAGAATGTTTTTCGGGACAAACATAAATATATCATAGTAATCAAACTCTCTCCATCATATTGAAATAAATTGTAAGTAAGAATTTTCTAAAGACCAGTAAGTACTTCTGCAGCGTACATTTAACGAAAAGTCACACACACTTACACATCAGCCCGTAAACATCCACTGCTGAACATCCTCCCAATTATCACTACAATGAGTGGTCCTAGGGGATATTGCCGAAATTACCACGCTTGGCAGGCGGATTGGTTATCGCAGTAAGTTGCTTACTTTGCATCCTCTTGATATCAACGCTTAGTCACCTTTTACGGCTCCCATGGATTGAGAGGGGTGGTCTATTTATTCCGGGAACTACACGAATGTACTAAAAGTCATAGCTTTAGATATTCTTTTATAGATAACACCGCTCATTGTGCCACGCACCATAATATTGTAAATATATCTTTCTTATTATTTTGGTTTACAAAAAATTCATAATATATTCTATTCTATGCTTTTAACTCGGTATATCGGTTATCGGTCAGATATCGCATAAACGTGCGGCCTAAGAAACTGTGTGGACAATCGTTAATGTTTTCTAACAATATCGTACGGCTTAAAGATATCGCTCACGATATTGAATTGCGTGTAAATTCTAATAACCTAACTCATTATTCCAAATGTACTCCATCTCATTCCATGGATGTCGTGACTTAACCAGAGGGATGCTCAGCAGCGTCCCTTCTGTGGAACAGTAGTCATACTGCACTCACAAACCCGCCTGTCAAGCGTGGTGAGTACTGGCAAATTCCCCCCAAATTGACAACACAATTGTTGAAATCTATGGGGAAGGCATTTGTTTAGCAGTGGGCGTCTTTTGGCTAACATTAATGCTGAAATGAATGTATGAATTTCATCTGTCTCGTCACTTAACATGATTACGAATGATAGCGTTCTAGTTAGTCGGCGACGCAATTCAGTCGATTGCATCGCATCGCTCTACGTACGTACAATCCGAGCCAACAATCGATTCGATATCGCTCGCATCGCGTCGCGTCATGAGTGAAGTTGCTTACAACTACCGAAAACCAGGCATAGATAAAATCACGCCAGGCCATTAGGCTGCATGACCACAGAGCACACGCTTAGACTGCAAAACTTACTATTAATAGTGAAATATTATTTGTCTCTCTTTACGCGTTATGTGCAAGGAGGAATCCGGTCTTTTATTAGACTTACGTTGGGACTTGGGTCCAACATGCAGAGGCCCTTTAGAGAATTTAACTCAAAATGTAAGGAGATACTAAGGCAAGGACTCTCAATGGCTGAACTTTAGAATTACAGTCGTGAATTTTTCTTGGTGATATAATAATATTGTATATGATGGAAGCTACAATGATAGGGTCTATTGTAATAAGAGTTATTTCGATATAAACTGAGAGTAAACAGAAAGAACGAGCTCTTTGCTTATGCCAATTTGATTTTCTTGTGCTTACCTAAATGATGAATAAGAAAACAAAAAATATTTATTATAATTTCGAGAAACTTGGAAGTAATAAAATATTGCATTAGTTTAAGAGGTGGTAGGGTCAATGGAGTCCGTTTTATGAGTACCTGCCCTCCTCCGCAATGGATATAACTCAAGTAACACATTTTTACGGACGGGAAAACTGCATTATATTCCCATTCGTAAGTAGATTGTGTAAGGTAAGTGCTACGTTTGTATATTTATTTGAGGTAGATAACTTGTTGGCGTACGCATACAGGTCTATTAAGGTCTATCCATTTGGTGTCCGGATTAAGAAATTAGCACCACTATCTCCTCCCATGGATGTAGTGAAAGGTGACTAAAGGAATCTAAACCAGGGGAATGGGCAACAGCATCCATTCTGTGAAACTGCGCTCATTAACCCGCCTGTTAAGCGTGGTGAGTTGTGGAAATTTCCCCCCAAATGATGACACAAATATGGAAACCTATGGAAGAGGCCTTTGTTCAGTAGTGGTCGTCCATAGGCTGATATATTAAGATGAGACAGTAATCCAAAAATCTTAGAATTAGATGTATATAGAGAAACAAAAACATTGTGTTGTGTTGCACACAAATGCAAAACATGATAATATAAAGCGCCCTAGTAAAACCTAGTGTAATCACTAGTTCCATGTGGTTTACGGCAAAGAATAGACCAGCCTTTTCCATTCTAGTGTATCATAAGAGACAACTAAAGTTTGATATCAAGAGGATGAGCAGCAGCATCTTCCTGTGTGATAATAACAACATACTGCGATCACCAATCTGCATGCAAAATGTGGTGATTATTGCAATCATTTCGGCCGAATGAAGTCCACTGCTGGACACAGGACTCCCCCAAAGATTACCACAACGACCGATATGGATGTGTTGTGGGCTCATTGGGGGGTTTTGCCATAATCGCCACGCTTTAGCCGATTGTGGCTATATGCCATTAAAAAAAACATTTATCCCTCCGGAAATTCGTACCAGGGAAGGAGAAGGGAAGGGAGGGGGGGGGGACTTCTTAATGACGAGTCGTACCGCCACCATCACGTAAAAAATGTCATAACGACTACGCGTTGCGTGAATTTTAACTGGAAAACGATATCAGCCACAAAGCTATATTCCATTATCATTTTTCTTGGAACAATTTTCATAATTCATTAATAAACTTAGACAACAGATAATATTTGAATCAGATTGTTTTGATATATCGCTACATTTTCAGACGTATTATTATTGGCTGTGACTGCCAAAATCATACTATGTATCAGAGTGTTACAGAAAGCGGCAGCCAGCCGTGAATGAACATCCTTTTATATCGTGAAGAAATCCTCATGGACTTCCTCCTCCTTGGAAATGGTGGAGGGGCATGCCGGACTCAAACCGGCTATAACTCCACGGTGTTCTTCCTTACCTCTAGCCGGGGGTGAGATACACACATACTATATATATCTAATTACATTACTTGTTATCGTTGTTACCAAATATACACTATTTAAGCGTTAAACAAATAATAACGCGGATGAAGTCTCGGGTCCAGCTAGTTCTGTATAACCCGCTGCAAAAAAAGAATGTTTTCCCTTTAGAAATATGCACATTATTTAAGATAAAATCTTCATAAGAAATGTACATCCAGTGTTAAATTTATTATTAGTTATTCAATTTTTATTGTCGTCAACAACCAATTTTTCAATTACTACACATACTATATATATCTAATTCTATTGATTGTGCTTGAAATTTAATAATTCGTTAATTGTGTAGAAGCAATTTTCAATCAACCATTGTTTCAATATGACTTTGAACTTTAATAACGGAAGTTCTCTGAAAACAAGTGGAATGTGATTTCAAGACTTATCACCAAATAACAGCCTAATGATGTGCATAAACATCATTAGGCTGTTTTTTTGGTGATAAGTGCTTCTACATTTTAGTGCTTTTAACTTAGTAGGAACCCTTGACTTAAATTTATAATCCTCACGCACTTTAACAAACGTTTGGTTTCACACAAACATTCCTATCTCTAATATATACATAGATACGAGAGTAAAAATACTTAGTTTCTCGAAAAGCGGTCTACATGTTTCAAAAGGCCCAGCACCACAAACTGCTCGGGTGCACTTTTTCTGCATTGTAAAGGCTTTATTTACATGTGTTGTATGGGGTAACCCTTAGCAGTAATCCGTATTTTAAGACGGATCCCACGTAACCATGATACGCTGTAAGAGTTGCATATGCATACCGAGTCTATATGTAATTTCCAGATGCAATGCTCGTCTAAAGTACGTACTAAAAATTTAATATTGTCAGATCGACTTATATTCTCTCCTTCAAATGTAATCTCGATATATCGTGGAATTTGTTTATAATTTGTGAATTAAATGTATTTAGTTTTAGTTAAATTTACTTTTAAAGTAATAAACGTAAGCCAGTTCACTATATTATTTAGTGTAGCATGTACTACATCTTCATGAGTGTCAATTTGGTTTTGAGGTATGATCACTGACACATCATCAGCAAAGAGAACGCACTTATGTGTGGTGATACTACGTAGGTCATTTATGTAAAGTAGGAACAGAAGTGGTCCTAAAATACTACCTTGCAGTACTCCTGTCCTATTTCACCTAAAAGTAGATCTGTGTGTTGTTCGCCAATGTGGGACACTTCTACACATTGGGATCGGCCGTATAGATAGCTTCGTAGCCACTCTAGAGCAGGACCTCAGATGCCGTAACGCTCACATTTATCGAGCAGCTTCTCGTAATTAACTAGATCAAACGCCTTGCTCATGTCTAGGAAGACAACAGTAACCGGCTGATTTATCTACGTTTTCCGTTATAGACTTAACAAGTTAAAAAGCTGCGAGTGTTGTAGAACCGTTCTGTTCCTCATTTACTTCCTCAGTTCCTAACTACACTATGTTTATTAAGAAATTCACATAATCTGTAGTGCATTACTCTTTCGTATACTTTTGAGAGTATGGTATATTAGAGTGATAGGTTTAGGATTAATTTTAAAATTAATAAATTTTAGGTTAGGATTGTAGTTGTTCATGTCTAAAGTCGAATCTTTTTTGTGAAGAGGTTCCGCAATGGAATTTTTTAATTTATGCAGGAAAGTTCCGTTGGTCAATGATATACATATTTATTAAATTACATAGAATTGGCGAAATAGTTGCAGCACACGATTTTATCACAACTGTGGAAACCTCGTCATAACCCACTGATTTCTTATAATTTAAGGAATTGATAATTTTAAAGATTTCAGATGGGGTGCAAGGACGTAAGAAAATACTATTATTGTTTCTATAATGGCTGAGCGTTGGGCTTATCATAAATCATATGATTTATATTATTCATACCGGAAGCATCGATGAAGAAATCATTAAAGCGTTCGCAATGCTCACAGGATCAGTTAATAACTAATTTTTGGTTTTTAGTGCATCCACTTGTATATAAATTTTAACGGTGTCTGCTTTTTTGTTAATGACATTCCAGGTAACTAGGCTTTTATTGCTTGCCTTTTGAAAATAAATAAGGTTAACAGCCTTTTTAGATATAACATAAATTTCATTTTATTTTATTTTATTACAATCAAAATATCTTGTCTTTACGTCTTTGTTTTATTTTTGGCAACAAGATCTCTTAAGTATTCTTTTATTTTGCAACAGATTTTTATAACTTTTATTATCCACTTAGGTGAACTATTATTACATTGTTTTGTTTTTTAATTGAATGCATTAATTATAAAATAGTATAAAAATGTAATGGAAATTGTCAAAAGTTCTATTAACGTCATCATCATTATAAATGTCATCCTTAAATACAGAATTTTATTTACAAGAGAAGAATTTAAGTTTTAATTTGAGCATCGTGCAATTTTAATTAGGAACTGAATGCTACGAGAGCTTCGGAGTTCAAAAGCCGAGTTTTAATTATTTAGTTATGCGCTATTTCAAATTGTAATTTGAATTAGAACTTAATATTTGGAATGAAGTAGATATAAAATACGATATTTTTTGTACACATAATCCGTAATCGGTACGAATAAACTAGATTCACTCCAATTGAAACAAGAGGATAATTATGTGCGGACCAAGCCCGGTATACCCAACTTTTCAATAGTTTTCCACTACCAGTAATTACAAAAGGGCTAAGTTTAAATTATGTGGTTCGAGGGTGTTCGGGGGTAATCGCGGTTGGCCTTACTCGGGGCCACTGCCTACCGCTACGGGAGTTTCCAATTTCTACTTAAAATCGCCTATTTTAAACGCCACAACATGAAACTATAAACCAATATATACCGGCACGGTTGGTGCAGTGGTTGATACAGACGGCTGCTGCGCACCGGGTCGTGGGTTCGATTCCCGCACGGAACAAATATTTGTACGAGGTAGTTGTTCCGGGTCTGGGTGTATTGTGTATGGAATTTGTGTTTGTAAACGCACCCATGACACAGGAGAAATACTAGTGTGGGGCAACGTTTTTTAAAAAGAAAAAGAAAGAAATATTTTTTGACGTAGACGCTATATCGTTTGGAACTGGATATAATAAATTTCTGTAACGAAACAGAGACTAGACTTCAAAAGGTTTGAAATAGGTAATTGTAAGCACTAATTAAGTTTACATTTCTGGGTAAGTGTGGCTCATTGCAAAGAATTTTCCCCTCCACCTGTAGGGGGAGGGTGAACGCCTCAAAGGGTATATACCCTCTCCGAGATGTGCCCATGGGCGTGGCAATAGTGGGTAGCTTAGCTTAGCATACGAGGACTTGGGGCTCCAGGCTTAGGTGCCGAAGATGACCACCCCAGTAGTTTAGCCGGTAGGAGTCCAGCATGCCCCTTTAATCTTCCCCGGGGCGGAGGAAGTTCATGATGAAATTCCACTGGGAAAAATAAAAAAAAGCAAGGTTTTAAAGTTGACTAAGGATGGGTGGCAGCGTTATTCTCTGGAACAACGTACTGAGATCACGAACCTGGCTGCCGAATATGGTGATTCCTTTATGTTCTTTTTTCTTCATCATATATGGCGAAGGACATCCACTGCTGAACAAAGCAAATTCCCCTCAAAATGCCGACATAATTGTGCAATTCTATGGGGTAAGCCTTGTTCAGCAGTGGACGTCCTATGGCTGATATGATGATGACTTGCTAAACGTAGCTGGGAATGGTCGTAAGTGGGTGGCATGTAAAGTTACGTTATTGTAGTGGTCTTTGCGAAGCCCATGTTCAGCTGTGGACCATTGACGCTATCAGCATTGAATATGTAAACTCTGTCATGAATTTTACTGTTGACTAATTATAGAGGATAAATTAGCTAACTTATTCCATATGAATTACATATGAATTATCAAATTATAACGGGTTGTAAGTAACATTGTAAAGAAAACGAATACCATGGATTTAGTACAAGATTCTGAAACCCGAAGAATGCTGAGCATTAGAGTTTTGCCTCGGTATTTCATGAATTCTCAGAATATTATTTAATGATATCAGTACAAAAGAATTGTTTACGTCTATCCTAACGCTATTTTGAATAAAAATACATTAAACTATGTATTTTTACCTAAAACTGCAATGTAAGTAAAAACTAAACGTCTGTTATTTTGCTAGAGTTAACAGATGAAGACATCGCTCGCAGTCGCAAAATAATATCATATCATAGTAGGTACGTTGTTTACAATACATTGCGAGCTCAATAATGACAAAAACTGTAACTTATTATTTCCGAGATGCCTAAGTGTAACCTCTTTTCAAAGTTATCCGGCCCTTAGAGTGTAAGGTATAATGTGTAAAATACATATTACTAATATAATAAAACACTTTTAAACTGATTACATCGCCTATATTATAGATTTTTGCTTATCCTAACGTCGAAACACAAAATCTATAATATACATTATAATTAAGTATGTCTGTGTCACAGTAGCGCTCAGTGAATTAAATTGGATCATAAACTTCTATTTACCTCGCATATACCTTCTCTGCAATAAGCCCACCTCTGTACAAAGCCAGTGTAATTCATGCCTACAGTTTCTTTTTTAGCCACATACAAATACATGCTACCAATATTCCGTGTGGTGCCGGCTAAGAATAGCAACACCCCATCTCATCCCCCTGGTGTCGTATAAGGTGACTACTAGCAGAGTCCTCAGAATATATTAACAACTCAACGGTGATTGCCAACCCGTCTGCCGCCACGTTTGGCAGGCTTGGTTATCGCAAAACCCCCAAATGAGCACACAACAACCCGGAACTGTTGTTGCGATCTTTGTGGGAGGCCTGTGTCCAGAAGCGCACTTTATTCGGCTGAAATGATGATGACCTTCAACCATCAGACTAGAATCATCTGACAGTTTTCATCGTAAACTCAAGATGGTTTCACCGTTCTATTATTTAGAATTGCTAAGTATTTATCTTTAATGCTGAAATTTTAAAATATTAAAGTCAAGATTTAACAAAGGCGGCTCTTAATAAGTTTCATTGCGAGAATAATTTGAAATTAGCTCTTCTTAATATCAACGCTCTTACCTCTAAGAGCGTGTTCATAAGGCAAAAGAGGCAACGCAAGTTAATTTAGTTCATATACTGACGTTTCTGAAACGAATCCCAAGAGTTTTACACGAATTCTCTTTAAAAAATTACAACCTATGTCTCATGAATATGCACATAATTTACACAAAATTGCCTGGCAATGGGATGGAGAGTAATTGTAATACAAATTACGATTTAGACGGGCAGATGAGGCACACCTATCTTCTATGTTAAAAAAGAAAATGGTAATTAGACCGATACATATAATTCATAGCCGGTGTGGTGTCCGGATTAAGAATTAGCACCACTTCATCTCCTCCCGTGGAGTTCGTATAAAGCGACTAAAGGACTCTAAACCACAGGGATGGGCAGCAGCGTCCTTTCTGTGGAACAGTGGCCATTCTGCGCTTACCAACCCGCCTGCCAAGCGTGGTGAGTATTGGAAAATTCCCCCCAATATTTATTCACAGTTGTGGAAAGCTATGGGGGAGGCCTTTGTTCAGTAGCGGACGTTGTATGGCCGATATGATGATATATTTCATCTGTGGGTTGGTACGGCCAAATGCCTCGCAGCGCTTGAGGTGATTGAGAGACGGGCTAAAGAGGCTGATTGACAACGATGCACTGGTCGAGGCAAGGCTCCAGGGCCTCGAACATCGCCTGATGCAGGTATTCACCGGACACGGTTGTTTCGGTGCGTACATGCACAGGATAGGACGCGAGGTCACGGCACAGTGCCACCACTGTGGAGACGATCAGGATACCGCACATCACACGCTCAGAGAGTGCCCCGCGTGGGCTGCCGAGCGGCGGATTCTGATCCTGATCCGGATTGGGCAATATCTCTCTTTGCCAGGCTATGCTGGCAGGGCATGAAAATTTGAGTGCTGTTGTCTCCTTCTGTGAGAGCGTAATGCTCCAGAAGAAGGTCGCAGAGCGGGATCGGGAGAGGGCCGATCCCACTCGGAGCCGGAGTAACAACCACCGCGGCGCCCGTGTCCAACACGCCTGAGCCCCCTGTTGTCTTTATATGGCAGGGGGGGCCTTGGGGGTCGCGAGCGCACTTATTGGGAAATCTGCGTACTCATACCGAGCGACCCCCGGGATAACAGCGGTGTGCATGTGGTCACGTACTGCTGTGTGCGCAGCACAGGGCATAGTGAGGCTTCGGGGGATTTTTTTACAATCTCACGAGAAGTGCCTGGGGTGGGCGACCTTTTCGCAGTCGCCTTCCCTCCGCTAGAGGGGGAGACCGCTTAACAGTCATCCCCTCCGTGATGTGCCTAAAGGCGTGGCACCAATGGGCGGCTCTAGTGTGATCTTACGAGGACCTGGAGCTCCCCTTCGGTGCCGAAGACGACATCTCCGACGCTCCGCTTAGAAGAAAAAAGAAGAAGAAAAGGTACATTTCGGAGAATTTGAATTGACATTGCGCGATTTAATTTCTCCAACACACATTCCATTATTGGACAATCGGAAGTTTCTTTTTGTTGGGCTTATCGCATACTTTTCTTGAAAATTTGGTTGCTTAACCGGTCGTTTCTGGCACAACGGCATTGTGCCACCGTTATATAGTGGATGTCCCACTCATACGCACGAACGTTTTCCCACCTTTTTCATGTGTACGGCTAAAGAGTGGATCTCCTCGCCAAAGTCTGTATTTCTTGACCGTTGGGAATGTTTTTCCGAGTGAACGGGTTTCTTCTAGTTCATCATCGTCGACCGCATCGTCGCTCAACATCAGATGAGATAGTAGTCATACGCAAGACTATTCAATAAAAAAATAATTGGTATAAAACAATTTTAAACAGTTACATTAATTATAAACTGGTCGTGAGCAATTCATGGGTTATGAACACTGCTTTATGTAGCTATAAGCTGCGGCGCGGCGGCGGTAGGTTCGAGTTTTACGTCGCCATAGAAGCAATTGTCTGTCTGTTGCCTGCTCTCTATGTGTGTATAATATCCATATACAGGTTGGTCCAAACAGTGACGTCATAAAAATAGTTTCCTCATGCCCAGGGTTATCCGGAAATACCCCATGTATTTTATATTTTATACTCCACGATTCTTGATAGCTTCCGAGTGATTGTTTTATTTCTTGAATTTTTTTCATTATTTCGGACAGAATAATCATCTTCATCATTTCGGCCGAATGAAGTCCTACTGGACACAGGCCTCCCCCAAAGATCACCACAACGACCGATATGAGTGTGTTGTGTGCTCATTAGGGGGTTTTGCCATAATCGCCACGCTTGGCAGACGGGTTGGCGATCGCAGTTGAGTTGTTAATGTCCTCGAAGGACGCTGCTGCCCATCCTCCGGCTAATCCCTTAGTCGACTTTTACGACACCCACGGGAGGAGATGGGGTGGTGGCATTCTGAGCCGACACCACACGGTATATCATCATCATAATAATCATCTTCATACCACTAATTCAAGATAATCATAAGTCGAATGATTTTTAAAGGGATTTCTGCCTCACCTCTTTTTAAGGCCGATTCCAGCGAAGTGGTTGATTAAGTACCAAGTTTTTGTGATATTTTGCAAGCCTACAACAGTCAGTACTTGAAATGATTTAGGAAACTGGCAGTATTTAAAAAAAAGTAGAAATTTTAGACTCTGAAACTCGTAAGAGTAACTACGTAACGTAAAAGGTAGCTTTTCGATCAACTTTTTTTTATCTTGTATTAATGATAGGAAGATTGTTTTTTTTTTATTGAAGATTTTGTCTGAAAGAAAATTCCATAGGAATGAAAATTGCAAAATAAATATGTGAAAAAGCCCTGTAAAATATATATATACATTTTTTACTTTACCTATATCATATTCAAGAAATAAATAAAAAGTCGGAAAACTATCAAGAATCTTGGAACATACATGGGTATTTTCGCATATGGACATTTTTTTATTTTATTGTTGGCTCTGTTTGGACCATTCTGTATATAAAAGTAGAAACTGATTGACTGACATACCAACCCACAGCCTACCATTACCTTTTTTTTTATTGGTGCCCAGTGGAAATTCTTCATGAACTTCCTTCGCCCCGGGGTAGGGCGAAGGGGTATGCCGGACTCCTACCGGCTAAAACCACTGGAGCGGTCATCTTCGGCACCTAAGGGAGGCTCCAGGTCCTCGTATGATCACACTAGAGCCGCCCATTGGTGCCACGCCTATGGGCACATCTCGGAGAGGGTGACTGTAAAGTGGTCACCCCCCCGAGGGGATTGTAAAGGATCCCCCAAAGCGTCCCACGGCAGCGCGTGACCACATGCGTGGTACCGTCTTCTCTTGGGTCGCTCGGTGTGGGCACGCAGATTCCCCAATCTCCGATGCCGAGTCAACCATTACCTACCATAAAATTACATTTTTACTTTAACTTGAAATTTTTATAGTAGGTACCTTTTATAACGTAGGCATCCACTAAGGAAGGAATTTTCTAAATTCCACTCCTAAGGTGGTAAAATAGGAGTTGAAAGGATACATGTAAGTCCGTCATTTTATATTTATAAGAACAATTTATATTTGGTTCTTTGGTACCAAGTAAAGAAATTGGAATTTCAGTGCTTTTATATATTCTACTCTAACAGAGGTAAAAGAGGGGGTGAAAGTTTGTATGGAACATCCGTTATTTTTTAAGTTAAATTTATGAAAATTGTTGGCTTTTTGTTTGAAATGCAAGAAATACGTTTTCGGTATTTTTGTAAATTCTACCCTTTATAGGGTAAAATAGGGGGTGAAAGTTTGTATGGAACATCCGTTATTTTTAATTCAGATGTACGAAGAAAATTTATTCGCCTTAAAAAAAGGAAAGACGTACTTCAGCATATTCGAAAATTCAACCTTTGATGGGGTAAAATAGGAGGTGAAAGTTTGTATTAAAATCGGTCAGTTTTGAAGACCTATGAAAACTGATATTTGATTGAAAATTAAGAAATATGTTTCAGTGTTTTCGGAATTTAATCTATATAAATAATATAATAGGTAATAAAACACTTTTAAACGGATTATATCGCGTATATTTTTGTGTTTCCGTTTAAAAGTGTTTTATTATGAGTAATAATCGCGAAAACCTAAGACATTAATAAAATAGGGCCTGAAAAAAAATTCAACCTGTAGTTTTTTTAATGAATCCTTAACAAATTGAATAAGTATCTACTTATATATAAAAACTTGACATATTGCTGCAATTATTTAAGGGGGAAGAACTCAGTGGGAGTCTGAAATTGTACACCATTTCTTCTAAATAAATATGAAGCTGCTCATTATCCATTATTCGCTTTAGATTAAAATTCTCTAAAGCGCCTCTCCGTATTGGACCCATGTCTCCGCGTAAGCCTATCAAAAGACCGAGTTCCTCTTTGCAGAGGGCTATTAACCTGTGAATAGAGAGACATGTGAATAGTCATCATATCAGCCAAACGACTGCCACTGCTGAAAAAAGGCCTCCCCCTTAGATTTCCACAACGAGCGGTTACATGGCACTCTCATCCAACGACTACCAGCGACCTTCACCAGGTCGTCTGTCTACGTCGTTGGAGGTTCTCCCACGCTGCGCTTTCCAGTGCGCGGTCTCCATTCGAGAAACATTTTGCCCCAACGGCCATCAGTTCTACAAGCTATGTGCCCCGCCCATTGCCACTTCAGTTTACATTCGGCTATGTCGGCAACTGTAGTCTAACTGTCCTCTCATTTCTGATTCGATCTCGTAGAGAAATACCAAGCATACCTCTCTCCATAGCTCGCTGAGTGACCTTGAGCTTTCTTATCTCATTGAGTGTCATAATTGATGTGTATAGTATCGATGTGGATCTATACTATACACATCAATATAGTTTGATGCACTCGTACGCTCGCCGTCGATGACAATTTTCGCTAAGAAGTATATTGTATAATCATTGCAACCATTGATTTTAATTTAACATGAAGCAGATTCAGTCAGAGTCGCCTTCGATTCAATTTGCATTCAAGTAATACTCGTATATTGTACAAGTAGTGTAAATTCGTTTTATAGTGACAGTCGCATCGTATCGAGGATACTAATTCCAATTCTACTGACACCTGAAAATATATTCCAAAGAATAAATTTGTTTATCAATATTTTGTGGTGCTCCTTGTGAAGTTCTATAAATAAATAATAATAAATTAAATCGTTTATTTCGACCATAAAATATTTTAAAATAATACATATTTATTTATTCACTTTGAATAGAACGGCCGAAGCCAATTACACTACTTAAAGACAATTAATAAGACAATAAAAGTATATGGTAAAAAGACAAAATCATGAATTATAAATAAGACGAGGTGTATAGAATCAAATGCAGCTTAACGCCACTTTTTTTCAAAATCAATCTTTGAACGCCATTCGATTCATCTTAGTATTGTCTATGGCTTGCGTTAAATAAACAGTATCAATACCAGTTAAGTCCCATACAAATTTTAGTTTCAAACTAGCTATCAGTATCAAACCCAGCTAGATACCCGCAAGTCATTTTCAAAGACAGTTTAATACTGCGCCGACCAATCATCTATGATTGGTAGGCCCAGTTGAGAAAACGGCGATCAGTATTAACAAGGCAGCGAGTGTGTCGAAGTATTATGTCGGCAACTTTAGTTCTTCTACGCATCTCCTCATTCCTGATTCGATCACGTAGAGCAAATATATAGCTAGTTAGCATAGCTCTGTCCATAGTTTAATGACGTCCCCGTGTCTCACATCTGTCCGCAATGGTATTACACCCGTGCTCTGTTCATGAACAGGAATCAGTAAGCACTCCACCGTCTCCTTCCGCGAGATGATCTCCTAGCAGAATAATGCCTGACAAGCCCCGGCCTGTCGACCGGCGCTTTTACTAAGGCTGACAACGTGAGGTTTCCCTCAGTAAGTGCTGCGAGATCACGGCGCTGCACCGCCCAAGCAGGGCAGTGCTAGAGAGTATACTGGGCTGTGGCCTCACTGCAGTCGCACTGGTGGCACACTGTCTGCAGGTATTAAACACTTGCATCAGGCGGAAGGACCCCTTACCCGACGGTTTTACCGCCCTCGCCGCCGAAGATGCCCGCCTCACCGACGTCGCGGAAGCCTATCGCCGCGTCACCTTCCCGTTCAAGTTAGTACTTCTCCCTCCCGTCTCTTGCTCGCGCCAGCCCGTGCCGAGCCTGTAGCTTTAAGTGTCCCTTAATACATTTTTAATAATACCGATCCAGCTGTCCCCTTGTTATCCCCAGCAACGCCCTAAGCCGTGTCCGCAGGGGGCGCACTTAGCTAAAGTTACTTAGTTTTGAATATTAAATTTAAGCCTGGCTGGAGGCCTCTTTTGGCTTCACCAGAAATTACCGGTTAAGCAACCACATTCCTGAAATGTATGCGAGAAGCCCTAGAATAAAAAAAAAATAAGGGCCCCATGCCGCTTCCCGTACCCACTCCTCAAGAATCAGTAGGATAGTTCCTACGGTTCTATGTCGGCGCTGAGCATCACAATGTCGATCAGCTTTTGAAGAAAGCTGGTGAAAGTGCTCGCCGAAGTCCCGCCTCCAACATGATGTTCCTTAAACCAACCACTAACTAAAACTACCTTCTTTTTTTTTATTGGTGCCCAGTGGAAATTCTTCATGAACTTCCGACTTTTGACGACACGGTTGGTGCAATGGTTGATACAGTCGACTGCTGTGCTCCGGGTCGCGGGTTCGATTCCCGCCGGAACAAATATTTGTATGATCTGCAGGTACCTACTTGTTCCGGGTCTGGGTGTATTGTGTGTGAAATGTATGTCTGTAAAAGCACCCACGACACAGGAGAAATCCTAGTGTGGGGCAACATTTCGTTTTTAAAAAAAGAAAACTTCCTTCGCCCCAGGGACGGGCGAAGGGGTATGCCGGACTCCTACTCGTTAAAACTACTGGAGCGGTCATCTTCGGCACATAAAGGAGGCTGGTGCCACGCTGATAGGCACATCTCGGAGTGGGTGACATTGTTAAGGATCCCCCGAAACGTCACTGTGCGCTGTGCTGTGCCGCGTGACCACCTGCGGGCGACCGTCTACTCATGGGTCGTTTAGTGTGGGCACGCAGATTCCCCAATCTACGCACCAGCGAACCCAGAGATACCCCGCCTTATAGCAACGGCAGGGGGTTTTAGGCGTATGAGTATTAAGGTGCCAGGGTGGTTGTTATCCTGGCGCGGTCTCCTCCTTCTTCGAGCAGGATCGGCCCTGTCCCGATCCCGCGCTGCGGTCTCCTTCTGGAGCATGAAGCTCTCACAGAAGGAAACCACTGCATTCCAGTTTTCGTGCACGGCCAACATAGCCGACACTACTGCTGGCAGAGAGAGATCTTGCCCGATCCGATCGACTAGGGTCCGCCGCTCGGCGGCTCACGTAGGCCACGTATCGAGCGTGTGCTGTGGCCTCACATCCTATCCTGTGTTGGTACGCACCGAAACAACCGTGCCCGGTGAGCACCTGCGTCAGGCGGTAGGTAACGCGCTCGCTACTTCTGAGCCAAAGAGCGGCAGGGCGGCTTCCACGACGCGATTGGTCGCAAATTGCATCCGCAGGCGGTGACGCCACTTTCCAAGTGCACGCCACCGTCTCAGCCTGTCCTCACGTGGTCTAACAGCTAAATCACGTGATTTAAAGCTTTATAACGTAAGCTACGCTATATATCCGGAAAACTGCTAAAATGTATGTCCCTAAACTAAATTCCAAGCAATTGAAACTGCAGCCGACAACGAACAATTAATCACGCCTGCACAAAATTTACTGCAAATGTCAACCCGGATTTGTTGTGCCGACTGTTGCTTATTTTAGACCGTATAAAATAACCGGGTATGAAGTCCATTACAGAACGTCAACTCTCCGCATAGATTTCTCTAGTTTTTGGTAGCTAGTATGGTTCGTTATCCGTGTATATATCACATATCAGTCCGTAAACGTCCAGTGCTGAACAAGGTCCTCCAAATGATCACTATAATGAGTGGTCATAAGGGATGTTTTCATAATCACCACGCTTGGCAGGCGGATTGGTAATCGCAGTATGTTGTTATTTTCACAAGAGAGGATGTTGCTGCTCATCCTCGTGATTATTATTCTTTTTTTTTATGTTGCCCCACAATAGTATTTCTCCTGTGTCGTGGGTGCGTTTACAGACATGAATTCCACATACAATACACCCAGACCCGGATCAAATGCCTGCAGATCACACAAATATTTGTTCCGTGCGGGAATCGAACCCACGACCCGGAGCGCAGCAGCCGACTGTATCAGCCACTGCACCAACCGTGCCGCCGATAAAACCGGGCTTTTGGTAACCACCTCCGTTGTTTGACTCGGCTGTTGTGTTTTCTTGTGTTTGTTATATGTATTTTGGAACGGATTTTGATGATTATTTATTTAAAAAGAGTATACCTTCAGCTTCATTTACATTTAGTTAACATCCAATTAAGCGCTCCGGATATTAACATTGAAATTCCTCAACAATAAGTTAAGAACACTAGATTACTAAACTAAGCCAGAGTCCCACCACATTATGAATAAAAACTGGATGCTAATGGAGTTTCAAATCCTACTAGATATTATCCCGATTACAACTTCAATAAGCAGTCTTTGCCATAATCGTCACGTTTGGCAGAAAAAATAATTATTGACCCAGATGTTAATAGTAGGTACACATAAGAGGACAATGCTTCCCATACTCTTAATTACTCTTCTTTCTATCAGAAACCTCACGATTAACACTCCGTATGGTTCCCGGCAAAGATAGACCACTCCTCTCCACCATGGATGTCATAAAAGGCGACTAAGTATTGATATCGAAAGATCGATATAAAAGTAGTCGAAATATATATAAATTTATTGCAATGTTTATGGATTGTATATACATAAATCTGGCGACCCTTATCTAGCTCATAGATTCCACATACATCATTCCAGAAATCAGTAATGCTTACGGCACCCATGAATCACCAGCATAAACACTAATGGACCATTACTGTGCCGATCTGAGATTGGTTCCATCTCGATATTTATTAATATCCGATTGTCATGGTATCCAATTTACTTTATCTCCAATCTCAGGTCGCAGAGATATTTGATAGTTAAAGTATGAATATGACAAGGTATAGACGCGCCTATGGAAGTATGAATTGTCAACACACGTATGTATAGATCCACGTAATATTCAAATTCTCGTTCTTTGGTAAAACAACGAATCACGTCAGCCTACCATTTCTTATTATATATAATATACAAAAGTACCAGCTTTTAGGACTTTCATACAGAATAAAAGCAAGATTGCATTTTATTGATAGCTGATCAATTGTGGGCGCTATTTTTTATATATAAAAAAAATATCATTATTATTTAATATTTTTAAATTATATTAATTTTGTGAATCATTCAATAAAATATTAAAGTTTCCTTTGAATATTAGAATGTATTTATTTCTCCCCATTTATCAATTCAACATTATTTTATTAAATGTATAGGCTAATTTTTAGAGCAGGCATAGAATACGAGTTAATGATAGTTATAATTGCCCTTACATTTTGATCCTTCGAGCCGGATTAACATGTTTAAGCTCACATCACACTTACTCTATGATGTTTTCACGCTATTCCAAGGTAATCGTAATATATAGCATATAACGTGATTATCCTCGTATGTCAACTATTTTAACACATGTTCACATGCTGTCATAAAACTTGGATGTTGAAACCGCGGGAAACGTTATTTGTCAAATATGTAAAGAAATACTTTTCGAAATGAACCAAAATGTAATGTAATCTTCATTATCGTTGATTGAGTACATAAATTTGTTATAAGAATCACATTCGAAGAAAAAAACAATTGAAAAGCGTACGACGTCGTCGATTTTTTTCATTTTTGAGAAAGATTTTATGAGTATGTAAAGATTTATTAATCTAAACACCGTACGACGTTGCCTTAGGTATACTTGACATTGGCGAAATTTTTCCGGGCTCTTGTATTACCACACCCACTCGACGTCGATCGATGTTATCGATCGATTAAAAACGAAATCAGCCGACTTCGATCGAGAGTTCTTCATAAATCAATCTGCCTGATTACTCGATTTTAATCGATCGATAATTTTAGTGTGGCCTACGCGACGCCACCCGCGCTTCGCTTGTCATTTGTATAAGTTAGTTTTTTAATACCATAAGAGTTAAAACTGAATTGCGATTTTATTGAATATTTGTTATTATTCGCAAAATGGCCAGGATTGATAAAAATAAATGGCCGTGTGGTGCCAGCTACGAATAGCACCAACCCATCTCATCCCGTGGGTGTCGTAAAAGGCGACTATGGGATTAACCGAAGGATGAGCAGCGGCGTCCTTCGAGTACATTAACAAATAAACTGCGATCGCCAACCCAAGCATTGCAATTATGGCAAAATCCCCCAATGAGGTCGTTGTGGCAATCTTTGGGGGAGGCTTGTGTCCAGTAGTGGACTTTATTAGGCTGAAACGATGATAAAAAAATTATCGACCCATATCCGTCGACCACACAAACTTAATCAATGACATTAATCGACGTCGGTTGGGTGGATGTAGTAATACCTTTAGGGCTCATAAGATAATGGGGGCAAGTATATTACTGGGTAGCTAAACATTTTCGACCTGGGCATACCGCACACAGGACCTCAGCTCAGATCGAGTGATCAGTAAACCAAAGAGGTGGTCATACAACACAAGTATTTAATTTCACTTTAAATAACTATTTCTTAGCTACATGAGCTTTGACTTATGATAGTTTTACGGCCAATCTATTGAAAATAATTTTATCCTTTTACAACCAACGCGACTGTTCGTTTTATGGTAGACATTTAGCGTACTAGGAACATAAGTATGCAAATATCTCGTAAACTGTAAAGAAACACCGTGAAGAATGCGCCAATAAGCTTACGCATACAAAGACGTTGAATTAAACAACAATATCGCTAAAACCTAGTTACACGACTTCAGTCCTGTAAGAGGCCAAGATTGTATATAACTTTAACAGTTGTTACAAGGACCTTAATGGCTCAGAAGTCAGAGAGAGAACATCGGTGTTCCAAGGTAATGCGCTTAAGGAGATTAGATAGAAATACACTTTGTGTAAAATATTTACGGTTGACATGGTTAGCGCAGTGGTTAAGCGATTGGCTTGCTCGCTACGTGTCGCGGGTGCGATCCCCGCACGGAACTAATATTTGTTTGATCTATTGATAGTTGTGTCGGGTCTGGGAACTTGTGCATGTGAGTTTCTTTATAGAAAGAAATAAATTATTCATTTTGATTTCGAATTATTTCCCAATTGTATATAAAACAATAATTAAAGAGAGAATATATCTCAAAAATAAAACAATAATAGAATTATTATTCTAATGTCTGTCTTTTCACGGGTTTATATCCCCTGCAAGTGTTTTGCCGTGCGGTGCCGGCTCAGAATACCACCACTCCATCTCTTCCCATGGGTGTCGTAAAAGTCGACTAAGGTATAAGCCGGAGGATGGGCAGCAGCGTCCTTCGAGTACATTAACAATTCAACTGTGATCGCCAACCCTTCTGCCAAGCGTGGCGATTATGGCAAAACCCCCCGATGAGCCCACAACACACCCATATCGGTCGTTGTGGTGATCTTTGGGGGAGGCCTGTGTCCAGCAGTGGACTTCATTGGGCCGAAATGATGAAGGGGGAATCCAGTCTTTTGATAGGCTTACGTGGGGACATGGGTCCAACACGCAGAGGCCCTTTAGAGAATTTTAATCTAAAATGTAATGGGACACTAACCGGGGACTCTCCGTGGCTGCACTATAAAATGCAGTCTCATATTGTCCCCGGAGATATAAAACTATTGTATGAAATGGAAACTACAAGTATAAGGTCTATTGCAATGGGTGCTAAATGGATTTAATACTAAGAAAAACGGAAAAAACGGCGTCTGCCTTTCAACCTTTAAAGTGAAATTCTGTGGCAGACGGTGACTCGCCACTCACAAGATGGGCCCCTAAATGGCCACCACTACAGGCGACAAGGAGCAACACCGGTGTGAGCGGCTAGGGGTGTAGAGAGGTGCGGCACCGGTTTCACCATCGCGCGTCTCGAAGACTCGGAGCGGGTTTCCCCGTTTATTATACATATTATTATAATTATCTAACTAATAATAAATTAACATCATAAAAGAACACTATTAAATTAACATTATTACCAATAATTATTATTTATTACCCACCCACGGGCATCGACATTGTTTATAAGTACAATATCAATGCCCCCACACTAGCAATATCTCCTGAGTCGTGAATATAATTTACAGAATAAATTTCACTTGCACAAACACTCTAAAATGCTACTGTTCGGTCCTTGACCATATCGGTTTACTTTTACTTGCCTAGAAAGCTTTTTTTAAAGGAATTTAGGTTCCACTCTGCATATCCCTAGTATATCTGCTATCCTCTCTACCACAATATGCTTGAACTGGAGATTATTCAGGGTGGTCTAACATGACTTCTCAATCGCCAGTCAGGCTCCCTAATTGCAGGGCTATTACCGCAGTAATAATGATAAAAGGTTCTCGAGTGGTGACTGCGCACCGGAAAACGCAGCGTGGGACGACCTCCAACGAGGTGGACAGACGACCTGGTGAAGGTCGCTGGGAGTCGTTGGATGAGAGCGGCATGTGACCGCTCGTTGTGGAAATCTACAAGGAAGGCCTATGTTCAGCAGTGGACGTCCATTGGCTGATATGATGATGATAAAAAAAAAATATTATGTTTCCACAAGACCATTTGCTGTAAGTTACGGGAAAAGCACGTGTCAAGCACATATTCTGTTAGACTGAATATTACCTTTGGCATCGCGTCTGGAATGAACTCTCTTGGAAATTTAGAATCCAGTCGCCTGGAAGTCTTTTGAAACTTTGAGTAGTGCTAATGTCGGTACAACAGTTCTGTTTACATTAATTACATACCTATTTGCATGGAACATGTTTTAACTGGCACCACTTGAAATGTAATTACATTAAGCAGCATTTGGTGCACCACTCGTACAACTAATTGATCATGGACTGCTTAATCCATTCTGATTGGTTGCGAAGTCCTCGTCTATTATCGAACAGTGGACGGTCGTGGGGTAGGTATATCTATAATTACCATATACCATACTGGGATATACCATCTGTCTCAAGGTGGTGTCGGGTTCCTCGTCCGCAGGTCACTCATTAACAATATAGTGACCATCGAAAATGTGTCGAGCAGGGTAGCGTACCTTATACTCAGAATATCCAAGAGGTATTCGTTGAAGGTCATACAGGTCTACGCACCGACCTCGACACACCCAGATGATAAAGTAGAGAGTATGTACGAGGACGTAAGTAGGGCCATGCATACCTCCAAGACACACTTCACTGTTGTAATTGGGGACTTCAACGCAAAGATGGGCACACGATGCGATGGTGAATTGAGAGTGGGGCAATTTGGGTATGGGCAACGGAACGCCAAAGGACAGAGGCTGGCCGACTTTTTGGAAAAGGAGGGACTCTTCGTGATGAACGCTTTTTCCAAAAGCCACCTCACGGGAAATGGACCTGGAAGAGTCCCAATAGTTCCACGAGGAATGAGATTGACTTCATCATGACCGGAGGCAAATATTCAATGATGTCTCTGTGATCCATAGGGTGAAAACCGGTAGTGATCACCGAATGGTAAGAGGCACATTGAATATTAATCTCAAAGTTGAGAGGTCTCGTCTGATAGAAACTGTCCAAACGGTCAAACTGTCTAAGTTCTTTAAAACCCACCGTAAAGGTAGACCATAAAGTTCTCCGATCACACTCTTGACTTCATGGCAGAACAACGCGCTAGGATGCTGCAGTCCTCCGGTGATGCTGAAGCTTACTGACTGCTCAATAGACGGAAAATAGATAGAAATCCTTGCGTCAAGATATCCGCAACTTCGACTCCGACGATTGAGCGGAATCAAGGCTCCAAAGTGTTCGCAAGAGTCTATTCGGCAAAGTCGTGTTATGAAGCTGAAGACCGAGGACGGCAGTGTAGCGTCAATGAATCCAGAGGTTTTGAGAGAGATTGAGAACTTCTACCGGCAGCTATACACCTCGGTAATGGTTCCTAACATTGACTCTGACAAAGAACCAAGAGCCAAACTAACCCGACACTATACCGAGGATATCCCTGAAATCAGCCTGTACGAGATTGGGATGGCCTTGAAACAGCTTAAAAATAACACCGTGGGGACAGAATGACTCTAGAGCTTCTGAAAGCGGGTAGCACACCGGTACTTAAGGACCTTTAGAAGCTATTCAATTCCATCTTACTTTTCAAAGGTCATCACGAATCGTCTCGCATGTTTGATGACTTCCAGTCTCCCGAACAACCTGGTTTACGAAAAGGTTTTAGTACCGTACGCTGCGGCAGGTTATACAGAAGACCAAGAAGTATAATCTGCCACTATGCTTAGCGTTTGTAGACTATGAGAAAGCCTTTGATTCGATTGAAACCTGGGCAGTGCTGCAGTCTTTGCAACGGTGCTACATTGACGATCGATACATCGAAGTGTTGAAGTGCTTATACAGAAACGCTATCATGTCGGTCCTAGTACATGAACAGAGCACGGGGGCAATTCCATTGCAGAAAGGTGTGAGACAGGGTGACGATATTTCCCCGAAACTGTTCACCGTTGTAATGGCGGATGCTGATGATTCAAGCTAGAATGAAATGAAATGATATGAAACGATTTCTCATAAAAGTAAAAATATATATCTATGTTATGTTTCATCAGAGCTTACATGTCGGCTACGCAAGTATCGTGATCTTTACGACCGAACGTTTCATTATGTTTTTATATCACTCGACGTGTTCAGCCAAAAACGAGGTTATCCTTCAATGTTCTAATCAATTATTTGTGGTCTAGATTCGAGCAGGTGGCTAGCCTTCACTTTATTTAGGTGCTAATCATTTTTATTTTAGTAGTTGTATCCAGTTTGCACGAAAATCAGTTAATTACTTAATTACATGATGATGAAGTACTTTAATTGATTATCGTGCATATCGTGGAATATCGTGCATGATATGCGGATAAACCATCACTGCCACTCCACGACCGGTATGGTTTTGTGTTGTGGGCCTATTGCAGGGTTTTGCCACAATGGTCACGCTTGGCAGATGGGTAGGCGATCGCAGTTGAGTTATAAATGTACTCGAAGGATGCTGCTGCCCCTCCTTCGACTAATCCCATAGTCAACTTGTACGCCCACGGGATGAGACAGAGTGGTGGTATTCTTAGCAGCCGGCACCACACAGCATAGTAGCTAAAAGTATTAGTGAATAAAAACTTACTAACTACTATTATTGTGCCCAGTTATGATCGAGTAGTAGATATAAAATAGTTTATACACTATTATGATAATTTTGAAGAATGATAATATTTTCCTATGATAATTCATTTCACAGGTTCGAAATATTTGTATACATATGAAAGTAGACAGTCATTGTTACGGATTCTTCACTATCTGATAGCTACTATAAATAAGAGCCGTTCTTTCTTTTTTTTGTTTGGTTAATGGCCAACCAAGAGACAAAGTTGTTTGAGTTGCCCAAAGGCCTCCGACTGCCATCTAATAACGACAACTGGGACTGACGATTTTACGTGCATTAGGAATCACACAATTCCGTGTGGTGTCCGGATTAAGAATATAGCACCACTCCATCTCGTCCCGTGGATGTCGTAAAAGGCGACTAAGGGAATCTAAGCCAGACGGATGGGCAGCAGCGTCCCTTCTGTTAAACGGTAGCCATACTGCGCTCACGAACCTGCCTGCCAAGCGTGGTGAGTATTGGCAAATACCCCCCAAAATGATGGCACGGTTGTGAAAATCTATGCCTCCCCGGCTTTAGTTCAGCAGTGGACGTATAAATGGCCGATATGAGGAATCACGGAGATGCTAAGTTCAAATGGCACTATGCCACTGTGCAACTAGCTCATAGACTAGGAACCATTCGATGAAGACGATAGATTATCAGAAATTGCATTCATTTATAACTCAGTAGCTACACTAGCATATTCTACCCTCAGTTTCAAAATACTCTAGAGCCCATTTTGCTGAGACGATCAAAAATTAGGCAACGTTCCTATAGACCTATTATTGTTAAAAATAGTAACATTAGTTGTTTATGATACTTTTAGAAGTTAACTTGCTAACTTCTATTTTATCTATATTTATAAAGTGTTGTTAATTACTCTATATACTTCCCAGCACTTAACTTTTTCTGACGAAAGATAAGCAACTTACCAGGCGTCTGTAAAAAAGACAGTGCACTATAAACCCAAAGTTTAAGCTCCAACAACAGTATTACATTCCATTCTACGATTGGATGTCCGTAGCATACGAGATTCGTAGAAGCATCGGCGCGGAACGCTACGTGAGCGTAGCGACGCAGCGTAGTACGAAGCTACGAGGCTACGAAGTAATCTTGTACTCTCGCCACTGAATTAACAGAGTGAAGAGGTTTGCCTTTAGGTTACATTTCTTTCTAAAGTGTTTCAGCGTTGTTAGTTTTTATTTGGTAAAGTTTAGATAATATCGTTTTACAACATACCCACCTACATGAGTACATAATATAGTTTACTGTATTTTACCCCTTTTGTTCTATTTTATCAACCATATCATGCATTGTCGTCGACGTGGTATGGTTAAGGGGTAAGTGGTAAGGTTTGGCAAGTGAAATACAATATACGCATATCGAAACCACGACACGCAGTAAACCAATCGCCTAGCCACTGCGCCAACCATGCCGTCGTTGAATAAGATATTTATCAATCTAGGGTTTCGGTGTAAGCCTTTTACGTTACAATAGTTCGAATACATAGAGGTTTAGGATAAAGGATAACATTGAATATTCGGCGGTATGACATGAAAAGCAGGTGAAATCATAAATTGATTCCCAGGTCATTAGGTAATGCGAGCGTGTCATGTTATATACGCTGTGACATTTAACCTTGTAATATGTTGATGTTTTAGGAAAAAAGTCGTCAAGTTGCGACTTAAAGTGATTTTAAGGCGCTCATAGTCTGTTGCACACTAACTCACTGATCGGAAAGCGATCGGCGAGGTTAAGCAATGCTTAACGCGTGCAGTTTATGGATGGGTGAACACATAGTAGTATTTGAACGGGGCGTCTCCATGCTTCGGAGGGCATGTAAAACCGGGTTTTGTCATTAGACGGCAATCGTTGAGCCAAATCGGTGGCATTTCATTATCATCACCATATCAGCAAAAAGACGTCCACACTGAAAAAAGGCCTCCCCATAGATCCCCAATAATTGTGTCATTATTTTGGGGGGAATTTGCCAGTACTCGCCACGCTTGAGCGTAGAATGGCTGCTGCTACACGCAGAAGGGACGCTGCGGCCCATCCCTCTGGTTAAGAGTCTCTTAGTTGCCTTTCACGACATCCGCGGGAGGAAATGGAGTGGTGCTATATTATTAATCCGTACACCACACGGACAAGGAGGCGTTTGAGCGGCTTGAAGACTTCTGACATAAGGTTGGCCACTAACTAAACTAAAGAAGAGGAAGAAGAATCAACTGAGCGTATTGCAGTCCACTTATGGGTATACCCAAAGGGGTGAAGGAAGCCGGTTGCACCACTAAATACGTCTTCCGCTGCAATACGCATCAAGTCTACTCCAGTCATCATCTTCAGGTCATCAGTCCACCTGGCTGGTCGTCGACAGCACTTTGCTTTCTGTACTACATGTCCTTGATCTCCGCACAGAACAAACATTTGTATCGCCTACAGGTGTTGTTTCAGATCTGGGCATTCATGCATGTGATATTTATATCTTAAAACTGTATCCACGATACAGGAAACATCATAGTGTGGGGTACAGTATTTTCTAAGTAACAAAAAGAAAACTATAACACCGTGTGATCTATTCATTTATTCCTAAGTGTTAGCTCTATTTTAAAGTGTCGTGACTCCATACCTAATATTGATTCATTCAATTCTTTTTTTGTAGTGGGCAATCTTTATGGAGAAATACTAGTGTCAGCGTTTAAAAAAGTGATTGTCACGGTTGAGAGTGTGAGCAGCTTCGTTGAATTTTTATGTTATCGAAGAAACCCGAATAGTTTCAGACTTAACCGTAGCTTGAAGTTAGAATCTCTTCACACAGCGAGATCATGACTTAGCAAAATGTTGAATTTTATAGTGATTTCCTAGACGCCGTAGTTTATTTTAGTTTACATATCGCACTTCATGTTATTTTATAATTCATTGGTAAAATAACCTATTACCTAATCCTGTGAAGGAGGCCTTTGCCCCAGCCGTGGACGTGTAATGACTTTCTCCCACTTCCAGCAAATAATCTGTCATTCACTCAACACTTGCGGGTAGTCTGTAGGGTGTCTAAGGCGAATCCACAGGACGGAATAGCATACTGGGAACACTAAATCGCTCCTCAAACGTGTAATGGTAATTTCGCAATGGCCATTTCTAATATCAGTGCATGTAGGTGAATGTTCACGGGTTGATATGATGATGACGTAGAGCAATAGTTATTCATACTTCTTTGCAAAATCGGGTCACAATTATATTAAATGTGAATTACTGTAAAAAAGGGGGTTCCGCCTTACAGAACAATCAATCAGAGTGAATTCATTCGCACAGCATTGTGTGCGCCATCTTTGTGAACCTTTTGAACCCATGTCACTCTTTGTAACCAATTCCCCTACATATCTCTATTTATCCTTACGTAAATGCTTTTAAGTCCAGTGTTTCATTCAATACGAATTAACAGTCATAAACTCAGTGCTCAAAGAGAAGGGCTTGTTAAGTATATTGATATATTTAAATAGTTCTCTTGGGACTTCGCAAGTACCCATATTACAGATTGTCAGGTGACTTTGCCCACACATATGACGTTATACATGAAATGTACTAAGTTGGCCGTAGCTATAACGTCAGTTAGATGCCATTTTTTTCTGGATTTTATGCTGCCAAGCTATCATGCACCCTGTTTTATCTTTCGGTTAGTAATGTATGTAGAAATATTTTTATTATTTCTGCTGGATAGAGATTTTTTTTCTCTCGTAATAAATATTCTTTTAGCTGTCGTTTAAAGCTAAGTTTATTATTTTTATATTGCGGCGCGCGACGGCAATGTATTATTCCAGCAATGAGTGATATTTTATCCGAAGCGGGAGCATCTGCACGCATATAATTGAACAATGTAAATAATGTTCTCCTTGCCTATAAATCATCTGTTTACTATTTTATTACCAACTAAATATGTTTCGAAGATTGAATCAAAATTTTAAGTATACAATAATTTTCTTAATATTTTGGCATTCAGGCATCCAGTGTATAGTGAGCACTTTCTACAACGCCTTATTCGATATTTACGGGAAACTTTTTAATTTAAGAAGGAAATCTTGTTTGTTGGTAGACTTACGCGGGGACTTGTATCCAACACGCAGAGGCCCTTTAGAAAATTTTATTCTACAATTTAATGGGACAATAATCGGGGGCTTTCCGTGAAAATAAAATCACGAATTGTCCCTGGGGTTGTAGGACTAACTGTATGAGATAGAAGCTACAATAAATGGGTCCGTTGTAATGGATGTTATATAAACTTGATTACGTGTATATAAATAAATAATATTATATGTATCATATCGGCCATTTATACGTCCACTGCTGAACAAAGGCCTCCCCCATAGATTTTCACAACAGTGTCATTGTCATTGTGGGGGGTATTTGCTTTGGTGGTGGTATTGGTTTGGTGACCGCAGTATGGCTACCGTTTCACAGAAGGGACGCTGCTGCCCATCCCTCTAGTTTAGATTCCCTTAGTCGCCTTTTACAACATCCACGGGAGTGTATGTATATAAATCTATAATTACTCAAAGTCAAAGTCAAAGTCAAATTGTTTTTATTCATGTAAACCATTTGCTGGCACTTACGAATAGTCAGAATTTAAATAGTTGCACGGTTCCAAGTCGTTGATCCTATGGAGAAGAACCGGCAAGAAACTTCATGGACATACTCTTTTGAAATAATATTTGAAAGTATTACAGTCTTCAATATAATCGTAAAAACTATGTGAGGATAATGCATGCCAATGTGTGGGATAAATACACACATATTTATGCACAATGATAATCAAATGCGTTACAATTAGATTACTATAACAGTTATAAGCTGACCAGTCCCGATAGAGGGCACCCGTTCATGGGCATAACGCATGCATCAGCATAGCTCAGCTCAACCATAATGTAGGGAACTTAGCCACCTAACACATAACGCTACCTTCAACAAGACATTTTAGTGAACATGACAGACTCATACTGCCAGGCAACAAGCTGGTGTACATGTTATTACATTAATGGCTACATAATGCTCACATTCACGATAATAAAAGAGTAAATTATTATACATGCAATATAAAATGAATATCATATATACTAAAATTATTAAACAGTATCAAATATAATGTACCTATAATGTAAAACTAACAATTAAAAACAAATAATTAATGTCATAACAAATATAGTATAGTGATATGTCATTATATGAATTAATATAATCCATTTCAAGAAAAAAAAAAGCAGTTTGTATGTCAAAATATAAGTAATGGTATTTGATACGTCAATACCAAGAATGTCAATGAAATTAAATTAAATGATCTTTATTTAGCAATTAGGTTTCAAGAAACACTTTAAATTCAACAACAAATAATAAGTATGTAAGATTAGAGCAGCTCAATCCCAAGCATTTTTGTCGTCCATATAATCTGTAACTGTATAGAAACCCTTTTTACATAGTTTCTTTTTTAAAACGGATTTAAATTTGTTAAGACTAAGATTTTTAATACTACTTGGGATCTTATTGTAGAAACGTATACGTTGGCACCTAAATATATTACACATTTTTTGGAGATTTGCCAGGATATTGGCATTATGAGATTTTCCTTATTTCTAGTATTGACGCTATGTATGTCGCTTATTGTCGAAAATAAATGTATGTTCCTGTTAACGTATATTAGATTCTCACATATATATTGAGATGCGACAGTCAATATGTCGATTTCTTTAAATTTTTCCCTCAGTGAATGTCGAAAGCTTAGGTTATAAATTGCTCGAATAGCCCTCTTTTGCAGCACAAAGATAGTTTGAATGTCGGTAGCATTTCCCCACAACAAAATGCCATACGACATTACACTATGAAAGTAACTAAAGTAATTTCGCAGTTTCTACGTCAGTTAACTGACGTATTTTAAAGACTGCATAAGCTGCAGAAGTGAGTCTATTCGACAATTGGTGAATATGTGGGCCCCACTGTAGATTTGAATCTAAAGTAATACCCAAAAACATAGTGGTGTCCACAAGGCTCAACTCCTTCCCATTTATTAGTACACTGGTTTTCACCTGCTTAACATTAGGTGTTGAAGAATCTAATACATTTGGTCTTTTTCTCGTTCAAAAGTAAATTGTTAACGTTAAACCAGTGCACTACTCTGGAGTGAGCGTCATTTCTAATCAACTAATCAATCAATAGCCTCCTCATCTCAGCCTATAGCAGTCTATTGCCGGACAAAGAACCCTACCAAGGGGCGCCTCAACACGCGTTCCATTCTCCTAGTTGGAGATGTCCATCCCAGCTACCGTCTTCAGGTCGACAGTCGATTTAGCCAATATCGCCCCATAATCGCTTCTATTGATACCCTAGCACAGCTAAAGTTATTTGTTTAATTAAAGTAGCAAATATTGAATATTGCAGAACATTAATTAGGGATTCGGATTCGTATTTGCTTCAACGGTACAGATAAAATTGATTATTACAAACTTTTAGTTTTACTAATTACTAAATTGTGTAAGAGAAATAAAATAAAATTCGAAAATAATAGTATAACCAGTTTTTTATTGACGGCTTATTAATTATAAACCATCGATACATAGTACTAATCGCTTAATAATTTTGATCGCTAACTTATTTGTGAGTATTCTGATTGGATCATGGAGACTGCAAGTGAGTTTAGTGGCAATATTACGAATGTGACATTACTAAACAGGTACCTATTGTAAGAAGGACAATCCATCAGACTTGTAATGTTTGGGGGCATCATTAGTCATAATTCATATTAGTGCCAGCATCTCTTCGGTATACATGCTTTTGATGACATGCACTTAGAATACGCATACGTCAATGGGCTTTGATTGCCTCTCGTTTATGTCAGGGTTGCTTCAACAGCTCGTCAAGTCCAGTGCCGAAATTATAACCGAATTTTATCGGCTTACTTAATAAAATTTCAGCGGACCGTGTAAAATAACAATGTTTAATTAATCGCAACAGGCTAAACAAGCCTCCGATCCCAGCATACGGGTTGACCATTTATGAATATTGGAAACAAATATTTTCTTTGTAGTATTATTCATCATCATCATATCAGCCAAATGACATCCACTGCTGAACAATGGCGTCCCTCATAAACGACCGGCTACATGCTATGTGTCGTTAGTTTTTGGGAGAATTTGTACCAGTACTCACCATGCTTGGCGTGGCACCAGTGGGCGGCTCTAGTGTGATCCTACGAGGACCCGAAGTCCCCCTTCAGTGCCGAAGATAACCGCCCTAGTGGTTTTAGCCGGTAGGAGTCCGGCATGTCCCTGCGTCTGTCCCCGGGGCGGAGGAAGTTTATGAAGAATTGCCACGGGGCCCAATAAAAATAAAGTCGGGTTAGTTAGTACGAAATGTTCCACAGGAGGGATGTTGCTGCCTATTGCTCTAGTTTAAAGACCCTTTAGTGTCTTTTACGGCATCCACGATAGGAGACGGAGTGGTGCTATATTCTTAATCCGGACTCCACATGGACAAGGAGGCCATTTGAGCGACTTGAACACTTCTGACAAAAGGTTAGCCACTAAAGAAGAGGAAGAAGAATCAACTGAGCATAGCGCAGTTCACTTCTGGCATACGGCATCCACGAGAGGAGATGGAGTGGTGCTATTTTCTTAATCCGGACTGCACACGGAATCTCACAGCTTACTATCTAAAAGCTTTTTATTTTTTCAATTAACGTTAAAATGAGCTATTAATTTTCTCTTTCTCCAAGCTTACTTTAGCAGTCTTTGCCATTAAATGACTTCACCAACTAATATCCGTTGGTAAAGTCAGAACCACGTCACGTTTATAGCGCAATCGTAATATGAACTTCATTAAATTTGATTATGGCTTCCTTTTCAACAGCTGTTGCTCAACCACGGTAGCCATAGGGCATATCAACTCGACATAAACAACTACATAATTTATTGTATTAATTTTGTAGTTTTTCAAGGAAAATACAACAACCGGACAGCCCTGCTTATGGTGCAATAAATTTACTTATAAACAGTGATTACGTATCCATAAGATTTGGGATGTTTTGCGGTTATTGCCATTATGCCTTTGACTATACCAATTTATGTACCTATACTTAATCAAGTACATGACGGACCGTGTCATGCTAGCTAAGAGTAGCACCACCCAATCGCACCTCGTAAGTGTCGTAAAAAGCAAATATGAGATTAGCCGGAGGACGGGCAACAACGTCCTTCGAGTATATTTTGCGATCGCCAATCCGCCTGCCGATTATGGCATAACCCCTCAATATGCACACAACACTAACTTAGACCGCTCGTTGTGGCGATCTTTTGGGAGGCCTATGTCCAACAGTCGTCCACTGTTGTTTCGGTTGAGATGATGATGATGATGAATAAGTTCATCATATTAAATGCCTCCCTCCATACCAGACTGTCCATGTATCCATGTCATCATTATCATTACAGCTGAATAAAGTCCACTGCTGGACACATGCCTCCCCCAAAGATCGCCACAACGACTGGTCTGGGTGTGTTGTATACTCATTGGGGGGTTTTGCCATAATCGCCACGCTTGGCAGGCGGGTTGGCGATCGCAGTTGAGTTGTTACTGTATTCAAAGGATGCTGCTGCCCATCCTCCGGTTACGCCCATAGTCGCCTTTTACGACACCCAAGGGATGAGATGGGTTGGTGCTATTCGTAACCGGCACCACACGGATGTGTATCCATGTATAACAGATAAAATAGTAGGACACTGGTACCCACGGCAAGATTGAACTTGTTTTTGGAGAAATTTATGGCGGAGGCTTTTGTTGTCCTTTGGCTGAAATGACATTTTAAGCTCATAATCAGGAAATACTACTTTTTGTGTAGGTATATATATAATCTTACTCGAAAGCATTCACGAATGTTTCATATTTCATTATCTCAAGGGAACGTTATCTTTATTTTGATCAGGTTTCCTAACTCATTAAGTTATAAACAAAATGTATCGCTCCATTGAGAGTATTCTAAGGAAGTAAACTCCCAAAATAATGCACTTATCCTGTCTCTAACTGCGCAGGTTAAAAATAACGGGATCTCTCTTTTTCGTTCGGTAAGCGGCCAACCTTGTGTCAGACTGGTTTAAGCAGCCCAAAAAAAGCCTTCGGCTTGTCTTGACAACAACCGGGATTGACAATTTAAGGTGCCCTCTAAAGCACGGTAATACTCAGTTCCAATACCACTATGCAGTCACCCATCCGTAATCTGACCACGCCGAGCGTTGCTTAACCTCACCGCTCAGTGAGTCAACTAGCAATGAACGCCTCTGTAACAGCCATAAGCACAGTATTCACCTCTAAGCTCGAAATAAGGAACAAAATAGGTTCTTGAAAAGTATCGGTAAAACGGAAGCACAAAACTCGGGTACAAACAAGTATTTGATATTATTAATCATTCGTATGTTCTCTTAAAACTTTCTGCTAAAGGGCTCTTTCAGTTTGAACTTCATTTTTATTTCGTTTTCACTTCAGCAAACATAAAATCTTCTAAGCCAAAAAGAGGTTTCTAACAAAAACAAAATATGTTCTCGAAGAGACATTCGCTTCTCTGCATAGTACGAGTATTAAGAGTTATTAGGACATATTCTCTGTACTTCGTACGAAAGTGCAAAATGCTGTTGACTAAAATGTGAGATTTTGTTCGTATTTTGGTACACGATACTGTACATCACGGACGTGGTTTGGGTATGCAATTAAACGTGAACATGTACATACATAATTCTGTAGTATCAAATAAGGTATTGTCGGCACCCTGCGTATGAATGGGCGTGTGAATTCATAATATATGCATGCTTATATGGGTTTATAGCTGCGGTAAATATGCGACTATGAGGTAGAAATTCGTGTGGTGTCCGCATTAAGAATATAGCACCACTACATTTCCTCCCATGGATATCCTCTGGGCTGCAGCGCATCCCTTCGGTGAAACAGCAGCTATTCTGCGCTTACCAACCTACCTACCAAGTGCAGTGAGTACTGCCAAATTCCCCACAAAATTACGACACACGGGGGAGAGGAGGCTTTTGTTCAGCAGTGATCGGTTTTAGCTGATGTTATTATGAGCTATGCGACAAATTAACGTTTAATTTTAATGGTAGCCTAGTGGAAATTCAGTCATGAACTTCCTCCGCCTCGGGGATGGGCAAAGTATCATCGGACTTCTACCGGCTAAAACCACTAGAGTGGCCATCTCCGGCACCGCAGTGTAGCTCCAGGTCCTTGTAAGATCGAGCACATTAGAGACACCCATTGATGCCGCGCTTATAGGCACATCTCGGAGGGGACTGACTGTATAGCGGTCATCCCCGCGAAGGGATTATAAAGGATACCCCCGAAGCCTCACCTGCTCTGTGCTGCGCACACGGCAGCGCGTAACCACATGCGTGCTACCGTCTTTTCGGGGGACATTGACAGCTGGGCTAGTCACTAACTCAATTTTGCTCAGCGTGCTATGCCCGGAGTTTCTGTTTCGGAGTGGGACATGATTCAGAATGCATGCATCTTGAAAAGAATCGGAGTCACCGAAATAGCTTGCAGAGTTAACAAGTTGAAGTGGCAGTGGGCTGGCCATGTGTCTCGAAGGACCAACGGCCGTTAGAACAAATGTCAAGTTCTTGAGCGAAGACCGTGAATCGGTATACGGAATGTGGAAAGCCTCCTAGCCAGATGGACCGACGAGCTAAAAAAAAGCTGCTGGGACAGATTTAATGTGGAAGACAAAAGTCCGATGTTGTGGCGCAGCTTCGGAGAGGCCTATGTCCAGCACTGGACTACGATAGGCTGAGTTGATTGATTTATAGCTTATTCCTAATCGGGAAACTCACGAATAACGTTTAAAATATACATCTGAGTTGGCTGCATACTCTTTTGCGGTCAGTACACAAGTTGGCCTGTTGGCCTTCCATATTAATCTTAATGCATAACGTCATACCGCTGTTGAGACTCAAACAGTTCGTGACAATGCTCAGTAGATTGGGACATGAGTTATCGCTTATCTCGCCCCAGAGGCCTTGCATGATTGCTGTGCGTTATGTTTGCGATGGTCAATTATAGCTGAACTTAATTATTGCATGTACCAGGCACATGTATTCTAGGTACTTTATAACAACAAGCATTTTACTGGTAGTAAGATTTCTTATGGCGTGTGGTGTCGGCTACGAATAGTACCAACCCATCTCGTCCCGTGGGTGTCATAAAAGGTGACTAGACATAGCCGGAGGATGGCTAACAGCGTCCTCCGAGTACAGTAACAACTCAACAGTGATCGCCAAGCGTGGCGATTATGGCAAAACCCCTTAATAAGCACACAATATACCCAAACCGGTCGTTCTGGCAATCTTTGGGGGAGGCATCTGTGTCCAGCAGTGGGCTTTATTCTGCTGATATGATGAAGATCTCTTATTTTAAGAGGCCGGCAAGGTAGGAATCACTCATTGCCAAATGTTCGCCGCAAAGCAGTAGTATTTTAACTTCAGACATTTCTGTGTTCCGGTTAGTAGGGAATACACACTGAATGACTTGCTCGTCCCTTCATAAAGTTGTATTTATAAAAAAATACTGTACATACTTTTCCATGTACACAAAACCTTACGGGGCTTTTTAGTTTTCCGTACGATTATTTAAAAACAGAACTCTTACTCGTATAAGATCATTTCGTTGTCCGTCCATCTGTTTGTCCAAGTTGTCTTTGTGTGTCAAGGCCCTTTATCTCTGAAACGGCTTGAGATATCAAGTTGAATTTAATATCGAATACTGATATTTATTCGTATAGATGTCAAAAATCAAACTTCTGCTTTAACGCATTAAGAAGATACATTTATATTAGAGTTCATATTTACATTAAAAGTCCCACTCACTGACTAATCATCATAACCTATGGGGTAGGTACAATTCTGTCACGAATAAATATCTTTTAGCACAGCTGAAGAAGTAAATTTAAAATTGATAACATTAGGTTTTAAATTTGAAACATACAGTTCCGATTCTCGTGTGGAATTATTACGAGACAAATTAATATTTGCGATTAATTTCATATACTGTACGACGTGAGCGCCCGCTAAATAAAAGTAGGTACTACGTATTGTTAACCCAGTAAGAGTGTCTTCAGGGTGCGCTTTTCCGATAATGGTACGAGCCCTACTCGTACTTGACCCTCTTTACATAGTATCGGTTTGCTATTTTAGTGATCTTGATTAAAGCCACTATCGATTAAAAGGTGACTTTTCAAATCTCGAGCGAATTTGATTCTATCTTTGATTTGTACTTTAATTAATATAAGAGCATTTTGTGACTATTTGTGGTGGAATAAATTTAGTGGAGAGCTTTAATTTTCAATTAGTCCACCAGTGGTTCCACCATACTAGTAAAATTGTTTTAGGTAAATAGCGTCTACGCGAAATATTGTTTCGTGTGGTGCTCGGATTAAGAATATAGTACTCCATTTCCTTCCGTGAATCTGGTATAAGGCAAATAAGAGACTCTATACTGTAGGGATTGACAGTAGTGTCCTTTTTGTGGAACAGCAGCCTTTCCGCACTCAGCAACCCGCCTGCCAAGCGTGGTGAGTACTGGCAAATTCCTCCCAAAATTACGATCCACGACCGGTAGTTTATAGGCTTTGTTAAGCAGTGCAGTTTCGATTTTTTCATCGACCCAAAGTATCAAACTATTAAAATATAAATACTCGTATAAAATTGCAATGGATAATTAATTCGATCCCAAACATGTGTTGGATTCAAAGGCACGATGCAATCGCAATTGAAAAATAATCGAGTAAAAGGTAACTTACGCGCATTAATCTGTATAAATCTCAGTAACAAACAATCAATGAACAATATTGTATAACGTCGGATGTCGATTTATCGAATAAATATATCGATTTTCGTTTTTTTTATTGGATTTTCCGAAGCAAGCAGCACGGCACCAACCCGTTTAAATGAATAAATAATGAAGAGAAATTATTAAGAATTTAGGATAAATCCGATACTCTGAAAGTTAAGCATTCTCGAAATAAATACGAGAGTCAAACAAACACTAAAATTTTAATATGCAACAATTTAATTAAATATGAGATTCCACAGAGATGTGCACTGAAGCAGTCAATAGCTGAAGGGTACAGGAAGGGCTGCTACATCAAAGCGTACTTCCTTATACTAAGTAGGTATGTATGTATTTCTTCGTTCCAATACTTTGAGGCTGAAAGAAGGCCACGTCCGTATTAAACTTTTTATTTAACGTAAATTGTAGCTTATATGCTGCGGTTTTATCGTCTGTCTAGTGTGAGTGAGAATGAGTTCGAGGGTTTGTCTGGGTAGAACAATATGTTTTTAGAACGAAAATTCTCTATAGGAGAAAGAAAGAAAGAGTATTATCCTTGCCAAAATGACGGCGCATATATAAAAAAATACTAGTAGGAGATTATAAAATAACACTGTCAATTCAACTGGCAACTATCAATCACTTCACGATTCTGTCAAAACCAAACAGAACTAGAACAAAACTAGAAAGACAATAAAAGAAAAACTAATAACCTGAACATGTAAAATTATCAAATCAAGTGATGACAATAATTGTGCCAACCAAAATAGTTATAGCAGCTCGGTGTTTTGTTTTCCGCAGGTTAAAGGTGATAATAACGTAATACAATATCAGCCAATGACATTTTACAAATAGACACGCCATACACGAACTTTATTGCACTACAGAATGGTGCGCCGGCCGCCAATAGACAGCGTAACAAAAAAATAAAACAAAATACATTTTTTGTTTACTATATAGATTTACATTACGTATTTATTTATTTGTGAAATAAAACGTCTTTTTCTCTCACAGTTACAGTATACTTTGTGCAGCGTCTATAAACACAGGATAGCATTATTTTTTTGCACAATGTTGCTGAATTACGCTCATGATTCACGTCGAGCCACGACACTGGTCGGTGCGTGACTAAGTGAACTTCGGGCAATTACCTTGCTTTCATGTGACCATCGTAGAGCGCGGGCAACGCATCTACATTTATCAAAACATCTTAGATATTAGCCTGTAATTTTGACACTGCAGGTCAAAGGTACCTTCTTAAACAGAAAAGATGTAAGCTCTGATACCAACGCTTGTTCACTGCGTGTTGACGATTTCTGACCATTATAGATCCAGGTCTCCTCACGATGTATCCCTTTACCAAAAGTTGTTAGAGTAACTAAGAACGTATTTACATACATATAACATTCCGGACATTATTTCCTTGTCAACTGACTTCACTGAGTTTAAGTCATTTGTGATGCATACATTGAGCAAGTTTAAAACTCAGATTGAATTACTTTCACTGGGCCTGGACAGGCATGAAACTAAAATGAGGAACAAGGTGTTGTTGATTCACGGTATTCCGGAGAACCCTAATGAAAAGTTGTGTGAGTCTGTGCATAATATAGTCACTCAGAAAATGAAGTTGCCCGATGTAAGTATACACAACTTTTATGTTTGTCATCGCCTTGGTGCCACTCCAGGCAAGACTCGCCCAGTATTAGTTAGATTCCATGATATGGAACATCGGCGTCTGGTATGGGACAGCAAAAAATCTTTGAAAGACACCGGCATCACCATTTCCGAATTTTTGACGAAGATTAGGCATGGGGTATTCATATCTGCAAGAAAGCACTTTGGTGTAAAGAGCTGTTGGTCAGCTGAGGGCAAGATTGTCATTATCACGCCCGACAAAACACGCTGGAAAATAGAATCCATGAGCGAACTTGAAGACCTAATGGCCCGATTTCCATCTAGTGAACCAGTCGTCGACAGTAGCGCGTCGTCCGTGGAATTAATTTCGCCCAAAGCTGCAACATTGAAAACCACAGCAAAGGTTCCAAGAAAGGCCCGTCGTTGTAATTAGCCGTATGGTGCCGTTTGCCCCTTTGATTTATCTTTAGTCGAGTCGTATTCAAATTGAACACCTATGGTAACTTTTGGCAAACTAAAACTTCTTTTAATTCACTCTCTTTGGCTTCACCCATTTAAGAGTACCCATAGCTGTTTCTTTTATCATGTCATTATTTGTTATTTGATTTCCCGGTTGGCATAATTTGTTTCTTTTGACAACAATGACATTGACAACTGACGTATGCGACACGACGTTTATTTAACGTTTCGTTTTTGCATTGCTCATAATAATTTAAAGATGCCGATTTAATGAAATTTTATAATCTTAATTTAATCTTCATGGTCAAAATCTAATTCTTCGACATCATAGTCTTCAACATCATCATGAATAGCTGGTATAGATATTAACGGTAATAAAGTAAAAGTAAATGATTAGGTTTTCTTCCTTTTTTTAACGTCCTTTCTGAGTTTTATCGATTTCATCTTCTTGTGTATCAATTCCAGTTGCCCCATCCACTGTTGGAATACAAAATATTCCAGTCATTTCATCGAGGTAGCCTGTTACTAAATCGTTATTAGATGTATTTATTTTGGGAGATTTAATAATGTCAGATTCATGGCCTTGTATGGTAGAATTAGGTTTCAATGGTATCAGATTTTTAACTTCTGACAAGTCGGAGCGGGTTTCTCCGTTATTACACCATTAGACACTTCCACCCCCGAGCATATAGCTCTGGCGGCCCCCCTCTGATCGGCCAACTAAGGCAAGCCAGAGTTGAAAATCCTACGGGCACTCATGGGGTATACCAATAAAGGCAAGCCGGAGACGAGGCCCTGACCGACTCTCTGGAGCATTCGGCTACGCAATGTCGCCACTCACATTCAGCTCGCCACAAACTGCCCTGCGTTCTGTAAGCTACTTAATAAAAGTGTTCGTCCTCCTAAACGTAAGTCGCAGTATCTCTTCCTTCGGAATTACAAGGGCATGGACCTGGAGGCATTGCTATGTGATGCTGGTGTTATCAATTGGAGTTGTGTACTCGAAAGCACTAGCATCGATGATATGGTGACTAATTTCAAAGATATTGTTATTAGGTTAATCGATCGCCACGCTCCGACCCGACGCGTCAAGCTTAAAAATAATCCTGCTCCCTGGCTCACTCCTAAGATAAAAGAGCTTATGGTACAAAGGGATAAAGCCAAAAAAAGGTATAAACGAAGTCCCACGGAGCGTAACTTGAATCTATATAAAACCCTTCGTAATCGCTGTGGTCGTATGTGTCGAGATGCTAAGAGACGCTATTTTCACAGTTCTCTAGATAACCGTAGTTCTTCTGAAGTTTGGAAATTTCTTCGAACTGTTGGTATTGGCAAATCTCCTCTGATCGCTTCCGAGGATATTGACCTGTGTGCTCTAAACAAACATTTCTCTTCTCCCCCAGTCTCCTTAGACCCCAGCGTCAAAACTTCCACGTTAACATATCTCTCGAGTTTGCCAATGCCACAGTTTTCTCCCTTTACATTCAGTGCTGTTACAGAGGATGATGTTAAAAAATCTATCCTAGCCATTAATTCGTCAGCTGTGGGTGATGACAAATTGTGTTCAAGGATGATCACTCCCATTCTATCCATACTGCTTCCCATTATGACTCATATTTACAATTACTCCTTATACTCCTGTACCTTTCCTGAGTCTTGGAAGATGGCACACGTCATTCCTCTACCTAAAGTCTCCAATCCTGCATCACTGTCTCACTTTCGACCTATTTCTATCCTTCCCTATATTTCAAAAGTTCTTGAACATATCGTTCATCGGCAACTGTCTACTTTTTTATTGAAAAATAATCTTTTGAGTCCCTTCCAATCAGGTTTTCGTCCAGGCCATAGCACAGTAACAGCACTTTTGAAAGTCACTGATGACATTCGCTGGGCTATGGAAAATAAATATCTCACTATACTCGTGTTGCTTGACTTTAGCAGCGCTTTTAACTCGGTTGACTTTGATATCCTTCTCGGGTGCCTCAAATCCATAAATATTTCTCCTTCTACCATAACTTGGTTCGAATCCTATCTTCGGGGACGCTCGCAGTGTGTCCGCCTTGATGAGACCTTCTCAGATCGGCGTGATCTCAGTGTGGGTGTGCCTCAGGGTGGCGTCCTCTCCCCTCTTCTTTTTTCTATTTTCATAAATTCTGTCACCAGGGTTATATCTTCTAATTTCCATCTCTACGCAGACGACCTGCAGCTGTACCGATCATTTGTTGGGTCTGAAGTGGAACTCGCTATTGCTGCCATGAATCGTGATCTGGATTGTATCGCTATATGGGCTAGGTCTTTTGGCCTACACATCAATCCTAGTAAATCTCAGGCCATGATCATCGGCAGCAGAAACATGCGGAGTAGAGTTGATGTTGCATCTTTAACACCACTCAGTCTCGATGGTGTTCAAATTGCTTACGCGGAAACCACTAAAAACCTAGGAGTTATTATAAACAGTAACTTGTCGTGGAGTGCTCATGTTGCTGACGTTAGTAGGAAGGTGCATTTCACCTTTCACTCACTGAAATGTCTCCAGAACTTTTTGCCCTTGAAAACCAAAATCTCTCTCGCTCCAACTCTCATTCTACCCATCATAGACTACGCTGACGCCTGTTATTTGGATGCCACAGAGGAGCTACTTAACAAACTTGAGAGACTGCAAAATTTATGTATTCGTTTCATTTTCGACCTTAAAAAATACGACCATGTCTCTAATTTTCGCAAGATTCTCAAGTGGCTCCAATTCGTCTTCGCAGGAATACTCGGATATTGTGTCTCCTTTTTAATATCCTACATAACCCCACATCTCCATCCTACCTGCGGGAACGCTTTTCTTACACCCGTCCGCCGTATGCACCCTGCAGATCACATCTAAAAACCCTTCTCAAATTCCCATCCCACAAAACCGATTTCTACTCCTATTCCCTATCTGTGCATGCAGTTAGGTTATGGAATTCGCTACCGCCTGATATACGTGAATGTAAAAACATTTGTATTTTCAAAAAACGTGTTAAAGAGCACTATCTCTCTGTATCCACTTAATTAGCTATGTATGTATTCATATATATTATATTAATGTATATATTAGTATGTAGGTATATATATAATATATATAGTATGTAGGTATATGATTATATATATATATTGTGTCTATATTTATATGTATTGTATTACCTCTACACACCGTGCCTACATCTTTTCTTCAAACTCTCCTCTCGCAGGTCTGCTGGAAGAGATTTCTTGTAGAAATAAGCTGTGCCTTTGTACTCTGCTTTCCTATTTAATTATGTAATAATATTTCTGTGTGTACATAAATAAATAAATAAAATAAATAAAAATAAACATTGAAAAAGTCACACTGGCAGGTACATACATGACGCTGGGGGGCCTCTGGGTTCTGGGTGCGTAGATTGGGGAATCTGCGTGTCCACATCAAACGAACCACGAGAAGATGGTGGCGCGCATATCGTTACGCGCCACCATGGCACAGTGCACAGTGAGGCTTAGGGCGGATCCTTTATTGACCACTTTACAGTCACCCTCTCCGAGATGTGCCTATAGGCGTAGCACCAGTGGGTGGCTCTAGTGTGATCATACGAGGATCTGGAGCCTCCCTTAGGTACCGAAGATGGCAGCCTCTGTGGTTTTAGCCGGTAGGACTCCGGCATGGCCCTTCGCCCCTACCGGGTTGAAGGAAGTTTGTGAAGAATTTCTAAAGGGATAAATAACATAAAATAGAAGATACATACATGCCAGGTTTTGAAGATATGTGTACCGATCATACGATGTTTAAAATCTCCACCAGTTAGACGTATTTTGTTTATTTTGATTTTAGTCATAAACAGCCATTTTGTGTAATGATTATGCATGAGTTGGCCTCGTAAAATTCATAAGTATTTTCAGACAAAACTTGTAATGAGATTTGTGAGTTGAACTCTTGTTTTATTAATAAAATACATAAAGTTTGGCTTCTTATAAAATAAAATCCATGTTCTACTTCTACAAGCTAGACCAAAAAGTTTCGAAGAAGCCTATTACTCGTATTATTATTCAGCAAGCTGTGGAGAGAGCTATGCTTGGTATGTCTCTACGAGATCGAATCAGAACAAAGGCCTCCCCTATAAAATTCCACAATGGAGATTGTCTATTTTTCTATTTGAAAAACCGTTCCGAGGAATAAAGTTGCTATTGATGCTATTGATGTTAGAAATCATAAAAAAGATAAGGCGAACCTAGCCTTCACAGAATATTAGTGTTTACATATTTCAGACCACTGTGTGTATGTACATAATGACTTTAATACATATAGTTATATGAAAGTAGAAGATCGGAGGTTAACGAGATTTTAAGGCATGAATCAAAATGGTTAATTTGTAAGAGAATAAGATGAATACACTATGGAGGTGGTAAACAGAGAGATTGATCGACAATAGCGAACAGGGAAACTTTATAGAAACATGTTTTATCTCATTCTCTCACAGTGTGTCGATAGAGAGACAACTCTAAATATATATATATATATATTTACATTAATAGTTGTCTCTCTATCGACACACATTTTCGTTTCATAAAATAAATTTCACTTCAAAATAAAAATCTATGGCATTGGCAGGGCCATACATAGATATAATTATCCAATTTAAACCCAGGACCGGCTTCAGTTACAAGGAAATGATTTATGTCTGCTCCAATGTCCGGTCCCAGTCCCATGTGAGATCGTTAATTTTTTGCGATATGCGCGGTTTTTCCCAGTACAGTATTATTTATAGATGCTCCACTGGGCATTTAGAATTCAATGAACTGTGAGAAAATACACGCGCATTACTGGAAGCAATCAATAATAATTAGTATCGGGCAGTGGAACGCTGTATAGTTCCTGATCCCGACAAATAATAGATCAGATTATAATAAAGCAAAGCATTCGAAACATCAGGAAAAACAAAAATCTAAAATATACGCGATAGAATCCGTTTAAAAGTGTTTTATTATAATGTGTAATACTCGCGAAACCTAAGACATTATTAATAGATCAGATGTTTAAGATGTTTTTATAAGTGTAGGTGCATTGCCTACGATGGTCACATGAAAGCGAGGTAATTGCCTGGAGTTCATTCTTCACTTAGTCACGCAACGACCAGTGTCGCGGCTCGACGTGAATTATAAGCGTAATGCAGCAACATATTACGGAAAAATTATGCCATGCTGTGTTTATAGACGACGCACAAAGACTGCAACTGTGAGAGAAAAAGGACGTTTTTAATTTCATAAATACGTAACGTAAATCGATACTGTAAATAAAAAAAATGTAATATGTATTATTCTTTATTATGCGATGTAATGGCGGCCGGCGCGCCGTTCTGTAGTGCAATAATGTTCGTATATTTGCGGGACTGTCCACGGGAGGCATTTGTTCAGAAATGGCTTACAGGCTAATGTATGCGGCATGTGGTGGATGTTTCGTATTGTTGTTAGAACTTTGGCCTCCATTTTTAACCATAGGCTGTCACACTTGTTTAAAAAATAATACTGTCTACACAAAAATTTCTATACTACTAATTACTAGTACACAGAATTATTAAGGAATAATGTTTTCAATTATTGACAAATAGTATGAAGTATTTTTTTTCTTTTTAACGGTCGTTTCCCCACTGTATAATGTCTCCTGTATCGTGAGTGTGCTTACAGACACAAATTTCACACATAGGTAATGCTCGCAGACCCGGAACCACTACCTGCAGATCATATTTGTTCCGTGCGGGCAACGAACCCGCGGGCCGGATCGCAGCAGCCGACTGTATCAGCCACTGCACCGAACATGTCGTCAAAACTGAAACATAGTAAACAACAGCTAATAAGCTGGCATCCAAAGGATCCATAATTTACATTAAGAGGTAGTCTCTGAAACTTTTCGAGTAATTACGTATTATGAAAGGAAATAGTGCTGCTGAAGTTTACCGAATGTTAATTTAATTATAACTGGGTATCTCGGAGTTTGTTTTAATCTATACTCTACACAAACAAATAAAATTGTATTGACTTTTCGGATTTATGTGCGGATCAGAATTTGATAATCACTTACGTTAAAGTTGAGGGAAACATCGTGAGGAAACCTGCACACCTGAGAGTGCTTCAAAATGTTCTCAATAGTGTGTGTAGTCCGCCAACCCGCCCTAGGCCAGTATGGTGGACTAAGGCCTAACCTTTCTCATCGTGAGAAGAGGCTCGTGCCCAGCAGTGGGACAGTAATGGGCTGATTATGTAATGCAACGAATGAGCACGGTGGGAAATTAAAACTGCGTTCAAATTAATGATATTTCATAAGGTTATTACGTTTATTCATAATAGACTAAATATAGTACTTTTTGAACGTCAACATAATATAAGACAGCACCTGAAAACGCCCACCTTTCACCATTTCCTAGTGTTTAAGCTGGTAACAAGAAACTGCGCAACAAACTCTCTAGCACCATGTGTCTCGGTCTAATATTGAAACGTCACTTAGTATTAAGTCCCGCTTCTATTCGAGAAAACCCGTTTTTGGTAGAAAACCGGCTCAAATATTTAAAGCGGGACTTAATATTAACTGACATTTCAGTATTCGGCCGTCGGTCAGTCATTTTATTTTTATTTACTGTATTATATGCATTTTGGCCGTGTGGTGCCTGCTCAAAATGCCACCACCCCATCTCCTCCCGTGGGTGTCGTAAAAGTCGACTAAGGCATTGGCCAGAGGATAGGTAGCTGCGTCCTTCGAGTACATTAACAACTCAACTGCGATCGCCAACCCGCCTGCCAAGCGTGGCGATTATGGCAAAACCCCCCAATGAGCCCACATCACATCCATATCGGTCGTTGTGGTGATCTTTGGGGGAGGCCTGTGTCCAGCAGTGGACTTCATTCGGCCGTTAGATTATATGCATTTTAAGTATTGCTAATAAATACAAAAACATCACGAATCAACGATAATCCAGCTCCGGTATTGTGGCGTTTGACAGTCGTCCGGTGAACGTCCGGTCCTGACAGCTGTTAATTGGTCTAGTTTCTTTTATATTAAAGATTAAATTTTATCTTTATTTTTCTGTTGACGCCAACGAAACAGTATAAAGAAACTGTTCGTTCGTGCAACGCCCACCACTATTGAATACCCTATAGCTAATGCGTAAATAAAATATTCTCGTATCTTCGACAGTCTGAACTATTTGCATGAGACAAAATGTTTAGATTGATTGCTAAAATATCAGATGACGATCCCAGACGTCGGCAAACAATAATAATAAATGGCCCAATCAACCCGTCTTACTCGACGATATATTGGGCAGAAAGATATCGGTATCCAGCAAACCATTGCTACGTATTGGGATGAGTTGTACGGTTATATTAGGATGAACAATCTCATTCTGTGGGTGCCGTAAAAGGCAACTATAGGATTAGACAGAGGATGGGCAGCATCGTCCTTCCAGTATGTTTGCAACACAACTGCGATCGGCAGCCCAGCAAGCGTGGCTATTATGGTCAAAAGCCTCCAGCGAGCACACAATACAAACCCTGACTGGTCACTGTGGCGATCTTTGGGGGAGGCCTACGTCCAGCAGTGGACGTCTTTCAGCTGATTAATGAGGATAAACCAGACAATTACAATCTTACAATGATTTTGAGATGAGTCAAGAAATTGCTACAGTGAAATGGGATTAATCAGACTGTTGTTATTGAGGAACCAAGCAGTTGCTGCAATGATATTAGGATGATAATATATAGCGATAAGACCGCCCATTGTACAATTATTGTTCATAAAATGATTCCTAGTAGTTGTTTTTAAAATGATTATGAATATTCTATTCTATTTTATAATATTTTCTGAAGTTTACACGAATGGCACCGTTGGATCGGAATAGCTTACGGAAATATATTACATTTAGTCCATTCATTATAAATACCTATGCCCTGCATCCATACGTGCGGTATATAAACGTGCAACCTTAGTACATACAATGAATATACTATTAATTTACAAATCTATGGAATATAAATAAAACAATTCGTCCATAGTCCATAATAAATACCTGAAATAGCATACGTGCAATATGTAATCAAGCACACATATGTACACAGTGGAACATAAACGTATGCACGATAAATATCTTATATATATATGTAAAGAAAACGACTTCACTCATATACGAGCTCTTTTCTTTTTGTTTGTCTTTGCCGTGTTATCGACAAAGCTAATAGATGTCACGACTGACAGTGGTGACATGGAATTAAATATATGAGAGTGAAGAATAAATATACTTATTTAAAGATATTTTCTAAATTTGATATTATATAAAAAAGACCTGAAATAAAGGCTTTAAATGTTGTTTCTTTTGTTTTACAGAGAAACGCAGTTACGTCTTTATTTTATTATCCCAAATTAAATTATAAACTCTATTATAAAACAACATTTTCTGCAAAATATTTCACCAAGCATGGAAAAATTGAGGTTTGATTTTGCTGTGAAACCGGCAGCAGATGGAAAATCCAACATAATATGCATAACCTCAATAGCCACGCCTGATGGACAGGTTTTCATAATACCAGCCGAATATCAACCTGCGAATCTACACCAAGCAATTGCAAATACTCCCAACTATGCCAAAATCAAAAATTCATTAAATAAAAGACATCAAACAAGGAAAATATGGATAACATTGACAGATGATTTGTCAAAAATATATTTGGATGAAGAACACAACTTACAGTTCAATGATTTTTATCTGGAACAAGTTTTTGAAAATACAAATAGTGCTGAATCTATACCCAGTAGCTCAAATCAAACGTTAGAAAAACTGCTAGAGAAATTGCTTGAAGATAAAAAAACTAAATCTGAAACTCAAACCTTAGGAAAAATTGCAAAGGATTTCATGATTGAAAAATTCACTGGCAGAAACTCAAATGCTTACCAGTGGATTAAAGATTTTAATAAGGAATGTGAGCGTTTCCAAATAATAGAAGATAAAAAGAAAATTGAAATTTTAAAATTTTTTTTTGAGTTCTCCTGTGTTGATTGGTACAACTGCATGCTAATGAAACTTACAGTGGAATCGGAATGGAACAAATGGGAAAAAAACTTTTGTGAGACGTTTGCAAACAAAGGATGGTCACCCAGCAGATATGCTCTTGCCTTTAAATATCAAACAGGGACGTTACTTGAGTATGCTTTAAGAAAAGAAAAATTGTTATTGGAAGTACGAAAATCAATTGATACTGGAACACTTATAGATCTTATAGCATTTGGCTTACCTAATTTTGTAGCTGATAGAGTTGACAGAGAAACTTTACAAGGAACGGAAGATCTTTACAATCAAATAGGAAAATTGGAATATCTTGTTGGGAAGAATAAATACGATAAAAAAGTTATATTTATTCTAACACTAGATCCAAAAAAATCAAAGAAAAACAACCATGCCAAATTTGTGTCAATGAGAAAAAAGGGAAACGTTACCATCCTGAGGAAAATTGCTGGTTTAAAGAAAAAAATCAAAAGGCAGTTGTGAAAACTGTTAATAATTCAGAACTGGAAATTGAACTAAACGAGAATAATCCAAAAAACTAGAGGTGCCACCATTAATACAAGTAAAGTTACTATTAAATGATACTTTAAAAGTTTCTGGAATTTATGATTCAGGTTCAAATGTCTCATTAATTAATGCGAAATTATTGAAGATACAGCCAAAAGAACTTAAAAGCGATATACAAATGGTAAACTTGAAAACTATTAATGGTGAGAAGAAAACAAAAGGTATGGTAACATTAAAAATAAAAATCTACAACATTGAAAGAAATGTGGATGTTTTTGTAGTAGATAATGAAAATTTTAATTACGACTTTCTAATTGGTTTGGATTGTATCAAAAATTTCAAGTTATTGCAAAATGAAGAATTGCAGATCATACAATGTCACAATCCAAATGAAAAAAAGGTAACTTCAAATGAAGAGGATATGAAAAACAAAAACTACTTAAAAAATGATACTTCCAATTTAACAAATGTCAAAATTCCTGATGTACTAGGTGACAAAAACGAAGAAGAATTTATTTTACACTCTGAAGTATTAAAACAAGAAACTAAACACATGAACAAATATGAAATAAATTTTAATGAACATATAAACTCGGATGGATTTGAAATGTTAGTAAACCATCTAGATTTATATCAACAATCAGAAATAGATAAGTTGATAGAAAAGTACAAACCAGTCTTCGCTAAGGATAAATATGACGTCGGTACTGTACGAGATTATGAAGCTCATATTGATTTAATGGTGGATAAATACTGTTATAAACGTCCATACAGATGCACAGCTGAAGACAGAAAAGAAATAGAAAATCAAATATCTAAACTATTAAAGAGGAATTTGATTGAGGAATCTTATAGCCCATTTGCTGCTCCTGTAACTCTGGCATATAAAAAAGAAGATGACAAAAAAACAAGGCTATGTATAGATTTCAGAGAATTGAACAAAATTGTCGTCCCTCAATCACAACCTTTTCCATTGATTGAGGATTTAATGGTAAAAACTGTAAACTGCAAATATTTTTCTACTTTTGACATAAATTCAGCATTTTGGTCTATTCCTTTGAAGATTGAAGATAAATACAAAACTGCATTTGTTACACAAGAAGGCCATTTTCAATGGACATGTCTCCCATTTGGATTAAAGACTGCTCCGGCCATTTTCCAAAGAATATTAAGCAACATCATAAGAAAATACAAACTTTCTAGTTTTGCAGTAAATTTTATAGATGACATTTTAATTTTTTCGAAGACTTTTAACGAACATTTACTACATCTATCAAGACTTCTGGAAGCAATACTATCAGAAGGCTTTAGACTAAAATTTTCGAAATGTAGTTTTGCAAATAAATACGCCAAATATTTAGGTCACATAATAGAAAACAATTCTATTAGACCTCTAAAAGATTATTTAACAGCTGTCAGGAATTTTCCAGTTCCAGAAACAAAAAAAAAAATATACGTCAGTTCCTAGGAAAAATTAATTTTCATCATAAATTTGTACCACACAGTGCAATTATCCTGGACCCGTTACACAATTTACTACGGAAAGATGTGAAATTCATATGGTCCGCAGAATGTCAGGAATCATTTGAGAAAATAAAAACATTGCTATGTTCAGAACCAATTCTGAATATTTTTGACCCTGAACTACCAATAAACATTTATACGGATGCTAGTATCAAAGGAGTGGGAGCGGTGTTAAAACAAAAAGATAAAAACGGGGACAGTAAACCAGTTGCTTATTTTTCAAAAAAGTTAACTGAAGTTCAAAAAAAGAAGAAGGCAATATATCTAGAATGTCTGGCAATAAAAGAAGCAGTAAAATATTGGCAGCACTGGCTTATGGGAAAAGAATTTGTGGTATACTCAGATCATAAACCATTACAAAATATGAATATCAAAGCTAGAACTGATGAGGAATTAGGGGATTTGACGTATTATTTATCCCAATATAATTTTAAAATAAAGTATAACCCAGGGAAATTAAACCAAGAAGCAGACTGCTTAAGCAGAAATCCAGTTCTAGAACCTTATGATAATACTGACGATTTTTTAAAAGTTGTAAATTTATTAAATCTAGAAGATATAAAAAATGATCAACATACAAATTTAGACCTACAAAATGGAAATTTTATATTGGAGAATGAAATATACTACAAAAGGAATAAAATAAGAAAGAAAATCATACTATCAGAAGATCTTAGCAAAATTTTAATAAAATATGTCCACGATACTTACTGCCACATTGGGAGAACACAGATGATAAGTAAAATAATACCATTCTACACAGCAAAGAATATTATCGCAAACATTAAACAAACTTGTGATGAATGTGAAATTTGTATAAAAAATAAATCAAGGAGGAAGTCAAAATATGGCTTAATGTCACATTTAGGTCCAGCAACATACCCATTTGAAATTATATCTATTGATACTATTGGAGGCTTTGGTGGATCACGGTCAACAAAAAAATACTTACATCTTCTGGTTGATCATTTCACAAGATATGCTTATATTTTAACATCTAGAAATCAAAGCTCCAGTGATTTTATTAAATTAATAAAAAATGTGACACCAAGTTACAATATTGATATGGTTTTAACGGATCAATACCCTGGCATAAACTCCAAAGAATTTAAAGACTTTCTAACCAATAATAACATAAAAATGGTTTTCACTGCTGTAGATGCACCATTTTCAAATGGCCTAAATGAAAGGCTAAATCAAACTTTAATCAATAAGATAAGATGTAAAATAAATGAAAGTGATAAAAAAATAGCATGGTCTACTATTGCACAGAAATGTGTAGAAAAATATAACGAAACAGAACACACAGTCACGAAGTTTGCTCCAAAATACCTTTTGGAAGGTGAAAATGTAGATATTCTGCCACTTGAATTGAAATCAAGATGTACAAAAGAAGATCTGAAAAGAGATAGGAAACTAGCTCTTGAAAACACAATAAAATCTCACAATTATAACAAAAAAATATTCGACCTGTATAGAGAAGAATATAAATTGGAAGCGGGAGACAGGGTCTACGTAGAAAACGGAAATCGACTTAATAGAAAGAAAATGGACGAATTGAGGATTGGACCATACAAAATTCTAAAGAAGATTTCCAATTCAATCTATGAAGTTGATGCTGGACACAAGAAAGCGGAATCCAACTTATACCACATTACAAAACTATCTCCGGTGTTTGTTAACAAATTGACAATTACATACATCGTCATTTGTAATTGTCTCTTTCTGAGGGGGGAGATGTAAAGAAAACGACTTCACTCATATACGAGCTCTTTTCTTTTTGTTTGTCTTTGCCGTGTTATCGACAAAGCTAATAGATGTCACGACTGACAGTGGTGACATGGAATTAAATATATGAGAGTGAAGAATAAATATACTTATTTAAAGATATTTTCTAAATTTGATATTATATAAAAAAGACCTGAAATAAAGGCTTTAAATGTTGTTTCTTTTGTTTTACAGAGAAACGCAGTTACGTCTTTATTTTATTATCCCAAATTAAATTATAAACTCTATTATATATATATATATATATATATACATATATATATATATATATATATATATATATATATATATATATATATATATATATATAATTCTTCTGTACGTGTGCATATCACTGAACTCCTAAATGACTGGACCGATTTTAATGTTATTTTTTTGTGTATGTTTGAGTGAATCCCTGGATGGTTTAGATTTACAATTGTATCCAGCAGGTGGCACTGCAATCGGGTTTGCACACATGTCCATGAGCTAAGTATTTAGAGGAACGCAAAACAAGGGACAAACTAGCATAAAACTGTTTTACTCGCATTTATTGAGGGATTGGTTAAAGTAAATGATTAAAACTGACATTGTTAAACAAAATGTAACATAGACTTAAAAAAAAGTAGAGGCAAAATCGTAATATCGTAGTTATAGGGAAAATGTTAACTTTTGTACTTTCAAAAGTGCACACACAAAAACTAATATTTGGAGTTTAGTGCTACCTCCTCTTGCTATCAAAACTGTCTGCATCCGTCTGGCATATTATTCATTAACTTATAAATAAAATCAATCGTTCAATGCAATTTTTAATTCTCTTATGTAAGCCAGTTCTAGATTTATTTATTTATTTCCGAGTTTATCCTAAACATGCTCTATCGAGTTAAGGTCTAGCGAGCGTGCTGGCTACTCCATTAATTCGATTTCAATGACTCCAAGACAATTCGAAACTATCGCTGCCGAGCATTACCATGCATTAAAAGAAAATTATCCCCAAGGTATGGGGCAAATAGCATCACAATCCGTTTTAAAGTATCAGTCACGTACCGTGCCGCAATCAGGGACCATTTTCCACGATATGCAGCTCCGAGCGTACTCCTATGCAAATGCCTCCCCATGCCATTCCTGAGATACTACACTAAGCGTATCTTTCTCCGGGCCGTCGTACTTTGATTATTCCATCGTCTGGTTATCTTTTCCAAGATCATCATCCTACTTTTGGTGTGATCGAGCAAAATAAGACCGACCTACTCGATGACCTATGATAATTAGAGGTCCTATTGCAGCCACATAAGTCTCTTATGATTTTGGTGCTAACCGTCACTTGTCGAACTTACTGGAGCTTGGTTCTTACTTCAAAAGAGGTTAAAGTACGATTTCTTAGTGCACTTCTTACAACAAATCTGACATCTCTCGCTGTTGCTGATTTTTTGCGATATTGCGGTTTTGGTGGGGATTAGCTTAGGTGACTCGCAGGCTCTTTTGCCCGCTTATATTATAAAAAAACTGCGATGAACAATACGCCCGCCAAGCGTGGTGATTATGGCTAAATGGGGTATGTCCGCTCATTTTAGTGATCATTGGGAGCTCCATGTTCAGCAGTGGACTTAGCGGGCTGATGTGCGTGTGGCCAAAAAGAGTGTACGGTAGAGGAACGGCTTATAGACGGCAGTGGGATGAATAGGTAGAAATGAATTGCGATCACGGATTAAGGCTTTCATAAACTTAGATGGTTGTAGAAAACGAAAACGTGTGGGAGGGAAAAGGATATAAAATATCCGGATAAAGTCTTGGCAAAGCCAAAAAAGTCGTAAACCTTTCTAGGGTATTTTAGTCAGCAAATTGAATAAGGGCTGAGGCACAAGATGGAGTTACGTTCGAGTAAACTGTGTTGATTTTAATTAATCTACTTTTACAACGCATTTGCAGTACACGGGCTAAGTGCCCGCTGAAAGTAGCGATAACAGAGAACTGTTTTTTATTATGAGTGTCAGTTAGAATTTAAGTAGGTAAGAAATATTTAATGAATATTCTTCAGGTAATAATGTCTTACCAATCAAAATGACAAAGTAGCAACTAAATTACTACATGGGCAACAAATTTTATCCTTTTTTACGTTTAGTTTGCGGTCCTCGCTGCACTCGTCGTTGCACACTTTTCGGTATCGTTTCACTATCTATATTAGCTAAATAATCCGCCATATTGCATTATCTTACTGCCAAATAAACTACCATCATCATCACATTAGCCAAAGAACATCTACTGATGTAAAAAGGCCTTCCCCATAGATTTCCACAATAGTGTCGTCATTTTTTTGGGGGCAATTTGCCAGTGCTTATGCTATTTGCTTACTTATGATCATTTATGCCACAATTGTTGAAAATGCTACAATAGATCTGTCGTAAACGGTTAAAAATCGTGTGTTCAAGGCCTTACTAGCAAGTTCAAGCAAGATTTGGTTTTTCGGCTTTCCAGACAAATAAGGGAAAATGGAAAGGATTATAAGCAATTGATGGCAATCCGGATGACGCTTTAAATGAAAATTATATTCTTATATAACCATAAAGATGAATGAAAATCACCTCGGATTGATTCATTTTGTTTGGCGAGATCAGAAATTGTTACAGCTCTCAGACTGTGTTCGGGACATGTTTCGCTTAATAGGTTTTCATATCTGATGAAAAAAGTTCCTTCTCCCAATTGCACCGAATGCGGTAAAGTAGAGGACGCTGTCCACATTATGGTGATGAGTGTGCGGGACGAAGATCTCAGAGCTCAGCTACCATAAACCAGGGTATTGATGTAAAGAGGTTGGAAGTTGTAATAGCATTTTAGCATAGCCTCGTTCAGAAAGAGCAGGAGCACTGTACAGATTTGTATGGATCGGTTTGTGTAGACGGTAATTTATATTGTACTTAATATAGATTTTAAAGCTGTTTGTATTATAAGAAAGCCTTACGGAGTGAAATAGTCTTGTTGACCAAGCACCTCAATAAAAAACATAATGTGATATATTTGTTATGTTAATATTAATATTGAAGCAATTATTTAACAATGAAAAACTACAATATGGCTATGTTAGCTAATCACTTAGAAGCAAACCCTAAATCTCACCGACTTAAACTTTAAAATTAAGTATTGTAAAAACAAAATGAGTTACTATTACTTTTCATAATAATTTTAGAAAATATATATTTTGAATGCTCACAAAAAGCTGTGAGCTTGTCAAAAAATACGCGGTATCATGACGAGTATGCGGAAATTGTTTTCACAGTTACGTTTTGTTTTTTACCACATCCGCTTTGTTCACGCCTGAGAGGAATCTTTATTAATCATTCAAGAAATTTTGACGTAATGTAAGTATACGGCTAAATTAGCTTTTAGTTTAGTAATCGCAAGCATGGCTGCCGTACGCGAGATCCTGGGTTTTATAACACGCGTTTTAATTTTATTCTTTCCTATGCAGAATGTTCCTTTAATTTCCCTATGAATACATATATCCCGTGTGGTGCCGGCCATCCCGTGTGGTGCCGGCACAGAATACTACCACCCCATCTCCTCCCGTGGGTGTCGTAAAAATCAACTAAGGGATTAGCGGAGGATGGGCAGCAGCGTCCTTCGAGTACATTAACAACTCAACTGCGATCGCCAACCCGTCTGCCAAGCGTGGAGATTATGGCAAAACCCCTCAATGAGTCCACAACACATCCATACCGGTCGTTGTGGTGATATTTTGGGGAGGCCTGTGTCCAGCAGTGGACTTCATTCGGCCGAAATGATGACATGTATAAGTGTTCAAGGCGTTATTGATAATTCATACATATATAATATAACCGTAATAATCATTGGTTCCCTTGTGTACCCATTCAAATCCAATTCCTGACACATGAATAGGTATTCATTTGTACGTTATATATTGTATTATACGTTGGAATTTCACGGTTGACGCAGTGGCTGAACGATTAGTTTCAAGCGCAGGTTTAGGCTTAGGGCTGAGAAGCCCGCACCGGAACATTCGAGAGGGGCAAAATTAGGCGGGTAATCGAAATCAGTGACGTTAGAGATAGTGGCCTGATGATCTTGGTATCCGTGTGGTGTCCGGATAAAGAATTTAGCACCACTCCACCTCCTCCCGTGGATTATTATGATGTTAAAAAGTGACTAAGAGACTAAAGACAGACAAGACGGAATACAGAAAGGGGCAGCAGCGTCCCTTCTGTGGAACAGTGGCCATTCTGCGCTCACTAACCCACCTGCCAGGCGTGGTAAATACTTTAATTATTAAATATAATTATAATTTTGTGCTCATGTGCTTTGTTACGTATTCTCGTCAAAACAAGCTCGTATTTGTTAGGTTTTATGGTTCAGTAGATTCCAAAGTTTTCCAGTGGGCTGCGATAAACTTAGTGGAGTTGAGGGTTACAAGAAAAACTTAAATGAGTTCAGAGATCCAAGGGCGTATGTTTTTTCTGGGCGGCGCCACATTGAAACTAATAATGCGGACCAACAGAAGTAACATACTTGTTTTTAATAAGTAAATTAATATAATTTTGGGGTGGACCAGAAGGATTCTGCTCAAGCCCGGCCCCACCTTCTTCCTCCCCCTTGCCTACACATATGGAGAGATCTAAAGTTAGTTAATATTTATAACAGAACGTGAATTATGAATCCAGTCATTTCGGCCGAATGAAGTCCACTGCTGAACACAGGCCTCCCTCAAAGATCACCACAACGACTGATATCGGTGTGTTGTGTCCTCATTGAGGGGTTTTGCCATAATCGCCACGCTTGGCATGCGGGTTGGCGATCGCAGTTGAGTTGTTAATGTATTCGAAGGACGCTGCTGCCCAACCTCCGGCTAATCCCTTAGTCGCCTTTTACGACACGGCCACGGCCATGGCCTGAGATGGGTTGGTGCTATTCGTAGCCGGCACCACACGGTTACGTAGCCGGCACCACACCAAACATCATATTTTTTTAAATTTACTAGCAAGTTTGTGTATCTGGGTTCAAAGTTTACAAGAGATGGAAAGTGTGAGAGTGATATTGAAAGAAGAGTGAATGCAGGAAACATGGTGAATGGAGCTTTGCACTCCTTTATGAACAGTCGGAAGGTGTCTAACAAGGCTCGTTTGGCTGTGCATGAGGGGGTGTTGGTTCCGACACTCATGTACGGAAGTGAAAGTTGGGTATGGCAGAAGAAACATGAAAGCAGAATAAATACAGTTGAGATGAGAGCGTTAAGAAGTATGATAGGAGTTAAACTGAGTGACAGGATAAGAAATAGTGAGATAAGAAAACGTTGTGGTTCAGACCAGAAGATGTAGTGACAAAAATTGAGAAAGGTATGCTGAGATGGTTTGGCCATGTCGAGAGAATGAATCAAGAACGATTGACGAAAAAAGTATAAGGCGAGTGTGAATGAAAGTGCTGGAAGGGGTAGGCCTAGGCGGACGTTTCGAGACCAAATCAGGGACGTCTTGGAAAAAGGCCAGGTCAAGAGTACCCTAAACCAAAGAGCATGTATGAAGGGAATAATGAAAGTGGACGAAGCGAAACAAGTATGTAAGGATCGTAGCAAGTGGAAAGAAGTGGTCTCTGCCTACCCCTACGGGAGAGAGGCGTGATTATATGTATGTATGTACTAGCAAGATAGGTACTTTACCTAAATTTAATTTACCTAAAGTAAATTTATTTATTTTATATTATAATTTCTTTAAATGTTGGCTGCGTGACCCAATTAAAAATCTATTGTCATCAGCCGGCAATCCGACAGTTGATACACAACCAGACCCGTAACCACAACCTGCAGATCATACAAATACATGTTAAGTGCGGGAATAGTTCCACGACTCGAAGCGCAGCCGACTGTATCAGCCACTGCACCAACCATGCCGTAAGCAATGAACAATCGGTAGGCTTGCTGCACTACTACTGCATCAACACTAAGTAGCAGGATCGATACCCGTATAGAAAAAGTATTTGTATGATCTGCATATGTTACTCTGGGTCTAGGAGTTTGTGATTTGTGGACTTCATGTGTGAACTCACGATACAGGAGAAATCCTAGTGTGAGAAACCATTAAATAAACGCCAGTGCAAACACAGAGAGAACAGGACAAGATACACCGTAAGTCATGAACAACGCTATACACACACACAATAATGGAAAAATAAGGATACGCTGGCGCTTTGCTATTGTTCGCGTAAAGCCCGCATACCGAGACCCGGACTGCCCGAGGACCGTGGTGAAAGAGTAAGCCAACTATTCCCTATCAGCTAGCTACGCGTAAGCTACACGTATGCTACGCGTATGCTATGCATTAGGTACTTCATAATGTAGCTAGTGCACTACATTCAGTTTCCGCCTGATAATTTGTAGCGCTATTTTATACTGGGCAGCTTTGTACCGCTGACCCGTTTATACAGCAAACGAAGTAAAATTTACAACAAAAACGTTGATTGCACATTAAAATAAGAACTAAAAAAATACTCTCGCATTAATTCAAGTTCATAATGCATAGCTATTTATCAGAAATTAAATCTTATTAATATTAATTTAAAATGTTAAGAATTCATGTATTCCATGTGGTGACAGGATTAGGAATATAGCACCACTCCATCTCCTCCCGTGGATGTCGTAAAATGCGACTAAGGTACTCTAAGCCAGAGGGGTGGGCAGCAGCGTTCCGTCTCTGGAACAGTAGTCATTCTGCGCTCGCCAACCCGCCTGCCAAGTGTGGCACTACTGGAAAATTCTCTCCAAAATGACGACACTCGGCATTTTACTGGTCGTCTTATGGAGGAGGCTTTTGTTCAGCAGTGGACGTTTTTTGCCTGATTGATGTAAGCGGCATTGAGGTGGCCAAGGGGCTACTCAAGCCGCCCCTTAACCTACTGTGACAGATTTTTGTTGAACTTAATTTGATGTGCAATCAGCATTTTTGATTGGCAAACTTAATTTTAGGTATAAAAGTCATATTTGTGTACATTTCTTAACATTTTTGCTGTGCAGCGGGAAAAAATATGATTTCTTAGCTCCATGTCATTAAATGGAGCTAAGAAATCAATTTTTTTCGCGTAAGACATTTTATTACGCATTCTCTTAATAAATGTACCAAGAGTAGATTGCGCCTACGAGCCTTTATGTTTTAAACTCTTTACATTCTTGTCACTTACGTACTATATATATCTTAATGACTATCTTCTAAGAACGTCTCAAGCACTAATGCCTCTTCCAATACCCACACATTAGTTCTACTAACTTCAACAGTAACACGATATAAACACGGCCATTAAATTTTACTCCCTGAAACCTATAGAGACTGAACAAAGAGATCAGATAAGCAGAAGGTCCATTCTATACCAAATAAATTCCAAATTTAAGTAAGTCTTATATTTTACTACTCACATCGTCATATCAGCAGGACGTCTAATGTTGAACGAAGGCCTTCCAATAGTGTCATCATTTTGGCGGGAATATGCCAGTCATCACGCTTGATAGGCAGGTTGGTGAACGCAGTATGACTGCTGCTCCACAGAGTAGTTTAGAGTGCAAGTAGGAAGAACATGGAGTGATGCTATATTCTAATCCGGACACCACATGGCAATCTAATCTCAAAGTGATGTGTACGAATAAATAGGTACGGAGTAGATTTTCTGTAGTTATCTTTGTTGCTTAGAGACTGGGTACTGTACTGAAGATAGTTTTAGAATACCGTTAGCAATTCCCACGCAATAGCTTTCGATCGGGAGGGCGATGGAGGCTGTTACATTTAATTGAATTCAGTGGAAGTATGAGATATTTGGTTTTATGAAAGGGGCTTATTCTTTAACGCGTGTTTAATATTGATGTGGTTACATTGTGGTATTCTAGTATCACACTTGTGATGTACTTCATCATATCGGCCATTTAAACGTCCACTGCTGAACAAAGGTACAGATTTTCACAACTGTGTCATCATTCTGGGGGTATTTGCCAATACTCACCACGCTTAGCAGGCGGGTTGATGAGCGCAGTATGGCTACCGGTTCATAGAAGGAACGCTGCTGCCCATCCCTCCGGCTTTCCCTTAGTCGCCTTTTACGACATCCACGGCACGAGATGGAGTGGTGCTATACTCTTAATCCGGACAGCACACGGAAATCCGGACACCACATGGGTGTACTTACAGGGTATAAATTATGTATTATGATAGTTAGCTTTTTTTTACCGCGGTGCCAATACTTATGCATCTGTCAAGGCCGGCCGCTTGGGAAGAGGGGAAAAAAGTATCGGACTCTTATCAGCTAAAGCCGGAGCGGCCATCTGGGCGGTCAGCTTTGGCGCCGAAAGCTCGGTGTTCTCGAGAGCGAACGCTTTGGAGACGCCATTAGTGCGATCCATATAGGCACATATCGGAGGGGTTAACTGTAAAGAGCCAGCGTAATGATCAATGGTCATTCCTACTCTGTTTAAGTGACCTTTGCCCAGTAGGGGGATAGTCACAGGTTGATATTTTTATCATTATATAACGTCTACTCGTGTACATAAGACTCCTTATAAACCGCTAAAATGACCTGAAGTAATAAAGTATCGCCATAATCACCACGCTTGGCATATAGATAGGTTATCGCCGTATTTTCCAATAAGCATCTAGGAGCATACTGCTGCTCAACCTTTTAACATAATTCATTAGTTGGTCTCCATCCTTGCGGAACCTTGCATGTCTTCCCTTCAAGAATACTTACAAATGTATCATTAAACTATTTTTAATCAAATTAGTGTTGAGAATAGGTATCAATGTAGCCGCTTCTTTTTCCAAGTTCTTACGCATTTAAGTAGATTATCCGCAGATTGATACTTTCATTTGTATTTTATACATGAGCATGTGACGGGTTTCATCATATTATAGATTTACGGGTATCAAACCTATTTTAATGGTATGGTAGTTGCGGTTATGTGCGTGCAATCATATTTCGGAACTCAATTATTAATAAATATTAAAAGAAAACTATGTAATCTTCGGTTTGAAAAATAATGTTACAGAACGGATCACTGTCAAAAATTAAATTGGCAGTACGAAGTAAAGTTGTAGGTGCGTTTTGGTTATCTCATACGATGGTTATAAAGGTATCAGAAGGTAGAGGAATTGAATATTGTTAAATATAGCAAGCAGTGCAATTTTTTAACAAGTTATATCTAGAAGTTTAAAACGCTGTCTGTACTGGCTCGTTTAAAGCCAAGCGCAAGCCTTTCTGCTTGAGAAAAATGACTCTACTCAATAAATGACTTGAGGAGCGTCAGAACCAAAACCGATTCATTTTATTTTTTTGTAACAATTTAAGAAAAACGTAATGTCATAAGAATTAACCACCCAAATTTATTGCCCACAAAAACACAATTTAAGTTCGGCCGCCGAGATAATGCGTTTTTGTCTATTTACTTTTATATTAAAAATTTAATTTCATATATAATGTAATTTTTATGGTATTACATAAAAATTTATTACATCAACACAAAATAAATTTATTTAGTTTAGCGCTAAATGACACGCGCTTTTCGAACTTACAATCGCTATGTTCTAATGATGCTCTCGATGAACCAAAATAAATAAAAGTTTAATGACAGATGATTATTTTAATTCTACTATTCGGGGAAAACAGAAATATTGTGGTTAATGCGGCGCCTCATTAGAACATAGTCACTCAAAGTTCGTCAAACGTGGGGTTTTATGGGCTGTTTATGCAACTTGTTAATTTATAAAAGGAAAATATGTTATACTCTATGGGAACATTCTACTTCTGTACACAAATTCATTTAGTCGCTACGCTATGCTCGGATTTGGGTCATTCTCGAGAAAGTAGTTCACCTAGATTTGCATACAGGAATAAATAGAATATCCAACGATCGATACAGGAAATACAGAAAATAATAACACCGAGGAGCCTTTCTTAGAGGATAAGTTCACAAGAAACTTGGACATCGGGTTATCCCAAGGGAACTGCCCTGCGAAAATAATCTTCCTGGGATCGTTAGGTTTACATCCAAAAAAGGCAATGAGTCCAATATCTCACTAAATCCAAAAATCAAATATAAATGTATTTCTGGTTATAATAAGAAGTGGTCTTAGCTCATTGGTAACATAATTTTAGGTATGGCGAGCTTTCTGGTTCTATGCGAATCAACTGCTTTGAACTTCTGTAAATTCTTGATAAATTAAGGATTTTGTATAATTTTATACTGAATAATACTGAAATAATTGTTTCTTTCCGTGTGGGTCCGGATTGGGAGAATAGCACCACTCTATCTCCTCCCGCGGATGTTGTAAAAGGTGACTATGGGACTCAAAGCTAAAGGGATTTGCGCTCACCGACCCGTCTGCCAAGCGTGGTGAGTACTGCAAATCCCGCCATTAATAGCTACACACGGCACTGGTCGTTATGGAAATCTATGAGGAAGGCCTTTGTTCAGCAGTGGAGGTCTTTTGTTCGTCGTCTCTTATGACGTCCATGAAAAAAAGTATCCATAGCCATAAAAAATAAGCAGCTTTTACACTTCTAACGTAATCTATACCAATATAATAAAACTGAAGTGTCTGTGATTTCAAAATAAATGACAATTTTTTTGTGAGTTCTACTATATATGCGATGCCTCATCCGAAGTGACCATTTTATAATTTTTTTCTGTCTGCCTGAAGGATTGTCTTGAATAGGGTCCGAAACGGCCCAACGGATTTCGATGAAAATTTTAGGGATAAAACAGGATTTTCGCTAAAGCTTTCGTGTATTATTAATTTCGATTGATTGCTTGCAGGGTTCAGAAGATATGAATAGATATAGTTAACGCCTTGCAAAGTTTGGGTCTAACGACTAGTTTCTAATAAGCTTATGCAAGTTATACTTACAACCATATACACGATACTACAAACGTATCTAATAAATTTAAGCAACATAACTGCATACGTAAACAATAAGTAGGTACGATACAGGAAATCCATTTTGGTCCCCAATGGCCGATAATCCCATCAAGCTTCTTAATGTTCGCCTATTGGGCTCAGACCGAAATCATAGTGTACATAAACGTTGAACAAATATTTTGTGGCATTAAAAATAAGTCCGCAATTTTCTTCTGGAATGGCTATTGGGTACGGCTATATTGCAGTTATTTTTACCCGACTACAGCGAAACAAAAAGGAGGGTTATGATTTTGACTGGTATGTATGTATGTATATTCATCTGTTCCCTGAGATCGCCTAAACTACTGGTCGCATTTTGCCAAATGAGGTGTCGTTGGAAGCATCGTGCTATTCCGCAGGTTATACGCTGTGTCGTCACATAAAATTCAACATGGCGGTGCATAGCGGACATAAACTGCTACCATAAAAAGTATAAAATATCGTGTTTGGTATCCGATGAAATATCTTATCGAGTATGTTCCAAAAATACACAGATAACCTAAACATTTTTGGAACGTATAAACTATACAAGCAAATTTACATGCTCATGTATGTAAAATTCCCCTTTTATTTTTTATTTTTTATGGCTTAACCATTAAAACCAACCAATTTGGCTAAAACGCTTTTCCAACAATGATCTTTGCCCCCAAATTAATATCGAAGGTTGACAATCGTTGGTTGTGCTTTGTGCATCGTGGTTGGGCCTTCGACTACAAGAAATGTATTTCTTAGTGTACCATCGTTTTGTTTTCTTCAAACTTGTTTTGTGCTTTACCATAGTCGAGTTTTAGTTTTTTTATCTTATTTTATGTTAACTTGTTTATGTCCTACTAGACAAAGGTCTCTTCTCATACAGAGAAGGAACGAGCACCGTACTTGCTCACTGCGTGTTGACGATTTCAGGTTGGTGTAGTGAGTGGCTAAGCAATTGGCTTTCTACGCAACGGGTCGCGAGATCGATCCCCGCATGGTATTAATAATTGTGTGATCTACTGATAGTTGTTTTGGGTCCGGGGGTTTGTGCAAGTGAAATGTATATCTGTAAACTGTACCCACGACACAGGAGAAACCCTAGTGTGGAGCAACTAATTCCGTGTGGTGTCCAGATTACGAATATAGCACCACTCCATCTCCTCCCGTGGATGTCGTAAAAGGCAACTAAGGGAATCTAAACCAAAGGGATGGCCAGCAGCATCCCTTCGCCGGAACAAAAGCCATACTACACTCAGCAACCCGCCTGCCAAGCGTGGTGAGTACCGGCAAATTCCCCCCAAAATTGACTATGGGGGAGGCCTTTGTTCAGCGGGGTGTCCTTTGGCTGAAATGATGATAGATGATATACAGTAATGGGACACAATATTTAAATTATTGCATTGTCATCAGTCCTTGATGAGTGTGCGAAGTTTCAAATCAATCCGACGTTTTAAAGGGGATGAAAATCGAGTTAAAGAATTCTGTTACACAGATTCATAGATACATACCAAGCTAATAAAAGCATGTTAAAAAATGGACAAGTGTGAGTTGAACTCGCGTGGAGAGGGTTCCGTACAGTAAATATGTCACTGTCACTTATTTGTTTGTAGTAACTAAAATATATTGTATATTGTTGAATTCGATCTTGTACTAATAATTATAATAATTTGTATTTTAAATGAAATTCTGCCACAGAATTTCACTTTAAAGGTTGAGAGGCAGACGCCGTTGTTTCAGTTTTTAGAAGTATATAATCCATTTAGCACCCATTACAATAGACCTTATAACCGTAGTTTCCATCTTATACAATAGTTTTATACCTCCGGGGACAATCCGAGACTGCATTTTATAGTGTAGCCATGGAGAGTCCCCGGTTAGTGTCCCATTACATTTTAGATTAAAATTCTCTAAAGGGCCTCTGCGTGTTGGACCCATGTCCCCGGGTAAACCTATCAAAAGACCGGGTTCCCCCTTACAGGGGATATAAACCCGTGACAAGAGAGACATGTAGATAATAATAATAATGATCTTTAATTCAGGCACATACACATAAATAAGTTAGTACCAACTTAAAATTTATGTTAGCATATTATCAATAACATCCCAATAAACAAATACACACATCACCAAATCAAATTCTGAAAGTAATTGGCAAGGGAAAATGTTTCCCAAGAATACTCAATACTCAATACTCAATACATTTATTGCACTCCACAAGTTACTTGGTGTTACAGTACAGTATAGGAATCACATGTGGGCCCTGTCGGGCACGGCAAAAAGGTAGGAGAGAGGAGAGTCACTTTTTGATTAATGTGATATGAATGTCATACTTAATTACAGCAAGGTTATTAGGTAGATATCAATTTGATATTACACGTATATATTATAGGAATACCTAATATTAGTAGATATTAAGTTTCATTTTAAATATTTATTTATTTATTTTAGATATTTATATTTATTCTGATATACCTATTTAATATTATATTGTAGTTATTAAATGTAATACTATTATTTAAATCAAATGTTTACTATAGGCAACAATTACAAATAAATTATCACTATTGTTATTAGCATTTATTAACAAGAACAATCTTAACATCGTAGTTGAAAAATAAATCTCCCATACATTCCAACTGCAAACGTAAGTTTGTACGCGCAATATTTTTACCATGTTATTTTAAGACCAGAGACTTCTTATAGGTTTTCCTGTAATCTATAGGTAAAGAGCTATTATCTATATTTTTTTCAAACGTTTGGGTTCAGTAATTTCGTTTTCCCTCCTTGAGAATGGTAAATTTTCGTCTATTTTCTTAAATATCTAAAAACTATAGATATATTTTAAAATGATAAAATAAATATATTTCAGATCCTCATAACAAGCCCTTCCATTTCATATGTTACGCGGTACAGTTTGCAAAACTTTATTCTTTAATTTTTTAAATGTACCCTGTATTCAAAATTTATTTATTTACATTGCACATCCGTGTTTGGGTCGCAGAAATCCATATGTGTACCAAATTTCAACTTAAACGGTCTAGTAGATTCATAGCAAATTGGCTGTGACAGACGGACATACAGACAGACACACGAGTGATCCTGAAAGGGATCCGCAGTTTTTTCGTTCGGAATCCTAAAAAGATATTGGACCACGCGGTCACGCGAACGGCGCGGCATTGTGAACGTTTTTAAATAAGCCGATTAAATGTACTACTTGTTGTAAATAGTTTTAATATTTTATATAGTATCATTATGCAGGCGGCCCGGTTGGCGAAGTGGCTAAACGATTAGCTTTCGCTACGTGTCGCGCGTTTGAGCCCCGCACGGAAAAAAAATCTGTATGATCTGCAGATTGTTGTTTCGGGTGTGGGTTTTCGTGCATGTGAGATTTTATGTTAGCAAACTGTACCCACGACACAAGAGAATTTCCAGTATAGGCCAAAGGTAAAAAATAATATTTAAAGGAACTATAAGTAGTAATGACTTAGGGTTTAGCGATTATTTCTCATTCTAATAAAACACTTTTAAATGGATTATATCGCGTATATTATAGATTTTAGTTTTTCCTGACCTTCCTCGTCGTCGACGTTGTTATCCGTTTAAAACTGTTTTATTATAAAACGATTTTAATATGATTTTACGAGCGATTATTATAATACAAGTTGTAATTTCCATATTTTTTTCCATAATTAATGAGTAGAGATGCTATTCGAGGATTTTAAAAATGTTAAAGTGGCCTGTGACCTTTATCTGCGTGTTCCTAATAAATTGTGAAAAACCATTTTATTTTGTGCTTGATTAGCAATTTTATTCATTTTTTAGGAGCCCCCTTCTGTGCCGAAGATGACCGCTCCAGTGGTTTTAGCCGGTAGGAGTCCGGCATACCCCTTCGCCCTTCCCCGGGGCGAAGGTGTTCCATTTAGAATTTCAACTGGACAGCAATAAAAAAAAAAATTAAAAAAAAAAGCTATTCAAAATAATAGCAAATGTAAAAATTGGATATTCCAACTTTTTGAAGTGAAACTTCTATTGGGACGGTGTGAATTGGATTTTATGAAACGAAAAGGTGTGATGAAAGAGAGACCTATAAATGTGTTTATAGGCTTTAGACTGCAAGAGAATGAGATAAAACATGTTTCTATATAGTTTCCCTATTGTCAATCAATCGCTCTTTCTCTCTCTCTCTCGCTGTTTACCATCTCAATATACAAAGTTTAACTTCTACTACGTTTTTTTAATAAGGTCTATTTCTATAACCTTTATTTAAAATAAAGTTCACTATTTTTCAAGGACCCTAGATACACTCTCCTTTTTAGTAGAACAGGGCTTAAGATATTTATATTTTTTATATAGTTCAGTATCATATCGGCCATTTATACGTCCACTGCTGAATAAAGGCCTCCCCAAAAGATTTCCACAATTGTGTCGTCATTTTGAGGGGTATTTGCCAATACTCACCACGCTTGGCAGGTGGGTTGGTGAGCGCAGTATGACTAATATGCCACAGAAGGGACGCTGCTGCCCATCCCTCTGGTTTAGATTCCCTTAGTCGCCTCTTACGACCTCCACGGGAGGAGATGGAGTGGTGCTATATTCTTAATCCGGACATCACACGGAACTTCAGTAACTTTGTACAATTCCTAGAAAATATATAAAATGCTACGCCAATAATTTGGAAAACGTGTGTAATGTATTTTTTTTTTGTATTTAGGGGACGGCTTGAACTCCGTACTCGCAACAATAACGGGCTCTCTGTCTCTGAGCTACTTAAACTGGTAAGTGTTAATGGATTGTTACCGAAAGAACCCACTGGGAAAGTGGTATTAAGTTTCAGGTTAGGTTGACATTTGGGGAGCAGACAATACTACATTATGTTTATTTTATTTCAGATAACAAACAATCCAAAATTGATTAGTAAAATGTAACCTATGTTAGTACCTATACTAATATTATATGCAAGGCGTTAATAATCCATCGGCTAAGCCATCAAATTGGCAACAGAGATTTCGTGAGTTCAAACCCCACTAATTCCACTATTAACCACTCGGGTTGCGAGACATACGTCTCAAGAGAAGTCCAGCGAGGTCACGTAATGTCACCAAATTTCACGCAACAAGTCTGAAAACATCAAAATGTTTGTAAAAGTACACGGAATAAGATATCTGGCTATGTCACTTGATGTCTGACGACGTCACACGATGTTTCTCGAGACACGTGACCTGCAGCACAAGTGTCCTTGTGAATACGCGGCTTTACCTAACTACATAGATTACTGCACAAAATCCTTAAACTTTTATACTGTAAATAAATTCTGTTTAAATCTAGAACTATGCAAATTGCTAACCAATAATCAACTTAACAAGCTCACGGTAACAGCTTTTAAAAAACTATAGTAAAACATTTTTCTGTGCGAATCCACTTACTTAAGAGAACGGAGAAAGCATTCCAGTCAAACGGTTGCTTAATGAGTACTTGAACTGTATTGTAAAGGGTATCTCCTCGACCGGAACAGGAGGTTGATCGGAATAAGTTAGTATTTGTAAATGTAACTATCTTAGAAATCGCCTTTAGGGAATGACATAATCTTGGCGGTATAATCACGTATAAAGATTTATACACCATGGTAAGACGAGTGACAGTCGAGGAATAAGGCTATGACATTATCCCTCGACTATCACTCCGTCGACTCAATGAGAGATGACTCAAAAAAAATACGGATTGCACTCCGGGAGTGCCGACAGAAGTGAAAACTTTTTTATTTTATTTATCTAGACGCGTTCGCGGTCTGCTATAGGTACATGCATATATGCACACACTAGGTATAGCTGCGTCTCGTAACGGTGTCGCGAGTCCAGAGATTTTATCTCATCTAAAAATTTGCGTACCGGGCTAAAAGAAGTTTTCACTTCAAAAACAACAAGAAAAACAATTAGCGGCATTGCTCCGGTGCTGCTATGCATTCGGTCTTCTAGCAGCAGCAGCATGACGCTACGAGCATCCTCCCGTGTGTCAGTAACAACATCGATCATCGAACTGCGATCATCAATAGGCAAACGTGGTGATTCTGCCAATTTTCCCTATGACCACTCATTGTAGTCATAAAGGCCATTCAACAGTGGACATTTACGGGCTGATGTATAAGTGTGTGACAAAATATTTGAATAATATAGTTTGATAGAGTATTCCAAAGATTCGTAAAAGCCCAGTAAGGGACTCTAAACCAGAGGGATGGGCAGCAGCGTCCCTTCTGTGGAACAGTAGCCGCCTGCGAAGCGTGGTGAGTATTGGCAAATACCCCGCAAAATAACGAAACACCTGTGGATATCTATTGGGGAGGTCTTTGTTCAGCAGTGGATGTATAAATGGCTGATATGAGGATGATTATTCCGAAGACTACGGAGAAAATAAAGAAAACATCATAATGTTATTACCATGGTAAATCTTAGCTGAGAAGAACTTTCTAGAAACAAAACTAACAGGTATTACGAAACATTTCTATTTAATCTTGTTAGACAAGAGTTATATATCATACGCTCGGAACTTTTATTGGAATAAAATACTTGACAAATTCAATATTTCTGTTTCTCTCTAATAAGTGCAAAATGAGGACGAATACTGAGAAAAGAAACCAAATAAAAATGTACCATAAAGCTTGCAAAATATTTTTCATTACGCCTAACAGAGAACGTTTGACGATTAAATTTCACAATATCTGTATATATATTACCTACATTTTTATCGCAAACATCTCTATTAGTGGTACTGTTAAATTTTAATTAAAACCGAACGTGGCAAAACCTTGGCTATTCAATTAGCAAAAAGAAATTCATCGTAAAAACGAGGTAATAAAACGTAGTTCATTTGCTAGTCTCCTGTTTGCATTCCTTAGGTATTTGAGGTAATAGAGACGTTAAGTTAAATAGAATACGATAAGGTTTTAGTGTAGGTGGAATAATTGCTTAACTAGACAGGACTTCGTTTCTTAATATCTTAGCATACTTATGTACTTTTTATATATTGGTCGCCCGGTGATAATTCTTCATAAACTTCCCTCACCCCGGTGGGGCATGCTATGCATGACTTCTATTACGCTAAAATCACCGAAACGGTTATCTCTGACACCGAAGAGGACCTCGTAAGATCACACTAGAGCCGCCCTTTGATGCCACGCCTTCAGGCATATCTCGGAGGTGTTTACTTTAAAGTGGTCACCCCTCTTTAGTTATGTACCTTATTCCTCTTAATAATAATATCGAAATGCGAAACAAATAATTTTTCATCTACAATTGTTATTGTTCTGTCCGTGTGGTGTATGCGCGGATATCACCAAGGCAACTAAGGAACTCGTAACCAGAAGGATGGGCAATAGCGTCCCTTCTTTGGAACAGCAGCCATACTGCTCTCACCAACCTGCCTGCTAAGGGTGGTGAGTACCGGCAAATAGTCCCCCATAATGTCGACACATTTGTGGAAATCTACGAGGGAGGCCTTTGTTCAGCAGTGAACGTTTTATGGCTGATATTATGATGATGGCAATTGATTTTTACGTAGCGTACTGTAGCTAATAAAATTACTGGGCATAAGAGACTAAATAACTTCATGTCTTGAGGGGACGAGCACAGTGTGGTGTCACGCAGGACTATTCCTGGGTAGCATAACAATATTTATGGACTCGTCTCATCACCACAGCATATAAAATAAAAAAAGATTACACTCAAAGAGTGGCGTGGAATCCTAAGCACAGGACTCTGTCAATTGGATTGAGCGAGGTCTAGCAAGCCCCTTCTCTATGCAGTGTTATGATAGCAAAGCAGTTAGATTTGGAAAGCAGTGGCCTCACTTCTATCTCCGATTTTAGAAGGAGTTCTAAACTATGATGGCCACATAGAAGGAGGCCAATTTCCTCCAATTCAACTGCCTCCTCAACCGAGCGGATGTGAGAGAGGGCCGATCTTGCTCGAAGACAAAGCATCGCGGAGGCATCTGCGTCAACGCCCCGCCCAGCACATAGCTTTAGAGTCGTGGACATCCACCAAGCGACAGATGATGTATTACGCGATAGTCTCGTGATGTTATGAATACCAAAGTGAGAAACCAAGCACAGGAAGGCCACTGGTATCCACTGAAGTTCCCTTGCTCCTCCATGTGTACTGCAGACTGCCAATATATTGATTTTAGCCAGCAAGAGTTCCCACCCCACCGCCTTCCCCAGAGTGTAATAAGAACGTGAGGACATCCCAACGATAAAAAATGTTATGTAAGTTCATGTCAACTTGTCACGCAACACATCCATTTAATAAATTCTAGCTGAAACCTAGGTGTAGCGAGACTTGTGCGGATCCTTTACAATCCTCCTTGAGAAGTGCCTGAGGATAACCTTTTTACATTACCTTTTGAGTGACCGCTTTATAGTCATACCTTCCGTGATGTTATATGCGTAGCACCGATGGGCGGTTCTAGTATAATCTTACGTGGACCTGGTGGTTATAGCTGGCAGGAGTCTGGCATACCCCTTCGTCCTTCCCCGGAGCGAAGGAAGTGCATGTAGAATTTCAAATTTCACTGGAAAGCATTAAAAAAACGGTGTAGCAGCGCTAAGAGATTTTTAGAGAGCCTACTGGACGTGTCACACGCACGTATCAGCCCGTATTCGTCCACTGCTGAACATAGTCCACACCAACAACGAGTGGTCATAGGCAATATTTCCATAATCACCATGCTTGGCATGAGGTTTGTGATCGCTGTATGTTGTTACTAGCACACAGAAGGATTCTGCTGCCCATCCGCTTAATATCAACCCTTAGTATACTTTTACGACGCCCATGGGTGGAGTGGGGTGGATTGCTTTTTACCGGGCATCACTCTGTGTGGCACATCACTTTTACGCAACAAGAAATCCTGGTAATCGTAACATGTGTGAGAGTTGTCAAAACTATAGTATAGAAAGAGCAATAAACTATCAATAGTTCTCCAACGAATTTATTATTGAAAATGTTTTATAGGTTTCCGAACGACCGAAGGAAAAAACGGCGGAACCCTTATAGGATCAGTCATGTGTCTGTCTGTCTGTCCATCTGTCACAGTCAATTTGCTCCGAATCTACTGAACTGATTAAGTTGAAATTTGGTACACATATGGATATCAGCGATCCAAACACGTACGTGTAACGTAAATTAATGAATTTTGAATATGGGGTCCTTTCTTTTGCATGAAATGGAAGGGCTTGTTGTCAGGATCTCAAATATATTTATTTTATCATTTTAAAATTTATAGCTTAAAAAGTTATTTCAGAAAATAGACGAAAGTTGTACCCCCCTCCCCCCCTCTCCTTATCTCCGAAACTACTGGAGTTAAAATTCTAAAAAGAATATTGGTAATAGCTCTTTACCTTTATAGATTACAGGAAAACCTGTAAGAAGTCTATGGTCTTAAAACGAAATGGTAAATCTTTCAATATTTTGAAATGAAATGAAATGATCTTTATTTGCTCGAAGCATGGTACATTAAATAAGTTCTTAAAGATAATATGCTAGAGGCTAGGACGTGCGTACTTGCATTTTTATAAATTAACAATAAAATAGCGTAAATAGAAATGAAGTAGCATATTATGTCGCTGGATGCTCATAGCCATTTACTAATCGGTAAACGTGCGATGAGGTTAAGCTACACTCTCCACCTGTCAGTCTATGAATGAGTGATAGCGTTGTGGTATTTCAACTAAGCGTCTCTGTACTTCGGAAAGCAAGTAAAATCATTGGTCCCGGTCGTTGTCATTAGACGGCAGTCGTTAAGTCAAATTGGGGCCCTTTGGGTGGATTGAACATTAAACACAAGTTAAATAAAAACCGGATTAGTGCGAGATGAACTCGCGTGGAGAGGGTTCCGTACGATGAATGTGTTATCTACCATATTATTAATCTGACCTAAAGTATGTTGTAACTAAAATAATTTATGCCAAGAACAAACTTAACATTGTAGTTGAATAACATTCGTTCTACTTCGTTCCACACATTCCAACTGCAAATGTAAGTTTACACGCACAATATTGAAAAATATACCATGTTTTTCAAGACCATTTTTTTATAGGTATGAAAATACGTTGCAACATTAACAAAAGAATAAATATTTTAAGACGACGTGCCACAATCATTGACTTATGATTGACACTTCACATTTGGTTATAAAAACGCGGCGCGCAGCCAAAATCGGCCCCATTGCATTACAGGCGGTAATACTCGCAGTGCGAGTGGTGGTGAGATCGCCTGGTTGGCTCGCAGAACGACACTGTAGCCCTGCCGCAGGGAACAGATTATAAATATCAGCTCAGAAAAAATGAAGGTACACTATGGTGGTTTTAGCTGGTAAGAGTCCTGCACACCCATCCGCCTCACCCAGGGCAAAGTAAGTCAAAAGTACCCCACGATAAAAAAGGACTAACTCTTTAAGGATTGCTTTGTGGGAATTATAACGCCTACGTGACAATGATACCACCGCTACGCCTACTACGTTTTCGTAGAACATAGCTACGCGTCGAGTTATTACCTCATTGGAACTACATGGCGGATAGGGCCGGCTGCTACAATGATGGTTTACTTTTTCCGTAGCTGTTTAAATAAACGGAATTTTATTTTTTGAATGGATGAATTTAATTAACTTATGATCCCGTGCTCTTACAATTCAGAAGCAAGGTCGGGATAATAACCTTTTAAAAAAATAAACCCCTTTTTTGCCGTCGGGTGATAAACCATACTTCGAAATTATGCTTTATTGTTGTATGTCATCTAGATATATGCAAACCTTATAAAAATTAAAATGGCCTGATTGACTTAAACCCTTTGCTATCCTGTGTTATTTTGTTTTTAGTAATTTACGTTTAAGATATCTTGCTTAGTAATTTGATATCAGTACTTTCAAAAACTAGAATATATGAAATTGATCTCATTATCATTTAGAATAATTAAGAGTTGAGCGACGCATCGTGCCGTGTTGTGTCCGGATTAAGAATATAGCACCATTCCATCTCCTCCCGTGGAGGTCGTTAAAGTCGACCATGGGACTCTTGCCAGAGGGATAGGCAGCAGCGTCCCTTTTGCTGAACAGTAACAATTCTGCGCTCACCAACCCGCCTGCCAAGTGTGGTGAGTTTGGGCAGATTCCCTACAAAATGACGACACGATTAATGCACCGGCCCCCAGTTCCCGGCAGCCATGCTATTCCTGGTCATGGTAGCGGCCACGGTAGCGGCGGGGCAGAGGGTGCTAAGAATCTCCGGAAGGGATCCGACTACCACCTCAAGCGAAAACTGGCCCTGGTAACATATAGCTCACGACCACTGAGGGCAGACGAAAATATTGTAGAGCTTGAAGAAGAAATAGATAAGTTGCACTGGGATATCATGGGTCTATCAGAAGTCTGAAGAGAGGGCGAGGACACGCCGCTCACTAGTGCCACGCCTATGGGCACATCTCGGAGAGGGTGATTGTAAAGCGGTCACCCCCCGGGGGATTGTAAATTTATCCCTCAAAGCGTCCCAGGGTAGCACGTGACCACATGCGTGCTACCGTCTTCTCTTGGGTCACTCGGTGCACCCGCGAACCCAGAGGAACCCCGCCTTATAGCTATGGCAGGGGGTTCCAAGCGTATAAAAATTAGGCGCCAGGGCGGTTGTTACTCCAGCGCGGTCTCCTTCTTCTTCGGGAGAGGGCCGATCCCGCTCTGCGGTCTCCTTTTGGAGCATGACGCACTCACAGAAGGAGATCACTGCATTGCACGTCTGGCAGAGAGAGATCTTGCCTGATCCGATCGATCAGGATCCGCCGATCGGCGGCCCACGCACGTGTGCTGTGCGGTGTCCTGGCCACTATCACAATGGTGGCATTGTGCCGTGGTCTCACGTCCTATCTTGTGCAGGTACGCACCGAAACAACCGTGCCCGGTGAGCACCTGCGTCAGGCGGTAGGTGACGCGCTCGCTCCTTCTAAGCCAGGCTCCAAAGAACAGCAGGATAGCCTCCACGACGCGCTTGATCGCATACTGCATCCGCGGGCGGTGATGCCACTTTCCAAGTGCGCACCGCTGAGATAGCTGCCTCAGCCTATCCAACGCCCCTAGAGGCGCGCCTTCGCCACTCTAGCGGAGGGAGCGAGTCTGATCATAGACCCACGCATCCGTCTCCGCCAGGATGTCGAAAGGCGGAAAACACGCCAGGCGAGTTCGTAGGACACTGTTCGGTATCCTCGTGCGATCCGGATAGCCACGCTGGGCACCTAACAGTTTAGCTGACCATACAGGCGCCCCATAGAGGACCACGGCCACAAAGCTGGGCACTCGATGCTATGGTGAGTTGAGAGTGGGCCTATTTTGATATGGGCAACGAAACCCCAGGGAACAGAGGCTGGCTGACTTTTTGGAAAAGGAGGGACTCTTCGTGATGAACTCCTTTTTCCAAAAGCCGCCTCACAGGAAATGCACCTGGATGAGTCCCGATAGTTCCACAAAGAATGAGATTGACTTCATCATGATCAATAAAAGACAAATATTCAATTATGTCTCTGTGATCCATAGGGTGAAAACCATGTGCATTTTCACCGAATGTTAAGAGGCACATTGAATATTAATCTCAAAGATGAAAGGTCTCATCTGATGAGATCTACGCTCCGACTCTAGCGCTCATATTCAAAACCCCGAGAGCTTTCAACTCGAACTCCAAAATCGCTTCGAGTGCCTAGAACATTGCGTATCTGTGAACGATTTAAATGGTGGGTTTGTGGAAATTGTCCAAACGGTTGGGTCTAAGTTCTATAAGACCCACCGTAAAGGTAAACCAAAAAAGTTCTCCGATAACACTCTCGAACTCATGGCAGAAAGACGTGCCATGACGTTCCAGTCCTTCATTGATGCTGAAGCATACCGACTGCGCAATAGACGGATGTGGAAGTCCTTGCGTCACGATATACATACCTTTAACACCAACTGTCTTAAAGAGGCGATCGAGCAGAACCAAGGCTCCAAAGTATTAGCAAGAGACAGGTCTATTGGGTAAAGTCGTATTATGAAGCTGAAGACTGAGGACGGCCGTGTAGTGTCGACTAAGTCACAGATTTTGAGAGAGATTGAGAACTTCTACCGACAGCTATACACTTCGGTAACAGTACCTACCATTGGCTCTGACAAAGACCCGCGAGTCAAAATAACCCGACACTATATCCAAGATATCCCGGACATCAGCCTGCACGAGGTTAGGATAGCCTTAAAACAGCTTAAAAATAATAAGGCGCCGCCCGGGTGGTGATCGCATTACGACAGAGCTTCTGAAAGCGGAGACACCGATACTTAAAATCCTCCAGAAGCTATTCAGTTCCGTCCTACTCGAGGGCACAACGCCGGAACCATGAAATAGAGGAGAGGTGGTGCTCTTTTTCAAAAAGTTTGACAACACGCTGTTGAAGAATTATAAACCCATCCCGCATCTCAGCCATGCTTATAAGCTGTTTTCAAGGGTCATCACGAATCGTCTCGAGCGCAGGTTTGATGTCTGCCAGCCTCCCGAACAAGCCGGTTTCCGAAAAGGTTTCAGTATCATAGACCACATCCGTATGCTGCGGCAGGTTATACTGAAGACCAAGGCGTATAATCTGCCACTATGCTTGGCATTTGTGGACTATGTTAAAGCCTTCGATTCAATAGAAACCTGAGCAGTGCTGCAATCTCTGCAGCGGTGCCAGAATGACTATCGGTACATTGAAGTGCTTACTCAGAAACGCCACCATGTCGGTCCAAGTACATGAACAGAGCACAGGGGCAATTCCATTGCAGAGAGGTGTAAGACTGCTGGACGTCATTTCCCTGAAACTATTCACTGAGTTGAACCGAATGGAAGATACCTTTGAGCTACTGGAGTGGAAAGGATTCGGAATTAACATCAATGGTGAGTATATCACTTGCCTTCGGTTTGCCGATAATATAGCTGTCATGGCTGAGACCATAGAATATTTCAATGTAATGCTCGATGACCTTAGTAGAGAATCTGAAAGAAAAAAGTCACAAAATCTTTTTCTTTTTTAAAAAACGTTGCCCCACACTAGGATTTCTCCTGTGTTGTGGGTGCTTTTACAGACACAAATTCCACACACAATACACCCAGATCCGGATTAACTACCTGCAGATCGTACAAATATTTGTTCCGTGCGAGAATCGAACCCGCGACCCAGTGCGCAGCAGACGACTGTATCAGCTGACTCAGCTCAGCAGACTGTACCAACCGTGCCATCATGATGAACACGGACAAGACGAAGATCATGTCGAAAGTCCAAGTACTGCCAACTTTAGTGACGATCGCAGACTCTACGTTTGAAAACTTTCTAGTTACGTACGTAAGCTTGGCTGGGCAGCGTTCGGGAAACTACGCAATATCTTCTCGTCCAAAAACTAGTGTCTAAAGACAAAAGTCTGACCATTATGTGTTGCCAGTCACTTATGGTCCAGAGACGTGTTCACTCATCATGGGCCTTAGAAGTCTGAGGCTCAGCGTCCCTGAAAGAGAAATGGGGAGGGCTATGCTTGAAGTTTCCCTGTGAGATCGAATCAAAAATAAGGAGAGCCGTAAATACCCTTTCCAGTTCAGAACCTTTACAATGGCTTCCAGTGCGGTGGTGAACAGTTTTGGAGATATAACGTGTTCAACGTGGACAGATGTCCAATGCTAAGCAAAGAGGTGGTTACTCTTCTGTCTTCTTATATCTTGCCGTAGCGTATGTATACGGTCTAAATACTTTTCGGAAACTGGCTTGTTCGGGAGACTGTCATTCCTCAAACCTGCGCGCGAGAAGATTCGTAATGACTTTCGAAAACAACTTGTAAACACGGCTCAGAAGTCAGATATTAGGTCTATGTGATTTTATCATAAATTGTCCTAAGAACCTTGTTAAACTCTCAACAGTTTCGCAGTGAATTTCTACAAATTTGATTTCTTGACGACCTGTCACTGTTTCTCATACTTTCAGATTTGGCCATACCATCCTATATTAAAACTTTACCGTGTATAAAAAAAAACACAAATCTTCTTTATACCCAAATCTATAATTTTACATTAATAAAGATAAAAAAATTACGCTAAATACACAAGCTTCACGCTTTGCAAACTTTGTTATTGCCACTCGATAACCGAAGAGGAGGCAATAAACCAGAGAAATAATCATTAGGCGACAATCAATCATTCTGTATCTAAACATTATAATGGAATTTAACAATAAAATGACCCAGATAGCGGGCTGTATTATTCTCTAATAAACTGAAGGTACTTATTGCAGGAAGTCTTCATTAGAAGTCTTCATAAGAAAAGAGCACTATTGGACTAGAGCGCTCGAGGGGTGGAGTCTATTTAATATTTTCAACATTAAAAACATATGTAAGATATTAATAATTAAGAAACAGACGTTAGAAAGTTTTCATTGCTAATTTTCTTTTCTACGAGAATCTTCTTTTCATATCTTAAACATTTTTTTTACTGTTACATTTGTATATAGCTTGTGCAATTATTGTTAACCGGATGCAATTTTCGCACACAGTTTTCAAGATTAATTCCGAATTGAATAAGCTTTTCGTTTTAATTTACATGAAACCCGATTTTAATATCTTGGCTAGAGTACTAATAAAAAAGAAGTCTAGTAAAATAACAACAAAAAAACAGCGCGTGCAGCTTTGTACACGTGACATGAGTAAAACTTACCTGTGCATGGGCTCTCCCATGCGCACACCCTCACAACTTTACATATAAAACGTTGCTCCCAAATGTTACCTTGATATTTTACCCTCATCAGGCCCGAAGAACTTTCTTACTTACGTAACTCCAAAAATAATAATTCTATGTAACGCTAGACCAACTGCCACTTCCTATGAATTAATTCTAATAAAGATTGGCAGTTGGTCTATCGTTACATCATTAGCACCTCCACTCGAGAACTTTTCCGTCTCATCGGCCATCAGTTCTACGAGTTATGTGCCCATTGCCACTTCAGCTAAATAATCCTAGAGTTTTCTTAACATTGCCCCACACTAGGATTCCTCCTGTGTCGTGGGTAAAGTTTATAGACAAACATCTCTCATGCACACTCAGACCCGAAACAACGACCAGACAGATCTGCAGATCATACAAATATTTTGTTCCGCACGGGGATCGAACCCACGACACGTTACGCAAAAAGCGAATCGCTTAACCGGTAATATGTCGGGTCTTTGGTTCTCTTTTTGGATGCATTTGGATTCATCCCTCCAATGTGAATAGTATATACATACTTAAATATGTTATATTATAATGTGTAATACTCGCGAAAACCTAAGACATTATTAAATATGTTTTATAGTGCATTTGTGTTTTCTTGACCTTTTACAGGTTGATTTTCAAATGTGATAAATAAAGTCGTATAAATATCACAATATAAAGCCAACAAACGGTTATATCAAAGACGTATCGCTGTAAGTACAAAATACAATTTCAAAGTCCATTGCAAGATCTGATAATTATACGAAAGTTTCAAGAGTTCAAACACCTGTTACAAAAGACATTAAAAAATACCGGAATATTCGTTTCAAACAATTGAAACAGATCTAACTATTACTCATACACCCAAACTTACTCGCTTCCTATTCGCCCACCGGATTTTATATCGGGAGTTGAATCGAATAATGTTTATTTACACAAGTGGGAAATATCGGCATACTTCAAAGCCAGTAAATATTGACGGCGACGCCGGTGACGACAAACGTTCATAATTAGTCAACTGACTCGATTCATTTCGAAATCGTTGTGGAAACAGTATTCCAATATTTCAAAAGATATAATAAAGTCTTTCGATCCTTTTTTGTCGAGATTTTTCACCAGTCAAATTACAGAATAGATGTATTGAAGATAACACAGAAAACGGCCTATTCTCCGAGTAAAAATTAAAAAAGATATTTTCGTAAACATTTTCCACTTGATCATTATTTAGTTAGTAGTAGTAGTTAGTAGCCTGATAGTCAGTTGTACTCAATGGTCGGTAAACGATGGACGAGGTTAAGAAATGCTACAATACAATACTCTTCATTGTACACCAGACATAACAAATAAAAAGAAAATCAAATACATAAAATGACATGTACAAAGGGCGGTCTTATCGCACTCGGCGATTTCTTCCAGACAACCTTGGGATGAACAGATTTGCAAGTAAAAAAGAAAGAGGTAGTTCACGGTGTAACAATAATTATAACATAACACATACTTAAATATGATATATAAATATATATAATATGTAGGTACATATAAAATAAAAATAAACAGAGAGATGGGTGTAGGACATTAGCAAATGCTTGGTGCGGTCACTCTATGGATGGATGACCGCATAGTGGTATTTGAACTGAGTGTGAGGGCTCGTTTAATCGTCGATCCCGGTTGATGTTATTAGATGACAGTCGTTAATAATAATAATATAATCCGTATTTCGGTTTTTAGAAGTATTTTATCCATTTAGCACCCATTTCAATAGACCTTATAATTGTAGTTTCCATCTCATACAATAGTTTTACACCTCTAGGGACAATCCAAGACTTTTTTATAGTGCAGCCAGGGAGAGTCCCCGGTTAGTCTCCCATTAGATTTTAGATGAAAATTCTCTAAAGGGCGCAGACGCAGTGTGTTGGACCCATGTCCTGTAAGCCTATCAAAAGACCGGGTTCCCCCTCACTGGTGATATAAACCCGTGAAGAGAAGGACATGTAGATAATAATAATAAATTATTTATTCTCAGGCTACTTTGGCCCGTAGATATCTTACAAACTTTTTATTATAGAAATTAACATAGATATTATAATAATACACTTTAGTACTGTTAGTATAAAGAATCTTAATTCTATGTTAGTTACAACTTCACTTCGCACTACGTCACTGTTCGTTTTAATGGCACTTGTCCACCGAAGCGATGGAACACCAAGCTCTGCGGCCAAAAGTTTTCTTCCATGACGAGGTGCAGGTAGCACGTTGGTACTCTAACCACGAACGCCTTAAAGTTGACGTTGCGGTGTGACTAGAGTAACTTGGAAACTGCAATGTCACTCTAACTGAAGTTCATTGAGCAGATCTGGATTGCAGACACCTCAACCATCACATCCAACTTCTGCTGCAGGAACGCCAGTAGTTCCTTCGCCACAAGATGTTGACACATGGCGATTATAATTATGGCGATTAAATACGACGGCATGGTTGGTGCAGTGGCAGATACAGTCGGCGCTCCGGGTTATGGGTTCGATTCCCGCACGGAATAAATATTTGGTCTGGGTGTTATTGTGTGTGGAATTCATGTCTGTAAACACACCCACGACACAGAAGAAATCCTAGTGTGGTGCAACATTTACGAAGGCGATTTACGAAGAATCAGTCATCAAACATATCCGCATCAAAACACGGGTAATGCGAGACTGTACCGGGTAATGTTAAGCCAAGTTAGAGGCCTTTGGGTCGCTTGAACAACTCTCGATACAGGGTTGGCCTTTATCCGAAAAGAAGACACGAAAAGAAGAAGAAGAATCTGTTTATTCTCGAATTATACAAAAACCACTTGTCAATTTTTAATGGGACTATCGCTAAGATAATTTGTACTCGTATAGTCCAGATAGAGATTAGGATACTTGGTTTTTTTAAAGGTTGTCCCATACCAAGCCCATGTCGTATGTTTACAGACATAAATCTGACATGCACAAACACCCAAAAACAACTTTAAGTAGATCATGCAAATATTTGTTCCGTGTGGGGATCGAACCCGCGGCACGGAGCGCAGAAAGCCAATTGCTTTCCCACCGCACCAACTGTGCCGTCAGTACTTTGTATTCCAATTGAAAAAACCTTGCAAGCGAACTTATAGGCAAAACTAGTCACAGACACTCACTCATCAGCTCGTAAACGTCCACTGCTGAACAGGGGCCTCCCAATGATCACTACAATGAATAATCATAGGTCATAATCATCACGCTTGGCAGGCGGATTGGTGATAGTAGTATGTTGTTATTAGCCAACGGGAGAATGCTGCCGCCCACCCCCTTGATATCAACCCATTCAACCGGATACTGAAACGCTACTTAATGTGAAGTCCCACTTTAACTATTCGAAAAAGCCGAAACCCGGTGACTCAAATAGTTAAAGCGGGACTTCATATTAACTAGCGTTTCAGTATTCGGCCGTTAGTCTCGTTTTACGATACCCATTGCCAACGTTCCCGATATACATGACATTGGCGAAATCGTAGCGTCGCTCGCGGTCGAAACGCAGGGGCCGTCGCTGCAGCGTACGCGGCGTTGCACGCATTGTCGTAGATAAAGATGCGGACTTTAGAGTTATGCATGTGCCACGCATCACCCTGCATGTTTGTAAACGAGACAACGTATAGCGATATGGATGTATTTGCATGTAAGACAGGCACCGCGGGCCACACCGCAGGTATGCCACGCTTCACAGGCCACCTCTCCATGGAAGGAAAACCGCGTGAAGCCGGTATGACGTAACGTGTAACGCGACGCGAATCGTGCCGCGTCTCCTTAATATTGAGCCCCGACTATTTCAGTCTCGAAATCGGTTTAATTACCACCCACGTCCAAACCTTTTATAGATAGGAATATTCTACGTAGTTTGTTTAAGAGGAAACCAACTTAAGTTATATACATAGGTCTATCATGATTAATAGAATTACATACAAAATATTAATAAGAATACATTCCTTTCGACTTTGTTGAGTACTGAATCCTTATGGAAGGCAGTCGAAAGTAGTTTAATTGTGTTTACGTCTAGTTTCAAAATTATATGTTTAATTTTCTTAAGGATATCTATCAGTGAAGCTGTTTCTTTCAAAGATTCAAGTCTTTTGCGTTCAATTACAAGTGATTCAATAGCCAATTTAAACTGAACTAATGTTCTGAACCAATATTACTTAGATAGTTCTTGCTATTTATATTCTTACTCTGTCTTTCTCCTTTAATGATATCTATATATATTATAATTACTTGTCCTGGACTGACTGATTGATTCATCAATACAGAGCCTAAACCTCTCTGGTCTGGAAACTTGAAATTTTGGCATTTGATGCCTGTAATAATGTAAGCAGTAAGGAAGGAATTTTAGAAATATCACCCATAAGGTGGTACAATAGGGGTTGAAAGTTTGTATGAAACTCCATCCTTTTATAAGTTAGATCCATAATTATTTAGCTTTTGGGTTCATAATAAAGAAATACATGTTCCAGTGTTTTTGTAATTTTAACCCTTAAGAGGGTAAAACAAGGAGTGAAAGTTTGCACTGACACGTTATTTTTACTGTCAGATCTATAAAAAATGGTATTTAGCTTTTTGATTGAAATTAAATAAATACGTGTTTTTCGGTTTTTGTAAAGTAAAATAGGGGTTGAAAGTTTGTATGGAATATCCGCCGGTGAAAGCGTTAGTAACATCTAGTATTATACTTACATCAACCATAGGCGCTCATACCCAGTTACACACACTGATCGGAAACAACCGGGGAGGTTAAGCAACGCTTGGCGCGGTCACTCTATGGATGGGCGACCTCCGTTTTTAACCTGAGCGTCTCAGTCTTTGAAGGTCACGTAAAACTGTCGGTCTCGGTTGTTGTAATTAGACGGTATTCGTTATGCGAAGTGGAAGTCTTTTGGGCGGCTCAAACAACTATGACACAAACTGGCCACTTACTGTCCACTGCTGAACATAGCCATCGTCATAGAAGAGATTGATATCATCACCACGCTGCGCATTGGTAGGTGAAATGGTAATCGTAGATGTTGATCTAGCATGCAGCTTTCAACAACTCAACCCCTGTATAGACCCTGAAGTCTGGTGGGAAAATTCATGAAAAAAAAAATTGTAACTAGTAGGTACTTACTTAATATGATGTATTAGAATAAGGCATTCCATGTAATAAATAAACAAATAAATCTAAATGCTGCCATGACAATTGAATCAAAAACTCTAGTAAATATTAAAATCAGGCTTGTTTAGTGTTAGTAAAAAGGCTTTAAGAAGTAAGTTTAGACACTTCTCCTGCATTGTCCTCACATTACCCTCATTTCGAGAACATTGTAGTTAAAAAAAAACATTATACCAATATGATTTAAAAATAGTAACCATGGAGTTTCTTGTCCGTTTTTCTCCATAGTATACTACACCTTGCCGCGTTCCAGGCAACTAAAGTCTTGACTAATAACTGCCTATAAATGGTTTTAATTGATTTTTTTAAATCTTTAACGATACTTTACATAAACTTCACGTCTGGAGGTGACGAGTGCAGTGTGCTGCCTCGCAGGTCTAGTCCTGGGTAGCATTCTAATTGTTATCGGCAGGCATGTGGCTTACCACCAAGCGAATGACTTGCTCGTCTCATCACCAAGTTGTGTAAAAAGAACTCACGAGTGGAAAGAAGTGGCCTATATTTTGCTGTTTGTGGTAGTAGAGTTTTATGTTCCGGGCTGGGATATATGATGATGATATAGAGATGGCTATACCGCATATATATATATTTCGTATGGTTAGTGGCCACCCTTGTGTCAGAGTTGTTCAAGCCGCCCAAAGGCCTCCGACTTGGCTTAATGACAACAACCGGGACCGACGATTTAACGTGCCCTCCGAAGCACGGAGATGCTCAGTTGAAATACCACTATGCGGTCACCCATCCAGAGACTGACCGCGCCAAGCGTTGTTTTACCTCGCCAATCGTTTACCGATCAGTGAGTGCAACTGGCTATGAGCGCCTCTGTTACAGTCTTACCTATTTCACCCTCCTTAGCAATTATGTAAGTGCGTTTTGGGCGGAGGGCAGGAACAGCCAGTGAAATTGTCGGAAGAAAAGGCATTTCAACTTAAGCCTTCGATTGGTAATACCGCATCAGCAATCACTAGGTTGTTATGCACGAGTGCGGTCCCTACTTACTATCAGGTAATACGTTGCTCGTCTAAGGAATAGCCTTTTTTTAAAGCCTGTCGGTATCGCTGTCTGCTCATTTACCTAAGACTTCACTGTTGTAGGGATAAAATCCGTGTTCAAATAAACAAAAACTGAATTTGTTTCGTAAATGACCAATCTGCTACATGCAGTGTAGAGATAAAGAAATGTTGGTGTTACAATTACACAAAAACATTTCACCGAAACAAAAATGTTGCTATCAATTGAACAACTGTAATTTTCAAAATACTCCGTTTTCAATCAAGAAATAGTTCATAAATCGAATATCGCGTCTGGCATCAAAATTATTCACACTTTATGAACAAGATCCGCTTTCGTTATTGAATAATTTATCTTGCTAGGTATTCTCCCGCTTGAAAATACTGAACGGAATGCCTGTTCCTTCACAAGTGACAGATTATGGCAATTCGCTTCAATATAAATTAACTTTCTTTTGCAAAACATTATTGACGAATGATGAAGCACATTTCTTTATAATCAAATCCATCTCACTCTATCTCTAGCGATTTAAGGAGAGTAATAGCTGTTTATCGTCGTATTCTGCTCATATAGCCTTTTATTTTTCCGTGTGATGTCCGGATTAAGAATATAGAACCACTCCATCTCCTCCCGTGGATGTCGTAAAATGCGACTAAGGATGATGACGACTTTAAGCCAGAGGGATGGGCAGCAGCGTCCCTTTTGTTGAACAGTAGCCTTTCTGCGCTCGCTAACTCGCCTGCCAAGCGTGGGGACTACTGGCGAATACCCTCAAATATGATAACACAATTGTGGAAATCAATAGGGGAGGCTATTATTTCATACGAGGGGAAATACTCATCGACACCTCTACGCGTCCCGTTTATCCGTGTGGTGTCCGGATTAAGAATATAGCACCACTCCATCTCCTCCCGTGGAAGTCGTAAAAGTCGACTAAGGGACTCTTAACCAGAGGGATGGGCAGCAGCGTCCCTTTTGCTGAGCAATAGCAATTCTGCGCTCACCAACCCGTTTGCCAAGCGTGGTGAGTATCGGCAAATTCCCCCCAAAATGAAAAAAAATGACAACACAATTCAAGCACCGGCCCCCAGTTCCCGGCAGCCCCGCTATTCCTGGTCATGGTAGCGGTCATGGTAATGGCGGGGCAGGGGGTGCTAAGAATCTCCGGATGGGATCCGGCTACCACCCTAAACGGAAACTGGCCCTGGTGACATACAAAACACGAACACTGAGGGCAGACGAAAAGATTGTTGAGCTGGAAGAAGAAATAGATAAGTTGCACTGGGATATCATGGGACTATCAGAAGTCCGAAGAGAGGGGGAGGACACGATAACCCTGAAATCCGGCAACTTATTCTACTACCGGGAAGGCGAACATCTGTCTCAAGGTGGTGTCGGGTTTCTCGTCCGCAAGTCCCTCATTAACAGCATAGTGGCCATCGAAAGTGTGTCGAGCAGGGTAGCGTACCTTATACTCAGAATATCCAACAGGTATTCGTTGAAGGTCATACAGGTCTACGCACCGACCTCGACACACCCAGATGATGAAGTAGAGAGTATGTATGAGGACGTAAGTAGGGCCATACATACCTCGAAGATACATTTCACTGTTGTGATGGGGGACTTTAACGCAAAGCTGGGCACTCGATGCGATGGTGAGTTGAGAGTGGGGCAATTTGGATATGGGCATCGGAACCCCAGGGGACAGAGGCTGGCCGACTTTTTGGAAAAGGAGGGACTCTTCGTGATGAATTCCTTTTTCCAAAAGCCGCCTCACAGGAAATGGACCTGGATGAGTCCCGATGGTTCCACGAGGAATGAGATTGACTTCATCATAACTTATAAAAGACAAATATTCAATGATGTCTCTGTGATCCACAGGGTGAAAACCGGTAGTGATCACCGAATGGTAAGAGGCACATTGAATATTAATCTCAAAGTTGAGAGGTCTCGTCTGATGAGGTCTACGCTCCGGCCCTCTAGTGCTCATATCCAAAACCCCGAGAGCTTTCAATTCGAACTCCAAAACCGCTTCGAGTGCCTAGAACATTGCGTATCTGTGGGCGATCTAAATGGTAGGTTTGTAGAAACTGTCCAAACGGTTGGGTCTAAGTTCTTTAAAACCCACCGTAAAGGTAGACCAAAAAAGTTCTCCGATCACACTCTCGACCTCATGGCAGAAAGACGCGCCATGACGCTGCAGTCCTCCGGTGATGCTGAAGCATACAGACTGCTCAATAGACGGATATGGAAGTCCTTGCGTCACGATATCCGCACCTTTAACACTAATAGTGTTAAAGAGGCGATTGAGCGGAATCAAGGCTCCAAAGTGTTCGCAAGAGACAAGTCTATTGGGCAAAGTCGTATTATGAAGCTGAAGACCGAGGACGGCAATGTAGCGTCGACTAAGCCAGAGGTTTTGAGAGAGATTGAGAACTTCTACCGGCAGTTATACACCTCGGTTACTATACCTACCATTGGCTCTGACAAAGACCCGCGAGCCAAACTAACCCGACACTATACCGAGGATATCCCGGACATTAGCCTGTACGAGATTAGGATGGCCTCGAAACAGCTTAAAAATAACAAGGCGCCGGGTGGGGACGGAATTACGACAGAGCTTCTGAAAGCGGGTGGCATACCGGTACTTAAAGTCCTTCAGAAGCTATTCAATTCCGTCTTACTAGAGGGCACAACGCCGGAAGCGTGGAACAGAGGTGAGGTGGTGCTCTTCTTCAAAAAGGGTGATAACACCCTATTGAAGAATTACAGACCCATCTCACTTCTGAGCCATGCTTATAAGCTGTTTTCAAGGGTCATCACGAATCGTCTCGAGCGCAGGTTTGATGACTTCCAGCCTCCCGAACAAGCCGGTTTCCGAAAAGGTTTCAGTACCATAGACCACATCCATACGCTGCGGCAGGTTATACAAAAGACCGAGGAGTATAATCTGCCACTATGCTTGGCGTTTGTGGACTATGAGAAAGCCTTCGATTCGATCGAAACCTGGGCAGTGCTGCAATCTCTGCAGCGGTGCCAGATCGACTATCGGTACATTGAAGTGTTGAAGTGCTTATACAGAAACGCCACCATGTCGGTCCGAGTACATGAACAGAGCACGGGGGCAATTCCATTGCAGAGAGGTGTGAGACAGGGGGACGTCATTTCCCCGAAACTGTTCACCGCTGCAATGGAGGATGCCTTCAAACTACTGGAGTCTACTGTCCAGTTAGGTAGGTCCAACTTCGAGAAAGAGATCAATCGTCGAATCCGACTCGGCTGGGCAGCGTTTGGGAAACTTCGCAACATCTTTTCGTCAACAATACCGCAATGCCTCAAGACGCAAGTCTTTAACCAGTGTGTGTTACCAGTGATGACATATGGAACAGAGACGTGGTCACTCACAATAGGCCTCATAAGAAAGCTCAAGGTCACTCAGCGAGCTATGGAGAGAGCTATGCTTGGTATTTCTCTACGAGATCGAATCAGAAATGAGGAGATCCGTAGAAGAACTAAAGTTGTCGACATAGCTGAAAGGATTAGTAAACTGAAGTGGCAATGGGCAGGGCACATTGCTCGTAGAACTGATGGCCGCTGGGGCACAAAGGTTCTAGAATGGAGACCGCGCACCGGAAAACGCAGCGTGGGACGACCTCCAACGAGGTGGACAGACGACCTGGTGAAGGTCGCTGGGAGTCGTTGGATGAGGGCGGCATGTGACCGCTCGTTGTGGAAATCTAAGGGGGAGGCCTTTGTTCAGCGGTGGACGTCCTGTGGCTGATATGATGACCTCTACGCGGGGTAAGGTGGGGGTTCTACTAAGAGGTTACTTGTTAAAACAGGGGAGCATACGGCTACCGCTGCTGACGTGCAGAAGACTCAGCGCACACGGAAAAGGACCGGGATCTCCAGTGGATTGGACTGGTGCCCTGCGCTACGTCTCCGCTCATCACGGGGCAGCCGTGCTCCCTGTATACTAATAATACAGAACACCTCCTGGTGTTAACAGCACCACGCGACCACCACATTCTATCATCAACTCTGAGTTCGCTCGATGGCTGTCCAGAGCAAACTCTAGGCTCACGCGACCCTTAAGGCCCTCGCCAGCAAGGCGGGAGTTGCAGTTTATGGTCTGTTCTGCGTTGGGCTGAATGCTGAGGTGTTTGCCGCCTCAGCGTATCCGTCCAGCCCTGTCTAAACAGATGTAACTGAACATCAGCATTTAAATACAATTTCATTTTTAAATAAAAATTATCTTCATCATCATGTCAGCTAAAGAAAAAAATGTCCGTGTGGTGTCCGGATTAAGAATATAGCACCAATGGTTCCTCCCGTGGATGTCGTATAAGGCGACTAAGAGACACAAAACCAGAGGGATGGGCAGCAGCGTCCCTTCTGTGGAACAGTAGATTTTCTGCGCTCGCCAACCCGCCTGCCAAGCGTGGTGAGTACTGGCAATTTCCCCCCAATATGATGACACAGTTGTGGAAATATATGGGGGAGGCCTGTGTTCAGCAGTGGACGATATATGGCTGATGAGACAGCTAAAGGACCCTCACTGCTGAACAAAGGCCTCCCCCATAGATTTCCACAACTAATGGTACATTCCGTGAATCGTCATTTTAGGAGAAATTTCCCAGTACTTGCCACACTTGGCAGGCGGGCTGGTTAGCGCGGAATGGCTGCTGTTAAACAAAAGTGACGCTGCTGCCCAGTCTCTGGTTTAGAGTTCCTTAGTCGCTTCTTACAACATCCACTGTAGGAAATGGCGTGGTGCTATATTCCTAATCTGGATACAATTCGGAATCAGATAATAAAATAGGATTATGCCATAGCGAGTGTACAATGGGCGACCATATAGCACTCTCGATCTCTTCCAGGCAACCAAATGAAAGAACTAAATCATTGAAGAGTTGAGTATCTACAGCTGTGGACTGCTTAGATTAGATAAAAGAGGTTTTCAATTCAGTACTGATATCAGAATCATGACGTCAATTTTATATATATTCCTAGAATGCATAGCAAAAAATACGGGATTATCAAAGCTCCCCTCAATGTTCGTATGCCAATTAAATAAGCAGTATTTCCTTGCCTTAGAGTCAGAGAGTATAAGTTACAAGCCAATAAATTGAGCAAACTGATTGTCACAAACCTGCTCACAGTTATTGCTGCTAACAAGCTACAAATGAGGTCCCCGCACTGTCTCCAGTTCATAAGTTAGCAACAAGGTATATTGACGTAGATATAATTGGTATCATTTTTTTTATTTATTACGGTCTTTGCTGCTTGGGTGTATACCTAAAGGCTGCGGTTGAAGTCAAAAATCGATCATCTAGGAAACTGTTTGGGAAACCATAGTTTAGAACGTAGAATAATAACACCTACGGGGATAGTCAGAACACGCAAAGTCGACTGAATGGTGATGGATATGACTCTGGGTGGCGTGTAACTTATTGTGATTTCTGTAACGTCCACTGTTGGACATAGGCCTCCCCCGAAGATCGCCACGAACGAACGGTCTAGGCTTGTATAGTGTGCTCATTAGGATCACAATTTACAATACCCTGTTATAAATAACAAACTTGGCAGGCGGGTTGGCGATCGCAGTTGAATTGTAAATGTATTCGAAGGACGCTGCTTCCAATCATTCATAGCTTTTGAGCACCCACTGCAGGGCATAAGCCTTTTTCGCCATTCTTCCCTGTTTAGTGCCAATCTTGTCCAGGTAATTCCGACAAATTTGATAGCAAATTTGATAATGTCATCAACCCATCTTGCTATCGGTCTTCCGACGTCTCGCACGCCCGCTCTTGGCCACCATTCTGTCAAGGATCTACTACACTTGCAATCACAGCATCTAACCAAATATCCTGCCTGATACCACTTGAGTTTTGTAATATGGATACCAATATACTCAACGTTGGTCTTTTCTCAGATAGTCTATTGCTATATAACTATTTCTAACTCGGTCATTCAAGGTAATTCCTGCGCATTCAATGGCCCACCATCGTTTTATGCACAGTTTTCTTAGTCAGTGTCCATCATCCGGCCAGTCATATAGTCGCCTTTTACGACACCCACGTAATGAGACGGAGTGGTGCTATTCTTAGCCGGCACCACACGGCTGACTACGGCTTCTAGTGGTACTCGCCCAATGTAATTTTGCCTTCGAAATAATCATTAACGAATAGAATCCCCCTCCATTCATTGTGCTGTCCGGAATATGAATATAGCACCATCTCCTTCGATGGGTGTCATAAAAGACAACTGAGGGAATCTGAACCATAGGAATAGACAGCAGCGTCCCTTCTATGGAACAGCAGCTATTCTGCGCTCACCAACCCGCCTGCCAGGTGTAGTGAGTACTGGCAAATTATCTTCAAAATGACACACACAGCATGTATCCAATCGTTTATGGGGGAGGCATTTTGCTTTTTGACTGATATGATGACTTGTCCTAGGATTTTTAACTGTCTCGATTTCAATATCAAAATATTGTTTTTCTTTTTAATATTGCTTTCTAGATCTAGCCACGCAGCAGTCAATGAGGTTCTCAGTCTGTGGTGTAGTATGAGCAGCAGGTATGTTGTTTAGGAGTTAATTATTTTAATAACAGGATTCCAAACTGGTGGTACCTGCCAATCAAGATATAATATTAGTTATGGTGTTTTTAATTCATCATCATCATATCAGACACAGGATGTCCACTGCTGAACCATGCATGCCACCCTCATCTAACGACCCCAGCGACCTTCACCAGGTCGTGTGTCCAACCCGTTGGAGGTCGTCCCACGCTTCGTTTTTCGATGCGCGGTCTCCACTCGAGAACCTTTTTGCCCCAACGGCCATTAGTTCTACGAGCTATGGGCCCCATCCATAGCCACTTCAGATTACTAATCCTTTTTAATTATACCTGAATAAATAAAAATTGCTCACAAGGACATTATATAATTCCTCACTCTACTTACGTTACACTAATAAGCGATATGGTAGGCAAAACAAATATTACTCGATAAATATCGGTCATCCACACCAGTTCTGCTCACTTGGAATAAACGACCGTGGCGTGCGATCTAAAGCATGATGCAGAAGCATGCAGAAGCAGTTCTACTAAAAATTAAGGTTACGTGCACAGATGTCGCCATTTTGTTTAAAAATTTTTTTTGCAACCTACTTAGGTGTGCGTTATCATGATTGGACACGATTCACACGCGAAATTCCAGATCCAGTCCGTGTTTGCACTAGTTACGTGACTGTAAGAACGTGTGATCGCTATTAATGTATTTTCTTATACATACATTTTTATATAATCCGAAGTGTATTTTATGCAATAGACAATGTGTAGTTTTGTTGTTGTATATTGTGTGACAATAATAAAATCTTTATTTCTAATAACTGTATAAATATGGTGTGGTACTACTTTTTTTGTCGCGTGGTGCCGGCTCAGAATACCACCACCCCATCTATTCCCGTGGGTGTCGTAAAAGCCGACTAAGGGATTAGCCGGAGGATGGGCAGCAGCGTCCTTCGAGTACATTAACAGCTCAACTGTGATCGCCAACCCGTCTGCCAAGCGTGGCGATTATGGAAACACCCCCCCCCCGATGAGCCCACAACACACCCATATCGATCGTTGTGGTGATGGTGATGGAAAAATACATATAAAATTTTATCTGTTCTGGTTTTGAAAGAAGAAGAAAGCATTTATTAACACATTAATCTAACAAAAAAAATAATAATAACAAGTAATTAGTTTGTATGGTGTGGCAAAAAGAGCGGTCTCAGCAAAATGTTGAACAGTGAGCAGCATAGCCGTAACACTGCCTAACGCTGGTATTCAGTCCGCCCCATTTACTACCGTTATGTAAATTACAAATATTTTGCGGGTAATATTTTTTGAGTGGTCGTGGTCATCACTTTAGGGTTTGTGGCGCGCTTTACTATCCGTCGCCAATCCTCGCGAACAGCTATAGCAGCAGCAGCAGTTTGGATGATACTAAAAGTACAATAAACAAAATTAAATATAAGTAAAAAAAGAAATTATGTAGATTATAGATTGCCACTACAAAAACAAAACGAAATTTATAATTTATACAGCCTTTTCTCAGAAGCCGGCCCCGATTTAAAAGGCAAATGCAGCTGTTTTGTGAAAAACAGCCCATCAGAGACATATTCTCTTTATATACGATGGCTTTGCAAAACTAAATTACTTGTGACTACAATATCTACAATATTTGCGGTAAAGCATAACCCAAATCACAATTTTGGTTAATGTCGAGTAAGCACCTCCATAATTTTGCGAATGGAAAGTAGCAGCGTTAACGTTTTCAAGAAACGTTTTCGATTACCTATGGTAATTTTAGAGGTGCTATTTTACACAGTGTAAAAGAAAACCCTATTCAAACCGTATAGATGATATTCAGCATGGAAATAGGTTAATATTTGTGTAATCATATTATGAAAATAACATTATATATATACCGTGGTTTGATAATTTTACAGTGGCGAGAGACGTATTTCACATAAAGTCCGCTTTTTTTCCACATACCTGACGTAATGTCACTTTTTTAAAAGAGTGTCTATGCAGTTTCTTGCCGGCTTCTTCTCCATAAGATCAACTTTTCCGAACCGTGCACCTTAACTTTTCTTAAGTGCCTATTAGGGCCTATATGAAATAAAAACTTTGACTTTGACGTCACTGTAAAACACGTCACATGTACTCTGATGCCGCCGCCGCAGCCGGGGCTCCGGGCGCTGGTATGCAAATGCCCCATGTTGATCGAGGCGGCGCGGCGGCCATTACGGTGGACAGGTCGATGAATCGGATTGCCGTGATTAATTATTATTAGTATGATTGCTATAAACTACATAACTTTGTTTCTATAAGTGGTATTCTCATTCCCTTGCCACGCCAGTTTTATTCGTATAACCAAATAGTCATGAACCCACCGAATACTGAAGATGGAGGCTAACGAACCTTTAAATATAAAATCGGTTGGATTATGATTTGCGCATAGGTTATTAAGAGCAAAAGGGCGACTTTTTGTAACTTAATCCACGTTGTAAAACGAATTATTGACCAAGTAAAACATTTATTAAATAAGTTCACTTGTAACAAGATCTTCTAAATATATAGAACTCGGACATTGGAAAAGTTTCAACGTTCAAGCGCAATTCTTTCTTCGCTCAGAGATAAATGCATTGACCGCATCTACCATCATGGGTTTGGTAACCTTTATAAATAAGAGGATCATACATTTTTACGCGGTGATCTGAAGGCCGCGTATATTTTTAAATCATACCCACGTATATTTTAATCGATTTTAATGTAAATTTTGCGGGCCATACCGAGGTGACTCACGGTCTCACAAACCGCATGTGACCTCTTCAGCAACTAAGAGCATTGCGTCTTCGATCTTCACGGTAGTTGCTAGTGCTTGGACATTCGTCATGATCTTCGTCTTGTCCATGTTAATTTTGAGACAAACTTTTTTGGAAGCTCTACGGAAGACATTAAGCATTATACTGAGGTCCTGTATAGTCTCAGCCATGACCACCATATCGTCGGCAAACCGAAGGTGAGTTATGTATCGCTATTGGTGTTGATACCTAGCACTTTCCGGTCCAGAACCTTGAAAAGGTCTTCCAGTGCAATGGTGAAAAGTTTTGGAGAGACAATGTCTCCCTGTCCGACTGCGTGCTGCGGTGGGGCAGCAGGTTTATATTAGATATTTTTATTACATTTATTATATATAGGTTTCGAGTTTTGTAGTCGGACTGACATCGTGGCGTTTTCGTTCAAACACTTCCGCATTTCGATACAGGTAGTCGACTTGGCATCGTTGGAGGGACTGCATTACAGCCCAGGCTTCGATCGAATGGATAGCTTTCTCGTAGTCCAGAAATGCTAAGCAAAGAGGCAAGTTATAGTCTTCGGTCTTCCGTATAACATGCTGTTATGTGGTATAAGCAGCGTATATTATATGGTATAAGCAGAAGATTTTTCGAAAATTGGCTTGTTCGGGAGGGTGGCAGTCGTCAAACCTGGGCGTGACGCGATTCGTAATGACTTTCGAAAACAGCTTGTAAACATGTCTCAGAAGTGAGATGGGCCTGGTTATTTACCAGGGCTTTACCACCTTTTTCGTAGAAGAGCACCACCACACTTTTGTTCCATGCCTGTGGTGTTTTTGTCGCGTGCATGACAGAACTGAAAAACCTGTGAAGAGCCTCAAGAAACGCTTTTCCACCCACTTTCAGACGTTACGCTGTAACTCTATCATCACCTGGTGCTTTGTTAATTTGAGAGACATACTAATCTCGTACAGGCTGATGTCTGAATGGTATAAAAACAATTTAGCTCTCGAGATGTTCCTCGGGATTGTTTTTGGATTGGAGAGGGTTCCGTATGAATATGTTATCTACCATGTTTTTTTTTTAGATCCGACCCTAAATTTGTGGTAACTAAATTAATTTAACCCCAAAACAAACTTAACATTTTAGTTGTAAAACATGTTCTCCCGTATATCCCAACTGCGAACGTAAGTTTCTACACACAATATTGAGATTTACCATTTTATTTCAAGACCATAGACTTTTTATAAGTTTTCCTGTAATCTATAGGTAAAAATGTACTATATGTATTTTTTTCAAAATTTGGGGTAATGGTCAATTTTCATCTATTTTCTTAAATTACTTTAAAACGACATATTTTAAAATTATAAAATAAATATATTTGAGACCCTTACAACAAGCCCTTTCATTTCATATGTTACACGGTACAGTTTACAAAATATTCTGTAATTTTCTGTATTGGCCCCACAAGTGTCCCCTAAATTTAAAATTCATTTATTTACGTTACACTTCCATGTTTGGGACGCATAAATCCATATATGTACCTAATTTCAACTTAATCGGTCCACTAGATTTGGAGCAATTTGGCTGTGACTGACGGACAGACAAACAGACAGACACATGAGTGATAAGCGACAGAGACATAAGCGTTTCGCCGTTGTTTCCTTCGGACGTTCGGAACCCTAAAATATAATTATACAAGCATAGTTCTGCTTAGACCCATTGCAAACACATAATATTTATTAACTGCGATTTCATCTTTATTCAATAAATGTGACATTGAGATGACATTTGAGACAATTTACTAAAATGTAATCCTTCGCCGACAGTTTTTTTTAAACATTCCCCCCCACATTACCATTTTTCCTGTGCCGTGGGTGCGTTTACAGACATCAATTCCACACAGACCACATCCTGACCCGGAACATCTACCTGCAGACCATATCACCGGAGCGCAGCCGCCGACTGTATCAGCCACTGCACCAACCGCGCCGTCAAATATCAGAGTATATAGGAACATTTGAGTCTTGTTAAACATAATACAGAATGCAATTATTATGGCTTATTATTATCCTTCATTGAGGCCTCATCACTGTCATAAATGTTAAATTAATCTGAGCCAAAATCTAAATTGCTCGTAAAATATTCAGTATCTTAATTATCCTTGTAATTATGCTTTACATCATGAGTTAAACTTTTGGCTTATGATCATGAAAAGTTAAGTAATATAAAGCTTACGTAACCTGAAAGAAGAGTCAAGACTATAATCATCGAAAGGAGTAGACCTGTATATTTTAGAGTGGGATTTTATTTAAAGTTAATTCTTTTCGGCACTATTTTATAGAAACTCGATCTTTTTTTGGACGGAACAGTTTCCGCAATTTAAAAAGGAACTGACTATAGTATATCATAACTAAATATAGTATGTTTAACATAAATTTATTTCTATTCTATTTTTATGTAATTGAATAAATATATTTAAAAATTATTATCTTAATAAATAATAATACATTAACATAATTACAATAGCTGCAATAAGGGGAGATTCGCTCACGCATTCATTTCATCCCCAAAAGTCTAAGCCCGCGAGTCTTTCTAGCGAGCCCTGTCTCCCTTTGGGACCTACCCATTTGCACAATTCTCTAGAGAAGCGTGCGAAATACGGCGTGCCGCCAGCGTGGCGGTCGTACACCGTACAGTTAGAAAAATATACAAAAACAGTAGCGCCTAGTATATAGAGTAAAATGGACAGCCTTAGGATGGAAAAGAACTGAATGGGGCAAGATATGCGACCGTCGATGGTGCATACATTTAATATGTTTAAACTATATTAATATATTTTTTGTGTGGTGGCCGGATTAAGAATTTAGCATCCCTTCATCTCCTCAGGTGGCTGTCATAAAATGCGACTAAGGGACTCTAAACCAGAGACGGGCGGCAGCGTCCCTTCTGTGGAACCAAAGATATTGGAAGAAAGAAAATATGCCATGTAGTTCAAAATGTATGCGAGCCTAGAAATCCAGTTTTCCCCTACCATTCTTCATAAAAATACATTAATGCACACAGTTACAAGTTCTCATCCATTGAACTGAATAAACACAACATTTTAATTGGCTACTCATACTAAAGCACACCCACGACTTTGTAGGCAGCCAATCATAACGAGCGTACGGACTGCACACATCAGCCGCAACGCGTAAGTTTATTGGGAGTACCATTCGCTGTGCTATTCACTCAAAGTCAAAGTCATAATCTTTTATTCAAAATATACTATAGAAAAGTTCTTTTTGAACGTCAACATAAGACAGCACCCATATAAGCCCACCTTTCACCGCTTCCTAGTGTTTAAGCTGGGGAGAAGAAACGGCGCAACAAACTCCCCAGCAACACGTTAGTCTGTCACTGCGTTTGTTATTCACCGATTGCTAGTTAAAAGTGGTAGATGAGAAGCATTGTAATTTGTACAAAAATAATAATGTCGTTCTGCTCCATCAATCCAAATGTAACAATAATAAATGTAATAAACACAGGGCAGTTTGTGGCGAGCTGATTGTGAGTGGCGACACTGCGTACCCGAATGCTCCAGAGAGTCGGTCAGGGCCTCGTCTCCGCTTAACTTTATTGGTTGGTTGGAGTGGAACCCCATGAGTGCCCGCAGGATTTTCAACTCTGGCTTGCCTTAGTTGGCCGATCAGAGGGGGGCCGCCAGAGCTATATGCTCGGGGGTGGAAGTGTCTAATGGCGTAATAACGGGGAAACCCGCTCCGAGTCTTCGAGACGCGCGATGGTGAAACCGGTGCCGCACCTCTCTACACCCCTAGCCGCTCACTCCGGTGTTGCTCCTTATCGCCTGTAGTGGTGGCCATTTAGGGGGCCCATCTTGTGAGTGGCGAGTCACCGTCTGCCACAGAATTTCACGATCAAAGTTGAAAGGCAGACGCCGTTGTTCCCGTATTTATTAGTCTTTTTATTCCATGTAACACCCATTGCAATAGACCTTATCGTTATAGTTTCCATCTCATATAATAGCCTTACACCACCGGGGACAATCCATGACTTCATTTTATAGTGCAACTATGGAGAGTCCCCGGTTGGTGTCCCATTACATTTTAGATTAAAAATCTCTAAAGGGCCTCTGCGTGTTGGACCTATGTCCCCGCGTAAGCCTGTCAAAAGACCGGGTTCCCCCTTACAGGGGATATAAACCCGTGAAAAGAGAGAAATGTAATAAGAAAGAAAACAATAATCTTAAATTTATTATTTTTATAGTCAAATACAAGAAAACTCTTTCGAAACGAAAAATGTGTTATCGTGGGACACCCAGTTGGCACGAAGTTCCTTTCGCTATGTATTGTGCATTCAATAACAGGCACAATAAAATAAAGTAACAACGTTCGAAAGTAATTAAATAAAAAAGGAATGGTCTTAAAATTCTATTTCCCTGATTATTCATTGTTCAACACATACGCATATTAATAAAACTGACGCGCACAGCGCACTACAGTAATTTACCTATACATAGACATTCACACAAGCTCACAAATAACGAATATAACTACACTGCATACATGCATACCATCTCCTCCCGTGGGTGTCGTAAAAGTTGACTAAGGGATCAGCCGGAGGATGGGCAGCAGCGTCCTTCGAATATATTAACAACTCAACTGCGATCGTCAACCCGTCTGCCAAGCGTGGCGATTATGGCAAAACCCCCCATTGAGCCCACAACACAGCCATATCGGTCGTTATGGTATCTTTGGGGGAGCCTGTGTCCAGCAGTGGACGTCATTCGGCCGAAATGATGATGACTACATGCATGGCCGTAAGGTACTATAGCAAAAGTGTCATGACGGTCGAAGTCTTACACTTTTTTCGGTCTAGCTCTCATCCGCCAAGTGTCTGGAGTGTAACATGCGATAAGAAACTCGGTTCCAAAACTAAATAGGTAACTAGGTACTTGGGTGGGTAACTTTGGAACAACATTTTGGAACTTAATGTAGCCAGCGCTAATCCAATTAACAGTTTTCTTTCCTTTTTCTCGAGATAGGCCAATGGGGTAACGCTTTAAAAAAAATCTATGCAATTTTAATCGAAAATTGCTTAGAAGTTCTTAAATTAAAGATTTTTTTAATAGATTCCTAGACCTAGATTTAGCAGTTTGTTTTTTAATTATGCCTCACCATAGTATTTCGCCTATATCGTAGGTACAGTTTACAGACATAAATCTCACATGCACAAACACCCAGACCAGCGATTATCTGTAGGCCAAACAAATATTTGTAGCGTGCGAGAATTGAACCCGCTACTCTTAGTGTATAACGCCAATCGCTTACTGCACGTACCATGCGGGCAGATGTATTTGATCATAGTGTATTTTGAAGATCTGCTTATTTATAATCAAAAGGTTACCCCTTTGGCCACGTGTCGTAGAGATTCATAGTCAGAAGGTTCTAGCCATGAGTCGTGAAAATTTGAAATCGGACACGTCGACCTATGGCCGGCACTGTATATGACTATTCTATTACAGATTGTCATACAATACGATACAGATAGTATCGATAGATGAGGATGGCAGCAGATGGAAAATCTCATTCGCCTCTCCTGACACTCATGAACTTCACTTACCACTACCAAAACTAAACAAGGAGAAAACGGATTTTCTGGTTTAAGACATTTATTTCTCATAAGAATATAAGATTCATTTGTCTGAGAAACACAACTTTGAACTCAAAAAAACTTACATGAGTACAAGTGTCGGAGTGACTGTGAGAGTGATTCAATTACAAAGTAAACTTCATTAATCATTGTAAGTAGGTAAATTTTAAATTACATTAAATGGAGAGTTAAGTTATGTGGGTAAGTTTAAAATAATTACATTAGAACATACAAAACATGCCGCGTGGTGCCGGCTCAGAATGCCACCATCCCATTTCATCCCGTGGGTGTCGTAAAAGTCGACTAAGGGACTAACCGGAGGATGGGCAGCAGCATCCTTCAAGCACACAACAACTCGACAATTTTGACATTACAAACAGACACATTTTATTTATTTATATAGATGTATAGATAATTACTTTAGGGTTAGAAAGCGAGTCCGTCAACTTTTGGGCCGCCATGACATTTCATGCAATACCTATTGTTATTTCTTATTATCCCTAATTCTCTCGCTCTCATCTTTTAATATTATTCTGTTTTATAAAATGCAAAACGTAACTAACAAAATATACAAAAAATATAACAATTTCTGAACGCAGTGTACATACATCATTAATATTACAATGTGACATATATTGTACTCTTGTCACTCTGAAAGCTCAGTGTCTGTAAGGTGTTACTACAATATGGACGTTGCTACCATTATAGTGTTTCCTTATGTACGCGTAAATTGCAACCATTTGTCAGAGGAAAGAAAAACAGGGATGAAAGCTTGTTTTACATTTCCGCATAAATAATGACTCGAGCCTCGCCCATTACTCGTTTAGCTTAGGAGACCAGTCTGTGTACAGAGCAACTTTGCATCTACCGAATTCCATTTTGCATCTCCTAGTTAATTAACTTCTTCATAATAAGTTTGATGATATAGCTTTATATTTATAGCAATGTTCCGTGTTGTTCCCAGCAAAGAGTAGACCACCTCTCTCTACCAATGGGTGTGGTAAAAGGTGACTAAAAGTTGATATTAAGGGGATGGACAGCAGCATCTAGCGTATATATACTATATAGCAACATTATAACGTAACACTCTTAAATAAGGTCATAAAACACATATTTATTTTGTGTCGCCTACAGTAAGGAAGATTACAGCCAGGCTCTAGTGTGATCATACGAGGACCTGGAGCGCCCCTTAGGTGCCGAAGATGACTGCCCCAGTGGTTTTAGCCGGTAGGAGTCATGCCCCTTCGACCTTCCCTGGGGCAGAGGAAGTTCATGTAGATTTTCCAATGGATCAAATAAAAATAAAAAGGAAGATTACTACAGATCAAATCTATAATAAAGTACGTATTAAGTAGTACTGTGTCATTTACAAATGTTCACCATAAAATGATACAAATACTATAACTATGAGAGATGGATTACATTATGTGCGCATCATATTACGAGTACATTACAGAGTGTGCACCGATTGATATTTATGTAAAACATTGTCTACATAACAACACCTAGCTGGAGCATTAAATCAAAATAGCTTACGGAAATATATCGCTATCATTCTGTATACCTACGTGCAGTATCCGTACGTTCCGTATACATACGTGCAACCCTAAAACATGCAAGTATGATGTTTCATTGACGACACGGTTGGTGCAGTGGCTGATACAGTCGGCTGGTGCGCACCAGGTCGTAGGTTCGGTTCCCGCACGGAACAAATATTTGTATGATCTGCAGGTAGTTGTTCCGGGTCTGGGTGTATTGTATGTGGAATTCATGTCTGTAAACGCACCCACGACACAGGAGAAATCCTAGTGTTTTAATAAAAATGCCCAACTATGAATTATAAAATGAAACAATATTTTATCTTCTACCCTATATACTCTCAATTGTTCATAATAAATACCTGAAACATCACATGTGCAATACACAATTAAGCACACACTTGGTTAGTGCAACATAAATGCATGCACATAAATATTTTAAAAAATACTACTCTTAATTCGCTATTTCGATTCAATGGATGCTATTCGCGTAAACTTCAGAATATATTAAAATATCTAACACTAAAGAACTCCAAAATACTGATGTGAAATGCTTACGGTTTTAATTTTAACTGACAGGTGCAATTAACTTTGAATAAAGATAGATCAAGCGCAGCGTAGATTATAATAAATCTTTACTGAGGCAGTATAAATTAACCGCGCCATTAAAATGTAAACTAGAGGTTAAGTTTATTCGTGAAGACGTTTTGTTTTAAACTTTCATTTGTTTTAAATTGACTGTAGTGACTTAAGGGTTGGTCTGTGCGTTTATTACTGTAAAGTGTAATCACCATAAATTGATCACAGTTTTCTACCACCGATGGTTAATTTTTTACCTTACCATATCAGTCGAATAAATTCCACTGCTGGTCACAGGCTTCTCCCAAAGTTCGCCACAATGATCACCCTGGGTGTATTACGTGCTCGAAAGACGCTACTGCCATCCTTCATTCATCCATCATTTTATACCACCTACTTCAGAAATGCTAAAAAACTAATTCTCCTAAAGAGATGCAGGTTCAGCAATTAACCTTTACGAGCTGAGAAGGCGATGATGATGGATCAGTAACCAACGTAATGTTTCTCAAAGTTGATGTATTAGTTAAGCGATTGGCTTTCTGCGTTACATTTTGCAGGTTCAATTCCCGCAAAAAACAAATACATTTGTATGATGAACAGATAGTTCCGAGTCTGTGTATTTCACCCGCGCTTTTATTTTTAACTATCTGGGACACGCGGTTTCACCCGCGTTTAATTTAAAAGAAATTTAGAATACTTCGACATAGACACTTGACATAGAATATATATATATTGGATTTCAAGGGTTTTAATTTTATTGCGCGGAACCCAAATTATTTTTCTAAAATTAAAGTAGCCTAAGTTATTCCTCATAACATAACATCAGATAGCTGCCAGTGAAAGTCCCATCAAAATTGGTCCAGCCGTTTCGGAGATTACCCGGAACAAACAGACAGACAGACAAAAAAAATTAAAATTGTTTTTTTGTTATATGTACCGTATATAATTAATTTCACATGCATTCAGTAAAAAGCTGTTATTTTGACATTACAAACAGACACTTCAATTTTATTTACTTGTATAGAAGATATTATTTGAAATATGCCTTATGATGCCGGCTAAGAATACCACCACCCCATTTTATCCCGTGGGTGTCATAAATGGATACATTGGGATTATAAGCTGGAGGATGGGCAGCGTTCTTCGAGTACATTTATAACGCTGCCAAGCGTGGCGATTATGGCGAAACCCCCCAATGAGCAAATAACACAAATCCATACCGGTAGTTTCGCAGTTATCAGGGGAGGCTTCGGACCAGCAGGGGACGTTTTTCGGCTGAAATGATGATGGTGATGAACTATAAATATTTTAGGTTCGTTTTTGTAATAAATAAACTGACTTAGTCGATTATGTTACTGGTATTTTTTATGATATCAAAAACACTATTAAAGTGCTGACGACATTTAGATGTGGCGTTCAGGCGTGCCCATTACTGTCCCACTCCTGAGCACGGGCCTTTTCTCACGATGACAAAGGTTAGGCCTTAATCCACCACGCTGGCCTAGTGCGGATTAGCGGACTACACACATCATTGAGAACATTTTTGAAGAACTCTCAGATGTGCAGGGTTCCTCACGATGTTTTCCTTGACCGTTGTAATTCTTCACAGTATTAATATTCCTATTGTTTTTTTTAATATATAATTTTGTTATAATATGTACCTAATCTGTTATGTGAGAACTCCAGAATAAATATACTTTCTTCTCTTTCATAATCTTATTGTTCCCTCCTGGCTAGCGCCCGAAAGGTCAATCCTTCGTTTGTAAAGATAAGAACAAGACAAAAATATTTTTATCAATGTAAATTCATTTACAGTCTCTCATGAATAGTTAGTTTTTGGTTGCGGCGTTACAAGATGTAGAAGAATATATGAATGTGTGTAATTTAAAAGTATGAAGACAAACGGGCAAAAACTCCATGGTTACCTACTCTTTTAAAATTATATGTTATAATATATATGCCTACACCGTTCTCGGAATGAAGATTATGTTAGGAAAATGTACAAGGAATAAGTCGTCAACTTCTTAAAATCCTACACTAGACAAACCTTATTGTAATATTTATTAAAGTTTATGATTAAAGTGTCATGGTAGGTCCCAACAGACGGCACTCGTTCAGCATGACGCATGCACCAGCGTCACTCAGCTCAACCATATTGTATAACCAGCGGAGCCTCGCCGTTTCACTCACCGTTAAATTTAAAATAAATCGGTTTACTTGATTACATAATTTACTAATAAATTTACATAATTAGTACATATATTGGATTAGTATTCATTGTTTTTCGCGGAAACACTTGTAATTTATTCGACGATAAAAGTACTTACTCCTTATAACATCAGCTATCTGCCAGTGAAAGTCCCGTAAAAATCGGTCTAGCCGTTTCGGAGATTAGCCGGAACAAACCGAGAGAAAGACAGACAAAAAAGATTTTGTTGTAAGTACCGTATATACTTTTATATGCATTTAGAAAAGGCTGTTATTTTGACATTACAAACAGACACTTCAATATTATTTATTTGTATAGTAGAAAACAATAATATCATTGTATCAACCGAAGGTTTGTAATTTCCTTAATATTATTATATGGACTATGATTTCCCCTAACTCTACATCTAATCCGTACAATTGGATATTGATTCTTGATTCAGCTAATAGCCTCGCCTCCTACTGTGTTTATTACGTTTTTATTACTCTATGTGTATTTCCGTTGAAATGCTGACCTAAATTGGCTGCTGGAGTAAATAACATATCGTTAAGTTCTACTTTTGATAACTTATAAACCATCAGAGCAATTACTTCTTGTCGAAGGAAGCTATGGCTTATTTATATGGCAAATATAAATTGATATAATCTATATATCAATTTAGATTTGCAGCCAAAATTTATTAGCTAAGATTCAATCGTTTTTTTTTTAATAAAAAAAGCTTACACTGACTAAAAATAATTATAAAAATAATAACAAATAAAATTTAACATTAAAAAAGGAATAATTCCCTTCTACTAGAAGACGTTTAGGTCATGACGTCTTCTAGTAGAAGGGAATTATTCCTTTTTTATTGTTAAATTTTATTTGTTATTATTTTTATAATTATTTTTAGTGAGTTAAATTTTATTTGTTATTATTTTTAGTGAATGAAGGTATTGTTTTTTTTAAAGACGACGCCCCCCCCCCTGTCATTTCTCTTGTATCGTGGGTACAGTTTGTCGCGGAGTGCCTCCCTCCGTGTTCCTTCCCGGTTACCTCAACAAGGAGGCTCTCTCCACGGCAGCAAGTAACGGAGTTCAGTTATTGTGATTCAATGAAACGTAGCATATATGTTATATAGGTATATTGATATTCACAACTTCAACACTTCATCTTCATGGTGATGTTTATATATTTCAAATATAGCTTATAAACACAATATTTAAGCTAGTTAAAAATAAGTAATTGTTATATTGCAGGAGACTATTGGTCAGAGCGACAGCTGTGTGTTGAACCACTAGCGTTCAGAATCGAATGTTTAATGATCATGATCAAAATATGAAGAGCCACTCTACGTCACATAAATTCGAATTTTGATTTGAATAAAGAATGATTCGTGAGGTGGACAGTGATGGAGATAAAAGGTATGAAGTCATGAAAGAGGTTGATCGAAATGAAGATGAAGGATGACTTCGTCACAAGTTTACAGAAAAATCTTACATGCAAAAACACCGAGATCCGAAACAACTATCTGCAGATTGTACAAATATTTGTTTCATGCAGGGATTGAACGCGTGACACGTAGCGCAAAAAGCCCATCACTTAGCGCCAACCGTGCCGTCAAAGTATAAATTTTACTAGTAATATAAACTGGGACTTACATTATTAAGTAGGCAGCTCTGCCAAGAGGGGATGACCACTTTACAGTCATCCCCTCCGAGATGTGTCTAAAGGCGTGGCACCAATGGGTGGCTCTAGATGGAGATCTTTCGAGTTCCTGGAGCCTCCCTTCGGTGCCGAAGGTTTTAGCCTGTAGGAGTCCGGCATGCCCCTTCGCCCTTTCCCGGGGCGAAGGAAGTACATGAGGTATTTCCACCGGATCAATAAAAATAAATAAAAAAGGTACATACAGGTAAACAGCACACAGCCACAGCTTCGTCGAGTTCGAAAAATAAGGCTGTTGATGTATTTCATCGCCACGATTTATCAAGATCAGGCACAGATTTTCGCTTTAAAGTTCCGTCTACACAATCGGTCAACGTTTTTACACCTGCGCGAGACGCCGCCTGCAGAAAAAACGTATTGTGTATCAGTCGTGGCAAAGACAAGCTGGCATTTGCGTTTGACAGATCTAAATTGAGGTAGAACCAACATTATGAAATCTTTTGATTTGTGATTCAATATGTAAAATATTGGTAGGCACATGCACAGATAGGTATATGAAATAAAAAACAACATATAATAGTCAAAATGTGACTTGTTCTCATGCTAATCTTAAAGTTTAGAATACTTTTTTACTCTTTGCTTTGTCTGTTCCTAGTTATTTGGGGACTAGATTATGCAATTCCGTGTATTTTCGCAGATTTGGAAAGATAAGATCAGAGGTGACGCGGCAATAAAACAACTTTTTGTCTTTTTTTTATACCACTAAGGTGGCAAACAATCATACGGCCCACCTGATGGTAAGCGGTTACCGTAACCTATGAACGCTTGCAACACCAGAGGTTATAACTCGCGCGTTGCCGACCCCGTAAAAATCGTTTCTCGCTCTTTTTGAAGAGCCCCATGTCTCTCAAAAACCTCGGTATCCCAGCTCATTCCACAACCTGAGCGTGCGCCGGAGGAAGTTCCTCTGAAACGGTATGGTACGAGACCATTTTGGCTCTAGTGTATGTGGATGAACCCTCCGCCGATGGCGGGAGGTGCAATGTTTGAAAGTAGCCGTTGGCATCATATTGAACAATTCCTCAGAACACTGTCCGTTGTACAAGCGGTAGAACACATAGGGAGGCAAAGTCTCTCCTCAGACTTAAGGGCACTTGTGAGCTTGTAGGTTGTCTAATTCAGTTTTGAGTGTAACTATAAAAAATAAGATTATCAAAAAAGAAGAACATATCCCAGTTATGAGAAATATATTTTTTATGATGATCATCGAAACATATTTTTTGTACCTGTAACTCGAAATCTTTTTAACACGCTTTTATTGGCGTAAAACTACGCGCGTTTGTAACTAACTAAATATGTAAATATATCTTGGAAATCGATTTGACCCTACTTCTAATAAAACTGTCGTATCGCTTTGAAACTTTTCAAGTATATGTAATATTGAAATCAGTTAAATAAACTGGAAAAAATCTGACAATTCATGAAAATTATTTAAGTAATTTTTGGAATATAAACCTATTCGTATTATATTTAATTGTCTAGATACGCTATTCATTTCGGCTAACTAAAGTCCACTGCTGCACACAGGCCTCCCTCAAAGATCACCCCAACGACTGATATCAGTGCGTAGTGTGCTCATTTGGGGGTTTTTCCATAATCACCACGCTTGGCAGGCGGGTTGGCGATCGCAGTTGAATTGTTAATGTATTCGAAGGACGCTGCTGCCCATCCTCCGTCTAATCCCTTAGTCGCCTTTTATGACACCCACGGGATGAAATGGGTTGGTGCTATTCGTAGCCGGCACCACACGGCAATTCAATTATATTAATGTAATAAGTATGAAACGCACCTTTGTCTTTTGTCATCTTTTTCTTGTCTATCCAAAAGTTGTCTGTAAGAAATCGATAATAGTGATAGGACCCATTGTACAATTACTGTTATAGAATGATCCCTAGTAGCTGTTTTTAAAATGGTGTACAATAAATAATATTCTATTGTAAAGAAGTTCTATTGTAAAGTTTTAGGAATCACGTACTGAACTGTACTTTCCATCAGTTTTCGTTACGATGTCACTAAGGTACACCAGTCATACTAGATAGGTTTATGTATGAATATATATGAAACGTAAACACTCCATGAATAAAACATGCGTGTAAAAGGCAAAGTTATTAAAAAAGTTCCAACAAAAGCGCTCACTAATCAAATTCTGTTTTAACAGCGAGCTAAGTAAGCTTATCCGAGTAATTAAGCTTTGGTGCGGACAATAGAATTAAAACAACGTAACATTGTCATTTCAGCCGAAAAACGTCCACTGCTGGACATTGGCCTCTCCAAAGATCGCCACGACGATCGGTCTGGGTGTGTGCTGTATGCTCATTGGGGATATTACCATAATCGCCACACTAGCAGTCATATTGCGGATCGCAGTTAAGTTGTAATTAATGTACTCATAGGACGCTAGTGCCCATTGTCCTTTTAATCCCATGTCACCCGTTACGACAACTACGGAGGGAGGTGGGGTGGTACTATTCTGTTTTAGGGTTCTGTAGTCAAACAAGGCACTATGTAGTTTCACTATGTCCTTCTGTCTGTCTGCCGACTCTCTGTTACAGCAATTTTATCCGAGTTGGTTTAGCTTGGTATAGCTTGGCTTGACATTGCTTGGCTTGACATAGCTTGGCTTGACGTGGCTTGGCTTGTCATGGCTTGGCTTGACATGGCTTGGCTTGACATGGCCTGGCTTGACATGGCATGGCTTGACATGGCTAGGCTTGACATGGCTTGGCTTGAAGGTGGCAAGAAGGAAGGTAAGAAGTCCTCACTTCTTAACTTCCTTCTTGCCACCTTCAAGCTAATAGAAACAACGTCTAGTGGCGAGGTATGGCTGCCTTGGCCGGGTGGAAGGCGAGTGGTTATGAACAATTGTACATATTGGTACACTTACTTTTTCCCAGCCTTTTCCGACCTTTTGGTATAAGTTTCCAGTCACACCAGATATACGCAGTAACTGCCATCTGATTTCTGACACACAATTACTGGGGTATACCGATAAGTTTACGAACACCCCATCGTGTCGCATACACGGCGCAATCATCGCCCTAATTTACGCTGTTCTCAATTATAATAAAACACTTTTAAACGGATTCTATCGCGTATATTTTAGGTTTTTGTTTTTCCTGACGTTTCGAACACTTTGCAGGGTTCGTGGTCGCAGGATGACTAAGGTGACAGGCGTCGTTACAGATTTTAAAAAGTTATTTTATTTTATCTACCGTACAATTATAATCATACAATACAATACAACCGATATGTACCAAGAATGTTTCGTGAGGCTATTGAAATTAAAAAACATCCTAATTTTAATAGAGAAGATGGCTGGCAGGTACCACCAGTTTGGAATCCTGTTATTAAAATAATAAAGTCCCAAACTAAATACCACACTGAAAAACATCAAGACACTGTGAGTGATTACTGCGTGCATCGAAATAATTTTTGATTATAATTGTACGGTAGATAAAATAAAATAACTTTTTAAAATCTGTAACGACGCCTGTCACCTTAGTCATCCTGCGACCACGAACCCTGCAAAGTGTTCGAAACGTCAGGAAAAACAAAAACCTAAAATATACGCGATAGAATCCGTTTAAAAGTGTTTTATTATAATGTGTAATACTCGCGAAAACCTAAGACATTATTACTGTTCTCAATTGTGACGTGTTATTCGACGAACTCAACCTTATCATGACAGCATGTTCTAGATTTTGTGAAAGATACTGTGTATGACTTACTAGTTATCTTTATGTTTTCTGTATTAAATTAACTACTGACATTTGTGTAAAATCGTTGTAATTGATTGTGTAAACAAATAAACAGACCGATTGTCAGAATTTCGGGCTCCTGAGTTCCCGTAACGACTATAATCAATATTCGTATGACAGCCGGACACCCCATCTTATCTTGTGGGTGTCGTAAAAGCCGAATATCAGTATATGTGATTAGTCAGAGGATGGGCAGCGGTGTCCTTCGAGTATATTTACAACTCAACTGCGATCGCCAACCTGCCTATCAAACGTAGCAATTATGGCATAATCCCGCAATTAGCAAACAACACAATATCTGACTAGTTGGCGAGCTTTGGGGAAGGCCTAAGTTCGACATTGAACGTTTTTCAGATTAATCTATGATGATGAGCGAGACAGAGTACTGGTTTTAGAGGGGGAATCAGCCCGGGCGGTCGCCTGGGCTGCCAGTATCAAAGGGCCGGTACAAAGCACCGGCCCTTTGAACGATGAATTTGGTTACAAGTAAATAACGCTCTTACAAAAAGCTAGCTAATAAAAAGAAAGAATGAATATAGGGCGCTGAAAAATATATCGCACGGAGCTTTCGGATGGCTAAGGTGGGACAGACATACATAACGTGCTAACGCTAACGTGGCGTCTGCGAGCCATGGAGGGGTCTTGGTTTTGAACCTGGTAGGAATGGTCACCCATCGAAAGCCTTGCCACGAGAAGCACCGATTGATTTCACAGATCAGCAATTATTGCATAGCAGCCACAAGTCGCTCCATATAAATACACCATAAAGATATAGTTCCTTAGATCATAAAAGAAGAAAATAAAAGGGTGAATTTCTTTAGGAAACTAAAAATATAAGAAAGTCTTAACGACTCTCGTTATTTCATAATAATAAATGGTAACTAAGTGAACGATGCTCGAAACGTCGGGCTAACAAGCTGATCTAACCGCTTGGAGAAATCGGTAACAAAAACGATCGTGAAGATAAGATTATAAGGCCGCTAACTCATTTGTTCGTGCGGTACTTGGTGTGTAAGGCTGCTGATTACTGTTCGGTAAACCGTGTTAGTGGCTTATGTTAGTGAAAATAATATGAGTTGCTCATAGCTAGTTGCAGTCACTGACCGAAAAACGATCGGTGAGGTTAAGCGACGCTTGACGCAGTCAGTCTATGGATGGGTGCATAGTAGTATTTGAACTGAGTGGAAGGCACGTGAAATTGTCAATTGGCAAGGCTGCCTACTAACTAAACGAAAATAAAACTAGTATGGGTAGTTTTATTTTTGCTTCGTTAGTGGCCAATATTGTGCCAGATTTATTAAATACACAAGTGATTGTGTTTGTATGTTCCGTACGTAACTATTCTCTAGCCCTTCTTCTTATTTCTTTTTAACTATTCTGAGGTCGGCTTCCAGTCTAGTCTTCCAGATACCGCTGAATAGTATAATATGAGTGACGCTTATCTGACGTCTGCAACTCAATTACTGAAGTGTACCGTCATCCTTCGTTTAAACTGGTTGTCAGAATTCCGGGCTTTTGTCTTCCCATAAGGACTTCTCAAATAGATAATTGAGTAATAGTCGAGACCGACGGCATAACGTGGTCTCTGAGGCACGTTATAATCTGTCGAAGCAATATTTGAATGAAATCAAATCAGTTCTCCTAACAGTGTGCCCCGCTCATTGCTACTTAAATTTACTAATATTTTCAGCTATGTCGCCATCTTAAGTTCCTCTACGGATCTCGTAGAGAAATACCAACGATAGCTCTCTCAATACCTCGATGAGTGGCCTTGGGCTTTCTTATGAGGTCCATAGTGAGTGACCACGTCTGTGTTCCATATATCATCACTGGTAATATACACTGGTTATAGACTTTTATCTTGAAGCATTGCGGTAATGTAGACGAAAAGAAGTTACGAGGTTTCCCGAACACTGTCGAGCCGAGTCGGATTCGACGATTGACCTCTTTCTCGAAGTTGGACCTACCTAACTAGACGGTTTGTCCTAGGTAGACTACTATACGATACTCATCAACAACACAGCGACTGTCGACAAAATAGGGAAGAACAGGTAATTATTAATTAAAATGTTCACCAAAAAATACTTGGAACGTGAAACGAAGTTTCTTTTGTGTGACTTCAAATAAGTCTTTGATAAAACATCGACGATTTTTTTTTTGTTAAAGCAACTTTGGCTTTGTATAATTTGTTAAATATTTTTATGTCGGGGTGCCTTTAATTAGAAGTATAATACTGAATTCGATATTTGAGAAATAGATTAAAAATAAAGTCACTTAATAACCCTTCTGTCTGTCCGGTCGTTACCGCATCCCGTTTGAACAGCAGATTTTGATTTTAATTCCACTGATTCATCATCATCATCATCGTACCAGCCATAGCACGTCCACTGCTAAACAAGGCCTTTGCCTCCCATAGATTTCCACAACTGTGACATCATTTTGGGGGGAACTTGGCAGGCGGGTTGGTGAGTGCAGTATGGGTACTGTTTTACAGAAGGGACGTTGCTGCCCATCCCTCTGGTTTACAGTCCCTTAGTCGCTTTTCACGACCTTCACGGGAGGAGATCGAGTGATGCTATATTCCTAATCCGGACACCACACGGAAAAACTCCACTCCACTCTTCCACTGACAAATTTGTACAGACAGTTTGATCCCTCTATAGTATGTGGTTCTATGTGTGCCGAGTAGTTACCGCCTGCGAGTAGACCACTCCTCTCCACCAGAGGGTATCTTAAAAGACTACTAAGGTCCGTATTACAGAACGAAACTCGAACTTTGATCTCAGTTTAAAACTAGTTATGAGTTGAGCATTAATTTTAAAACGTTCCTCAAGCTTAGATTTATTGAACAGAGTCCTGGCTTTATTCTGAATCGTCACTCTAAACGATCATTACAGTACGAGTATAGACACTCATAGCCAGTTACACTCACTGATCAGTAGACGAAGTTAAGCAACGCTTGGCGCAGTCAGTCTATGCATGGGTGACCGCATAATGACCGTATTTGAACTGAGTGCCTTCGTACTTCGGAGGGCACGTAAAATATTCGGTCTCGGGTGTTCGGTATTCGGAGGCCTTTGGGCAGCTTGTATTAGCCTGTTTCCTCGGAAGATTTAAAAAAGATCGGGGGTACACGTGTTTTGATTTCCCTATTGACAGGAACGTTAAACGTACATTTTAAAAATGGAATTAACGAAAGATGATGTACCCGGAGCAAAATTGAAATTTGCAATAATTCAAGATTATCTTGTCAGGGATGGCTTGCATGCCGTGGTTTAGCACAAATTTTATACCAGCTTGTTTATATCGACTATCCGAAGTGCAATTCACGAATGCACAATGTTTAGTAGGCATGATAATTTATTTTTTAATATATTTATTTCAATGATAAGATATGCATTTAACGTTACTGTCAATAGGGAAATCAAAACACGTATACCCCCCACTAGTGCTGCCTCTGGCGGATCTTTTTAAATCTTCCGAGGAAACAGGCTAATTACTCTGACCCAAGGCTGACCAATAACTGCACGAAAACAAAAAAAGAAAGTACCAGTACATCTTACTTAACTTATATCTTAACTTAAGAAGGGTGTTGTTAACTAAGTCTTATATAATTTTATTTGCCTTCAACGTGACAAGCTATTTTTATCAACTGTCCTGGGTATTGTTACGCGCAGAGATTTTTATTAAGGCTTTTTATTAGCCTTAACTACGTTTTATGTGTTTCTCCTGTAATGCTAGATGCCTTTTATTACCTAGATTTATTTTTACATACAACGGACAGAATTCGTTTTTAATATGTCTTGTTGAAATACTTGTAGTAGAGGCAACCAAAGTAGAGTTTTATATATTATTACTGTATTAACAGAAAGCGACGCTGTTGATTTTGAAGTCATGTATTCTCGAAAGTCGACATTAAATAGCCAGTAATTCAAGGTAAAGAAGCGCTTTTATTAAAACTATACAGTACATATCATCATCATCATATCAGCCAAAGTACGTCCACTGCTTAACAAAGGCCACCCCCATAGATTTTAAGAACGACACATTTTGGAGGAAATTTTCCAAGACCTACTGACCGTAAGTAGCAGGCGGGTTGGTAAGCGTGAATGCTGTTGTTGCCAGAAGAGACATATAATCATCATATAATAATTTGCCTGGTGGTAAGCGCTACATCTGCCCTTAATAATTTGTAATGGTACGCAGAACTTGTCCTGTCTACAGCACTGCGCTCGTCACCAAGACAATAGTTATTTAGTTTATTATGCCCGGTAATTTCGTGTAGCAGTGATAAATCACTTGCCTTCCATACAGGAGGATCTGAGTTCAATCCCGGCCTGCACCTCTGACTTTTCAGATTCATTTGCGGACCAGAATTTGATTATGACTTGTGTTAAAGGTGAGGGAAAACATCGTGAGTGTGCAGGTATCGCACACTTGAGACGGCTCTAAAATATTCTCAGTGGTGTGTGTAATCCGCCAACCCGCACTAAGCCAGCGTGGTGGATTAAGGCCTAACCTTTCTCGTGAGAAAAGGGCCGTGCCCAGCAAGGGGAAAGTAATGGGCTGACTATGTGCCCAATTTCACTAGCTACAAATACCCTTCTCACCAGAACACAGTAATGCTTAAAGTTTAAGCACTACTGGTTGGCAGCAGAATATCTGGCACTGCGTTGGTGCCTTATTGGACTCTTGCTTTAAGATACCTACTATCAGTGGAGCATTGAATTTGCTTTATTCTTGTGATTAACTTTAAAACTTTCATTTTAGAACTTTCTGGCATTGGCCCTGCAAAAGCATAAATAGGTGTTTTGTCCGATAGAAGACCCGGCAGCTAGCCAGTGTTGAAAACAACTGTGTTTGATAATGGGCTCTTAATATGCTCATCGCTATCATTTTACGCTTTAAACTTATAAATGACGGCGCGGTTGGTGCAGTGGCTGATTCCCGCATAGAACAAATATTTGTACGATCTGCAAATAGTTGTTCCGGGTCTGGGTGTACTGTGTGCAGAATTTATGTCTGTAAACGCACCCACGACACAGGAGAATCCCAAATGAGGGGCAATACTTAAAAAAAGTTATCATAGCTTGGCGAATAGAGGTTTATTATTTTTATTTGTCAGATCGGCGTTCTAGCAACCTCTTACCTGGTACCGCTAACAGCATCTATGGAAACCATCAACCTACTGATTTCTGATGCTTGCCGATCTAAGGTTTAAGTAGGAATGCCTTTAGTCGAGCGCGGAACATAGACCATTTTTGCATTGCAATAACTATATCGTTATTTGTTCCGTGTGGTGTTTAGATTAAGAATATAGCACCACTGCATCTCTTGCCGTGGATGTTGTAAAAAGTGACTAAGGGACTTTAAACAGATAGGTCGATAGATAGCAGCGTCCCTTCTGTGAAACAGGAGCCATTCTCACCAACCCGCCTGCCAAGCGTGGTGAGTATTCAAAGTCAAATGATGACGATGACCTGTCATGACATACGATGCTGAAACGTGGTGCGATGCTAACGGTTCGACTAGTCTACAAATTATTTAAAGTTGCTCAGCGAGCTGTCGACAGGGCCATGCTTGGCGTTTCTTTGAAGGATTGAATCCGAAACGAGGTGATCCGATAGAGTGAAAAGCTGAAGTGGCAATGGGCTGGCCATATTAGCCGTAGAACCGACGGCCTATGAATAAAAAGTGTTCGTGAGTGGAGAATGCAGCTCGGCAAACGTAGTGTAAGACGCCCTCAGGCTCGGAGTAGTGACGATCTTGGCAGGGTGGCTGCCAATAAATATATTATTGCCAACCTTGACCTAAATATCAACAATTAAAAGTAAAAGCAGAAATTACTAGAACTTATTCATCAAACCTAATCCTGTTATCAACTAAACCAAAATATTTATATTTCACAAAATTGTCACGCGCTGCGCTCCTTTTTGGGACAATAGCGAAAGCGATGGAATAATAAATAGGACGAATCGAGGTCGAGGGTCTAAAAATATACCAGGGATACGGTACAATGATATATTGCAATAACTATGATGATTTTCGGCAAATAAGGACCTTGAGACGTCAATTAAAAGATAAGAGATGGATGATAAAAGTAGGACCGTTTGGTTTGTTTTTGTTTATGTAACAACATAATGTTCATCAAATATAGATTTGAGAGGTCCAAGAAAAAAAGTGAGTGGATTAAATAGGTAGTGCTTCCACGGCCATGACGTAGGTAGACAAACTACGGTGCCGAGACGTTGACAGTTGACACTGACAGTTGGGCTAGCCCAGCAGTCAGTTCAGCGAGCGATCGAGTAAGTTATACTTAAAACGAAAAAAAATTGAAAACCGTACGACGTTACCGACATTTACATTATGTAGAAATATTTATGAATGTTTAAAGATTGATTCATCTGAACACCGACCAACGTTGCCGATATACATAACATTGGCTAAATTGTGGAAAATTACAGAAGCCATAATCTAAGAATTTAAGTTAAAGTTGAAGCTATGCTAACCCTTCGTGGAGGTGGAACACAAGCGTCACGTGATATTATAAACAAAATAACACTAAAATCCACCCAAAACGCGGACACAATACGAACAATTTATTATATAATAGCCTACTGTTCATTATCACGCGGAAAACGGTTTAAATCACCGATTTTACCGCCGCCATATTGGGTTGACTCGGTTTTGGCGCGCCTTTTACAGCGCGTGCGCATTGTCGCAATGTCGTATTGTGTAGCTAATATTAGATACAGTAGCCATTGTACTGGCATAATGCCTTTGAAGTACAGTTGGTAACTGTCCTATGTGGCACAGACCATGGTATTGAGTGATTTTTGGGTGTGAGTAAAAACTCAAGTGGGCTGATTCCTTCGCTACGTGTTGCGGATTCGAGCTCCGCAGGAAACAGATATTTGTGTGATCTGCAGATAGTTGTTTCGGGTTTAGGTGTTATGCATGTGCATAAGTCTGTAAACTGTACCCACGACACGGGAAAAAACATAATGAGGAAAATTGTTCCTCAAAAAATAAAATTTAAAGGGACAATAAAATGTTGTTAAAGAAAGTTTAATGATTATCGCAATGGTCCCACGACCTCGGGGGAATTTTCTGACTAAACAAATACAAGAATACACATCAGCCCGTAAACGTCCATTGTTGATCATTGGCCTACCAATGATCATCACCTTTAGGGCAGGCATACACTTTTTCTTGAAGGCTGGGATGTCGTATGTCTGCCATATTTTAGGGGGCTCGGCTTCCGATATCAGTATGGTTCCCAGATGGAAAGATGATAAAGGAGAGCAGATTGGTATTACTTCGCAAAAAAGGAAAGGAAAAGGATATCAGAAAGGCAAAAGGAGGACATACTTAATAAAACTTAACATTTGCTGTTTTATTTTTTAAATATTTTTGTCAGAACTACTTATTTTTAAAAGGAGATCGTCATTTTTTATTAGGTACTTTATATAGTATTGGCGCCCGTATAGAACCGTTCGTATCACTGTGAGGTCAAAGTTCGCGGCAACGCGGGACACTAAGAAAAGGAGAATATTCGGTAAATGAGGGAGGACAGGAGGACAATCGCTGGAAAAGGAGGACTTATATTCCACTTGGATACCATCTAGCAGCCGTAGATGTTAATCACTCACTGTAAGAGACACTAAAATGTGGCTACTTCATGCAGGTATCCTGTGACGGCGTGGTACTTTCCCGGTCGTGCCAGTCTATTTACGAGCTCTAGGTAACCGCTGACTAAAGCTAGGCTCTCCCACGCTAGAATTTATAACCTCGTCTTTATTGGTCGTATTTTTAACGGCGGCCTCCTTCGCCCTTCAGAGAAGCGGTCCGGACACTTGCGGGCTACAACCAACATGGTGTTTCTTCAACCTAACGCCAAGGGCACAGGATTCACTTGCAAATCATCGCACCCCCATCAATTAATAGTTACAGTACGAGGTTCATATAATCAAATGTCTAATAAGACATTTGATAATGAACCTCGTACTATTATTAATTGATATCAAACCTTATTAGGTTTGATATCAATTAAACTGGTGATCTCGGCCATTAAAAGATTCGAATATATTTTAGACATTAATGTTAATTGTGTGGTAGTACGCTGGGTGCTATCTGAAGATAAATCGAACTATCATTATAACGCAGTATTCTCAAAATTGATCTCAGTTTCAATACCAATCATACCGATTTTTGATGAAGTAAATTAAAAGATTCAAATTAAAAGATTTCAATCAAATTTATTTGGCTTTCGTTGCGACCTTTGTACCTTATTAATGTATCCTTCTTTCTCAGCTCTTGTTTTAGTAAGTTCCTCGAAGAGTAGGCCTCCTCTTTTATTCTGTTTATTCTAGGTGTTTGCCCTTCTTTAATTGATACTAATTTAATTTATATTGGTACTTCCAAAAAAATTACCGTTCTAAAACAGAGTAACTTTCCAGACCAAAATTAAGATAGATTGTTAATGTGCAGTCACGTCGTGCCCGTTTGAATTTAGACGTCCCTTCTCAACTGGAGCACGACGAAATTGATGTATAAAAATCATATAAAGGCCTTACAGATATATACTTATAGTGTGAGGAAAGTTTTTCACCTACTATGTCAACACTGACACATACACTTGCCATGTGGTGCCACACGGTAATCATCCTTTTTTATATTATGAAAACAATATTTGTATAACTAACTTTAAAGAGCTATCTTATTTTTCCTAGTATCTTTCATACAAGGTTTACTCTATCTCGAGAGATACCTGCCTATATAGGTAACATTATTTTAGATACAAAAATGTGTTGACAGTCTGTACTTAAGAGATAATGTATGTTATGCCAGTCATCATAAGTCATACAGGGAAAGCTTGATTTGAGAGGATTTGATTGGCCTTGAGCTGTACGTATGCATGATAACACTTGGTTTAACACGCTTTATATTAGCTAGACCTGTATGCATGTAACTATGTTATTTAAGCGAATATTAGTTCTATTCGCGCACAGATTGATACCAAAACAACATTATGACTACTTCGACGTTTCGATCAAGTTGCATTGACCGTGACTCAAAGACACCGCCCGCGTAGTTCCAGGCAAAGAATAGTTAGGCAAAGAATAGTAGAAATGTTGATATCAAAAGGATGGGCAGAAGCATCCTGCCGTGTGCGAATAAGAATACAGGAACTGCGATTGTTGTCCGGTGTAGCGCACTACCCTCTGGACTTGGAGGACGAGGCACAGTACTCTGTACACAGTACTCTTCGAAGCCCCAACGACTGTCCAAGGTTCGCCCCAGGTATTTTATGTACCGGCCCACCCCGATTCGCGCGTCACCAATGCGTATTCACGAACTGGGTTGTTCTCTGCTCCTAGGCAGTTTGTGGAATCATAGCGCCTCAGTTTTTTGAGGCGCTATCCGCAGACCCAGAGCGTGGATTTTGGCCTTGACAATTGCCACCTCTTGCTCGGCAAGCTGGAGGGATCCCTCGAAGGACTCCCCGCTGGCCAACACCAGAGTGTCGTCATGGTAACAGACTAAGCTGACGCCAGCAGTGAGAACGACACGCAGGACCGCGTCGTAGGCAAGGTACCATAAGAGGGGGCCGAAAACTGACCCCTGCGGAACCCCGCACGAAATTTCCTTCCGCTTTACGCTAGCGTCCCTGCCCACGTAGCGAATGTGCCTATCGCGCAGATAGGCCCTTATGATGCCCTGCAGGTAGGGGGGGCACCCATGATAAACTAGTGCCGCCCTAATAGCGCCCCACGGGATGGAATAAAAGGTGTTGACGATGTCTAGACTGACCGCCAACGCCACCCCACCCCGCCGAGACACTGCCTAACTGTTCCAAAAGCGAGCGGGCGCGAAGAATCGCGTCGATGGTGGACAGCCGCTGCCGGAAGCCATATTGACTTTCGCCCAGGTCGGGGCCAACTCGCGACAGGTGCTCAACGAGTCTTCGGGTAATTATTCTTTCGAATAGCTTCGAAGTCTCGTCGAGCAGGCAAATAGGAGGGAAACCGTCTGCATACCGCAACCCAACCTTTTTCTTCGATTTGATCATCCTCAAATCCTCGCGAAAGAGAACCGTTACGTACCAAGAATATTTCGTTAGGCTATTGAAATTAAAAAACATCCTAAATTTTAATAGAGAAGATGGTTGGCATGTACCAGCTGTTTGGAATCTGGCTATTAAAATAATAAAGTCCCAAACAACACACCAAACTAAAAAATATCAAGACACTGTGAGTGATTACTGTCGACCATATGGCGACTTTAAACCCTGCAAAGTGTTCAGAACGTAAGAAAAAACAAAAATCTATAATACGAGTATAAGCGATGTAATCCGTTAAAAGTGTTTTATTATAATGTGTAATAATCGCGAAAACCTAAGACATTATTATCAACTAACGACATTTTAGTTTCCCTATAAAGAGCTACTACGAACTAAATTGCTTGAGGTATTGTCATTATTATGTTGTCATAATCACCATACTCGTTAAGTGGATTATGTTATCAACGCGATCATACCCGAGGGGATACCTTATAATAAAGCTTTATTTACTTTTGTTAGTGCGTGTTCGTACCCAGAACCATAGATATTATAATACACTAGTACCCGAACTATACCACGTATAAGACTCTCTATATTTCTTATTCATTTAGTTATGTGGGAACAGAAAATACCTCATTAAATGAGAACTCTACATTCAATCTTAGTGCATAAATGTACTGAATCTATACAAATAAATAAAATTGAAGTGTCTGTAATGTCAAAGTAACAGCTTTGTACTAAATGCATATGTAAGTATTTACGGTACCCATAGTAACAAAACAATTTTAAAAAAATTGACGGTCTGTCTGTTTGTTTTTTCCGGCTAATCTCCGAAACGGCTGGACTGATTTTGAAGGGCTTTTCACTGGCAGATAGAAAGAAAGATAGCTAATGTTATAAAGAATAACTTAGGATTTTTATTTTAGAACAAGAAAAAGAATTGGGGTTCAAAATCCCATTAAATCCAATATATGTTCAACTGTCTATGCCAAAATTGTAAAGTAAACCGTTTTTTTTTAAAAGACACCAATTAATTTTTTTATTAATTATTTCGTTAAAAGTCAAAGTCAAAGTATTTATTGCTTTCATTCATGTGTACATAAGATCTTAACAATACAATAAGATAAACAACATGAAACTCTGTCAGGGCACAGCACTTATACACAATTTCATACTAATAATAATTTAATCTAATTTGATTTATTTAAATAATAATTTTATATCTAAGTAATAGTATATACGGGCTTACGAATTAAATTCTTAGAATTACATTCATGGTGTGATTATTATTATGTTTATTTTATTATAATTATGTTATCAATATTAATATACGTATAATATTGTAATATAATTATTGCTCAATAAATTGTCTTACTACCTACTGTAAATAATTTTTATCATCGAAAAATTCCTGCAGTGTATAGTAGCATTTCTGTAATAGATGTTTAAATAATTTATTTTTAAATATGTTATCATTAAGACTTTCTTTTAATGTTTGAGGTATTTTATTGTAAATTTTTATGGACATGACATATGGACCTGAATCGAATAAGGATAGGCTGGATGTTGGTAGCGCTAATTTATTTCGATTTCGTAGGTTACGGGGTTGGGTGTAGTAGTCTTTATTTTGAGAAAAGAGTGATGTGTGTTTTCTGACAAAGAGACATACTTCAAATATATAGAGAGAAGCGAGTGTGAGAATCTGATGTTCTATGAATTTCGGAATCACTTAGATCTTCTCTCAACTTCTCTTCAACAATCTTCGATCAACATAACAAATTTTACACAAACCCACGCCCATGCTCGGTTTCTTGTTATTTTTCCACTATATATAATCTTGTGCTTTGTACCTAATTCCAAATTTGATGGCACGATTGGCACAGTGGCTAAGCGAGCGGCTTTCTGCGCTACGTGGATTTTTGTTTCCTTTTAATAAAACGTTTCCCCAGACTAGGATTTCTCATGTGCCGTGGGTGCGTTTACAAACAGAAATTCCACACACAAAATGTATGTGAAATTCATGTCTGTAAACGAACCCACGACACAGGAGAAATCCTAGTGTGGGGCAACGTTTAAAAAATATAATATTTGTATGATCTACAGATAGTTGTTACGGATCTAGGGGTTCGTGAATCACCTCCGAGATGTACCTAAAGCCGTGACACCAATGGGTGGCTGTAATGTAATGTATTCGAAGGCCTAGAGCCCTTGCTGAAGTGGATTTTGGCCTGCATGCCCCTCCGTCCTTCCCCAGGGCGGAGGAAGTACATGATGTATTTCCACCCGGTGAAAAATAAAGAAAGGGCGGAATGTCAGATTTATGTCTGTAAACAATACCCACGACACACGAGAAAACTTATTGAGGTATCGTTTTTAAATAAAACAAAATGCAATCATGTTTTTAACAGCACTAATTTAGTTCAGCATCAATATCGTTATTGGAAGTTATTTCGTACGTGAGTGCTTCTCCACTACTTGCAGTCAACTCACAATAGGGCACACGAAGCACATTACACCTGCAACGCACGTGCAGCTGCAGTTGTATTGTACCTCTATCGTAGGGACGTATCGTCTGTCTGTTAGAGCTCTAAAATAGTTTCCTCTCTTACAACTTGTATACAGCATTAAAAATTACTGCAAAACAAAAATGCAAAACGTAAATAGCCCTTTAATTGGAGGGCGCTCATGGTTTTCTAAAAGATAAAGATAAAAATGAATACGTTTTTATTCATGTAAAACCATACGCAGGCACTTATGAATAGTCAAGACTTTAGTTGCCGCGTTCCAAGATGTTGATTTCCTATGGAGAAGAACGGACAAGAAACTCCATGGTTACTCTTTTTAAATCATAATTGTTACAATATTTTAGATTACATTGTTCTCAAAATAAATAATGTGAGGACAATGTAGCAGAAAAAAGTAAACTTCTTAAAAAGTCTAAGCTAAACAATCTGACATACATCTTTAGAAAAATAGCACCTACACCGATAATCTCTTGCAGAACGCTGTCTCAACGTAACTTAAAATCTACAGAGGGTGTTAGTTACAGTGTTAGTTTCTTTTCGTAATCGAGAGTGAAAACAAACTCACGCTCGGCCCTCTGATGTATGCGTAAGCCGCGTGCGTTGACTCTATCGATCATACATACAAACGCATAGATAATGTTGTTATAATAATTATAATATTATCATAAATTGTTTATTGTCAGGCGACTAAGGCCCATACTATAAAATACACACACTTAAATCTTATAAACGAATATGTAACAAAACAATATCCTATATAGAAATACAATATAAAATCTTAAGAAACTATTCATAAACAATATAAAATATTAACATCATATCAGCTACAGGATGCTACTGAGCAAAGGCCTCCCCTTTAGGTTTCTACAACGAGCGGTCACATGCCGCTCTCATCCAACGACTCCCAGCGACCTGCACCAGATCGTCTGTCCACCTCGTTGGAGGTCATCTCACGCTGCGTTTTCCGGTGTGCGGTCTACATTCGAGAACCTGTTTGCCCCAACGGCCATCACAAGCAATGTGCCCCGCCCATTGCCACTTCAGTTTAATAATCCTTTCAGCTATGTCGACAACTTTAGTTCTTCTACGGATCTCCTCATTTCTGGTTCGATCTCGTAGAGAAATACCAAGCATAGCTCGCTGAGTGACCTAATTCTACAGTATAATAATGTAATTAAAAAATTGTCAGCCATTATTACACATGTCTCATCATAACACAAATCGCCATAATTAATTAGTTTTCGGAAGCAGCGTTCCCAAGAATTGACTTACGACCGAAATTAATAATCAATCTAATCCACACCTCTGGGCAGTCGTTATCTTAAGGTAATCCTAGGGGGCAGATTAAAGCAGCTGCTTTATTTCTTCCTACCTTTTGATATAAAAAAAAGTATATCATCAATAAAAAAATGTATATTAAGAAGCTTACAAAACGCAGGGCTGTTTGTGGCGAGCTGAATGTGAGTGGCGACACTGCGTACCCGAATGCTCCAGAGAGTCGGTCAGGGCCTCGTCTCCGGTCTCCTCTCTGTCTGTTTTTTATTGGTCAGTTGAGGTGGAACCTCATTAGTGTCCGCAGGATTTTCAACCCTGGCTTGCCTTAGTTGGCCGATCAGAGGGTGGTCGCCAGAGCTATATGCTTGGGGGTGGAAGTGTCTAATGGTGTAATAACGGGGAAACCCGCTCCGAGATTTCGAGACGCGCGATGGTGAAACGGGTGCCGCATCTCTCGACACCCCTAGTCGCACAAACCGGTGTTGCTCCTTGTCGCCTGTAGTAGTGGCCATTTAGGGAGCCCATCTTGTGAGTGGCAAGTCACCGTCTGCCACAGAATTTCACTTTAAAGGTGGAAAAGCAGACGCCGTTTTTTCCGTTTTTCTTAGTATTAAATCCATTTAGGGGTGCAATAGACCTCATAGTTGTAGTTTCCTTTTTAAACAATAGTTTTATACCTACGGGGACAATCTGAGACTGCATTTTATAGTGCAGCCATTTGGTTAGTGTCCCACTAGATTTTAGATTAAAATTCTCTACAGGGCCTCTGCGTGTTGGTGGGTCCCCGCGTAAGCCTATCAAAAGACAGGGTTCCCCCTTAAAGCGGATATAAACCCGTGTAATAGAGAATCTAATCCAAAATCTTTAGACATAAATTGAAAAAAAACACTGTATCGGGAATAACAAGTGTAATCTTAACACTAAACAGACAAATCCTCATTCCCAAATCCAAAGATCACTGATCAGTGATCACTCGGCCGTTAGAGCACTAACTGACTGGACAGCAAATGGTGCCATATATGTCACTGCTCAAACGATTACACAAGATGTGTGCTGAATATACTTATAAATGTTATTATTCTATTGGGCGTATATTATATTATATCTAGAAGCAGAGTCGACACAGTCAAAGTCGGCAACAAACAAATTAGCTTTTCTTCGTTCCGTTGACAATTTGGTTATTTTTGATGGGTGGGGGTGGGACCTTTTGAATTCCACATACAATACACCCAGACCCGGAACAACTACCTGCAGATCATACAAATGTTTGTTCCGTGCGGGAATCGAACCCGCGACCCAGAGCGCAGCAGCCGACTGTATCAGCCACTGCACCAACCGTGAATCCTGGAAACATTTTGGGCTTCAAAATTTAACCCTCTATTTAAAATCAAGTTGTAAAACCACACATACAACGCTTATGTAATAACCTGTACTTGATTAATGACAGCTAATGGCAAATCCATATCAAGTCGATCGCAAATGGATGCCCATACACCCTACATAATGTCAGGCAGAAATTTACGTCAATCGTTTCTAATAAGGTGCGGTACTGACGTGTTTTGTTTATAGATAATGTCGTTAGATGTATATTTAATGCAAATGTGCTCTTGGCCTTAACTTTTGTTGAGGAAAATGTGACCTTGGAGTATTTCTGTATTTATGGACTAGTTAAAACTTAAGGATGTTTAGATTATAAGAAGATTGTGCTCCTTAACGATCTGTTTGCTTAGCGCCAAATGAGTATTTTTTTGTTCTTAATGTTTATTAGAACTATATCTATTATTTACCGTTCACCGTTGTTGAAACATTATTTACTTGAAGTGTTGTTCGCGCGTAGCGTGAATGTGATTTCTGTGTGTTTTTAGATTTCTTTGACGATTTTGAAGTCCAGTTTTAATCTAAAGTAATACAAAATCAGTAAAGGTATATTGATACATTTATTGATGACTATTGAGTCAACCACAGACACAAACCAATGCACATCATTCAAATGATTTTCTTAATGCAAACGCATGTTTTTTACTAACAATTTATATTCATTGGAAAAGCGTGGCGTACTTTTTGATGGATTTACGAAACTAAAAACTGAAACACATTTACAATATTAGACTGTCCGCTTCTGGGCCCACGGTCCTAAGTACAATGGGCCATCCCCTTTCGGCCGTAAGTTATAATATTGAGACGAGGGACAGAAGCGTTTTTTTGTAGACATAACATCATATTATAATTGTAAATCCACATGCACGATCATAGGTAGACCAATGTGCTACCGTGGGCTGCACACGGGTCCGCCAATGATAAGCAGTGTTCGGAGTTAGGAGAGCTGTTTGTGGTCAACAAACTCAAACTTTAATATTAGTATAGATATTCTGGAGCGCTTATTTGCAATTTCTAGTTTTGATTGCAGATTTTGCTATGATTGGCAATGTTTCAGAAACGTATTGAAAGAGACGGTGGTATATATTAAAATATATCAAGTAAAAAAAGGGATATGATAATATGATACATATAAAATCGTAAAGCATAATTATATAATTTTACATTCAGGACACTTACGGTGGAATACTGAAACACCAGTTAGATAAAGATAAAGATAAAAATATTTTTTATTCATGTAAAACCATATGCAGACACTTATGTATAGTCAAGACTTTGGTTGCCGCGTTCCAAAATGTTATTTCCTACAGAGAAGAACGGGCAAGAAACTCCATGGTTACTCTTTTTAATCATAATAATTGTTACAGTATTTTACGTACAAAACATTTTCATAAATGTACCTACTGAGATGGAAAGGTCATTATATTAATCTCTTTAAATTTCTGTCGGAGTGAATATTGAGGGCTTAACTTATAAATTGATTGAATGGCTCGTTTCTGCAGCACAAAAATAGTTTGGTTATCGGCAGCATTACCCCACAACAGAATAGCATACGACATTACACTATGAAAATAAACCAAAATAAGTCCCATTTTAACTATATAAGCCGCCCGGTTATGTACCGAAAATAGCTGTTTCCTGATTAGTTAAACCGAGAGTTAATATTAGCTGGCGTTTCAGTATTCGGCCGTAAGTCAATATTAAACTCAACGGGCATATCATACGTTTTTTTTTTGACCGTATGGAAATACATCATGTACTTCCTCCGCCCCAGGGAAGGCCAGATGCCGATCTCCTACCAGCTACAACCACCTTAGTGCTCATGTTTGGCACAACACCAGGATATTTAGGACTATCACACCAGAGCTGCCCATTGGTGGCTCGCCTTTAGGCCCATCTCTGAAGGAATGACTGTAAAACGGTCACGGAGGCAAGGTAATTGTGAAGAGACCGCCCCCCAGGCACATCCTGGGAGGATTGTAAATGATCCCCCGAAGCCTCGCTGTGCGCTGTGCTGCGCACACGGATATTAGTAATACAATAACTTAGAAAAGGCTCGTAATTCCGATCATTATAAGGATTTTTTCTCTAAGCTTGTTCTATACATTTTGCTTAAGCAAGTTGCGAAACAAAAAGCAGACAATAAGCTCCTGATCCATGTGACCATCGTATGGCTTGTGTTTATTCAAGCAAGATTTCTGCTTTGCGAATTTTTATTTCTTTAAATAGTAAATTCTCGGGTAGGGTTCCTACACAGGACACATAATACGTCGAAAGTCTTGGTAAATTGCTAGTGAAATTGCATAAAGGGTTACATTGTTATTTAAGATTAGCTGGGGCAAGCGGTTTCACGTGCTGTTTAATTTAAAAAAGTTCGGCTCTTGTCGGTAATGCTCGGTTCTTTCGGGCGGCCAACCACGCCCGCCCGCGCTGTTATTTCGTTTTCACTTTGGGCTCTTTCATTTTATTTTTCCGTCTCATAAGTATCGTAGTTTGATGTTAAATATTTAAACGATCCTCAAGGATTGGGCTACGAAATGTTATTCCAGAGATTACCACGTTCAAACAAAATACAAACTCTTCAGCTTTATTATAGAAATATAGATTACAGATCATAACACGTTAAGTTTATTAAGATTAGAATATCTGAATAACTTATAAATTAAATTATTTAATAGACGGTTCTTTATTTGAAGAATGATGCCCTAAACTGACGAAGGGTTTGAGGAATATGGGTAAATTCTGTCAATTGGCGCTATATTATTTTCCCCTACCTCCCTCAAATACCTACATAAATAAATACATTCGTATCTTATTGAACAGCCACCAACTTCCTTGAATACTCTTTACGACTCGGCATCGCTATAAAACCGGGTTCATAAATGGTGGAATCGCGTTAAGATAAAGCACCTAATATAATAACCCAAATGTCAAATATATTAAATTTTATGTACTTCACACAAACGGTAACGGATAGGGGAGTAAAGAGCAAACAACACCGTCTCCCCAAACAAAAAACTTATCCACACGGGGGTAACGACAATGACGATGGCGCTGTGGACCACCAGCCTCGTGTATTTAGGTTAGGGTTGTCTCAGCTCAGCGCACAAGGACGCTTCGGGGGATTTTTTACAATCGCCCGAGGCAGTGACCGTTTTACAGTGACCCTCTTCGAGATGTGCCTATAGGTATGGCTTCAGTATAATCATACGAGGACCAGGAGTACCCCTTAAATGCCGAAGATGACCGCCCCAGTGGTTTTAGCCGGTAGGAGTCGGGCATGCCGCTTCGTCATTACCCGAGCCGGAGGAAGTTTATGATGAATTTCAACTGGTACAAATAAAAATAATATAAAGAAGGTTAGGGTTGTCTCACCAAAATATCCGAGACTGGAGGTGTAATGTAGTGGAGTCCTACCTAAAAGGAAAAGGCTATGTTCAATAGGTTATAACAATAATCATTTATTAGACACGCAAGTAGGAAAGCAGCGGATAACTTGCGCCTGAAATCGAAATGACTCTTACTAGTCTCCTATTGAGGGCAACTTAACTTGGTCTATTATAACTAGGGTAATTGGTCTATTATAACCAATTGGTCGAGATTCGTCTGAATTATCCCGACATTTCATATGATGTCCAGTATCCCGGCAAAATACATAATGTCCCGCTAAACAGCTGCTCGTAAAGTTATTAACAAAACAGTAATTGAAACTTACCAAGCGATTTCACTATAACTTCACTCCGACCAAATGGAACGCAACCACATTGTCAGCAAAAACAAAGTAAGCTTGGCACAACTTGAGTCACAACAGTTTATTCATAAGAAGAAAGTTAACAACAGAGTGCACAAATCACAGTACAGTAGCTGAAGAAGTTATTTTTTTGTATCGAATAAGAAAACGAAGGTGTTAGGGTATACATTAGCGAAGCGAACAACATGCACTATGCGTCGAGGTAAACTTTCTACTTCCTATTACGTTACGTCTCAAATTATTATTATTAACCTATACCACGATACTTATAAGGTGCCAAAAATGTTATGTTTTTTGTCAGGATGTTAATTTTAATAATAAAAAGTATGATTTTGGTTTACAATATTTATTTGTCCCGACAAGGATCCTATAAACCACGATATTTTGATATTTCGCCCAGATATTGTAGCCTTCCCATCTGGCAACCCTAATTATAACCCCATCAAGACCCAAGTCTGCACGTCCACCGCAATGAAAACAGCATTTGCCGCAGCTCTACAATTCTAGAACACGTCGTTTAACAATAGTAACAGCATTTTGATCTTTGGTGTTGACACTTGCAGTGGCGTCTAGTTACCCAGGCAATTAGAGGATAAAGTCAAGCTGACGTTCAATAAACTCAGTGTGTTTAACAAGGCAAGGTGGTAGTTCACATTGAGGCAAAGACTGCTACCTACTTTACAAGTCGCAAGTCCGGTCTCATATCAACATTTTTGTTACAGTCATTTTCACACTTCTTCCTATTTCGCTCTCACTTCCCTTCTTCTATCTAGTAAATATTCTACACAAAGTTTACTTTTCGAATTATAAAATCTGAGAACCTTTAACGTCCGAAATAAAAAATCAATCAAATCCAAAATCTTTAGATTTTAGGTTTTGAACTTCATTCGTTTTTGTTTTAAAATCATATTTAACACAAAAACAGATAAATTTGATTAATTATTAATTTTGAAATTAACTTTTCTGTCTGTGTTACGAACTTATATTGTTCACTGCCTGACCACCTATCGAACAGCCTACTCTGGTATTGTAGATCTCACGGAATGCTGCATTACATATAAGTCGAAGAGTGTGGGCGAACTTAACCTGACCTGCCTCACTCCACACTCCAACTGATAGGCATTAGATAAGACGCCCGACCATTTCACATAGTTGGTCTGATGGTGATACCATTACTTAAATATACTAGTCACACCATCCGGTAACTCTGTTTCGCGTAGCTCCTGCTACAGTTTATCGTAAACATCAAGGTCGAACGCATTGGATAAGTGCTCTTCCGAATTAGACTGTTGAAGGTGACTAATTCGCCACCCAGTATGTAATACTTTACTAACCACGTTAATTTAATTTCTGTGTGTCACGTCGAGTGTGGCAAGGCTATAAACAAGTGCAACACAGTAACAAAATCTATTTTTCACTTGTTTCACGATGTTACCATCACGTCAAGTTAAGTAGTGAAAGGCATTTTTTTAATTTACTTAAAATTGTATGAAAGTTTGACATAAATTGTTATTCGACATTATAATCTTCTTTTTATCTTTTTTGGAACCATTGTCTTTCATATAGTCAGTAGTGGCAGTATCCTTCTGGAGGCTCCAACAGTGCTCTGCAATCATAGCTGGCTCCCATCTACCCAGATAAGGCTTCTCATACACTGCAATTTTTTGATGAAATCTTTCTAAACCCATGCTATCCGGAAAGAGACTTAAATGGGACTGTAAGAAATGGATTTTCAACGACATTTTGCATCCTAGTTTGTGATAAGCATCCAGCATCAGTTTCTTTTTTTCATGGAGTTCCGGTGACACTTTCAAGAGTGAATTAACACAAACACGCGGAATTTTGTAGATTTACGAGTAATCTATGTATTTTAATGACTTTTTTTATAATTTTATCCTCGAACATTTGTTGTGGAATGTAAACAAAGTAAGATTTCCGCTATGTTGTGGGACGTGATATCTAAATAAAAAATTGTTTTCTGTTGATTTCTAAGTATAACTAACACGAATCACCACGCGGGGTGTCGGTTGTTTTTTTGGTGTCGCATAGTGTAATCGTTAACCTACTGCAAATCTTCCTAGTTTGTATTCACCCATACAAAAAAACAAAAAGAATATAAATCCTCAGCGTTCGTATATAGCAAAACAATTTTCTTCACGTTTTTTCCAGCTACTGTATAGCCAGAAATTCAAGAAAAGCGCCAAAACAAGCAAATAAATACTTCACAAATGAATAACAAATAAATTCAGCAGCTTACTTTTTTATTTTCGCTTTCCTCGTGTGGAATAAAGAAAAACTACTTGGCGAGAACTTCATTACTAGTCGAATGTGTTTCAGCCTAGCGTAGTTTATCCTTTCCGACAAAGAGTGCTAATGACCATACTCATTGAAAAGGGCGTACCCAGGCTCTGAGATAAAAGCTACCCGGCTCATATTAGTTTCTTCATTCCGTGTCTGACGCTCGCCGCAGACGGTCGTGCAGTGCTCGCGCTCCCCGATCAGTGTGCCGTGTAGTGTTTTTTCGCAATCCGTCCCGTCGGATTGCAGTCACTTCACATAAATCACGCGTTGCCTTTGTCAAGGCGACTACTGATTTTATTTCTTTCACCGACTATATTCATCGAGTTATTGTGCCCCTTCAGGGAAAAACCACTGTTTGGTGGTCCTCGGCGGATACCTTACGGTGCCAACGAAGCCGAGTGGGGTGTTGACCCGGCACACCCGCCTAGCCCCATCAGGGCAAAGCAGTTAGTCGGCAGCGGACTAGGACCACCGGCCTTGGGGGCTACCCTAGTCGACCCTAGTTCGAGTCTACGTTTTCAGGATATACAGTCTCTTGCGGGCGATACCTTATCGCCCCTTGCAAAAGAGCTGTCAGGGACCCGTTTGCCCATTAAGACTGGCCACGGATGGTACTAGCTTAGGGCTCACCACAGGTACACACACCTCCCTGCCTACACCCGGCAGGGAGGGGTTGTTACACACCCCCGGGCCCATCCAACCCGGGAGGTTAGGGATCGCGTAAATCGATTGTCCTCTACGCTTTAAGCGTATTTCTGTTTTTACTTTTTGTCCCACGTCCGCCATTTTGTTTGCAAAACAAAATGGCCGACGACGCCACGCTACTTAAAAATATTAGGGAGATCCTTCTAAAAGACCCCTACATTGCTGCCAACTATGGCAGCCTTCTGTCCCCAGGCACAAAAGTGCAGCCCCCCTATCCCGAACCCAAGAAAAGGGGCACAACCCCTGAATTGGATGCCGGCATCTCATCCGCCCCTCAGGCAAAAACCCCCCTCCCCACCGCCAGCACGAACGCCTCCACGTCCCCCGACGCCGACATGCCCTCGGACATGTCGGACATGTCAGAGAGCGAGGACTCTCCTGCTCCTCCCCAAAACCCCTCCTCCGATTCGGCCTCTGACGAGTTCCAACTCGTCAGCGGTAGCCGTAAAAAGCGGGCCCGCAAGGCCAAGTCCTCCGCACAAGCTGCGCCCGCTAAAGCCCCGAAAACGGACGAGGCTTCGTCCTCCGCTCCGCCCTCTGCCCCTGTCCCCACAACGGCCACTTCTCAGGTCAGTCTTCCCCCTACCCCTACCCCCGCTAATTCCCAACCCCAATCCCAGCCCACCAAGGTCCCTAAAAAGGACAAAAAACCGCCCGCAATCTACATTCAGGCCAAGGACAAGTGGAATGACGTGTCCAAAATGTGTGTTGAACTAGGTATTAACTACCTAAGTGCCCGCACCACAGCCGTCGGCGTCAAAGTGGCAGTTCCCACTGCCCAAGACTTCAGGTCTTTGACCCGTGCCCTACAGGACTGCAGCGTGTATTTCCACACGTACTCCCTCGCCGAGGAACGCCCACTCCGGGTAGTCCTTAAAGGCATCCCCAAGGAGATCGACACCGACTCCATCAAAGACGACCTTCTGTCGCAAAGTATCCCCGTCCTCGAAGTTCATCGCATGCACGCTGGTCGCAGCGGTGAAGCTTACGATATGGTCCTCGCCATATGCGAAAAGACCGCCGATAATGATCGGAAGATTTTTAATATCAAGACTGTATGCCACCTCTCAGGCATCAAAATCGAACCTCCCCATCGTTATGGTCCTCCCGGGCAGTGTCACCGCTGCCAACTCTATGGTCACGCGCAGCGACACTGCTACGCCAAACCTAGGTGCGTTAAGTGCCTAGGTGACCACAGCACCTCCGACTGCGATCGCCCCAAAGATCGCACGCTTTGCACAGAGCCTCCGAGTTGTGTGCTTTGCGGTGAGTCGGGTCATCCCGCGAATTATCGCGGATGCCCCAAAGCACCGCGCGCTAACAACAAGGCAGCAAAGCGCAAAGCGGCTACCCAAGCCTTCGCGGCCGCCCATTACGCCTCTCAGGCCCCTCCCACGTCCCAACGACTCAGCCCTCAAAGGCCATCGCCGTGGAACGCGCTGAATCACCAGCAAGCGTTCCCCGCCCTGAGGCCTAGTTTACTGACCCAACAGGCGACCCAAGCGTCAGCGATTCCCTCGCTGATGACCGCCCCCCATACGGCACCGTACCTTCCCGTGCCGTACAACCAACCCGCACCACAAGTGCACTCTCAGAGGGCCGCCCCTCCCTCACCCCTTCTCAAAACTGACGACCTCTCAGTTTGCCTCGGTCTTCTGAACTCTGTCGACCCGAACAGAGTCGCCCAAATGGCCGCAGCCATTAGGGCAAACCAGGGCCAATACGGCCTCATGCTAGTTCTCAGCGACTTCGCTGATGTTTCATCCGCCCTCCTCTCCTACCGCGTTCATCCGTAATGGATTCACAAAGCAGGTGCAGAATAAAACCCCGATCCCTTAAAATAGGCATCTTCAATGCCAACAGCATTAATGGCCAAAAAGACGAAATCGCCTTATTCCTCCGCGACCACCTTATTGACATTATGTTGATACAAGAGTCCTTTTTGAAACCCTCTCACAGGAACCCTAGAATTGCAAACTATGATATAGTGCGCAACGATAGGACCCACTCCCGTGGAGGAGGCACTCTTATCTACTATAAGAGATCCCTTTATTGCATGCCCCTAGATACCCCGTCCCTTTCCAATCTAGAGGCATCTGTGTGCAGAATAGGCATGACAGGTCATCAACCGATCACTATAGTGTCGGCTTACCAATCCCCCAATGCCCAAGACGATCCAATCCAATCGGATCTCGAAGCACTCTTCGATCTAGGCGACTCCGTCATAGTGGCGGGAGATCTCAATGCCAAACATGAGTCTTGGAACTGTCTCACCCACAACCACAGAGGAAGTAAATTATACTCCCTCAGTAACCTCCTCAATTTTGACATCATCGCCCCGATGTATCCCACTCACTACCCCAGCAATGTTAATCATCGCCTGGATATACTCGACATAGCACTTCTAATGAATGTCAACCTCAAGTTGCATTCCATTGAAGTACTACAAGAGCTAGACTCCGATCACCGTCCTGTGATCCTTCACCTCACCTCCCGCTTTGGCCCCACGGACACAGGGCTACCCCCTCAGACCATTGTGACGACGGACTGGAGGAAAGTTAGGCAACGCCTCAACGACCCCTCGTCCGCTCAGTTAGATAGAATTCCCGAATGCATAACGTCAGTCGCAGACACGCTAGGCGCGATCGACTCCCTCACCGGGCATGTACAGTCCGTCGTGGACGAGTGTTCACGGCGAGTTCCTGCGATGGAAGACCATCGCATGAAACTCCCTGACGATGTACGTGCACTGATGACGGAGAAGAACGCAGCCCTTAGAGCGTACTCATCTTTTCCCAGCGAACCCAATCGCCTCTTTATGCGCCACCTGCAGCGTGCTGTCAAGGAACGTATCAAGGAGTGCCGAGAGGCTAACTGGGATAAGATGTTGGGCGACTTAGAGCCAACTCACCTTGCGTTCTGGCATCTGCAACGGAAACTCAAATCCGAAACATCCAATGCTGTCCCCCCCCTCAACCGTCCCAACCAAAGGCCGGCCTTTGATGACGACGAAAAATCCGAATGCCTAGCTGACAGTCTAGAAGCGCAATGTTCCCCAAGCACTCTACCTGTAGACCATGCTCACCTCAAAAAGGTTGACGCTGAAGTCGAACGTAGAGCAGCTATTCCGCCTGCCGAGGACCCTGACGACCCCCTCCCTCCGGTCACGGCAGACGAGGTCAGAAATCTCGTGAAAAAGATTCACCCTCGCAAAGCCCCCGGCTCTGACGGTATCACCAACAAGGTGATTAAACTCTTCCCCGAACGTCTTATCGCCTTAATGACCGTCATCTTCAATGCGGCATTAAACAATAACCTATTTCCGCATACGTGGAAACAGGCCACCGTTATCGGTATTCCCAAACCCGGTAAGCCCAAGTGCGAGCCTTCCAGCTATCGCCCCATAAGCCTTCTCAATTCTCTTGCGAAGATTTATGAGCGGATTATCTATTCCCGATTAAAGGATTATGCCGATTCCAAGAAACTCATTCCCGACGAACAGTTTGGTTTTAGAACCAAACACTCGTGTGTACAACAAGTCCACCGACTAGTTGAACACATCACGTTCGGATTCTCACGCGGCCTGATGACGGGAGTCCTCTTTTTCGATGTTGCGAAAGCATTTGACAAAGTCTGGCACAATGGCTTATTATATAAGTTGTACCAACTCGGAGTGCCTGACCGTCTCGTTCTCATCATACGAGACTTCTTGTCAAATCGCAGTTTCCGATATCGAATCACGGGCGCTCTCTCTTCCCCCCACCCCATTAGAGCCGGAGTCCCACAAGGATCCGTGCTAGCCCCATTATTGTTCACACTGTACACCAGTGACCTCCCCAAAAGACCTGCTAATACGACCCAATTAGCACTGTTCGCGGATGACACGGCCATATTCTACTCTGGTAGCAGTCCCGATAGTATAACTAAGATCCTCCAAACCACAGCCAACGTCTACGGTAAATGGTTTAGGAAATGGCGGATCGAAGTTAACCCTATCAAAAGTAAAGCCGTCCTATTTTGCAAATTAGGCGACGACCACCCACGCTTCAGGGAGATCTCGATGCTGGGCCTATCGGTTCCTTGGGAACCGCACGCCAAGTATCTTGGAGTCACCCTAGACAAAAAACTGACCTTCATTCCCCACACAAAGATGGTGCGTGCCCGCGCTGCCTTTGTGCTCGGTCGCCTTCACTATATTCTGAACGCTCGTAGTAAATTATCCCTTAGAAATAAGGTGAGAATTTACACCACATGCATTCGACCCATCATGACCTATGCCAGCCCAGTGTTCGCACACGCCGAATCATACCCACTCCGTAGATTAGAAACCCTCCAAACCCGTTTCATGCGCAAGGCCACCGGAGCGCCTCTGTACATGCGAAACGACCAACTCCATTTCGACCTTAACTTGCCGACCATCAGGCAATTTATGAAACAAGCGTCCAAACGCTATCTCGATTCTGCCCTGTCCCACCCAAATCCCCTTGTGGTATCAGCCGCCGACTACGAACCCTCCCGTATCAGTAGAGTACGCCGCCCGAGGCACGTTCTGGTCGATCCAGACGATAAAATCACGTTAGATCACATGAAGAGACTCGCGTTGTCTCGTTCACTGAACACCCGACCGTTGTACCGCCCTCGCCGCCGAGGATGCCCGCCTCACCGACGTCGCGGAGGCTTATCGCCGCGTCACCTTCCCGTTCAAGTTAGCACTTCTCCCTCCCGTCTCTTGCTCGCGCCGGCCCGTGCCGAGCCTGTAGCTTTAAATGTCCCTTAATACAATTTAAATAATACCGATCCAGCTGTCCCCAAAACAATAGCTTGATATCCCCAGCAACGCCCTAAGCCGAGGTCCGTGTCCCGCAGGGGGCGCCCTTAGCGAAAGTTGCTTAGTTTTTAATAATTAATTTAAGCCTGGCTGGAGGCCTCTTTTGGCTTCGCCAGCAAATGACCGGTTAAGCAACCACATTTCCCAGAAATGTATGCGAGAAGCCCAACAAAAAAAAAAAAAAAAAAATTAGTTTCTAGGAAGAGAGGGGCGTAGTTGTCGAGATAACAGACGTGTTTTTCTTCTAGGGAGAGATGCTCCCCTACCTCCAGCCTGGTACCTACTCGCATAGTTATTGGGCAAGTGGTCGCTGACCACAAGCCTGTAATTTTGCCACATTTCACGCCAAAGAACAATACCAGGCGTCTATCTAGATGACGTACAATTTACAGATCTGTTCATTGAATAGACAAATAAGTGCTTGTTTTCTTTCGATATTCAATCTTTTAATTTGTTGCCTATCAAGATATCTAATCAAAATGGCTAATACCAATATTTTTTGTTTTCACAAGTTTAGTGTAATTTTTCCGGGTTGTGTCCGGATTAAGAATATCATAGCACCACTCCATCTCCTCCCGTGGATGTCGTAAAAAGCGACTAAGGAACTTTAAACCAAAGGGATGAGTAGCAGCGTCTCTTCTGTGGAACAGCAGTAATCCTGCGCTCTCCGACCCACCTGTGAAGCGTGATGAGTACTGGCAAATTCCCCCCAAATGACGATACAATTGTGGAAATCTTAAAAGGGAAGCCTTTGTTCAGTAATTCAAATTCAAAAGATTTTTATTCATATAAACCATTTACGGGCGCTTATGAATAGTCAGAATGTAGTTGCACGGTTCCAAGAAGTTGGTCCTATGGAGAAGAACCGGTAAGAAACTCCATAGTCACTCTTTTAAAATAATTTTAAAATGTTACATACATTACAATATAGTAGCATAAAGTTATGTGAGAATAATGTACTACCAGTGTGAAATAGATGAAGTAAAACAATAATAAAATAGATGAAGTAAAATCATTTCGTTAAACAAGATTACATGGCAGTAAGGACTGACCAGTCCCACATGACGGCGCCCTTTCACGAGCTTGACGCATGCATCGGCGTCGCTCAGGTCAACCATATTGCAGGGAACTTAACAGCCCGATACACGACGCCAGTAATGGATGTCTTTTAGCTAATATAATGATAATGACATGCACAGTTAATATCGTGGGTCCACTTTAATTCACCGCTCTCGTGTCTCACACGTATCACCATTTGGTTCTATATAACTATGTGGTCGAGGCAGGCCACATACACTACAGTGAATATATATACATAGTGAAGATCGACCGTAAAATAAATACCCCAGTACACATAAAAGTATTTACTTAGGCACCTTCGCCCTTGACCGTCTTATTCGGTTAGCATTTTTATTACAAATTGCGACCTCGAGATGTGAACTAATCCGTGTGGTGTCCGGATTAAGAATATAGCACCACTCCATCTCCTCCCGTGGATATCGTAAAAGGTGACTAAGGAAATCTAAACCGTCTGGGCAGCAGCGTCCCTTCTGAGAATCGGTAGCCATACTGCACTCACCAACCCGCCTGCCAAGCGTGGTGAGTATTGGCAAATACCCCCTATAATGATGACACGGTTGTGAAAATCTATGGGGGAGGCCTTTGTTCAGCAGTGGACGTATAAATGGCCGATGTGATGATGATGATGTGAACTAAAAACGAGACGATGATTGTGTGAAGAATTTGATAACATGAGACCATTGTTAACTATGATGACTACCAAACACTTTCGATGCATCTATAACACACACGCACGCACACAACACACATGCACGCACATACACACAAACAGATACGAACACACACACAAACCTTGGTCACCTTTTACGACACCCATTGGTGGAGAGGGGTGGTCTTTTCTTTGCCGGGAACTGCACGGAACTATACATCTAATTCTAGCACTGGTAAATTCAGCTTGTGAATTAAAATCTTACAAGAGCTTTAAGGGAATCCATGATTGCTGGTTGAGACCATGGAAGATCTCAGTGTAATGCCGCCCGATGACTTCAGTACAGCCTACGAAAAAGTTGGTCTCAAATTGAACATGGACCACGTACTAAACTTCCGGGAAGATCGGAGACCCTACGCTCGAAGTTTTTGACGATTATTTATACCTGGAACAAACTCTCCAGTTAGGTAAGTCTAACTTCGAGAAAGAAGTCAACCGTCGAATCCGTTTCGGCTTGGGCACCGTTCGGGAAACTACACAATACAATATATTGTACTACTAACTACACAATCTATTACATGTACAATATATTTTCATCCAAAATACTAGTCTCACGACGAAGGTTTTTGACCAGTGTCAGTTGCCAGTGATGACTTATGGTGCTGAGAATTGGTAGGTAGTGGTAGGAAGGTAACCCAAAAGGCAATAGAGAGGGCTATGATGGGAGTTTCCCCACGAGATCGAATAAAAAATGAGAAGATCCGCAAAAGAACCAAGATAATCGACATAGCCCAAAGAATTGCTAAACTTAAGTGGTAGTGGGCGGGCACATTGCTCGTAGAATGATGGTCGATGCGGCCGAAAAGTTTCCGAGTGGTTACCGCGTACCGTAAGACGCAGCGTAGGCAAACCCCCAAGAGGTGGACCGACGACCCGGTGAAGACCGGTCGTTGTGGTGACATTTGGGGGAAGATGCCTATGTTTAGCATTGGACGTCTTTCGGCTGCGGTGATGGATTGCTAAGTTCAGACTCCTAGTCAGGTGGACAGACGACCTGGTGCAGATCGCTAGCAGTCGTTGGATGCGGGCGGCATGTTGCGGATTTCTTTGTGGAAATCTGTGGAGGAGGCCTTTATTCAGCAGTGGACGTACTTTGACTGATATGATGATCCAAGCATTTATAGTCGTCTATGTTGTACATAAACATAACTACCTTGTTATGAATATATAGATAAAGGTCGCTTCAGCCCTATTTACAGTGCCCATATCAATGATTCCGAACAATGTAAGGCGTAAAACACAAATTTTGCAATGACAGGATTCCCAAAACGATTTTTCTTTTTAATCTTGAGTATTTATCTTCGAAACTACAGACGACAGAATTCTGAAATGCTTTTACGATCTTGGCATTTGTATGAGAACAGTTTACACTTGCGTTGTTGTTTAGTTACTCAAAGTCTAGAAGTCGTCGAATAACATTATACGAAGCCCATAAACTACCGTTATGCTTTTTTTATTTTGGTTACAATCAGAAGTCTAGCTAGAAGTTAACCTATATACGTGCTTGGGTAAATATAGGATTATATCGAAAATACGTGAATGAGTTTTGTTGTACATCCCTCATTATCATCATCATATCAGTCAAAGAATGTCCACTAGTGAACAAAGATCGTATGGGGGTGGCCTTTGCTCATCAGTGGACTTCTTATGGCTGACATCACCAGCCACCAAGGGCCCAAGCAACCCAAACGATAGGCGTCCAGAACGCTCAAGCTTTGCGCCCGTCGGACGGCGACTGAGGTGGTCACGCTACAGCAGAGAGTGGCGGAGCGGGGCGTCACGTTCGCCTTCGTGCTCGCCAAGGCCAGGAGCAAAATCCAATATTTCATGAACAAACACCTCCACCGTAGATTTCCACAATTGTGTCGTCATTTTGGAGGAATGTTTGCACTCACCAGACTTGGCAGGCGGGTTGGTGAGCGCGGTATGCCTATTGTTCCACAGAAGGGACGCTGCTGCCCATCCCTCATTAGTAATCCGGACACCACACGGGACCACATCTCTATCGTCACTAAACTAATTAAAACTTTTAAAACATAGAATGTATAATTTTTGTTAGATCGAAATTAGGTTTAATATTTAATATAAACATGATAAGCGAACACGTTGGCTACCAACGTGTTCGCTTATTACGTGTGAATGGCGAAGGGATTTCGATAGTACTTTGAGTGTTATGTAAGCTGTTCTTATAATAGTTTCGTGTTGCGCTGCTGCCAGAGATCCAGCTTGATCTCTTAAAATGTATAGTCCTATACAAAGCAAAGGTCAATACACAAGGGCAAATAGCTAGTTCTTTAAAATATTTCCTTTAAATATGCTTTTTTTAAATCTTCTCTCTCTCGGCTTTCTTCTCTGTAGTGGATGCATTTACAGATACAAATCCCACACACAATACACCCAGACCCGGAAAGCCTACCTGCAGATCATACAAATATTAGTTCCGTACGGGAATTGAACCCGTTACCCGGAACCCAGCAGTCGACTATATCAGCCACTGCACCAACCATGCCGTCGAATAATATAAGAACATATTTTATAGGTGGCAATAATGGAAACCATTAATTCTGTGTCATTCCAAGTACAATCGATGCAGGTCAATGCTATACATATGGCTGTACTACGGAAATCGGGAAAACATTTGCAGCAGGAACTTCGCACATTATAACTGTTACTTTAGCGATTGGTACAATGGCAACTATACGCGATGGCTCATGTTGGCTTGAATTTATATTCTCTGTTAGCCTTTATCATCATGGTATCAGCCTGTTATCACCCGGCGGAAGCGGAAGATCGCGTGCAGTGGCGGAACTTGGCCTGTATCCAGCAGTGGGCTGCGATAGGCGGAGCTGACTGATTTAAAAATCCACTACTGAACATGAACCTTCTAATGCAAGGCTTTTGCGGATTAATACAATAGTGACCAAGCTTGGAAATCAAACTGGTGATGGCAATGAACATTTGTTGTTAAGTGAGGTTTACCGCTGCCCGTCCTCGTAACTAAATCAATTACCAACTAGAAAGGTAGTTGGCACACGTAATACGTAACCATTTGAACGGTGACGAATATGACACCATTCGCTGGGTGGCCTGTTAGTGTTCCCTTATTTCTCTGCTCCAAAAAAGTAATGAATGGGCACATCTTGGAGCTTTTAGCACCGCTTTGCAGACACGCTCACTAGCGAAGGAGAGACGATTGTAAAGCTGTCGCTGTCCGTCAGTCCAGCTTCTAACAACTTTTAAAGATGACATAAAAGCCGAAAGTCATGAATAAATGAAGGAAAGATTAAGTAGGTAGCCTAGTCTCGACATAATTAAACATTTTTATCCAAAGGATAGGTGTCGTTAATACTCTGAAAACGAAAACCGGAGTTAAAAGCAATTTAAAATCGAATTATCTCAGAATCACGTCTAGTCATAAATTACAGATAAAAGAGACTAAATTCAGAGATTACTTGATAGTTCTACAAAGTTCATAAAACATAAATACTTTACCAACTATTTTTTATTGGCTTTTTTGATCGTATCGCATCATACACACATTAGCCTGTAAAAGTTCACTACTGAAGATGAGCCTCCCAATAACCTCCACCATGAGCGGGCATATATTGTCATAATCACCACACTTGGCATTGGGGATCGCAGTATATTGTTAATAAGTAGCATACGGCAGGATGCTGCTGCCCATCTTCTTTATATCAACCCAGTCGCCTTTTACGACACCTGCAGCTGGAGAGGGATGATCTTAAATATGTCACACATGAGATTGACATATGTGGTGTAGATGTTCCATAAAGTTTCAGATGAAAATTACTAGCGTCCGGAACGTGTGCCTGGCATAAACTGATCCTGGACACCTACTTGATCCAACCATGAGACACGTTTCATTATGTAACTACTTAGGTTTACGTTAGGCTTATCCGATTTTGCTTGTTCTCTTTTTATTACCATCTGTTTTATGTGTAGGGATCGGAAAAATCTTTTTCAAAGTTCCGGGACACGAGAGCACTCAGGCTCTAAGTCGCAGGCCTTCCCGGGACTTAGAGACTGCAATAACAATAATTTAGAATACATTTTGGTGAGACGTATCAATAAAATATTGATTTTAGTAAAATCTACATTTAATTCACATGAATAAAGCCAACTTCTAACATTTGTTACGTTAATTAAAGCAATAATTGTCAAAAAGTATTAATTATCAACGATTAATAACTGATCATAAATTAAGTATAACAGCGTAACATAAATAAAACCTAAAATATAATGTAAGAAAATTATATCCAATTCTTTTTAATTGTCATAATCGTAAGAGTATTTGTTGATTTCCGGACTTTAAAGAAATTTCTAGCATTAATAATTAGCTTTAAAAAACTAAATGAACTATTAATTACCCTTTGTCACTGAAGAAGAAGTGTTTACTTTCAAATTTTAATTAAATTTTAATAAATTGGGCATTTAATAATATCTGTGTCTCGACAGCTTTATACGACAATGATTCTTATTTTTGTAATAATGCCTCCGGATAAAGAGAGTGATACTTGAACACTGTCCATAAAGCTATGACTTGAGTCGAGTCTCGACTCAAAAGTCCCGGGAAACGAAATGTGTAAAATTTGGCTAAAGTCCTCGGACATCTCTGTATTGTGACTGTCTCTGTGTTGTGAACACATCAATGTTTCTTTCTTTTCTTGAACTTACGCGAATAATCTTCTGTAAAAATTGTTTTACCATGGTAGGAAGTTCTAACTGGTCACTGGCTTGTTCTTCTATAGCGTCGTGCAAGCAAGTTTGTCGCTTTACCCACGAACTCCCCTTGGCGTCATTATTATAAATCGTTTCCGTTATACTGCCGTATAACAGATAAAAATGCAGATACGCAAAAGCACTTTTCTCGATTCTTACAGAACTTTTGCACTTGCGAAAGCAAAACCGTAGCTATGTTACATCTCTGACTGTATCTCCTTACTTTCTAAACAATTTATATCACGAGAAATGAAGCTACCGGTTTTACTTTGGTTTTCAATAAGCAAATAGGAATAAATTTCATTGGCTTTCCAAAGCTTTTGTATGTTGTAACTCCCAAAATTTGTACTTAATGAAATTCTTTATCTTTTTTATTCTCAAACTCACACTCTCAAAAAATTTATTTGCGTAATTGATCTCAGATCTTAAAATAAAATAGTGGCCCTATTCAGGCATTGCAAAGTGACGGCTTTTTTAGATGGCACGGTTGGTGCAGTGGCTGATACAGTCGACTGCTGCGCTTCGGGTCGCGGGTTCGACTCCCGCACGGAGCAAATATTTGTATCTGCAGGTAGTTGTTCCGGGTCTGGGTGTTTCGTGTGTGAAATTTGTGTCTGTAAACGCACCCACGACACAGGACAAACATTAGTGGGGAAAATGTTTAGGGCCATAAGGACTACGGCTCTTCTCTACGAGATCAATTATTTGGAACCATGCAACTTAGATTCTGACGATTCATAGGTGCCAACATTCGATTTATTTGAAAAAAGAAAATTGACTTTGACTTTGACTTTGTACTTTTTTACATGCAAAAAGTATCTTTCTTATATATCGGTTATGACACAATACCAAGTATTGTTAAAAAAACATATTCATTGTAGGTGTGTCTATTATTATATACTTAGTGATTTTTAATTTAATTTATGTTAATGTTCAATTAATTATAATATTTTAAAGTTAAATTTCGGAAATAATAGAATCCGTTTTTATGATATACGCATTTAGATATACTTTATTATTTGGAATATTTTTTCATAGGTAAAATCTTTTTTGTATATATTCATGTTTAATTCAGTTGTACTAAGCATGTCATTTATTGTATATTGTATATGTAATGTTATATTTAAATATTTATATTTTAATGTTGTCATCATTTATTAAATGTATTAAATTTTATTTTTCACAAATATTCTTCTATGGAGTAGAAGCATTTTAGATTTAGGAATGTTCATTACGTTCTGTCAAAAATTGTTAGTATAGTTTCCTTTAAAAATAATATTTTTTATGTATTCGCCGTAATAAAGATTATTCAATAAAGATTATTCGTTATTACCTTAATACGCATCGTACCTACTTACAAACTTCTCGACCACATTTTACGAGCTTAGCAAACACAAAAATTACGATAATTTGCCGTTATCTGTTCACTTACAGTCAGTCAATTTCAGTCTAGCTTCTTTCCCCTTAGCGCTCACTAAACGCATAGCAGTGAAATTAAACAGTTCAAAAATATTCCCAGTGTTACTGTCGCCGCAAAAACAGAGTTAAAAATAAATATCGTTGGGTATTTTAGGTCAAGGACAAACATTGATTAGAAAACTAACATAACATGTTTTTACATTTGTGATATATATCACAAATGCCCATCGCTTATATAAGCGACCAAAATCTGCCAAAGGAATGAATAAATATCTCCCCAAAAAATCGAATCGATGGAAATCTATTTCTACAATTGTGTCAGCCGAAAACCGTCCACTGATGGACAGAGGCCTCCCCCAAAGATTGCCACAACGACCGGTATAGATTTGTGTTGTATGCTCATCGGGGTTTTAGCAATAATGGCCACGCTTGGCGGATAATGGCCACGCTTGGCGGATAATGGCCACGCTTGGCATAACGGTTTGGCGATCGCTGTTGAGTTATAAATGACTCGAAGGATGCTGCTGCCCGTCCTACGGCTAATCCCATAGTCGCCTTTTACGACACTCGGGAGGAGTGGTACTATATTCTCAATCCAGACACCACACGGAATTAAGTACACCCACTGCTGTACATACTGTACAAGCCAAATTCATCTAAGACCGCCATAATATATGGTCGTAAAGGAAATAACACTACCTCACGCTTGGATGAGAGCGCAGTATTTCGTTTACTTATAGAAATACCTTATTAGCAGCTGCTCAGCTTACATTCTTCCTAAGTCTCCGTTTCCAACCAGCATTCACGAGGAAAAGAGTATCTTCGCGATTAACCACACGGCAACAGCAGGAGAGGAGAGGAGAGTAGGTAGCAGCATATCTTCCCTTGTGATAATAACAGACTGCGATCACCTATCCGCCTGTCAAGCGTGGTAACTGTGGCATGTCCCCTATGATCGTTCTATGTAGTGGTAATTGGGAGTCTAAAAGGTGCCAGACGCGCTCATTGACACTAGGAACTACAAATACTAAATAATACGTAATACGCCGCTGTCAATAACTGGTTTATAATAATAAAATTGGTAAGTATATGTAGTGGCCGTGTGGTGCCAGCTCAGAATACCACCACCCCGTCTCCTCCCGAGAGTGTCGTAAAAGTCGACTAAGAGATTAGCCGGAGGATGGGCAGCAGCGTCCTTCAAGTACATTAATAACTCAACTGCGATCTCCAACCCGTCTGCCAAGCGTGGCGATTATGGTAAAACCCCCCAATGAGCCCACAACACACCCATATTGGTCGTTATGGTGAACTTTGGGGAGGCCTCTGTCCAGCAGTGGACTTTATCCGGCCAAAATAATGATATGTAGTAGTAGCCTTGGTGATAAGAGCCGGAGTTGTAGCTGGGGCTACACATTTATCTTTGTATGCATGTAGGCACCGCATGCACTGATGCTATGATGTTGCGTTAGAAATAACTGACACCATATAGACGCGAGCAACATGTGTTTAGATGTCACCATTTTTTAAGATGCCTCTGCATTCTACTTGATGTGCCTTAAGAACGAGAATAATAATTTTAAGTGTTAAATGTGGAGCTGTCTTACAAATATACAGGGGCTAAATAAATACCTGAAGACGCCAGGCAGAGTAGACTGGGATATGTATATAATAGTACAGGTTCATAGTTCATGCAGAGATCAATCAGAGCAGATTCCATTAACAGTTTTTCTGAACATATACTGTCGTGGCTACTTTAAAAAAAGAGTTATGTCGCCCTAGAAGGTTGGCAAACCATAGGCTATGACTCTCTCTCCCTCTGGCCCCCAGTCAGTGAGTGCAGGTGCACTCAAATAAACGATAATCTATTCGTGAAGTTAAACATCGCTTGGCGTCGTCAGTTTATAGATGGGTGACCGCATAGTGGTATTTGAACTGAGCGTTAGGGGCTCGGATGGTACGCAAAATGGATGGTCCCGGTTGGCATCGTTAGACAGCTATCGTTAAGCCAGGTCCGGCCTTTGGGCGACTTAGGTGGACCTCTGTCCACGGGAAAAGAAAAAGAAAGAAAGATTGGGAGTCCCATGTTCAACAGCGGACGTTTACGGGTTAATGAGAGGCAACAGCAGCAGTGATTTCGGCCTATTGCTCACTAACATATTTTTCGTTCTTTACAGGCCCCACAATGTACGGGCTCCTTCTCGAGAATATGGCGGAGTACATCCGCCAGACTTACGGTGAGGAGCGATGGGAAGACATCAGGAGACAAGCGGGGGTCGAACAGCCCTCCTTCTCAGTTCACCAAGTCTACCCAGAGAATCTTATCACGAGGCTTGCGAAGAAATCACAGGAGGTAAGCATGTGTGACGTGCGATAGAAAATGATTAGTTTGTATCAGGGTTTCCCAGGGGTCGACATAAACAAAAACTGATTTTGGGGATCGACGCGGTCTAAAAATCGACCCCTATTAATTAACACAAGTTCATATTTGAAACTTTCAAGATACTGTACAAGTTGTGTTACGTGTACCAATTTGTTATGAGAATGACAAATATTTCAGTAGGAATAGGAGGATTAGGAATTGGTAAGTATTTTGTATCAATAGGAAAAAAAACTAGAGATAGGATTTTTTAAGTCATTTGGCTATGGGGGTCTGAGGTATTAGTTCCTTTTGGAAAAGGGGTCCCTTGCCCAAAGTAGTTTGGGAATCCCTGGTTTCTATGACATAATTTGAGATTTCTTTGCTATTCAACAGAGTGATAAGCATATAAGCTGGTCAGATCTTTTACATCGCTCATCAGAGCTTGGCTCGTGAACAACGATCTATTACGCAAGTAATACAATAATGGTGCTAGTGTTCTATATTACGCGCTCGATTGGGGCGTTACCACAGTCCAACCTATTTCTCCCAGCATAACATCAGGCTTGCTAATTACCGATAACCAAAATTTAAGTAGATTGCGTTATTCAAATATGAACCCTACGTAATCGGTCCAGCATTTATATTCAGTTGATGCAATCTAGACTCACGTTCTACTTGAGTTTTTATTCTCGATCTGTATAGGGGCCTTAGTGTAGTTTGATGTTATCCGGGTGAAGCGTAGGACCAGGAAAAGCGTTGCGTAGGAAAATAATTAATAATAACATATAATAGTATTTAATTTTGCCGTGTGGTGCCGGCTCAGAATGCCACCACCCCATCTCCTCCCATGGGTGTCGTAAAAGTCGACTAAGGGATTAGCCGGAGGATGGGCAGCAGCGTCCTTCGGGTACATTAACAACTCAACTGCGATCGCCAACCCGCCTGCCAACCGTGGCGATTATGGCAAAACCCCTCAATGAGCCCACAACACACCCATACCGGTCGTTGTGGTGATCTTTCGGGGAGGCCTGTGTCCAGCAGTGGACTTAATTCGGCCGAAATGATGATGAGTATTTAATTCATAAAAAAAGATTGTACATGGGACATTAGCAATTTCTAAAGTATAGTAAGTACATTTATCTTCAATCAAGTGGGTTAAGTGCTGTTCTCCTAGCTGGGTTATAAAATAACCAGTTTTAAGGAGTAACAGTTCTGCTCCACTTTTACCATTTTTAATCGACTTCAAATAGGTTCTAAATTTGGTGCGTTTTTTATGTATGTACACCGATTCCTCCGAGATTTGTGCCATTCTTTTAGTAGTTTTTTAACCAGCTGCAATAAACAGGTTTAACTAAACTGCGCTTATCTAGATGATGTCTTCATAGTTTCGATTCCTCCGAGATTAGGGAACCGATTTGAGTCATTCTTATTTTTTGTCTTAAATACTCTCGAATTGGTTTATTTGGTGTATATTTATTTATTGGTTTATTTAAATATATTTTTCTTATTACATCAGTTCTGTCATCCGCGAGGTATGACTGTGTACTAACTTAGATTAATAGATATCTCGGGTTGGTTACGCTTTAAACTGGTACCAAAATGGAAAAGTTCTAACATTAATTTACACTAAAAATAAACAAATAAACCTTTCTAGCAAAAAAAAAGTACTGACTTCAAAAACCCTACATGACATAAAAATATTAAAACCAGTTTTTTTCAAATTGTGTGGGTTTTAAAAATCACAATAAATACATTGTTTTTATGGCAAATATATGAGAGTAGTGTAGATATAGGCTACCTATAACTAACAGAATCTGACTCAAATAGCTACAGCACACATTTACAATTCTTAATAATGTCAAAAAAGAAATGTCAATTATACAAATGTCATAAAATATCAATTATACAGCAAATTTACCCGTTATAGTTCGTTACTTACATAGATAACCAAATATTTCCAAGTTTAAATATTTCTAAGGATAGTTTCTCAAGCCGTAACCTGCGTGCTGCTGAAAATTTGATTCTTCAGATTCCTTCTCACCGTACAGGTTATATTTCCAATTCCTTCTCGGTCTCAGCAATCAAACTTTGGAATGTGCTTCACCTTGATTTAAGAAAGCTTCTAGTAAATTCGCATTCAAACGAAAAGTTCGGGAATACTATTTGAAATTGCTGCACTCCTAATCGACAATTTCATCGTTATTATGATTAATAAAAAATAATACGTCATTTATTTCATGTATTTAGCATATTTATATAATTATAAAATGTATAGTATGTAAAGTTGTATGTGGGTATTATTATTATTGAAATATTTGCTTTTTGAACCTCTTTCAATGTATTTATTTTTTAACCCAAAAGTTAACTGTAACATTAATAATATTAATTTTATGACTGGCTAGAGGCATCTTTTGGTTTCGCCAGAAATTATCTGGTTCAGCAGCCAGATTTCCAAGAAATGTATGCAAGAATCTCATTATTAAAATAACATAAAAAAGACTTGAAACATGGTCTGGATGGACTTTTATTATGACCTCTTTCGTCAAAATAAAATAACATTCCATTACAATGTTAATAGAAGTCCCCGCGACCTTGAACGAACCAAAACTTCCGATGACGTCACACCCATGTGGCCGCTACGTAAGTTGAATATATCGCGATATATCTCATTAATCACTAAATCATTTCAATACTTATAAATAAAACTTCGCAGTATTTCGTATGGTGTTGACTTATTAATTACTATTTATGTATGTCGCTCGTTTATTTATAAATTATCGCTCTTTGATGTGTTTCGTCACAGATTTAGTAGTCGTACGGGAGACGATATTAGAAACATGTAAGTAGATATTACTTCATTAAATGGGAGTCATAAATAGTCCGGCGGCGGCTACTGGAGTTTTATATTGTAACTAGGAGAACATTATTCCGTCTATGTAGATAGATATTATGTATTATGCCGATTATGTCATGAGCCGAGTATCACATCAATGAGCAGTTAGATACTTACGGTACAGGTGGCAATTTATGTTTATGTTTTGATTACAAAAACCTTATTTAATATAAAAGCATTTTTGAGCGAATTATTTTACCTTAATATGGTCCGATCGTTCATACTGGCACTTCATAATGTACTCTAATATTTTATGAAACAGCAGCTTTACATGATATTACACTCATTTCGAAGATACATAAAACATAATAAATAACAAATAAATATTATTATTTATTATTCTGTTGGATATATACGAGTTTAGTAAATTTTATAATGGAGATCAATATTCTTCCTGCTCCAAAAGTTTCCCCGAAATACTAAGAAACACTGGAAGAAAAATAGTCCGGTAGTTTCATATTGTAAGGTTTTTCGCTCACATACCAACTGGACGTAACATGGATTTTCAATTAAATGTCACTCTTGCCTGTTCCTGGTGCTCTATTTATTTGTGTCGAGACATTCCGCCTATAACCACTAACGTGGTAAAGTGATTTTATGGTCGGAAAATGTATAAAGTTATATAAATTGTGGAATAGTTTCAGAACAGTTTTGTTGTTTAGGTTTAATTCTTAACACCACTCGCGCGTCACCGTAGGGTTAATTTCTAGTGAAGATTAAGACACTAAAAACAATAATTACGTATGTTAATAATCTGATTGCACTTAAGTTTTATAATTTAGTAGGTATTCTTGATCAGCGCGAATTAGTTCACAACCAGACTAGGCCTTTTTCATTTGCACTCCAGCCAATTACATAACTTTGCACTATTCTATACCAGCTCTTTCCGGCTTCCTCAACCATGTTATATTTCCACCTGGCAGGTAGCACGCTACTCCGTTCGATCTTTGGTTGCCACTGCAACAGCTAACGGATCCAACGGATCCATCGATAATCCTTTGTCGACCTACATGGGCCACCCGTCTCCACTTCGACTCTGAGCAATGTCAATCACTTCGTGTGCCTCCTAATTTCTATATACCTAGGTATATCGTATTACTTTTACAAACATTATCTGTTACTGTTGGAGTACCTAATAAGAATGCAAAGGCGTTTAATGAGAAACCAGTGATTGCCTTGTGGTTGAACTCTTGCCTTCTATAGAGAATGATCTGAGTTCGAACCTGCCCCACACCTCTGACTTTTCAGATTCATGTGCGGATCAGAATTTGATTGTCACTTGCATTAGGTGAAGGAAAACGTCGTGAGGAAACCTGCCCACCTGAGAGGGAGTTCTCAATTGTGTGTATAATGGGCTTTTTAGTTAATTAGTTTAATTATCTTTTTAGGACTTCATTTTTTCCCATCTCATCCCGTGGGTGCCGCAAAAGGCGACTATGGGATTAGCTGGAGGATGGGCAGCAGCGTCCTTCGAGTACATTAACAATTCAACTTCGATCGCCAACCCGCCTGCCAAGCGTGAAACACACCAATGAGCACACGGCACACCCATATCGGTCGTTGTGGTGATCTTTGGGGAGGCCTATGTCCAGCAGTGGACTTTATTCAGCCAAAATAATGATGATGACATAGTTTCCGCCTTTGACAAATATATTATCACATCAACATCTAGGGCTGCGCGTCTACGCGGCTACGACCCATTTACGAACAGGAGATTCGATCAGGGTTAAAGACACTATTAACTAACATTTTTGTGTCTGCTTTACACGTGTCTGTAGATATGAACTTTTAACAGGACGTTTTCCTTCATATATCTTTACCAACTGACGAAGTTATGAAGGATCATATGCCCAACGGCAGGTAGGACTTAGGTAGGGCAAAGTTCCGAATAGAATAGACCCCCCCTTCCAGTCACGTGTGTCGAAAAAAGGCGACTAAGGGTTGATATAAAGTAGATGAGCAGTATCCTCCCGTATGCTAAAAACAACATACTGCGATCAACAATCCACCTGCCAAGCTGTAATTATGGCAATAACATAATTTGACTAGTTTTTGTAGCGATCATTGGAAGGCCCGTGGACGTTTACGGACTGATGTGTGTGCGTGTGTGTGTAACTAAGGTCTTGAGTTAAGTCTTCTTCAGTTGACAGCTCGCGCTGACCGTGTCGCTTATCGTCATAATGCAAGATCATATCCTTGCTCTCCCTTAGTCCTTATTGATAACGGCCACTCCATACGTTGAAAAGAGATGAAATATTTAATCATCCATGAGCACACTGAAAAAATTAAACGTATAAGAAGTAGGATGCTAAGAACATCATCATCATATCAGCCAAAGGATATCCACAGCTGAACGAATGCCTCCCCCACACATTGTCACAACTGTGTCATCATTTTAGAGGCTATTTGCCAGTACTCACCACGCTTGACAGGCAGTTGGTGAGCGCAGTATGGCTACAGTGTCACAGCAGGGATGCTGCAGCCCATCCCTCTGGTTTACGACATCTAGAAGCGGAGATGGAGAAAGGGAACTTTTTTACGGTTCCTCTTTTGAGTTCCTAAAGTTGTCTATGTTCGTAATTTATTAAGAAAAGGTTGACTTTTATAGTTCGCCTCGTTTGGGATCGAGTAATATAATTAAATAACACAATATCCTTCACGTGATCCAAGCCCATAGACCCCAAAAAATCATAAGGTCGTAAAACATAATAAAACTCGCTTGTCTGAATAATTTCCGAACAAAATTTAATCAAACTAAAGTTTGCCCGCCATGTCACGTCGAGGCTACGGGCAAATTTTATTAGGTCGCCTGATGGCAACACTCCACTTCGCAATAGGTATCCAAACATTTGACATTTGCTAAGCAATCTACCATTTTTTTTTTTTTTTTTTTTTTTTTTTGTTTTAAAAAACGTTGCCCCACACTAGGATTTCTCCTGTGTCGTGGGTGCGTTTACAGACATGAATTCCACATACAATACACCCAGACCCGGAACAACTATCTGCAGATCATACAAATATTTGTTCCGTGTGGGAATCGAACCCACGACCCGGAGCGCAGCAGTCGACTGTATCAGCCACTGCACCAACCGTGCCGTCATATGTGATGACGATGACTACATTTCTTAAACTTGACATACATACTTATCTATTTTTATTTTATTTGTCTTTAACTTCCTCCGCCCCGAGGAAGGGCGAAGGGGCGTGCCGTACTCCTACCGGCTAAAACCACGGGGGTGGTCATCTTCGGCACCTAAGGGGGGTTCCAGGATCTCATATCATCTGTCATAACACTGGAGCCGCCGACTGGTGCCACGCCTATAGGCGCATCTCGGAGTTAGAGCGGAAGGTTAGGCAGGTAAGTAGGTATGTATCACATACCTACTTACCTGCCTAATCTAAAGCCGAACCGTCACTAGTCGGTTTTTTAATACACGTCAAAGGATTTTTGATGGCAAATGTTTACGTTGTCCCATCGCTGTCGGCCTACACTCGACCCACGAGTCGACAAACACTACAAAAGTATCTGCCAAGCGTAATTGTCAGTTGGCAAATGTTTGACGAACCCATCTTACAAATAGATACCTACGAGTATAGCTAAATATAGTAACAGTGACCAGACCGAAAAACGGAACTATCTGGACAATATTTTATAATAACAAGATATTTGCGTTGTTGTTTGGAGAAATAAATACCTATTATGAATCAAAAATTAACTTTTTATAAAAAAAATCGTAGCCCGAAAACTAAACGTTATTCAATAATTAAGAATTCTGAGATATATTAAACTCGTACTAAATTAATTTCCTAGATTCACGTTGCCATATGTATTTTGCAGTTATTTTCACAGGGTCCACCAGAGTTGTTGTTCCGTAATCCGCCTGCCATGCTTGGAGATTTTGTATCCAATCCAATATCCCGCTCGTTGTAGAGATCATCGGGAGGCCCGTGTCCAGCTGTGGACGTTTACGGTCAGATGTGTGTGTGCGATGCCGTTTATACATGAAGATAGAAATGATAACAGTGGAAATGATATAAAAAGATAGTACCTATCAGTTCTTCACTTAACAACATAACAGTTCTAAAGAGTTTAAAAGCCTTGGTAAGCTGCTTGCGCCATCATAATTTAACACAGAGGGAAACGTTTAAATGAAATAGTAGCTACGTTACAATAGTGTAAGTGCGTAAATCGGTATACCTCTCAACGCTCGTAGGGACCCATAGAGTGCAGTTCGAACCCAGATCAAGGAAACTGTTATACCATATCTACAGGTTTCTGCATAAGATATAAATAGGTAGAATTAGATTACTCATCAGTGTACATAATTATACAAGTACAAATAGCTTGATAAATTAATAATTATTGTAAAACATAAATCTAATTCCCAATCATTTTGATAGATCTGTCGCATACAAATAGAGCAATATATAGATATTTATTTTTTACCACAATCCCTATAAACCCCAATTAACCATTGATCCAGCAGTCCCTTATGATTATTACTATCCCAGTAACTCCCTGAGCCGAGGTCCGTGTCCCGCAGGGGACGCCCTCAGGCGCAGTTACTTAAATATAAAGAAAGCTAGGCTGGAGGCTACTTAATGCTTCGCCAATTTGCCCGGTTAAGCAGATATATCCCCCTTGGGATTACTGCGAGAAGCCCTACATAAAAAAAAAAAAAAAAAAAATTACCACTATAACGAAAAAGTTACAGTATTACACAAATTTATTGTGGGAGACTGGTGCCTAAGTTGAAGCCTGTATTTCAGGTCACCAGGCCTTCCACCCCAGAAGTCAAATTATTGGTATAATGTTCATGTACAAATTGGTATTGGTATATTGTTATTGTACAAATTTATTGTGGGAGACTGGTGTCTAAACTAGGTTGAAGCCTGTATTACAGGTCACCAGACCTTCCATCCTAGAAGTCCAATTTCATAGTTATTTCATAAATTGTGCCAAGCGAAAATTTTCCATTTTCTTGTTCTTCGTGTATCTGATTTTATCAAGTTGTTTTCTCTTGTTAGGGAATAGGGTCTTGTTCTCTTGATGAATACTATCCAATACGTTGCTATAACTTTTTCAGACACCGATACTGGTTGATTTTGTCCTTTATACCCAGTTATCATCTTGCACCCCATGAATGCGCACTTTCACTGCAGACAACATCTTGATATAAAAATAAACTCGCTGTTTTAATAAAATGTATATACGAGGGCGGCACTGAAAATTTGTATGTATGTTTAGCAATGTATGTCTCTTATTAATTAATTATCGTTTAATAATGATATCATCATCATCAGCCTTTATCGGTCTACTGCTGGACGCAGGCCTCTTCCAGCATGCGCCACAACAGCCCGTCATATCATACCACTGTTTAATAATGATATGATAACATATTGGATAATAGACGCAGCTTTGTGAACCTACAGATAGTATACTGCTATTTCAAAAGACAACTCATCGGCCCATTAGCTCAGTTGGTTAGAGCGTCGTGCTAATAACGCGAAGGTCGCGGGTTCGATCCCCTCATGGGCCACAATTCCCTTTTTGCATTTATCTCATAAATACAATGATGAGTTCATAATCACTGTTTAAATTGTTTATTATACATACTTACCTACTTAATGTCTATTAATAGATACAGATAATTAAATATTAATAATTTATAAATAATTCGGTATTAATAAAGAATTATAATAATTTATTTTGCATGAATATGAGTATAGTATGCTGACAATCTTGGAATATTTGGTCATTCCCTACCAGAATCTGAATAAATAAAATATTTGATAGATTCAAACAAAAGAAAAAGATAATAAAATATTCATCATTTAAATATTATCCGTATTAAAAATATAGCACCACTCCATCTCCTCCCGTTGGATGACGTAAAAGGCGACTAAGGGACTCTAAACCAGAGGGATGAGCAGCAGCGTCACACATAAACTAAAAAAACTATTACTCGGCAAATGTTATTACAGTATAAATGAATACCTAAACGACAAATCTCTATAATTTATTATATACAAATTTTATTGTTATAGTTTATTAGTACTAGTGTATTATAATATCTGTGGTTTATAGTAATACAGATAGATTTATGTCCTCTTTTTCGCTTCCTACTATGCATGTGCCCGACAGGGTCCACGATAGATCTCATAATTTATATTAACCACTTTTTTTTTCTTTTTTTTATTGGTGGCCAGTGGAAATTCTTCATGAACTTCCTTCGCCCCGGGAAAGGGCGAAGGGGTATGCTGGACTCCTACCGGCTAAAACCACTGAAGCGGTCATCTTCGGCACCTACGGAAGGTTCCAGGTCCTCGTATGACCACACTAGTGCTTATATCTTATCTTTAGGGCGGTCTCAACGGATTCTGATATTATAGCGCTCCAAAGCGATTTGAGTCGGTTGGACGCCTACTGCTCTGAGAATAAACTCGATCTAAATCCGTCCAAGTGCTCTGTAGTCACTTTCAGCAGGAAGACAAATATCATTCCATCTGATTATTTCCTTAAGGGTCTTAAACTTCAGAGATGCTACAACGTGCGTGACCTCGGAGTCATTCACGATTCTAAGTTGCTCTTTCAGGACCACATAGATAATATTGTTGCCAAAGCCTCACAATCATTGGGATTTGTAATGCGTACGTCTAAAAGCTTTATAAATGCTAAAACTTTTAAAATCTTATATTGCACATTCGTACGCAGTATACTAGAATATGCAAGCCAGGTTTGGAACCCCTGTTACGACATATATATTTCGCGATTGGAGAATGTTCAAAAAAAATTCATTAAATATTTATGTTATCGACTACAACTTCAATACTCTTCCGATAATTACCTCAAACTTTGCGCTAAATTTCACATCCTTCCCCTAGCTAAACGTCGTGAGATAGCTGATGTATCTTTTATTTTAAATATACTAAATGAATCGATGAATTGCCCTGATCTCCTGTCTAAAATAAAGTTTAACGTACCTAGAACAGCGGCAAGACATCATAATCCTATACATCTCCCCTTGGTGTCCACCAATTACCGTCAGAATGCGTTTCTGTGGCGAGCGAGTAGAAGTTTAAATAAAGCATGTAGAAGGTTTGACTTAGATATATTTAACATTAAACTGGAACCAGTAAGACGGGTACTTAGTTTAGATTTTTTTGATAAATATAAGTTGTTGGCTTAATAGGTTTTAATAAAATGTATATTTTAATTTGACTGCACTGTTTGCACTTAATTAAGATTTGTACTCTAGTTCTTAATCGTGAAGACCTATTATTGGCTTCGTGTCACATTATAAATGTAGTATTAAACTTATTGTGAAACGCTGTTGGTCTTCCAAATAAAAATAAATAAATAAATAAATAAATAAAATATATTAACCACATAAGACTTCATTGTGGATATATGCAATAAATATACTGAATACTGACGATCCAACACGTCAGCGTCATGTTTAAATTAATTAAACTTTATGAAAATCAAACTTACAATAAGTAGGAAACGTAAATGACATAAATCCATTGACATACCTAATATTGTGAACATGACTCCTTCATTAATCAATCATTTAAATTATCTTATCGCATTATGTGGTCGATTCACAAATGACGTTCCTACTGCAATGGTGAATTTAACACTTATATGTATTAATTCAATTCAAATTTACAAGAAAGTAGTACTTACTTACCTAATAGAACACTCAACATTTTATATATATTTTTTTTTTAAACATTGCCCCACTCTAGGATTTCTCCTGTGTCGTGGATGCGTTTACAGACATGAATTCCACATACAATACACAAAGACCCGGAACAACTACCTGCAGATCATCATCATCAGATCATACAAATATTTGTTCCGTGCGGGAATCTAACCCAGGACCCGAAGCGCAGCAGCCGACTGTGTCGGTCACTGCACCAACCGTGTCGTCGTATATTATTTATATAAGTAAAAAGAGAAAAGAAATATGTATTAATTAAATCAAATACACAAACAATAATACAACATTCGACTGCTTTTATTATTTATTTAACAAAAGTAAAAAGGGAAAAAAGTCCAAATAGGGACTTTGGAGATGCTGGGATTTGAACCCAGGACTTTCAGCATGCGAAGCAGACACTCTACCACTGAGTTACATCCCCGATGGAGTAGCTGCTTGAAATTATGATGTATATCCAAAACCAATATTTTGTTAAAAGAAATAACATAAAATAAAGAGATGAAAGTTAAATAGTATATACGATTACGGAAAAACACAATCAGTAAGATTATAATAATAAAATACATCAATATGTTCATAGATTCTTTAGAAAATCAATCATCAGCCTATACCGCTCCACTGCTGGACGTAGGCCTCTCTCAGTGTGCGCCACAACACCCGCTCATCAGCTTTCCGCATCTAGCCGGAACCCAGCAATCTTTTTCAGGTCGTCCGGTCGACCATCTAGCCGGTGGGCTTCCCACACTACGTTTGCCCATACACGGTCTCCACTCTAGGACTCGTCTGCTCCATCGGCCATCGGTCCTTCGACAAATCAACAATATCTTGTTATATCTTATAGAAAAACTCATCAAAAGGATTTACAAGATTAAAATCTTATATGAAGTAAATATTATATTAAAACGTTACTCACCACATTAATACATGAAACAGAAAATACCAAAACAAATTACATTAAAATAAATTTACTTTTAAAAGTTTTAACATATTTACACAGCTAGGTAAACAAAAATTGGAAAGGTTGAGATAAAAAAGTATTTTGTTACATAATATGGCATGAACGGCGACCTCCAATGAGATGGACAGATGACCTGGTGAAGGTCGCTGGGAGTCGTTGGATTCGGCCGGCATCTAACCGGTCGTTGTGGAAACCTATGGCAGAGGCATTGGTTCAGCAGTGGACGTCCTTTTGCTGATATGATGAAGCTCTCCCTCGCAAGAATAATAGAAAACATGACCTAATTTCGATAACACCAAAAATATGATCCTGTTTTATCGGTAATTCACTTTCCTTTCTTAAGTTTTGCAGTAAGAGCAACGAGGGGCTTTTTAAACGATTTTATATTATTCTAACAGATATTTAAGATTTTATGTAGGAAAACAATTATTTTATTTTAATAATAAAATTATCTTAAAGGTTCAGTTTTCTCAAAAATCTTTTCTAATTTTTAAAACCCGACTTTACACTATTTTCCTCAAGCTTAGCACAGAAAATGTAAATCTAACTGGGCTATAATAATCCCAATTCAAAAATTAACCTTGTAAATTAATTATTAAATTAATTCTGTATTTACAAATTTATTATTTAAAATATCTATTATACTTTTGTGTAAAGGCTTGCAAATTATTATCCTCAGGCGTGTTATTTCTTTTTTGCAGGTTTTAGGGATGACGGAACGTGAATTCATGGACCAAATGGGAGTATATTTCGTTGGGTTTGTCTCACAATATGGTTACGACAGAGTCCTATCAGTATTGGGCAGACACATGCGAGATTTCCTCAACGGCTTGGATAATCTTCACGAGTATTTGAAATTCAGTTACCCGAGGATGAGGGCACCCAGCTTTATATGTGAAAACGAGACTAGGCAAGGCTTAACGTTACACTATAGGTCTAAAAGAAGAGGATTCGTTTATTATGCAATGGGACAAATTAGAGAGGTGAGATTTTTGATTAATCTTCTAAAAAAATGCTTGAAGAATTTTGTCTGTTTAATTAACAATGTTGTTTAAGTACTTTTGCTGCAACATTACTTAACTCGTGCTTTTGGTGCTGCCGGTGCACATAGTCATTTTTACAAAAAAGCAAAAACCGATTCGAACCGACCGAAAAAAGAGATTTAATTGGAGGCGCCGGGTATAACAATGTTGTTTAAGTACTTTTGCTGCAACATTACTTAACTCGTGCTTTTGGTGCTGCCGGTGCACATAGTCATTTTTACAAAAAAGCAAAAACCGATTCGAACCGACCGAAAAAAGAGATTTAATTGGAGGCGCCGGGTATCGATCCCGGTACCTCTCGCATGCTAAGCGAGCGCTCTACCATCTGAGCTACGCCCCCGTTGACTACTAGGTCCAAATAGTGGTTCCATTATAATATGCAAATGTAATATCTCACAAAAAATGGTACTGCAATTTAATCATTTAATTTAGTAATTATTTATCGAAGTTAATTCGTACGTACGTACGAAAAAATGTCTATACGTTTAAATAATCACATTTATAAAAAGTCGACTTACCTGCATCAAATCAAGAAAGAATAGATAAATGTTTGGTGAACCTACTGATATTATATTCTTGTTATCTGTCCCAACTCCCTATAAATTTTAGAACCTACTCACACGTTTACCTCATCACAATAAGTAATACCAGCGCCATCTATTGGGTATAAATACCAACGAAGTCATTAATATTTAACTAGTTTACTACGAGATGGCGCTCAAGGTCCAATTATTTAATCGTGATAATACTAATTATGTTTCTTTCCAGGTAGCCCGCCATTTCTATCACAAGGAGATGCGAATAGAGTTATTAAGAGAAGAGTTGCTATTCGACACAGTACACGTAACATTTCAACTGACGTTCGACAATCGAGCATTCACGCTAGCTTCTTTAGCGATGACCAGAGAAGAGAAACATTTGCCGATCAGCGCGTCTGTGTTATTTGAAATATTTCCCTTTTGTATTGTGTTTGGGTAAGTTATGTAGACAATGGCCAATGCTGGCCAGACTTCGACGTCCATCAGTACATATTTCAGTGCTTTATACATCAAAGTCTTACTCATGACCAATTTTATGGATAAAATAGCAATAAAGTGATTTAATTACCTCTTGAGATGAAATTGTAACTGAACTCTAGATTAATAACGATTCTGTTCTTGGTATTACCGAATCTGATAGACGTTCCCTTATTTTTTATTTAAGGACTAGCTGGGACCCGCGCTTTCACCCGCGTTTAATTTAAAAGAATTTTAGAGAACTTCGACATAGACGCTTGACATAGAATACTTGTATTTATATTGGATTTTAAGGGCTTTAATTTTTTTGCGCGGAACCCCAATTATTTTTCTAAAATAAAAGTAGCCTAAGTTATTCCTGATAACATCAGCTATCTGCCAGTGAAAGTCCCGTCAAAATCATTCCAGCCGTTTCGAAGATTACCCGGAACAAACAGACAGACAGACAAAAAATTTAAAAATTGTTTTTTGTTATATTTACCACTAGCTGGCACCCGCGGTTTCACCCACGTTTAATTTCAAAGAAATTTAGAGTACTCGAAGTACATAGACATTTGACATAGAATAATATATACATATGTTAGATTTCAAGGGTTTTATTGTTTCCACGCGGAACCCTAATTATTTTTCTAAAATAAAAGCCAAAGTTATTCCTTATAACGTCAGCTATCTGCCAGTGAAAGTCCCGTCAAAATCGGTCCAGCCGTTTCGGAGATTACCCGGAACAAACAGACAGACAGACAGACAAGAAATGTAAAGATTGTTTTTTTGTTATAGGTACCGTATATACTTTCATATGCATTTAGTAAAAAGCTGTTATTTTGACATTACAAACAGACACTTCAATTTTATTTATTTGTATAGATTCCGTCTTCGTCAAAATGTGTAACGAAAGAGTGACAACTATAAATGTACCTATATAAAGGGTTTAGGCTGTGAGAGAATGAGATAAAACACGTTTTTATATAGTCTCTCTTTCTCTGTGTGTGTGTGTGTTTACCACCTCTATAGTGTATTCATCTCATTCTCTTACAAATTAACCAAAATACAAAGTTTCGTTTCTACTGCGTGTGAACTCACAGTCTCACACACCACAATTTGTTTTTAACAGCAGTCTTAGTCATTTCTTTTGTTTCAGATCAGACATGGTAGTCAGAAGTATAGGCAATTCACTGATGGTTATTCTACCAGATTTAGTCGGAAAGAAAATAACCAACTGGTTCGACCTGGTGCGACCGCTCATAGCTTTCAAATTTCAAACCGTAAGTTGTAACACATATAGGATATGCATGACTAGGCAGTTCACCTTCTCAAAAATACTTGAAAGGCACGTCATAAACTGTTTATTCCGTTAAATAACGTTGACAAGGATAAACTGAAATATTTACACAAATAACATCGAACTGTCTACACTCTACAGCCTAGGTATAATAGATATAATATAAATATACGAATCAGATTTTGAGATTAACGCCGTGATAGCCTGACCGCCGTGATAGCCCAGTGATTGAACGCTTGCCTTCCATACAGGAGGGTCTGACTTCGATCCCGGCCCGCACCTCTGACTTTTCGGATTCATGTGCGGATTAGAATTTGATTATCCCTTACGTTAACGGTGAAGGAAAACATCGTGAGAAAACCTGCACACCTCAGAGGGCTCAAAAATAACTCAATATTGTGTGTATACCGCCAACCCACACTAGGCCAGCGTGGTGGACTAAGGCCTAACCTTTCTCATCTTGGGAAAAGGCCCGTGTCCAGCAGAGGGACCATAATGGTGTACTACTCTGTAAGTGTACTATGTATGAATCATCTTCTATGCGCAGAAGCTGCAACTGTTATTTTGACCTCCTAATCCTTTGCAAGACCAAAATAACCTCTTAAGTGTTAACTTACAGTGTTAAAATGTTCACTGCCCACATTTTCATAATAATTCCTTACGTCGCATCGCGTATTCAGCATGCAGGATGTTCTTGGCTGGAACGAGGTGAACTTACTTACGCATTTTCTACACAACGCCAACGCAATGCGCACGCGCCACAATAGAGCCTTGTCCGCCACCCAATTTAGAGAAAGGTTGGGCTTTAGCCTACTGGAAACTATATGGCACATTACTTATTACTGCAATCGTAAATGAAATCATACAATACAATACTCTTTATTGTACACACTATACCGGAAATAACAAAAATAATATCCAATACAAAAAAAGACATGTACAAAGGGCGGTCTTATCGCACTCGGCGATTTCTGCTAGACAACCTTGAGACGACACGGTTGATGCAGTGGCTGATACAGTCGGCTCCTGCGCTCCGGGTCGTGGGTTCGATTCCCGCACGGAGCAAATATTTGTATGATCTGCAGGTAGTTGAAACGATTTTTGCAGGGTCTGCAACGCGCGGGTCATCCCTGGTGTTTCTAGCATCCATAAGCTATTGTAACCGCTTACCATCAGGCGGGTCGTAAGTATGTCCCCCTGTCGACCATAATAGTAATAGAAAGAAAAAAACTCTTTCACATAGATCCTAAACCGCACGAACAACATCTTCGAGCTGGTGACCGTGGAAGCTGTCATGCACGAGAAGGCTCCAGACAAGAGGAACGAACTGGTCCGTCTGTCTGACGAGACAGAGGCAGCCACTGATAAGAATCTTAGGCTTAAAGGTAACGATTATTATATATATATATATATATAAACGGCAAGGCTGGTGCATTGGCTGATACAGTCGGCTGCTGCGCATTGGGTCGCGGGTTCGATTCCCGCACGGAACAAATATTTGTATGATCTGCAGGTAGTTGTTTCGGGTCTGGGTGTATTGTGTGTGAACTTTCTGTCTGTAAACGCACCCACGACACAGGATTAATCCTACTGTGGGGCAACGTTTTATAAAAAATAAAGAGGGAACTGACTGACTGACATACCAACGCACATCGTAAACCACTGGGGCTAGGAACTTGACATTTTGTACCTTTTATAACGTAGGCATTCACTAGGAGTGGATTTTTAGAAATTCCACACCTAAATGGGTAAAATGGCGGTGGGAAGCTTGTTATACGTAAACAGGTAACACATACACGCTATAGGTACAAAGTTGCCCAGATCTACACATTTATCATCACTTGTCCTGACTGATTCATCAACACAGAGCTTAAACCGCTGGGGCTTAAAACTTGAAATTTTGACAGATGAAGGGATTTTAGAAATTCCACCCCTGAAGGGGTAAAACAGCGACTGAAATATACGAAAGTCCGCCACACACCCAGTGCTGAGTGCTCATTAGGGGATTTTGCCATAATCGCCACGTTTGGCAGGTAGGTTGGCGATCGCAGTCGTGTTGTTAATTAATGTGTTCAAAGCTAGCTGCTGCCCATCCTTCGGCTACTCCTATAGTTGCCTTTTACGACATCAACGGGATGTGATGGATTGGTGCTATTCGTACACATGCGCAAAATTTGCGAGATTAGACGGTCGGTGAGATAAACCAAGATTTTATTTTTTTATTGTGGAAATATCACATAGATACAATCAATGTAAACGGGAGAAATATATATCCGCCATCTTCCCAAAATGACCTACATAAAACCATGAGCTGGAAACCAATTACTGGCTCCTCTAATCCTCGTCAAAACAAATATTTCAGTCTGACAGTTGAACAAACCGAACTTGAACCCACATCAATCGGTGTCAATGATTCTTAATTGAATTCATTTCGATAGGCCGTCGCAGATATTTCAAGAAACATTTTATTATATTTTCATAATAGCTCGCAAATTTTCCTGCTTTTTATAAAAATTCTGGCAACCACTTTAAACGTCGATAAAAATCCAGTGTACAATTGGACGGAGTTATGGTGGTTCAAGATGTGACGTTTGTCAAGTACATATGTTCCATCCTATACTACACACTATCATAACTAACACTAGAATTTTATACGAGACTACACTAAAACTGACAGCAAACCATATATTTATTCATATAAAAAAAGAATAATAACTTACCGTAGGCATTCATAGCCAGTTGCACTCACTGATCGGTAAACGATCGGCGAGGTTAAATAACGCTTGGCGCGGTCAGTCTATGGATCTGAACTGAGCATCTCCGTACTTCGGAAGGCACGCAAAATCGTCGGTCCCGGTTATTGTCACTAGAAGGCAAACGTGAAGCCAAGTCAGCGACCTTCGTGAGTGGCTTAAACAGCTATGACACATGTACACCTCGCCCCCAGCCAGAGGTAAATGGAAGGACACCCTGGGGTTTGCCGGTAAGGGCTCGGCATGCCCCTCCGGTTTTGGAAGTCCATGAGGAGCCACCCGAAACAAGAGAACAAGAGACTTGCCGTTACCACATTAAAGGACTTTATTCTGTTTTATAACACAACTAAATAGCTTTATGGCCATCTAAGTAAACAGGAAAGCAAATCAGACTTATTTTTTCTTTTAAATATTTTCAAGTATGAAAATGCGGACCCTATTTGCACTGTAAATTATTATTTAGGCTTTTTGTGATCAGCTATTTTTGTCTCCAGCGATCGACTAGTCAATCGCCATCAACGCGTTGGCCACCCCTGTTCTAAATAATAAGAAACTTTATAGAGTATACCCACAACACCCTAATAAAGATTAATAAATCTCTCTAATATAGTAATCTAATAATTTCCGTGTGGTGTCCGGATTTAGAATATAGCACCATTGCATCTCCTCCCGCGGATGTCGCAAAAGGTGACTAAGGGACTCAAAACCGGGTGCGCAGCAGAGACCCTTCTGTGATACAGCAGCCAATCTGCGCTCACCAATCCAAGCTCGGTGAGTACTGGCAAATTCCTCCAAAATGGCGACATAATTGTGGAAATTTATGGGGAGGCCTTTGTCCAGCTGTATAGAACGCCCTTCTTTGGCTGATATAGTGATATGATGACTAAACTAGTAAAATACTTATATATTTATTTTATTACTTATTTGAATTACCACCGATGAGTCGTCATCTAATGTCACATTATGAAACTATAATAATTAATACGTTTAATTCAGATCAAGTCCATAGTGTGTTAGTAACAATTTAGTTAATACTAGCGATAAGTAGACATACTTGCAAGCGATTATGCCTAAAACACAGTATGGAAATGCCTAAATTTACCTGTACTTGTGTCTGTAAACTGTACACATGACACAAGAAATCCTAGTTTGGGGCAACGTTTAAAAAAAATCAGTGATTGTAATAAAAATGGTAACATGACGTAATCATACTATCCAAACGGCGTCCGATGCTTAACACAGGCCTCCCCCATAGATTTCCACAATTGTGTCGTCATTTTGGGGGAATTTGCTAGTACTCACCAAACTGGCCAGGTGGGTTGATGAGCGCAGTATGACTACTGTTCCACAGAAGGGACGCAGCTGCCCATCCCTCTGTTTTAAAGTCCCTTAGTCGCCTTTTACGACATCCACTGGAGGATATAGAGTGGTGCTATATTATTAATCCGGACACCACTCGGAACGTAACGTAAAATGGTACGTTATTCATTAAAGTTTGAACCCATAATATACTGCATCCTACCTAAATAAATGGTCCCAAGAATACGTAGATACACGATTTTAACTAATAGAAACAAACGCGAATTTATTTGATGCAACAACAACAAGCCTTATTAGTCGCTCCCGGGCACTATTTTATCTCTTGGGACAGCTAACTTTATCCCAAGTAAATTGTTTTGATAAATGCAGACGCCACCACACAATTTTCAGCTTTATAACCTTTGGAATACATGTTAAATTCAACTGAATGTGTCTTTGTCAAGTTCAGCAGAGTAATCACTATTTATGAGCACTCAGATCTAGTTTGGTAGTTATCTGGCTTCCACGGTCCACCGCCTTAAGTCCGGACACCTCTATTTTATACAAAAGTATGAAATTAGGATGAACCAAATATATTTGTATTATAATCTACTGGCGCAGTGGTAAGGCGATTCGCACATTGCGAAACTTTACAGATTGTAAAGAGGAGATTAAGGTGTCAACATATAAAAAGGAACATTTACAATGTTTTACTTTATACTTTAATGATAGAAAATATTTTAAGGCTAGGCTCTATGAATGGTATAGAATTAATTTTAGATATTAAGTATCGGTTTCACTGATAATAAATACATTGTTACCAGTGATGACATATGGAACAGAGACGTGGTCACTCACAATAGGCCTCATAAGAAAGCTCAAGGTCACTCAGCGAGCTATGGAGAGAGCTATGCTTGGTATTTCTCTATGAGATCGAATCTGAAATGAGGAGATCCGTAGAAGAACTAAAGTTGTCGATATAGCTGAAAGGATTAGTAAAATGAAGTGGCAATGGGCAGGGCACATTGCTCGTAGAACTGATGGCCGCTGGGGCACAAAGGTTCTAGAATGGAGACCGCGCACCGAAAAACGCAGCGTGGGACGACCTCCAACGAGGTGGACAGACGACCTGGTGAAGGTCGCTGGGAGTCGTTGGATGAGGGCGGCATGTAACATTTCGTTGTGGAAATCTAAGGGGGAGGCCTTTGTTCAGCAGTGGACGTCCTGTGGCTGAAATGATGATGATGATGAAATACATTATTATTATACCCATATTATAATTATTATTGTCCGATGTTGAGGGCCAATATAACTGTCATGTACACTAGAACACTTTAAGGGTACATTAATATTATTATGAATAAACATACTTAAAGGTTGTACTGGTTGAGTTTCAATAAATTAATAAACAATTACAATAGTCGACACAATACGTAGCACCTTTAGAGTAGGAATTGTCCCACGTTGTTACCCAGGCGCCGGCTCGTCCGTGTCTCCGTGGGATCGTCAGTCTCTCAATCCCGCTCTTCGGTCTTCTTCTATAGTATGACGCGCTCACAGAAGGAGACCAATGCACGCCAATTTTCATGCTCTGCCACATAGGCACTACTGCCGGGAGAGATAGATCTTGCCCGATCCGATCGGCCAAGATTCACCACTCGGCAGCCCATGCAGGCAACGCCTCGAGCGTGTGTGGTGGGGTATCCTGGTCGCTGTCACAATGGTGGCACTATGCCGTGACCTCGCGTCCAATCCTGTACAAGTGCGAACCGAAGTAACCATGACCGGTAAATACCTACGTCAGGCGGGAGGTGACGCACTCGCTACTTTTGAGCCAGGCTCCATTGAGCGGCAGGATGGCCTCGAAGAAGCACTTGGTTGCGAACGTAACCTAAGGCACTACGGGTGACATTGCATGCAATGCAATGCACTACTTACGCCCCTAATTTTGACAGATGGAAGCGTAAGTTCACGCTTAGACTCGTTTCTGAATCTCACACTACTACTCGCTACTTCTCGAGTGCGCGCTGCCGAGCATTACCCGTCCTACAAGTCAACAACAACAGTTATCATAATTAGCCACGAATTTTTAGGAATGATTTGCCCTGTAGCGGGAACATATGGAAGTCTCGGCAGAAGTTACTTAGTGCATATTGTATACCTAAGGTAGGACAACAAACCAAATCAATCCCAGCTTACAGCTCCAAGATATGGAAATCAGAACATTTGTATCCAAACAACAACAAAAAACTCGTTTGTTTGGACTCCCAATAAAACCGTACTTACATATTTTTCAATTATTTACATCCCTGAAAAATATAAAGTAAGTATATAAATCGAAGTATGTATAAACGATGTTGACTTTAAAAAATCCTAATTTATGAAGGTCCATTAACGCGCCGCTTCCGCACAGGTGTCCACCAGTGCGGAAGCGGCAAGAGGCGCGCCGCGGCGCTGTCAGCTTGTCGAACTTGAAACATTTTTAACTTATTTCTGGGACAAAATAAAACACGGTTTTCTGGACGAACTATTTTCAAGTTTCGTAGGCATAAGTTAATAATAATGTTATTTATTGGATTTAAAATCAATGTTCAGATACAGACAATCCCTGTCCAGTTGATGCAGTTGAGAAGGATGAGGATGATATTCCACTCATTAATTTAACTGATTATGTTTATTATGTAGTTTGTTGTATTTTGTTATTATAATCAAGTAAAACTCACTATTAGCTGAAAAGATCTATATAGATATATATATCTATTCGCATAATAAAATCGTACCAGCCAAATGATAATTTATAAATATATGCGCCAAACACAAACATTATGACACTACAGAATGGCGTAAATTTTACTATAGCTACTACCAGTACATATCTATACAGTTCTCAAACAGTGCGCGAAGGAAGGTAGAGAAAATGAAAGCCACCATGCGGCATACCGATTGCTAAAAAGAGATGAGTATACAACGTCAGTTACGTGGCATTAGCAGCTGCAAGCCCATGCTCCTTGGCCTGAACGCGCGTCACGTAACGTGTCACCTGGCCACCATTAGACCGCGTAATAAAACAAAACACTGTAATTTTTATTTACAGTATAGATTTACGCATGAAATGATCTATTTTTGCCACAGGTGCAGTGTAATTTGTGCATAAACGTTCTATTGACACAAGAAGGCATTTATTCGCAATATGTTGCAAGAATTAGGTTTAAGATTGTTGTCTAGCCAGGACACTGGCCGGTGGCTCGGTGCGCGGCTAAATGAACTCCGGGCTATCTTGCTTTCATGTAACCAACATAGAGCGCGGGCAACACATCTACACAGCCTATAAATTTAGATACAATATAAATATCGGTAACGTAACCAATAAGCAAAATTAGCCATCTATTGACATTTGATTAAATTTTCCAGGCGTACCTCCTAAGAAGCGTTATGCGTATGACGGAAGACCTTTGCCTGATGTTATAAATTTACAACTTAAAGGTAGTGGAGACAACTTCACAATATGTTTAGCTGTAAACAACCTAGTGTGGGCACTTCGCAATTTATAAAATAACGCACATTTCATTTTACATGCAATAAACGATGTAAATACAATATTATTAGAATTGTGTGACGCACAATATATTTGGAAGAATCCACCAAGTTCACTGTTTAGCTCACTATTTTATTTTCTACTGGGAAAGCACGATTATTTCGCTATTTTACTTTGACCTCAATATTTTGGTTGCTTTAAAAGTTCTAATCCCGTGTATCTAAATAGGTTTTAGAAACCTAGGAACCTAATCCGACAAATATTTGTAAACTCTAGGACGGTTCATACAAACCCACATCCTGGTACTTCTTACACCGAATATAAAGTAATATATAACAAATGCTGTAGCTTGAAGAAAGTAGTTCATACTTCAAGTTTTTGATTTATTTGTCAAATGTGTTCTTATAACTTTATCCTCAAGCCTCCATAATATAACGCCAACTGTCTTATCTCACTTGTCTTTAAAATGTCGGACTAAACAGGTTTTTAAATAAACATGAGAAGTGTTTGACAATATTTGCGATAATTCTTCCAGGTCAAATGATCTACATGGACAACTGGCGAATGATGATGTACCTGGGTACTCCTGTGATGCCAGACTTAGCTGCTCTTGTGTCCACTGGACTTTACATCAACGATCTGTCTATGCATGACTTTAGCAGGTAAATACTTAATAGTAAAAAGGTACGCGTAACTTAAGATTAACATAGAATTCAGTTTAGAGTAGGATTTAAGTTCTACTAGGACAATATTCCATAGGATAAGTTCCGTATGGTTCCCGGAAAAAAACGACCACCTTTTCAGACATGGGGTGTCGTAAAAGGCGATTAAGGGTTGATATCAAGAACATGAGCAGCAGCATCCTCCCGTGCCCTAACAGCTTACTGTGATCACCAACCCACCTGCTATCAATCGTGGTGATTATGGCAATATATGCTGCTCATTGTATTGATTATTGGGAGATCCATGTTCAGCAGTGGACATCTATGGGCTGACCTCTAATGGAAAACTGAAATTTCTAAATTAAAAAATCTTCTTATCTCGAACTAACTTGAATCCGCTAGCCTATAGTGACTAGCTTTGTTAACGACCTATTCCCAGAACAAATACTGACTTACTGATGAAAAGAACCTAAACACCTTATCTTTCTCTATGCTAAACTAAAAATTAATAGCCGTCAAAACTCCTTTTATTTTCGATACTAAAACAAACATTCTCATCTACCATTTCGTCACTTCCTTTTAAGTAATTCTACAGAAATAGGGTCGTAATCCAAAGAAAACGAATACTTCTAACCGCTTACACAATTCCAGGGATCTAATGTTAGCCGGAACACAGCAATCGGTGGAGTTGAAATTAGCGCTAGATCAAGAACAACAGAAGAGTAAAAAGTTAGAAGAATCCATGAGGAAATTAGATGAAGAAATGAAGAGGACTGACGAGTTGTTATATCAGATGATACCAAAACAAGTGGCTGACAGGCTGCGAAATGGAGAGAATCCGATAGACACATGTGAGGTGAGTTATAATCTTAGGTAGCGCAGTAAACAGAATAGAGTCGTAAGCTAATTAAATCAAGAGGCGATCATCACGAAAGGTTGATTCATTCATTAACCGCCTTGTGTGTATATTTATATATAGAATAAGAAAATCGCCATTCGCCAGATTTGTATTTCTTCGAAATCGTCAGTTATGCATTTAGTGTTACAGTCTGGTGACTGTAGGTATAAATTCTATACTATTACTAAGAATTTATTTATTTTTATATTTTTTGAATCTCATATTCATTAATAATTTGTGATGCTTAAAAGGACTGCAGATTTGATTGCGTTTTTTTTATTTTTGGTTTAATAACAACAGCTCAGGTATAACAAAGCAACATAAGTTTCAAAAAAGGAAGTATGGAACTGTATGATAATTGTTTGCCAAACAAATACGACTATAACTGCTTAGGCTGGTATGCCATTCATCCAACATCATTGTCCAATGTACACATGAATGAAACTCAAATAAAAAGAACGTGATTATTATTTGGTCAAAGATTTTGACATTCTAATATTTTCAATCAATCACAACCAAATGATATGATGTGATATAGAATGATGAAAGTAATATTTAATGAGTATAAAAGCAAGTAATATGCTTATAATTCAAGGCACCGGAATTATAAAATAATGAGGTTAAAATTGAATACGGCACTTGACAAAAATCACATCTTAGACAAAGATATTGAATGAGTAGCATGTTGCAATGTCAAAATTTCTCAAATGTCAAAGAACTTTTAACCAATCTTGGACATAGAAAGCGAATGAGAGATGTGGCACCCTAAGATGATGTCCAACATTTGTTGATAGAATGTCTTAAAGAGCAAGAGAAATGTTCATTAGGAAAACGGCTAGGAGTTGGTGTAATACATAGCATGTTGGCAAACCAAAATATCTTGCCGCAAAAATTTGCCATTTGTCAACCCGCAGATGTGGCTACTTGACAAAATAACTTTAACGTTTGTTTTTTATTTATTAATGATTGTAGTAAGATTTTGTTACAATCTGATATATGTCCTTGAAGGATAAAAATAGCTAAATAATTAAATAGAAAAAAGAAAAAATCGCTCACAATTTTATTTCACAGGCTTTCCCCCTAGTTCGTTATTTTTCGTTTTTGTTATTCTGTCGCTCAACTGAAATTCTCAAATATAAATCTTATTACTATAACTGAAAGTGCCTGCCTATCATGTAGATAAGACACGTGTCCCGAATTTTCCTCTCACATTACTCGCATACCCGATATTCTTTCTGTTCATAGCAAAATTCCCCTTTCTAACTCATTAAGAAAATGTATCAAATAAATGGGAGCAATTTTGATCTGTTTTCTACAAGCAATCAGTTGGCATTCATATTTCAAAGTTGGTTTTATTGATTCCATCTATACAAATAAATAAAATTGAAGTGTTTGTTAGTAATGTCAAAATAACAGCTTTTTACTAAATGCATATATACCTACAATAATTTTTTTTTTGTCTGTGTCTGTCTGTTTGTTACCGCTAATTTCCGAAACGGCTGGACCGATTTATACGGAATTTAGGAATGACTTAGGCTACTTTTATTTGAGAAAAATAATTAGGGCTCCGCGCAAAAAAAATTAAAACCCATGAATACATGATACGTGTATTTTTATGTACTATTAAACAAATCATATTATTATTGTGTAACATACTTTATGTAATACGCTTTTATTGAAGTAATATAAATAATCCGAATAATTTCAGATATATTTTTGTTTCTCTTATCATTTTAGAAGATGCGTTCATTTACCCTCTTTTTCTATCCGATGTACATAATTATCGTTCGTAAGGAGTAAACTCCAGTCGTGGGTCGGAGCTGACAGACACACACTTTTTTTTTACTTAACTATTGCAATGATTATATTGCCGTGTGCCACCACCCCATTTCATACCGTAGATGTCGTAAAAGTCGAATAAGGGATTAACTGGAGGATGGGCAGTGTCCTTCGAGTACATTAACAACTCAACTGCGATCGCCAATCCGTCTGCCAAGCGTGGCGATTATGGCAAGACCCCCCAATGAGGACACAGCATACCCATATCGGTCGTTGTGGTGATCTTTGGGGGAGGCCTGTGTCCAGCAGTGGACTTCATTCGGCCGAAATCATCATCATCATCATCATTTCGGCCGAATGAAGTCCACTGCTGGACACAGGCCTCCCCCAAAGATCACCACAACCACCGATATGGATGTGTTGTGGGCTCATTGGGGGGTTTTGCCATAATCGCCACGCTTGGCAGGCGGGTTGGCGATCGCAGTTGAGTTGTTAATGTACTCGAAGGATGCTGCTGCCCATCCTCCGACTAATCCCTTAGTCGACTTTTACGACATGGGAGGAGATGGGGTGGTGGCATTCTGAGCCGGCACCACACGGCAAATCGGCCGAAATGATGATGATGAATATAATATGTATTAATATAATGATACTATAATATCTATTGTTTGAATATTATAAATAAAATCAATACTCAGCCTCATTTACGCTATCTTGGGGTATTCAATAAAGAAAGGCGTTACTAATTTCGAAAAATTCTATTTGAAGAATATGTGAATAATCCTTATTGAATTTCAAACAGAAAAATTCGGTCCAACATAATCTATATAATCGAATTAATTAGTTATTTACAGAAATCTTGTGTTCAATGATTACAAAAAAAGTAATTTCACGAAATTAGTTTCACGAGGCACAACTTATCAATATTACCCTCGGTTTCTGCTGCCACCCTCATCCGCTGTATCGCAAGCCATACAAATCCCCCTACAAACATCAGTCCGTGTCGCTAGCCTCCCAGATGAGATGAACGATAAGTTAGCACAAACACTATGACGTTTACTCATTTATGGAATAGAAATGGGGCTTTAAAGTTTGCTGCGTATGCTTTAAACCAAACGGCGAATACTTATTATGCTCAACATCTATACAAATACATACAAATAATATAATTGAAGTGTCTGTTTGTAATGTTAAAATAACAGATTTTTCCTAAATGCGTATGAAAGTATATACGGTACCTACAACATAAAAACAATTTTTTTTGTCTATCTGTCTGTCTGTTTATTCTCTCTAATCTCCGACACGGCTTGACCGATTACTACAGGACTTTCACTGGCAGATAGTTGATGTTATAAGGAATAACTTAGGCTACTTTTATTTTAGAAAACGAATTGGAGTCCGCGAAGGAAATTAAAACCCCTGTATATTATTTATTATTATTATGATTGTCTTATTACGTTTTGTTTATATTTAATTAGTGATTTATAACAATTGGATGTAATGCCGAAACCAAAATAAATTATTTCTTTCTGTCTTAATCCAATGCATATTCTTTATACATGTCAACTGTCTATGTCTAAATTATTTATAAGAAATCGCGGGTCCCAGCTAGTTTGTGAATAAAGCCACGTCAGGTTGGACTGCACATCATTATATCAGACAAGAGACGACCACCCGACCCTAGCTCGCACTGGCGGCACGTGCGTAGAAAATACGTAGTAGTAACTAAAGATCCCTTTAAACCCCAATTGACATTGATCTAGCAGTCACATGGCGATTATTACTATCCCAGTAATGCTCGAGCCGAGATCTGTGTCCCCCAGACGCAGTTACTTAGCATACTTAAATAAGCCAGGCTGGAGGCTATTCAAGCTTCGCCAATTTCTCCGGTTAAGCTAGATACTTCTGCGAGAAGCTACACAACAAAAAAAGAATTGCACTCCGGGAGTGCCGACAGAAGTGAAAACTTATTTTGGCGCGTTAGGAGATTGTATCTCATCTAAAAATATGCGTACCTCGCTAAAAGAAGTTTTCACTTCAAGCGTCTCGTAACGGTGTCGCGAGTCCAAAGATTTTATCTCATCTAAAATATGAAGTTTTCACTTCATAAAATTACGTCCAACTTTTTCCATATCTTCTGAAAGAAGCGGAACGATAACAATATTGCACAAGGAACTATCCATGCTGAGTCCAAATCACCAAATGAACATAGTATACTGTTTACGCAGCAGATTACTATGTCATTGCTTCTCAATCTTCCAGCGCTGTACGCGGTAGATAGTAGCGTTTTAGCAGAGGTTATAATATTATAATATTAGAGATTATAGATATTAAGGCGGCCTTTCACCTAACGAAGCTGTACGCGGCTGATAGAAGCTGAACTGAATGAGTGTAAGCAAAATCGTCCAGCGAAACACGAATGGAGCTGTATAAATGTAGTCAGTCCCTTAATCTTTTTTTTATTTTTTTTATTTACATTAACCGCAAGTACCTATCAGCCTTTAACAGTATAGTAACGTTGGGATACAACCACAGATGTTCGACAGCGTATCGATCCTGTTCTCCGACGTGGTCACCTTCACGGAGATCTGTTCCCGCATCACTCCCATGGAGGTGGTCTCCATGCTCAACGCTATGTACTCCATATTTGATACGCTGACTGAACGGAACCGGGTGTATAAGGTTAGTAATATTCATAATGCAATACATTAATAATATATAATTTATTCAAGTTAAAATTTCATTGACTTACGTAGCAAGTAAAGACAGTAAGGTACGAGTAAGTACTTACGAAACTACACTCTAGTGCCAATATGCCTTCTTTTTTATTGGTCCCAGTGAATCTTCATCATGAACTTCCTTCGCCCTAGGCGAAGGGCAAAATAGCATGCCGGACTCCTAACAGCTAAAACCACGGGGGCAGTCATCTTCGGCACTTAAGGGAACTCAAGGACTTCGTATGATCACACTATAACCACCCACTGGTGGCACGCCAATAGTTGCATCTTGGAGCGGGTGACTGTAAACCGGTCACCCCGCCCGGGGAGATTGTACAGGATGCCGAAGCCTCACTGCGCGCTGTGCTATGTTGCGCACACGGCGGCGCGTGCCACCGTCTTCTCGTGGGTCACTCGGCGTGGACCTGCAGATTCCCCAATCTACACGCCCGCGCCCCACGAGGCCCCCTGCTATATGCGACGACAGGGGGGGGCTCAGGCGTGTTGGACCTGGGCGCTGGGATGGCTGTTACCCCGGAGTCCCAACATACCTACCCAATGGTTTTGTTGACACAGAAATGACTTTACCAGTTCTATTGAAATATCCCGTTGTCCTATGTAAACTATGTTTACGGCACGGTTGGTGCAGTGGCTGATACAGTCGACTGCTGCGCTCCGGGTCGCGGGATTGATACCCGCACGAAACAAACATTTATATGATCTGCAGGTAGTCGTTCCGGGTCTGGGTGTATTGTGTTGTATGTGTGTTTGTAAACGCACCCACGACACAGGAAAAATCCTAGTATCCGTCATCATATTTAAAAGCAAGAATCAAGAATAATCGAAAAATAAACTTATTCGAATTCTAACAAACTGATCAATTAACTAACTGCATCCGGATCTGAACATCTCAAGTCGTTGGACGGAGTTCTTGTCTAAGTGGCACTTATAACATGTATTATGTTGTTATCTTTTGTTCTTGAGCCTTGGACCCAAATTACTTGGGGTTCAAATATTGCAAAGGTTTTGGCAAAAGGGTTTTACAGTCGGCCACCTGCCTTACACCTACCATCCTTGGGTATAATAGTTTTTTTTTTTTTTAACCTATGCCCCTATTTATCATACTCCTGCGAGCTATCCAAAGTGCTTAATGTCTGCCCCACCCACAGGATGAGATGGTGTAGCCCTATTCGTGACCGGAGCTACACGATATAGACAGACGTCCATAATGGCGTATATTATTGTGTTATCATTGTTCTAGAATTTAATTTGACTACGTTGTTTTATATTTTAGGTAGAAACAATAGGTGACGCCTACATGGTGGTGTCAGGGGCACCGGAGAAAGAAGACAACCACGCTGAGAAGGTGTGTGACATGGCGCTTGATATGGTCGACGCTATCACTGACCTAAAGGACCCTAGCACAGGTGCTGATGTGATACTTCTTGATCTTAATTTACCGGCCTATTGCTTCATAATCATCATCATCATTTCGGCCGAATAAAGTCCACTGCTGGACACAGGCCTCCCCCAAAGGTCACCACAATGACCGACATCGGTGTGTTATGTGCTCATTAGGGGGGTTATGCCATAATCGCCACGCTTGGCAGGCGGGTTGGCGATCGCAGTTGAGTTATTAATGTAGATATTCCAAGGACCCTGCTGCCCATCCTCCGGCTAATCCCTTAGTCGCCTTTTACAACACCCACGGAATGAGATGGGTTGTTTAAAGGAGACATGATTCTTCTTTCTTTCATTCTTTCTTTAGGTCTACCAAAATATCAATTCCTTTTCAAGATTAAACTCGAAAATAAAACGCGACTAATAAACGACACACATCTATACAACATATACAATACAATATACAATACAGACACAATTTCTTACCATCATAATTTCAGCCGATAAACGTCCACTGCTGGACAGAAGCCTCCCCCAAAGACCGGGTATGGGTTTGTGTAGTGTGCTCATGGGGGGGGGGGGGGGGGGGGTTTGGCATAATCACCACGCTTGGCAGACCGGTTGGCGGTCGCAGTTAACTTATAAATGAACTCGAAGGACGCTGCTGCCCATTCTCTGGCTAATCCCATAGACGCCTTTTACGACACTCACGGGATGATATGGGGTGGTGGTATTCTTAGCCGGCACCGAACCACCAATTTCTTACCGAAACATCAATTTTGTTACCACTGAAAATAAAACGATACCGGTTCCTTTATTTCTCCTGCCGTATAACAAGATCCTTTTGTACAATTTTACAGGGTCTCACTTATCAATCAGAGTGGGCGTTCACTCCGGTGCCGTAGTTGCCGGTATCGTGGGCCTCAAGATGCCTCGTTACTGTCTGTTCGGAGACTCCGTCAACACTGCCTCAAGAATGGAGTCTACTTCAGAAGCTATGAGGGTTCATATCTCTCAGACTACTCAGGAGCTGCTTTCGCCATCTTATATGGTCACTGAAAGGGGAGAGATACAGGTCAAAGGGAAAGGTAAGGATATAATTATTTATACTATGTTAGTTACCCCTTAGATAATTATAATGCAGGACAGGATATATCAGCGGAGCTTAGATATCCTTATATCGAATCCTATTGATGTTATGATGAGAAAATATTTTGTCGTACACACTGATAAGATAAGATAAGATAAAAATATTTTTATTCATGTAAAACCATATGCAGGCACTTATGAATAGTCAAGACTTTAGTTGCCGCGTTCCAAGATGTTGATTTCCTATGGAAAAGAACGGACAAGAAACTCCATGGTTACTATTTTTAAATCGTAATAATGGTTACAGTACCTTTTATTACATTGTTCTCAAAATAAATAATGTGAGGACAATGTAGCAGAAAAAAGTAAACTTCTTAAAAAGTCCACACTAAACAAGCCTGATATTTAGAAAAACTTATGATTAAATTGTTATGGCAGTATTAAGTTGACCAATCCCAACAGACAGCACTCGTTCACGAGCATGACGCATGCATCAGCGTCGCTCAGCTCAACCATATTGTAGGGCAACTAAGCGACCCGATACACGACGCCGCCATCAGCAGGACGCTTGAGTGAGCATGACATACCTAAACTGCCAGACAACTATCACGTCAATGAAACAAAATAAATTAATAATACACATGGTCCTCGCACTACAGTATCAAACATAAATGAAGTGAATATATAAAAAAAAAAAACCAAGTAATTGGTGTCATTTAAACAAATTGAGGATGGAGGATGATCAAATGTCATTAAATGAATGAATATAATCCATTATAAAAGAATGTCAAAATAAATAAAAATTAATGGCAATGGTATTTGATACATCAAACCCAATCATGTCAAAATCGGCCTTTGAACATTGGAGCAGCTCAATCCCAAGCATTTTTGTCGTCCATATACTCTGTAACTTTATAAAAACCCTTTCTACACAACTTCTGCTTTATAATGGACTTGAATTTATTAAGGCTTGATTTCTGAATATCACTTGGGATTTTATTGTTAAAACGTACACATTGACATTTAAATGATTTGCTTATCTTCTGAAGCCTGGTAGCAGGAACAACCAGTTTGTGTTTGTTCCTGATATTAATATTATGGATATCACTGTTTTTTGTAAAGAGGTTAATATTTTTATGTACATACAAAACATTTTCATAAATGTACTGAGATGGAACGGTCATTATATTAATCTCTTTAAATTTTTGTCGGAGTGAATATTATACTGAATCATAATAAGATACGTTTTTGAGATTCCAACGATAAATAATTATATAGAGATGTCTAAGGAGATTAATCTGAACTACTGCACATTTCTTCTGTTTATAGTACATTAAATTGCATGATAAGAAAGTCCAATAGGATGATTTTACTTTTTGTTATAAAAAACTGTCGTGTGTCCTTTGCGTGTTTTCGATTAATCTAAATTAGTTGGTGCTATATAGTAGTAGATTTACTCAATACTTCTCGATTGCCTATCCGATGCCTTAACTTTGGCTATTGTTTACTTTCTGTGGTAGGTGCAATGAAAACATACTGGCTAGAAGGGCGCGAATCCCGTCCTGCACTTTCGAAAGTCATATCACCGCAACTGATGCCAGGCACCGAACCAGAATGGGAAAGAGCCGCAGACGTTAGAGATAGCATCGCAGAACATTCTGCTCAACAAATGAATATCAAAGAAGCACTGAATGCTGGAAGAATCCAAAATACTGACATCCACCTTCCCAACGCTGTTAGTTCTGGACCAAACTCCTTAGTGAACAGTTCAGGAAATCTGATTACGGTTATGAATACGTCGGCAATGAGGAGCTCGCAAGCTCCGAATGCTCCGACGACGATGATGACGTCACCAGCTGAAGAGAGACGAATGTACTCCCCTGTAACCTTTCAAGATGTAGCGAGGCGAAGTATAGCTAATTCGCCCAACAGGACTGAGAGGGAACGAGGTGTGTTACTGATTTTGCATTTTGCTAACTTTAATTTCCTTTCATAATCCAACAATAGATCCCATTTATTTTGGTATACATAATTTATTTTTTTAAGAACTTCGGCTTATTTGTAATAGGAACATATTAGTTACAAGCAAAAATTTCAATTTACCACAAGTAATGAATACAAAATGAGCCATTTTACTGAAAATGTTATTAATAATACTAAAATAAATATTTATTTCAAAATGTGTGGTAATAGTCGGCTACAAAAATAGAATTTTACAATTTAGGGACCGATCGTCAAACCAAAGAGTAATAATGTTGAACTGTTATCATTCGTCAAGTAAATCATAAAAGGCATATTATTATCAGTTATTTAACTAGCAACAGTTAAAATATCATGCGAACATTTACTAATTCTATGTCGTGTGGTGCCGGCTCAGAATGCCACCACCCCATCTCCTCCCATGGGTGTCGTAAAAGTCGACTAAGGGATTAGCCGGTGGATGGGCAGCAGCGTCCTTCGAGTACATTAACAACTCAACTGCGATCGCCAACCCGCCTGCCAAGCGTGGCGATTATGGCAAAACCCCCCAATGAGCCCACAACACATCCATATCGGTGGTTGTGGTATCTTTGGGGGAGGCCTGTGTCCAGCAGTGGACTTAATTCGGCCGAAATGATGATGTCTATGAGGAGAGATCTGATATTAAATTGAATGTCATCTCCACCTAAAAATACTTCAAATTGTATACTTAATTCATATTATGTTATAGAAACAAGATCAAATTCAACGAGTGTGGCTGGAATGTGGACAGATGCTGAATCAGTCGACCCGCCAAGGACTATCGACAGTCTCAACTCTTCGTTCTGGTAATTACCTATCGTATAATAAATTATAAATAATATAACTCCATCGATGCTATTGTTGACTTAGCTAAATTATTAAGGGGTTGTTCTGACTTTTCAGGCCAAAGACGATTTTTGGTGTTTTTTTCCGAAAACCCTTATCCTTTATAAAAATAACACTTTTTTTCACCTTTAAAGTTCGTTTTTTTTGCGATAATATAAATGTGCAGCCCGCGCTGGAGTTGATACCTCATAACTTGCGCGGCTATCTTGCGCGAATTGGCTACTTATGGCTTCGTGGATGGTCCCGCGATAACGGAGCGTGCCTATTGAAATAATAACATGGCAAACGATTCTACCGATGGCTCCGCCCCTAGTGGACTCAACAATCAAAAATAGTCTTGTTTAAAAATTACGCCTTTTAGTTTGCTAATGTCAACAATGTTTTTTTAATGTAATTTTTCCGGCTGAAAGCGGGTTAAAAGGGGGCCGTAAAGAAATGAATTAGGCTTATTAGCTCACTTGGCAACATGATTTTCAACGAATAGCCGAAATATTTGTCTTGAAGTATTTTTTTTATCTCTGGAAAATTGCATTTTGAGAAAAACAAGATTGAAGTTTGTTTCGTTTTAAAATGAATTTGCTTTCAAAATTATTTGCCAAATTTAAATCATTAATCCGCGCTCGTGGGCCATTGAACAACCCATCAATCTCCTATTAGGACCCTACTTTTTTGTAAATCACAAAAACCAATAATCAGAAGAAGGGATTAAACTTAATATTCAACTATATACTTAAGTTGCCTTACAGACAGATTTGTTGTAAAATCAAAATAATCTTAAGTTACAGTTCGACGTCCCCTTGCAGACTTGGGACTGCGCCCCAAACTAAGGACCGAGACAGTGACAATATGATCGACACTGTAAGTACATCATATCAGCCAAAAGACGTCCACTGCTGAATAAAGGCCTTCCCCATTAACAACAGGTCACATGCTAAAAAATTTCCACTCAACACACTTGGCAGGCGGATTGGTGAACGTAGATTGGTTGCTGTTCCACAGAAGGTGTTCCACACGCTGCTGCCCATATATCTGGTTTAGAGTCCCTTAGCCGCTTTTTACGACATGTGGAGATGTTGTGGTGTAATAAATAATTAAAAATAAGCCTGGCCATAATCCTACTTAACGGGATTGAGGAAAGAAGAATATTTATCATTCATATTAAGTAGTGTCCTAGTTTTTCGCGACTATAACAAATTAAGTAATTATAATAAAACATTTTTAAACGGATTATATCGCGTTCGTGACAACCAACGCTGCAAAGTATTCCAAACGTTATAACAAAAATCAATAATATACGCGATATAATCAGTTAATGTTTAATTAACACATAATATATTATATCAACTTCACTTCACAAAGAAGTTAAAGGAAAGTAGTAAATACTTACGTTGATGGTTAAAATCGTAAAAATTATCGTGTAGTTCTAGACGATACTGTGCTTGTGATTGATTTATAACTGTAAATATTAATTTCAATTCCAAAATAAACACGCACTCATTACACTATTTGGCAGAGTCATGTTAACAAGATTAATTTGCTTCACATAGTATTTAGATACAACCTTGGGATATTTCTGCTCGTAACGAATTTCAATAAATTGCTTAATTTATGAATCCAAAATTAATGAAGATTGCTGTAACATTTCGGTGGTGGATTATAAATTATTGGTGGTGGTATTAAAGTCTTTTTACCCAGCCGAATTGAAAATCACTTAGTTGGACCACTGAAATGTTCTAGATATCGTTAACTAGTCCTCGGCTAACGTTTGGATGCTTCACGCTAATCCAACAGTGCGTCGCGCGCATTTCGCCCACTCGCTCCGCTCCGCCTGGCATCGGGAATTTCTACTCAACACTCAGACCTGAGACAGCGTCGTCAATTACCGCCAAACACAGTGGGGATGAAATAGGTAAAGAATTTTAACGTAAATTTAATAAATCTAATGTCACCAATTTGGTAACATCGCTACGTGCAGTAAATAAGAGTTACATCCAGATTAGGTAGTGTGGATGTTATGCAAGATTGTCTAAAAAGAAAAGAGAATACGGTAAAAAAATCAGTTCATTAGATGCACTTATAATATCATCCATGTATAAAAACAATACATGCATCCAAAAGCTTACTCTTTATAACAATGTTTTTACTAACTATGCCTCCCTGTATTTAATTGGCTAGAAATTTTTAAGTTGTGTCCAAAGAAAACATTTTATAACAATAGAATAAAATGTTAAACAGCGTTTGGTGATACGTATTATCGAAATCCATAATCTATATTCACTTTTTTCTGAAAATCCTTAATTTAGATTTACGTCCGCAGAAACAGACACCGAATACCAAGATGCACACACGGATTTGAACCAAGTACCACATATATGCAACGAAGAATCCATTGAAAATATACCGAAACCTGGTAAAGTAGGCAGATTCAAAGCCCGGATAGCCCCCGGACACAACAAAACTTGTTCGGCACACAAACAAGTATCCAAAGATTCTATTAAAGATAAACAACAGCAACAAGGGGGCAATGTTCATCCACATGGTCATCATCACACAAAGAATGTGAATCATCACCAGTGCTGTGGTGCATTCGGAAATCCTCATGTAAGACATAAAAATAATTCAAGTTGTCATATTGTTTAAGAATAGTTTTTTAATTCACCTGTTTTACCCTCTGATGCCTCAATAGTTGTCAAAAGTGCACAATATATTCTATAGTATATTTATAGCCATTTTAATGTGTACTTCTTGTTATTTATTTTGGTTTTAATAACTTTTCTAACCTTGTGGATCTGCGGGATTTTTATGTTTTATTTAAGTACGGCATACAAAAATACCTATTTATGAAACAACATATCCACATTACCAAAAGAGGGTAGAACAGGTTTCTAGTGTATAATGTCAAAACCAGAATTGTTGATATCAGTATTTTTATCAGATTAATTATCAATTATCTTGGCCTAATGTGTCGTTATGAAAACCTATTTAAAATTCACTCTAGTCCATAATACATTTTTATATTACGAGAAAATGTAATGAAATGTACTTAATTACTTTTATTAAGTTACAGATAAAAATGGTTCATATTACTTAAATTCTTGTCCATCATTTTTTGAATTCATCAGAAAAACATCTGAATAAAACTCGGTGAGCTCAAAAATTGGAGAAACAGTTTTTATCGTTAAAGATATTAAACGTTTTAGTATTTTATAGATCTCAGACGAATACATCCCAAAAATAATTCCAAAGATTACTATTATGAATGAAAAATCATTTCAATGAGCTTTACAAGATGACAATAGAATCTAAACATAAATTTAAAAAATAAAATATCGAAATAATTGACGCTGTTTGACGGTGGTTTTGAAATAAGACAATTCTTTAGATAATTACCTACGTAATAATTATAGAATGTATTTTCTTGTACACAAAGCAAAGACGATATTTTTTATTGTACTTATATTGTAGATAGAATGTTACTTAGTAACTTCAAAAAATCTTTTTAGATCGTCTTTTAGAATTTAAAGGGCGTAGCAGGTTTCGCACTTTCGATTATTTTGGCCTAGGCTCTAAACAGTGCTTAGGTTAATAATATATTTTGATAACTTTATCATGTACACATATCAACCTGTAATTACTTTATTATGCAAGTAAGATAAAATAAATTGTATGCTTATAGATTCAAACTTAGCATTTAAACTATTCATCAGTAGTTGGTTTTCGTAACAAAGAAATATTCTCAAAAGCATAAGCTGACCTGTCCCCAAGAACATAAGTTGTGGCCTAATACAATATAATTATAGCTAATAGTGGAATCTATGTACGGATTAATTAATAGTAACCCGGAAGTAGGGTGTTTATCATCCTGCTAGTCATAATAATTACGTATAAATATGGAATATTATTCAATTATCAGTCTATCGATAAATTATATTTGTTTAGTAATTTGATTCGTTTTTAAAACATAAAATGTTCTTGCTTTTTAGGGAACCTCCGAATGAAAAAACGGCGGAATCCTTATAGGATCACTCGGGTGTATGTCATTTAATTTCATTGTTTTAATAAACGTTGCCCCACACTAGGATTTCTCTTGTGTCGTGGGTGCATCTACCGACATGCATTCCACATACAATAAACCCAGACCCGGAACAACTACCTGCAATATTTGTGCCGTGCGGGAATCGAACCCACGACCCGGAGCGCAGCAGCCGACTGTATCAGCCACTGCACCAACCGTACCGTCAAATGTCGGTCTGTCACTGCCAATATGCTCGGAATCTACTAGACCGATTTAGTTGGAATTTGGTACACATATAAATTTATGCGACCCAAATACGGACGTGTAATGTTAATAAACGAATTTTGAAATTGAGGGTCATATTTGGGGGCCAAATTAGGAAATTGAAGAGTAAAGTTTTGCAAACTGTACCGTGTAACATTTCATAAATGGAAGGCCTTGATGTGATAGGTCTCAAATATATTTATTTTATAATTTTAAAATAAATAAGTAGACAAAAAGATATTTAAGAAAATTGACCATTCCCCCGATATATCTCAGAAAATACCCAACCTAAAATTTTGAAAATATTCTTAAAATAGTTCTTTACTTATAGATTACAGGAAAACCTATAAGAAGTCTATGGTCTTAAAATAAGATGGTAAATCTTTCAACATTGTACGTACAAACTTGGAGTGATATGGTAGAAGATGTTTTGCAACTACAATGTTAAGTTTGTTCTTGGGATAAATTATTGACACTACTAGTTCGACTTTACTGGGTCAGGCATCCGTCACTCCTCGAACCTAAAGATAACATATTGATCGTACGGAACCTTCTCCTCGCAAGTTCAATTCACACATGTCCGATTTTTTATTCTCTAAATAATCCTTGCTACGCCCTCACTAGGCACAAATTTACATTTTATTTTTACTCTCTTATGTAAGGAGTTACAGGAGTCAAGATCAACATAGCTTATTAGAATAAATTAATAAACTTCAACAACGACATCTGTGTACCACATACTAGACGCGGTAAACGCAATATTAACCCCCCGTATCTCTAGGAGATATGGCTCTAAGGTAATATGAGTTTATCTGATTCTCGTCAGCCAGCATAATTATTTAAAACACGTACACGTCACAGAACACATATTTGTTAAGTAACTGTGTCACAACTTCGTGTATTTATACTGTGTCTTGTTCCATGTCCATCAGTTGTGTTTACTAATAGTTTAATTCGCCATAGCTAATTATGAACTAGCGAACAATAATACGATATACTTCACTGCCGGTACGACAGCATGTCACCGAGGGTTGTAACTGAAAACCAGCGCTGTCGGTGCTGCCTTGTTGCAAAAGCGCAGCTTCATGCTGAGCTATAACCCTTTTTTGAACAGACTTGATGCACATACTCCCGGATATACGTATATAAACACCATTATGAACAAGGTGGTTTTTACTAATTTGTTTTGTTTTTATTTTTTCGTCCTAGCTGGGTAGACTATATGGTTTTTATTTTTATTAATTTGTGTTGTTTTTTAACTTTTTGTCCTAGCAAAATGCAAAATGCATGGTATACTCGTATGCTTGCATGTTTTGTGTTCTACCGCCACGGTGGGCTTTGATGTCTAGCTGGGACAAACCTATATGGCCAAATTGCCATTTTTTTTTACAGAAACAATTCAAAACAATTTCATAATTTACAATTAAATTATGAAGTTTTTTGTTATATTTCCGCGTCCTTATTTGTGTAAAAATAAATTTTATTTATTTCTCTTCTTTCGATATTATACTAATTGTGAAGTGTTCGATTTTTTATATCGTAGCTATAGGATTGCGAATGACGATCTAATTACTCATTTGTTAAATTTATTTGATTACTATCTTATTTTTACAAATGTTCGTCGATTGCTTTCAATTGAGCTGTAGTCCAATTCACCCGTGTCGTATACACACCCGTGTTACCTACATTTTTCTTGGTATCGCGGTGAAAATGCATCATGAACTTCCTCAGCTCCAGGCAAGGGCGAAGGAGCATGTTGGACTCCTACCGGCTAACTATCGGAGCAGTCATCTACGGCATCGAAGGGGGGTTCAAGGTCCTCGGATGATCACACTAGCGCCGTCCTTCAGTGCTACGCCTTTAGGTACGTCTCGGAGGGGTACCTGTTAAGTAGTCTGCCACTTTCCCCAGGGTGATTGTAAAGGATCCTCCTGAAGCCTCGCTTTGCGCTGTGCTGTGCACACGCTGGCGCGTGACCGCATGCGCGCCACCTTCATCTTAGGAGTCGCTCGGTGAGAGCACGCACATTCCCCAATCTGCGCACCCGCGACCCCAAAGGCCCCCACCATAGTATGACGGCAGGGGTTCAAGCGTGTTGGACCTGAGCGCTGGGACGGTTGTTACCCTGGCGCCGTCTTATCCTTCTCCATTCGGGATCGGCCCTCTCCCAACCCCATTCTGCGGTCTCATGGATGCTCTCACAGAAGGAGACGACTGCACTCCAATCCGTCATTTTCATGCTCTGCCAACATAGCCGACACTACTGCCAGCAGGAGAGATCTTGCCCGATCCGACCGACCAAGATCCTCCGCTCGGCAGCCCACGCAGGGCACTTCTCGAGCGTGTTGTGAGCGGTATCCTAGTCGCTTCCACAATAGTGACACTGTGCCGTGTCCAATCGTATGCAGGTACGCACCGAAACAACCGTGCCCGGTGAACGCCTGCGCTAGGCGAAAGGTGACGCGGTCGCTCCTTTTGAGCCAGACTCCGAAGAGCGACAGGGCCGATGCGTTTGGAAACCTTAGGCGGTGGCGGCACTTCTCGAGTGCGCGCCGCCGAGCCAGCCTCCTCAGCCTTTTTTATTATCCCGGTGGAAATACAGCACGTACTTCCTCCGTCCTGGGGAAAGGTGGAGGGGCATGCTGAACTCCTACGGTATAAAACCACCGGAGGGGTCATCTTTGGCACTGAAAGGGAGCTCCAGGTCGTCATACGATCACATTTAACCACTGCCTATCGAATGCTCCTGAAGGTGCTTCTTTGCCGCTCTGGTGGAGGGAGCGTATCAGAGGGCCAATTCTCGTAACTTAAAAATGTTCAAAATATAGTTCCGAATTCGAGACTAGCTCAGTGTCATAAATGTCACAAATGGTATTTCTCCTAAACTAACAAACAACGCCAAACGTGAACTTACACTGTGATGAGATCGAAAATGTATCGAAAGTTGATCGAAGTCAAAACGGTATTCTGCTAACATTTCGAACTGTAGGTACTGAATTGTCATTAAATAAACGTTAAAATTGAGCTTGAAATGAGACTAGATCGAGATTATACTGAAATCCGACTGAACTTTAAGAGTAGCAGAATACCATTTATTCGGTCAATTCATAATTTAATTTCAGTTCGGTCAAATTTCAGTCATAGTGTAAATTCATTACGAGAGTTGGCCCTCAGATCATAGTCACGCATCTGTCACCGCCAGGGCTATCGAACATTTGTTTCGCGTACTACATCATTCATTTGTATCTACTGTCATACAGGTTGTCCAGTAAATAGCACGACATACTGCAGGGGGTGAGAGCTTGGGTCAATATCTACCAAAAAAACATAATATATGTTCAGCAAAATCTTACGGATTTTTTTTTTCACCACTGTATGTTAAAGTTAAGCGATAAGCAACATTGTACTGTGAAAATTTTAATAAAAATTGTATTTCTTGAAAACAAATTAGTTTTTAATAGAATAAAGACTTATCAATGAGTAAAGTAACTATTCACAAATAATTTGAGGTAAAAAAAAGACTAGAAAAGTAAATTTTTATTACGAGATGCTTAAAAATCTGTGTCAAGGTAGAGATTTTTCGATATTTCGGAAATTTTTGTACTACTGTAAATCCGTAAGATTTTGCTGAACATAAATTGTGCTTTTTTGGTAGGTATTGACCCAAGCTCTCACCCCCTGTAGTATGTCATGCTATTTACTGGACACGCTGTATATGGAACTTGGTAGGCGTGCAGTAGAAACGTTAAATAAAAATAGAAAATAAGTAAATGGACGGGATATAGTCAACTTTAAAACTAATAGCACATCTACCACATGAATCAATAGCTATTTGATTCTATTGCTTTTCTTCTCCTGTCAAATAAATATGTTCTTTATTTAATCCGTTTAAATTTATGGAGGGTTTAAAATCAATATATTCTTATTTGTTGTAAAATTTTTGTAGAGTAGTAGAGTAATCTGCGTTCCTTTATTCTCTATTTCCTTCCCAATATTTCCTATAAAAACTCACTTCAAAACGATACCTGCAGGTTTTGTTCTAGTACATGGTACATAGATGTCCTTATTTTCAACAATATATGTATAGCTTAAGTTCACAGAGTAGCTGCGTGTTGTGAGTCAATTAAATTATATTTATCTAGTCGTTTTGTATTTATTTTTTGTTTTTATTATGAGTTTTCTTTATATATGTTTTACGAAGTTGTTTTTACGAAGTTATTTTTTGAAGTTATATATGTTAAGAATATTAAATAATATAAATGCTTTAACATTGTGGCTATACTGTTTACTAAATTACAGTTAAGTCAGATGTTTCTATGAATTAATATTAATATAAAAGTAATTAGGTAGGCTATAAAAATGTAAAGGTAACGACGACGGCTTTCCACACGCTCTCGTTCCGAACCATGTACAGAATCACAGCCGAAAGCGAGAGGTCACCACTTTCAACAGTGTTCCGACGAAGTCACTGCGCTCCATCGCTCAAGCCGGGTCCACTTGCAAACGAATGCCTTGACAATATACCTGCTACATATATACGTAGGTACTATTATCTCTCGCTTTCACAAAATAATCAATTTGCATAAGAATATAAAAAAATACGTAAGTACCTACTGGAACTGACGATTAGTCTTTGATTTAAAACCGGTTTAGCCGGACATATAATTAAATATTGCATTACTATTATAGTATGGATATTTTTAAGGGATTGCAAAACTTTAATCCCATGGCATACAGTAATATGAAGTACCTACCTATCTATAATCTGTTGATTAGGTATGAAGTAGCAAAGACGAGAAAGTAACTTGTACCTAATATACCAGTTTGTAGTTCTTCGCAAGCGGTACTACAACTACTAAGGATTTAAGAAAAAATTGGAATTAGGTGATGTGATAGATGCATAAATAAGTAATTATTTTATATAATTAAAAACCTACCTACCGCAATTCCCAAGCTGACTTCACAAAAAAAAGAACCACGTTTTATTTTTATTTACTTTTCATTGATCTACCACGTGATCTACTTATGTTATCGTAAACTTATATATTCTTTAATTGGCTACCTGTTTTACATAATCAACGAGGAAAAGCTACGAGGCAAACAGCTGAAAGGTGAAAGTAGGTAAATCTTCTATTCAGTCATAATGTTATAAGCAAATATATTTAATTTAATATCCTTGGCTTAAACCAGGCGTTCGGTTTTATTCGGTTACCGATTTGTGTCCGACAAGCGTCGGCTATTGTCAGTGTATATTTTTTTTCGATTTATCGTCTACGTCTTATCACACTCGTCTTGCATTTACGCGTGTTTATTAATATGCTTCATCCTTGTCTTCGACTGAGCACCGAAAATGTTTTTAGGGAATATCGGCCTGACGACTTTGAGGTACAGATTTGTGGGACATAAAGTATAACAAGTTTTAATCCGACTGTATATAACATAATTATATTATGTTCTATTGCACCAACCTATCGTCGCACCGATGTACCTACAGTCGGTCGTCTGCGCACGGCCTTGGTCATTATTGTGTTGGTGTATGTACACTTCTGTCATTATTGTAAACAAATATCCTGATGTACACCTAGTACTTACCTATTAGTATTTTACCAACGTCACATACTAGACGCGCAATTCCGAAAAAACTGTAGTATACACGAGTATACAACCGAAGCAGGTACGAACCTGCTTCGCTTCTTTTGGGTAAGAAAAAAGTGAATTTGACACTTCAAAGTTCAAAATGTCATTAAATCTTTGACAACTATGGTCGTGTTTCATTATTATAGTTTCGTCCGAATTGCGTGGTAATATCCGAGTAATAGATATCATTATTTTTCGATTAATTACTAACATTACAAGATTGTTCACTAGCGCTTTAATGTTACTGTTCTGATTTCATTGCCAAACTTGTGAATCTCACTTCTGTGGTATTAAAATTGCATCAAAGTGTTGTTTTTTTATATTTTTACCTTTTAACCTATTGGTATATGTATTGATTATTCATAACAAAAAAGTCACATTCTAATACACGTAGTCATTTTTACCGTTTCTGGTTTCTGAATAAAAGGTTGTGCTCTCACTCACAGATCAATCAAGCAAAGCGAACGTTCTTGTTTTTTAATTCTGTTTTCATCATTTCGGCCGAAAGAAGTCCACTGCTGGACACAGGCCTCCCCCAAAGATCACCACAATGACCCATATGGGTGTGTCGTGTGCTCATTGGAGGGTCTTGCCATAATCGCCACGCTTGGCAGACGGGTTGGCGATCGCAGTTGAGTTGTTAATGTACTCGAAGGACGCTGCTGCCCAGCCTCCTGTTAATCCCTTAGTCGACTTTTACGACACCCACGGGATGTAATGGGGTGGTGGCATTCTGAGCCGTTTCTGTTTTACCTGTCTGATACACACAAGAAAAAACAGATGCGTTCATTACAATAATATGTAGAGTGTAATTGTATGTTTTCCTTAATAAATAAATTAAGATAATATGAAGATATGATCAAATATTAACTAGCCTAGCGGGAGCAGGTATTTAGGACCATACAATTTAAATTCATCAAACCTATATTAAAAGCATTTTACTTAAGAAAGTAAAATATCAAGACAATAATTACATAAATAAAAACAATTATTGTATTGATTTATCGGCAGTTATATAAAATCGTAAGGTAGGTAGGTAATCTGGGATACAGTTCTCTAAGCTCAAACATCCATACACCCTTCAATACAGAATTGAAATAATGGTGATAACCCAATTTGGTACCTATTTGCTAAGGCTGGCTTACCGTCTGCAACGTGTCCTTGAATACCTCCAATCATGTCTTAGCGAATACGAAATTGGTTTAACACCGTTATTTCGTTTCTATATTCAAGGACGTATGGATGTTTGAGCTCAAGGAATTCCACCCCTGTTCTTCACATATAAAGCAAAGATTGGTAATTGATAATATAGTATAATAATACATTACATAAACACAACGCTGTTTTTATTTTAATTCTAAAAGCATAAGACAGAATCAGATTATAATATTCAGAAGAAAGCATTTAATATTTCGACATATATATGTATTTACTTAAAAAACATAGCGATCAATTGTAAATACATTCTTAACTCATTAATCGTGGTCTAACGGGCACATATTGACATAAGCTAAACTTTGTTCCTCGTTATCAATGTTAAATACATCGAAAATGTAAAAACAATCTTCATCACCCTTTAGCACCCCCTATCTTATTCAAAACTTAGCTCCGTCCCTTTCAAATGCTGCTCAGCCCACTCGTCGAATCTTCGCGACAGATCATCTGACATATAATTCTTCCAATCACCGATTTCCCCTTTCCTTATGAATCTCAAATCTGTCGACTCCAAATAGTTCATTCCATAAGACTTTTCTAAAATGGCTTCCAAGTTGACAGCTCGGTTCGTCTTCATATTTTGAAAGGAGAGGTGTTCGCAAAGCTTTTCTACTTGGGTGTCAGTTATGTCCTTGTTAAGGAATTGAGCTGTTCGCCTGATCACGGAGGGCAGATCATGCTTCATCTGTTCGAATTTTATGAAGAGTACGTTCGGGTCGTCGCGTCGGCGCCAGAAACCTGAGTTAAAGGTAATTTTAGTAACATTACTAAACTAAAAACAACATCAAATTAGATAAGACAGCATTGATGATTCATTCACGAGTATAATTTAACAATTAAACTCTTAAAGAAAATGGAACAAAGCTTCAAATACCTATGTTCACTATGGCTTTTATTTATTACTAGCTGGGACCCGCGGTTTCACCCGCGTTTAATTTAAAACAAATTTGGAGTACTTGGACATAGACACTTGACATAGAATATATACATATATTGGATTTTAAGGGTTTTATTTTTTTGCGCGGACCCGTAATTACTTTTCCAAAATAAAAGTAGCCTAAGTTATTCCTTATAACATCAGCTATCTGCCAGTGAAAGTCCCGTCAAAATCGGCCCAGCCGTTTCGGAGATTACCAGGAACAAACAGACAGACAGACAAAAAATCTAAAAATTGTTTTTTTGTTATATGTACCGTATATACTTGAATATGCATTCAGTAAAAAGCTGTTATTTTGACATTACAAACAGACACTTCAATTTTATTTATTTGTATAGATTACAAACAGACACTTCAATTTTATTTATTTGTATAGATATATATTATTATTCTGGAGCCCAAGACGGCCGTTGAAATAACAAACAATAATTTATTATACACGAAATATTTTAATTTTACTTACAGCGTTACAGGGTCATTAATGAACGTATTTATAAATATTAATAACAAAAGGTTTTATTTTTAAGTATGAAAGACAACGCAATAAGAAGAATGCATGATGACATCGGCAGTTGTCCACACATAAAATGTTTACAGCAGATTATGTAAGTATAACATTTCGAACGGATTGTGGTTTACCTGCTCGTTTTATGAGAAAGTAAGCGAGACAGGAACAAGTTAAGTTAAGTTAAGTTAGTATAAATTGTGTTGGTAATTAAATCTACTACGTCAGCTTTTTCTCCATACATTATGAACTGATAATACTGTTCTCCTTCATGCCCTGGTCCCAAGTTACTTGGGGTCGGCGCAATCGTCATTGTCATCATCATCTCAGCCATTAATACGTCCACTGCTGAACAAACACGTCCCCTATAGATTTCCACAACTGTCGTAATTTTGGGGGGTATTTGCCTATACTCACCACGCTTGGCAGGCGGCTACTGTTACACATACGCTGCTGCCCATCCCTCTGGTTTAGAGTCCCTTAGTCGCCTTTTACGATGTCCAACGGGGGAGATGGAGTGGTGATGTATTCTTAATCCGGACACCACACGGAATATGTTATACATGTCGGCACAATATGTTAGTCATATTGCAAAGGGTTTTGTAAATGGGTTTGTAGTCGGCCGCCTGCCTGACCCCAATCCTCCTTAGGTATGCTAGTGTTGGTGGTTTACCCGCCAATTGCGGATTACCCAAAATGCTGAATGGTACGCACCGGGTTCCAAACTCCCTTAGTTGCCGTCTACGACACCCACGGGATGAGATGGGGTAGCCCTATTCGTGACCGAAGCTACACGGTATCAACTGATAGTACATAAACTTATACTCGAGCCTCTGGACAAACGAACATAGAGCTTTTACTCAAACTAAGATAGACAGCAAAGTAATGGTTGGAGAATATTCTCACTCTATGGTTGTCTGGTATTTACTGTTAAATGGAGCCAGAGCGTAGAGATAGGCCTAGAAGACACCTATTTACTTTTACCGAAATAACTTACCGAGTATATGGTTCCAAACTGGTCCAAAGGGTGCGCGGTCCCTCATGAAGAGGTCGCAGAACTCCTCGAAGGTGCCCTTGAGCCCGTGCACCAGGGTGCAGTAGTGATAGTATGATACCACCATGTCCTTCGGATTGCGTGACGTGTATATTACCTGGATAAAGACGATAACCTTAAAGTCGGTATAAAATACTCTACATAGCAAAATGTGAATTATATATATATAGTGTAAATACGTGGGCTAGACATAGACCATAATTAGATGAAGGAGAAGAAAGATTAGGTGACGCAAGTAATATAAAATATATTTACGCTCATCATTGACTCACTGACCGAGTCTGTAACGCTTAATTTCTTTGAAATTTTGCCCATTGTGTCAGGTCAGAATAACATCATAGTATTTATTTTTCGGAAGCGCCGTTCTCAAGGAAATGATAGAGCAATATGGGCCGTCCACCGAATGGTGTGACCGTGTGACATCCGTCAAATGGTTACCTATTGAGTGTTCAGACTATCCCCCTGGGTGTTATTATTCTAAGCTTTTGATGTTGACTGTAAAATAGTTAAAATTATTAATTTAAAAGGTTTATGGAAACCAGAATTACTTCGATCTAAATAAAGCGTTTTTAATTCAAGCTGATCATAGCTACTTGACGCGAGTAACACAAGGAACAAGGAAAATCCTTTTGTTTATATATATTTTTATGATATTTACTAATCGTGGGCACTCCAAATCACTACCATAAATCCCAAAAGTTCAACAATCTTTATCAATCAATTTCAATAAGCCTAAATAGCTCAAAATAGTGACCAGTGAAAGATAGAGACAGACATCTTTACCCTACACTGAAACTACCTGGTCTAATAATGAAGACAAACATCAAAATTTTCTTTACCTTTGGCTTTGCAAACCCATCTTCCGTCTCAATGTCCACAGGCAGGAGGTCCCACGGTAGATGGCTGCGAATGTACCGAGGGATCGGCAGACGGTACTTCACGAGATCCACGGAAGAACCTTGAACCGACTCCTTGTGCCAGGTCGAATGACCAGCCACCATGATACAAGAGAGCTCCACGAGAGGACATCTTATCTAGAATTACAAATAGGTGTGTGATTTCCGTATGGTCGTTGTGGAAATCTATGGGTGAGGCCTTTGTTCAGCAGTTGGCTGATATGATGATGATATGAGCTTTGTTTCGCCAACAAATTTATCCTAGAACCTTAGCCTTTTTCGAACCAGATAAGACTGCATTTGTATGTATGTAACAAAGAGTCACTGCCGTTTGACATCTGGCAATGAGGTTGGTAACTTGTCAGACCTTAGTCAGGCATCTGACAGCTTGTACTGACTTTAGGTAAAAATCATCCCGAACATCCAAACGATGCCCCAGGATATGGCTGATAATGGAGGCCGCCAGGACAGAAGATATCCTATGTCGTGGGTACAGTTTACAAACATAAATTTCACATGCAGGAACATCTAGAACAACTATCTGCAGATCATACAAATAATTGTTCCATCCGTTCCGCGACACGAGGCGCGGGAAGCCAATCGTCGTACGAACGTTAGCCAGCTCCTATACTTTCTGTACCCTTTTTTTTTTTTTTTTTTTTTATTGATCCGGTGGAAATACCTCATTTACTTCCTTCGCCCCGGGAAAGGGCGAAGGGGCATGCCGGACTCCTACCGGCTAAAACCACCGGAGTGATCATCGTCGGCACCGAAGGGAGGCTCCAGGAACTCGAATAATCTCCATCTAGAGCCACCCGTTGGTGCCACGCCTTTAGGCTCATCTCGGAGGGGATGACTGTAAAGTGGTCATCCCCTCTAGTGGAGGGAAGGCGACTGTAAAGAGGCCACCCCCCCAGGCATCTCTCGAGGGGATTGTAAAAGATTCCCCCGAGGCCTCACTATGCGCTGTGCTGCGCACACAGCGGTACGTGACCACATGCGCACCGCTGTCTTCCCGGGGGTCGCTCGGTATGAGCACGCAGATTTCCCAATAAGCGCGCTCGCGACCCCCAAGGCCCCCCGCCATATAAAGACGACAGGGGGCTCAGGCGTGTTGGACACGGGCGCCACGGCAGTTGTTACCCCGGCCCCGTGTCCTCCTCCTCCGAGCGGGATCGGCCCTCTCCCGATCCCGCTCTGCGACCTCTTTCTGGAGCATTACGCTCTCACAGAAGGAGACCACAGCACTCCAATTTTCCTGCTTTGCCAGCATAGCCGACACTACTGCTGGCAAAGAGAGATCTTGCCCGATCCGATCGACCAGGATCCGCCGCTCGGCAGTCCACGCAGGGCACTCTTCGAGCGTGTGCTGTGCGGTATCCTGATCGTCTCCACAGTGGTGGCACTGTGCCGTGACCTCGCGTCCTATCCTGTGCAAGTACGCACCGAAACAACCGTGTCCGGTGAGCACCTGCGTCAGGCGGAATGTGACGCGCTCGCTCCTTTGGAGCCAGGCTCCGAAGAGCAGCAAGACAGCCTCGACGACGCGCTTTTGCGCGTACTGATGCAGCATGAGCCGCTCGTGCCATAGCTCGAGTGCACGTCACCGAGCCTGACGCCTCAAACGTGCGAGCGCCCCTGAAGGCACGCCTTCACCGCTCTGGCGGAGAGAGCGTGTTTGGTGATACACCCACGCATCCATCTCCGCCAAGATATCAAAAGGTGGAAAGCGCGCCAACAGAGGCGCCTCAAAGGACACCGTTCGGTATCCTCGTGCGATCCGTATAGCCGCTCTACGCTGCAGACCGTGAATCTTGGTTCTGCAGCGCCGGGCGCCCGAGAGTCGAGATGACTAAACTGGCGCCCCGTAGAGGGCCACGGACCGCACGACTCTCCCGTAGAGGCGGCGAACTTCTTCCCCCGGTCCCCCGAGATTGGGTAGCAGCCGGTGCAAAGCACCCACTATCCTTTCGACCCGGGGGACAAGACGCTCGAAGTGCTCCTCGAAGCCCCAACGACTGTCCAGGGTGAGCCCCAGGTACTTTATGTACCGGCCCACCCTGATTTGCGCGTCACCAACGCGTATCCACGAACTGGGAGGTTCCCTGCTCCGCGGCAGTTTGTGGAACCATAGCGCCTCGGTTTTATGAGGCGCTATCTGCAAACCCAGAGCGTGGATTTCGGCCACGACAGTTGCCACCGCTTGCTCGGCAAGCCGGATGGTTCCCTCGAAGGACTCCCCGCTGGCCATACTTTCTGTACCCTGGGGAGGTGAAAGGCGCGGCCGAACTCAAGATGTTCCACCGCATTCACAGCTACGGGTAGAAACCCGTAGCTGTGAATGCGGAAATCACTCGAGAATGCGCCGCACACAGCCCTAAGCCACCTGATAGACTGATCATGGTAAGATATGTTATCAAGTCACGTAGATGATGTAGATGTGTTCCAGTGTGTTTGTTGCCGAGATCATGGAGCCGTGGAGCCTGGGGTGCAATTCCTTAAGCTCAAACATCCATACATCCTTGAATACAGAATCGAAATAACGGTGTAAAACCAATTCGGTATTCGCAGACATGATTGACGCTATTCAAAGACACGTTGCAGAAGGTAAGCCATGAGGACCAGTCTTAGCAAATACCAAATTGGGTTATCACCGTCATTTTATTTCTGTATTCAAGGACGTATGGATGTTTGAGCTTGGAGAATTGCACCCCTGGACTCAGGGCCGTAGATTACTCAATGACTCAAGTGGTTTTTCTTGGTAAGAGCCGGACATACCTCTCCGCCCTTCCCGTAGTGGAGGAAGTAGGTACATGATGAATTTCAATTGTATGAATAAAATGCCGTAGATGTAGATTAAGAAGATAAGGTCATCATCATTTCAGCCGAATAAAGTCCACTGCTGGACACAGGCCTCGACAACCGGTCTCTGGGTCGGTTGTGTGGTCATTGGGGGGTTTTGTTATAATCGCCATGCTTATCAGGCGGGTTGGTGATTGCAGTGGAGTTGTAAACGTACTCGAAGGATGCTGCTGCCCATCCTCTGGCTAATCCCATAGTCGCGTTCTACGATACCCACGAGATATGGGTTGGTGCTATTCGGAGCCGGCACCACACAGACGGGAGATAAGGTAACTACTAGTAATGTAAGTAAGTAGTCTTAAAAAAATACATGACACAAGCTCAATTCCTCAAATCTCTTTATTTCAAAGAAATCTAAATAAATAAATAAAATTGAAGTGTGTGCGTAATGCCAAAATAACAGCTTTTTCTTAAATGCATATGAAAATATACTGTACCTACAACAAAAATACTACTTTCATTTCTTTTGTCTCTCTGTCTGTCGGTCGGCCTGTCTGCCTGCTTGTTCCCGCTTATCTCCGAAACGGCTGGACCGATTTCTACGGGACTTTCACTGGCAGATAGCTGATGTTATAAGGAATAACTTAATAACTTACTTTTTATTTTAGAAATATAATTTGGGTTCCGCGCAAAAATGTTAAAACCCATGAAATCCAATATATATACCCTATGTTAAGTGTCTATGCCGAAGTACTCTAAATGATTTATAAATAATCTGATTTATTTTAAATTAAACGGCAGGTGAAACCTCAGGTCCCAGCTAGTCTTTAATATGCTTATATTATGTCACCAATTTTTTTTAATAAAGTGACGTCTTTTATCTGAACTTAGTAACTTATTTAAAATTAGGAGACTTCTCCGTGTTTAAAATGCATACATACTTGCTGTAATGACTTAGCTCCTTCGTAATCTAAGTCATGTCCGATAAGCCACACCATTTCCTGTGCCCACGTTGAACCTGGTCACGAAAATACAACAGGATTTAAAATCTAAACAAAAAACCGGACCAGTGCGAGTTGAACTCGCGTGAAGAGGGTTCCGATGTTGCTGAATATGTTGTCTATTGTTGAATTCGGTCTTGTACCAAATAACTTATCCCAAGAACAAACTTAACATCGTAGTTAAAAAAACGTTTTCCCACACATTCCAACCGCAAACGTAAGTTTGTACACAGAATATTGAAAGATTTACCATGTTATTTTAAGACCATAGACTTCTTATAGGTTTTCTTGTAATCTAAAGAAAAGTAAAAGTCGAAGAGCCAATATTTTTTCAAAATTTTGCCACATTCGTTTCGGAGATGGTATATTTTCATGAATTACTTTAAAACTATACATTTTAAAACTATAAAATAAATATATTTGAGACCCTCGTAACAAGTCCTTCCATTTCATATGTTACACGGTACAGTTTGCAAAACTTTATTCTAAAATTTTCTATATTACTCTCCAAAAGTGACCCCCATATTCAAAATTAATTAATTTACGATATACGTTGGTGTTTGGATCGCAGAAATCCACATGTGTACTAAATTTCAACTTAATCAGTCCAGTAGATTCGGAGCAAATTGGCTGTGACAGACGGATTGACAGACACACGAGTAATCCTCTAAGGGTTCCGCCCGTTTTTTCCTTCTGACGTTCGGAACCCTAAAAATGTAATTAAGTAAGGGTTTAACGTCCCTTGAAGCGCATTACTTAAGGAGAGACAACTTTGAATGTTGTATTCTTTAGGTACAGTACCAAACACCTTATATGAGTTTAAACTTCGTTGCCTGTTATTACTATAAAATTGCAATAATATTTTCTTGAGAGTCAAAAATAGAAGCAGGTATGACAATCGATTTGCAGAGATCTTTACAAAATATTTAAGAGACGGGTAAGCTATGCAATAACTTTGATCGAGATTTAAATTGAAATAGTAATGAATGTTCGTTGTCAATGATTTGAAATAAATAAAGTTTGTTCCCATAATTATAATAATTTGGATACAGGAATGTCTAATGTACGGAACTTTTATTACGCCAGATCGACACATGCTCGACCGGTTTATTGTTTTCTCGCAGTATTTGCGGCATATATGACCGAATGAAAATTGTATAATATCACTTACTATCCGCTAAATCACATTACTTCATTATTTTTATTATAGTTATTACATGCACGTAAGTAACACATATTGAATAAACTGAATACTGAATAAACCAATTATTGGTTTATCTTGGTCCTATCTGAAAAACAGCGCTGTGGCATGTTTTTATTTAAATATCGCAACATTATGCTGCGATAGGGACCTTTTTTGGCCTCGTCCAGTTTGCCTCAATTTAGATAACACATTTTTGTTTTTTACTTTGTTATTTGTAATTTATTAGAGCCCACTAAAAATCTTTTGTCTCCTTTCTTCGTTTTTTCTTTCATAATACCCATTACAAAAATCTAATAAAAAACCATATCACTAACCAGTTCTCGGGTAAGAGCACATCCATACATCGGAGTCCAGGACTTCCATATCCAAAATATCTGGTCCAATAGTCATGTAATCCGCTGGCAGAATTACCCTCCCTGGGTTGATTTCCACCATACAATCCTTCTTATCAAACATTCTGTCCAGCAAATCGCCCGCTTCAGAGTCCAATTTCGAAAACGTTAACACTGGCTTCGTCTTCATAGTGGGAGAAAAAAAGTCTGTTTATAAAAAAAAAACTTTAGACCTTCTTTAGTTTGGACTTCCCGAGAGACGTCCAGTGCCTGCGTTTAACGGAAGTTTTGTGATTGCGTGTTGCACCGGTGCATTACGTTTCCCTCGCTCAATGCAGAAAGCCGATGACTTTCTACCAGTAGGATAACCAACTATTAAATATTCGACGTCTGAACTAGGTCTGAACACATAAATATGACATTTTGACACTGGACCGATTTTGACAGGACTTTCCCTGGCAGATAGCTGATGTTATAAGGAATAACTAAGGGTAGTTTTATTTTAGAAAAATATTTAGGGCTCTGCACAAAAAATAAAAACCTTGAAATCCATTATAGATATTCTATGCCAAGTGTCTATGTCGACGTACTCTAAATTTCTTTTAAATTAAACGCAGGTGAAACCGCGGGTCCCAGCTAGTTATTTCTGTTTCCGTGTGGTGTGGATTAAGAAAAATAATATTAAAAATAAGTTTAAAATAAAGGAACTAGGAATGCATCAAAAGCAATCTGTGTCTGGACTAGATGTAAAACATCTGTCTCAGACATCAGCGCTCTTCCCTTAGCATCATCGTTACAATCAATTTAGGCTGTTCAGACAATACATTTAGTAAATTTGTAAAATCTGTAGTTAATTTCTAAAGAAAAATATTTTAGATAAAATTTAGAATACAAAATAATCAAAAGGATAAGTGTAGAGTGTGAGATAGAATTTAGTACCTCTCTGTCTCCTCCTGTGGATGTTGAAAAGACGACTAAGGGACTCTGATCCAGAGGGATGGGCAGCAGTGTCCCTTCTGTTAAACAGCACCCAGTCAGCGCTCGCCAACCCGCCTGTCATGCGTGGTACCTTCTACTGGCAAATTCCCCCAAAATAACGACACGAATGTGGTAATTAACGGGGGAGGCCTTTATTCAGCAGTGGACGTCGTTTGTAATATGATGTTTTTTTATAAACCCTTAAAAAACTTTAATATTTAATTAGGTACTGCACTCACTACACGCGACACGGTTGGTGCAGTGGCTGATACAGTCTGCAGGTAGTTGTTCCGAGTCTGGGTGTATTGTGTGTGGAATTTGTGTCTGTAAACGCACCCACGACACAGGAGAAATCCTAGTGTGGGGGGCAACGTTTAAAAAGAAAAACAAAAACAAAACAAACGCCTGGTTTTTTTTTTTTTACTATTACTCGAATAGGTACTTTAATATTATCCGCTCAATCAGTTTAATATGTCAATTGATAAAATATGAGCCACCTAACGGCAGAAGGATGTTGCTGCACCCCCTTAGCCGGCTTCCAAGACAATAAAGAGTGGCCATTCTGAAGTCAACCTGCTCTGCACGATTGCATACGGAGCACCTTTTTTTTTGTCGGGGGGAAATCTTCATGGACTTCCTCCGCCATGGGAGTGCTCTTACCTACTAAAACCCCACGGTGTCCATCCACTTACCTCTGCTGGCGGTGAGTTGTTCGCTTTGTCAGCATTAGACCGCACCCCGGCAGGTATCAGCTATCGGTATCACTGTTTGACGGGCCCTGTCTGTGTGCGACCTAGCCAGCCGCACATACCTTCAGAGAGGTGTGCGCAGAACATACGCGCCGCCGTCTCGGGCCTATAATTCGAAACACCTCGCCAACAATAATACTTATAAGACATTTATCATCAACAGTATTACCTTCAACTGTCACTGCTATACGTATTCTTCTTGATAGATAAGAGCTATACGTACATTATGTCAGCCAAAGGACGTCCACAGCTGAAGAAAGGCCTCTCCCATAGATTTCCACAACGATCGGTTACATGCCGCATTCTCCGCCCCGGGGAAGGGTGAGGGGTATCGGCCTCTCATCGGCTAAAGCAGTCTATTGATCATCATTGTTAAAGGGGGTGATTGTGAACCGATCACCCCTTTAACGGACGGAAGGCGACTGTATAGAGGCGGGCACATCTCAGGGTATTGTAAAGGGTCCTCCCGAAGCCGAACTGTGCTGAGCACGTGACCACGTGCGCGCCGCCGTCTTATCGGGGGTCGCTCAGTATGAGCACACAGGTCCCCAATTTGCGCATACGTGACTTATGAATCCTTACGCTATATAACGATGGCAAGGTGTTCAAGCGTGTGGGATATATGCGGTTATTTGCCCGGCGCCCTCTCCTCCTTAACCATGGTCGTGTACACCAACTGCAGGCGCTCACGCCGCTTCTCGATATTCGGGATAATCGCAGGGGTCAACCCACAGTGCAAATGGGAATGCCTCGCCCTGGGGAACCACCGCGCCGTAGATCACGGTATCTCCTTTGCCAGGTAATATGTTTAAGATTAACTAAAAAAGTAGAGATTTTGAGCCTCCGAGCTACCACAACTTCGATTCTCTACATAGTATTTTATTTTATTTTTATTAATGGCTCGCAAACTAGTGTAGTTACGACTAACATAAGTTAGATTAAATAACAAAATAAATTAATCAGTACGTCCACTAATGCTGTGGACTCGTAGAGCGTGCTCGTCTACTTGCTGTGGGTGAATGGGAGCCGGGGCCCTGGCTTCAGGCACTCCCGTCGCCCAACATAATTACAGCATCCCTTCTGAGAAACGGTAGCCATACTGCGCTCACCAACCCGCCTGCCAAGCCTGGTGAGTATTGGCAAACACCCCCCAAAATGATGACACGGTTGTGAAAATCTATGGGGGAGGCCTTTGTTCAGCAGTGGACGTATAAATGGCCGATATGGTGGTGGATACACCACTTTATAACGCATAACAACATGCGATATGAAAAAGGGAAGTAAGAATAAACGAAAACTATCTAAATCTAACTTTAACTATCTTTATCTGGACCTTTTTTTTTTTATTGATGTCCAGTGGAAATTCTACATGGAACTTCCTTCACCCCGGGGAAGGGCGAAGGGGTATGCCGGACTCCTACCGGCTAAAACCACTGGAGCGGCATCGGCAGCGACCATATTCGGCACCGAAGGGGGGCTCCAGGTCCTCGTAAGATCACACTAGAGGTTAGATCTTTATCTGGACCTAGTGACTGCAACAATTCCTGTGATATTTCAAAAGAAAGTCTGAGAAGGCATACGCTGCTCTCATTATACAACCTACTAACGCAACCAAGTAAGTTTGATGTGGTTGACCTACCTGGGAGAAAGCCATATTGTTGATCGTTAATAATAGGTTTATAGAGAGAAAAAAAAGTTTGTATCATTCATTCAATCAGCTTACCTATTAGTAATTCTTAAACTTTCGCGAATTGAATTCATGATTTTAAGTCTACCCGTGACCACGATCAATGCAACTTGATCAAAACGTTGATGCTAGTCAAAATATTATTTTGATACTAATCTGTGCGCGAATAGACCCGATATTATCTTAAAAGCCGCTATATTGCTGTTAAAATAGATTTGTAATTATGTAAATCGTTAAGTATAACTCATTTGATGTTATTCGATAACGTTAAACATGGTTACCCTATAAATGCGCTACCTGTACTATACTAGGGCTAATAAGGATGTCCAATGAGCGCGAGTCTTCCCAGTCGTTCATTGGCATAGTCCACAGTTTGGTGAATAAGCACCTCAACATCTGCGACTTTGAAATTACTGTTTTTCGACACAACCTCTCCTTTCCCTTGGGCCCAAACATGTTTTAGTGGATTGTATTGACATTAATAAGGCGGTAATCGGAAATAACCACGTTTGCATTGGTTGAGTAACCATGAGTCATCCAATATGCATTTAGCGAATGTCACTTAGCTAATGATTCGTCGACAGCTTACCGCCTGTGTGTGGGCATTATTATCGACAAACAAATCGCGCTTATTTTGCATCCTTATTGACATAATGACTTATGGCTTTAAACTTTGCTTTTGCAAAGACCCTACCATACTGCTTAACTAGCCTATCCGGTTGAACCTTACTAGCTTTTACTTTCATTTGAACTATCACCTGTCCGTGTGATAAGGACCTATGTACGTTATGCAGGCAGTCAGATACAGGCAAGACTTACTTTTACTTTAATTCTAATAATTTATTGATTTCTATTAATTTATTGTATTCTAGTTTTTTTTTTTTTGGAACTGTTTTGGAAATGTTCCTAATCAAATTATTGCATGTTTATTTAGTTTTGTTTGAATATTAACTATTTTATTGTAACAATTCTACTATTTCAATCTAATTTAAATTTATCTATTTTGGTTCACCTAGATGGCTTCCTATAATTGGAGGTGCACACCAAACAAACTTATATACCAATTTGTAATAGCCCATGTATGTGTGTATCCTCTGTTGGAAGTCCATAATAATAAATAAAAATATATAGCTATATGCTCGGGGGTGGAAGTGTCTAATGGCGTAATAACGGGGAAACCCGCTCCGAGTCTTCGAGACGCGCGATGGTGAAACCGATGCCGCACCTCTCTACACCCCTAGCCGCTCACACCGGTGTTGCTCCTTGTCGCCTGTAGTGGTGGCCATTTAGGGGGCCCATCTTGTGAGTGGCGAGTCACCGTCTACCACAGAATTTCACTATAAACGTTGAAAGGCAGACGCCGTTTTTTCAGGTTTTAGAAGTATATTATCCATTTAGCACCCATTACAATAGACCTAATAATTGTAGTTTCCATCTTATACAATAGTTTTACACCTCCGGGGACAATCCGAGACTGCATTTCATAGTGTAGCCATGGAGAGTTCCCGGTTAGTGTCCCATTACATTTTAGATTAAAATTCTCTAAAGGGCCTCTGCGTGTTGGACCCATGTCCCCGCGTAAGCCTATCAAAAGACCGGGTTCCACCTTACAGGGGATATAAACCCGTGTAATAGAGAGACATAATAATAAAAATAAATAAATAAGTATCTTTCATTGTATCGATGCTGCGATATACTCCGCAGAGTAAGTCTTCGCATTATACTGTATGATTAACGTAGTAGCCAGGACCGTATTTAGGATCTGCAGACGTGCCGCTACAGCCTAGATAGCCTGCAGCTGAATATAGCCCTGGCAGTGGCCACTAGTGGCATTAACCCAGGTTTTAGTAGAACTTGTGTCTGATTACAGATCTGTGGTAAGCTATAACCAATAAGTACTGAAAAACTTGGTTCGTTCGCATAAGTTCTGTGCTTTATAAAAGCTCCCGACAAAATTATGTGATAATTTCCAGATGATTGTACATTTTATGGCTCAAATTAATGTAGTTATCTGCCAATCTCAAAGGGAAAGGCGTGAGTAGTAAGAGCCGAAATTAATAATCAATCAGTCTACTCGTGACCACGGTCAATGCAGTCATCGAATCGTTGAGGTTAGTCACAGTATTATTTTGATATTAATCTGTGCGCGAATAGACCCGATACCATCTTAAAATAAAATAATCAAACTAATCTAAAATCTGAGGATTTGGGATAGACAATTTCTCTTTGCTCAAAACTTCTCTAAATATTTTGGATTAGATTGATTATTCATTTCAGCCATTGATCATCATCATATCAGCCAAAAGACGTCCACTGCTGAACAAAGGCCTTCCCCGTAAATGACCGGTTGCATGCCCTGTGTCGTCATTTTGGAGGGAATTTGCCAGTACTCACCACGCTTGACAGACGGGCTAGCTAGCAGGGCACGCCGCGACAGCGGCTGTAAGAACCGGCTTGGAATAATGGCTGGAGAGACGATATGGGGCCTCGCCTTCCGGATGACGCAAGTACTCTCAATCCATGGGTGCTTCGGGAAGTATCTGTATCAAATAGGCCGAGAAGTGACACCCGGTTGTCATCACTGCGGAGACTGCCTGGAGGTCACGAAGCAGCATATGTTGGAGGAGAGCTCAGATTGTGAAACGCAACACCGTGATCTCGTCGCGGCTGTCGAAGAAGGTGATTTCTCGCTTCCAGTCGTGTCGTGTCCATCGTTCGGAGCGAGTGCGTGGGATGCCGTCGCCTACTTTTGCGAGGACGTAATGATGCAGGCAAAGACGGTGGCAGAGCGGGGACGGGAGGAAACCACCGCTGATCCCCGGCGCTGAAAACGCACAGAGCCCGTGCGCCGACGGAGGGCGCTGAACGATCTCTGGCTTCCATGAGTAGCGGCCTGCGGGCGACCAACTAAGAGCCGTTCATCTCCCAAAAAGAAACAGGCCCCAGACGGTGGCGCGTTTGTTCTGCGTGCACCTCTCTGAAGGCATGCGGCCGGCCAGGTCGCAGAGAGACGGAGCCCGTCGAACAGTGACCGGCCGATACCTGCCGGGGGTGCAGTCTAGTTATGAAAGGCGAACACCTCACAGAATAGTTGCTTTTCCACAGAAGGGGCGCTGCCGCCGATTGCTCAGGCTTAAATTCCCTTACCACCGAAACTAATAATCATACTAACCAAAATCTTTGGATTTCGGATTTCGAATTTGTCTGTTTTTGGGTTAAAGAACAACACAAAAACAGATCAAGTTCCAAATCTTAAATCTCAAGATTTTGGATTAGATCGATTATTAATTATGTTCGAATATAGGTACACCATCTACGACCTAAAAATCAACTAAGCGCAGTCATCGTAACTTTTCAAGATGTTCGCTAATCTCTGTAGGTCGGTATCGTTACCACAAACTGCAAAGTAGGTACATAAGGTAGGAAATTGCCTCTGCCACAAATTACAAGGTCGATATTATTTCCGCACTCACCTTCACTGTCTCTTCCTACCCGGTAGCTTTCATGTTTGATAGTGAATTTACTGTATTGCGTAACGAACGAATGCACTCGACCACGACTTCGTAAATGTGTTGTTCGTGTTCGTATGTGTTGTGCTGTTCGTAAATGACTTCGCAATGCAATGCGTAAACCAACTGTCGAAAGAATTCACAAATGAATGAGAATCTGGTGGAAATAGCACGAGGAAGTATCGTAAGCGTACTTAAAGAGCGGCCGCCGGGAGTGTTAGTTGGACTGGTTTCTTTTATATTAAAAGTATAAAATCATCATCATCATTTCTAGCCTCCCCCAAAAATCTCCACAACGACCGGTCTGGGTGTATTGTATGCTCATTGAGGGGTTTTGCCATAATCGTCACGCTTGGCAGGCGGGTTGGCGATCGCAGTTGTGTTGTTTATATACTCGAAGGACGTTGCTGCCCGTCCTCCGGCTAATCCTATAGTCGTCTTTTACGACACCCTTATCACCCATCTCATGATGGGTTGGTCCTGTTCGTAGCCGGCAACACACGATTCAAAGTGCCTCCACCAGAGGGCCAAAAGCGTGCCACCAGGGGCGTACGACAGGCTGAGGCGGCTGGCTCGTCGGTGCGCACTCGAGTGCACTCGCACCTACTGCTGCAGTTCGCTATCAAGTGCATCGTCGAAGCAATCTTGCCACTCTTCGGAGCTTGGCTCAGAAGAAGCGAGCGCGTCACCTACCGTTGACGCAGGTATGGTGAATATGGGCACGGTTGTTTCGGTGCGTAGGTAGGATGCGGTCACGGCACATTGGCCCCACTGTGGAGGCGACCAGTATACCGCACAGCACACACTCGAGGAGTGCCCTGTGTGGGCCGTCGAGCGGCGAATCCTGGTCGATCATTTCGGGCAAGATCTCTTCCTCTCTCTCTCTCTGCCGGCAGTAGTGTCTATGTTGGCAAAACATGCAAATTAGAGTGCAATGGACTCCTTCTGCGAGAGCGTCATGCTCCAGAAGGAGGCTGCAGAGCGGGATCGGGAGAGGGCTGATCCCACACGGAGTAGGACGAGACGGCGCAGGGGTGACAACCGCCCTGGTGCCCAGGTCCAACACGCCTGAGCCCTATGCCGTCACTATATGGCGGGTGGTCTCGGGGGTCGCGGACACGCTAATTGGGGAGTCTGTGTGCTCATACCGAGCGACCCTAGGGGAGGACCCCACCACTAGAGGGGGTGCCCACTTTATAGCCATATCTCGTCCGAGATGTGCCTAAAGGCGAAGCACCAATAGGCAGCTCTATTGTGATTGTACCGAGGGCCTGAAGCCCCCGTTTGGCCTCGAAGATGACCGCTCCGGTGGTTTTTACGATAGGAGTCCGGCATTGGATACAGTTTGAGACCAAGCGCGTCGTGGAGGCCGTCCTGCCGCTCTTTCTTGAAGTCAACCTCAACGATGACCTCACCGTTGCGACAATTTAAATAATTGTAGACATAGGACATAAATAGCAACCTCAAAGCCTCCCTTTAAGCCAAAACCAAGTTGGTGAGGCTGAAATTTGCTGCAAAACGTTTCGCTTTAAACTTTGCAGATAATTTTAGCAGCCATATGTCGATAAGTACACCCTACGACAATGGCATGAATGCCGCCACCCCTCTTGCGGTAAGTGCCCTAACTTATATTGGTCCTGCACATTGCCGGAGAGCATCAATTTAGTTAGAGCAGTACTCCTTGAAAACCTCGACTTACCAGCTTCCCGGCCCTTTAACGCGTTAGATATTTTAGGTGCTGAGGTGTCAAGCCGTCGAGGGTGCCGGCTGATCTGCTTTTGAAGGAGGCTATGGCGAGTCTGCGATCAATTAATTGGCGGGCTGAAATTACAAGTGTTTTAATTTGTTTCAGGAGGGTCAGGGAAGGAGAGGTCATCTTCTTGCCGGGCCGGATGCTTACTTTTCAGAGCTGTAATTGTCTGAAGTTTAGAGCGCGATCACATCGAAAGGTTAAACAAATAGTTGTCTCTTAATGTATTATTATAACAAATGCTTACTGTTAGCTATAAATCTAATTACGTATAAGTAGAAATATCTTCTCGTAATTATTCGAATTGAAAACGCGAAAATCGATGCAATGCGCACTATTGAATTGAGCTGCTGTACACATATTATTTAATACCAAACATAAAGTATTTTATTAAGTTCAGGTAAATGATGCGCGCGCAAGCTTCATTGGAGTTAATTTTGACAGTTTGTCGTGTTCTTAGTTCTTACGTCACTTCTGGTTCCTTCATATTTCATATTGCCAGACTTTGTTGTGCGGGCGATCGATCAAATCGAATATACGACAAACGGTCAATAAAAGTAAACAAAACATTTGTCACCATTGATTCTTTCAGGAAAATGTCTAAAGTAACAAATGTCAACTCTAGTTTAGCGTACGAGATACTGCTTTACCTAAATAGTTTTTATCTAGGGATGTTTTTCGTGTGTGAAGTTGCCATGGGTATTTTAAAAGCTATCAATGTGTCTTACCCTGACAATGCGTTGCTAACAGAAGCTGGTATATTTAGTGCTTTGTGTCTTGTTGAAGTATTTCGTATATTCCTGGGACGGCGAGGGAATCTCGCTAGCAAAAGTAAGTTTTTTTTCGTCCATTTCAGCCGCACAACATATCTTTTGAAATAGATTACCAACTGCTCTGGATTACAAGATAAATACAAGCAGTTTGTAGATCCAGATAATATATTTTCCAATTACAAATATTTAGAAGCTAGATTTTTATTTCACCTGTATTTGTTGTTCCTATAATTACAGTTGTCGATTTACAAGTTTTTATTTGTTTGCAGAGGTTCCTGTATTTTTCTCTGTGGTGCTAACAATACCTTCAGCAGTCGGCGTATGTTATTTTCTGATATACCAGACATATATTCTCCGTTTAGAGTACATCTGGTGTGCAGTAATGCTTATGTTCCATGCTTTAGAGCTGGCTTTTGCTACCCTCTTCATCTTCACAGTGTGTAAGCACCAGCAGTATGAATAGAATAAGTATAAAAGCACATCCTTGCCAAAGAGATATTGATGCCAAGTACATTTATTATTAAGGACTGAATGTTATAAATGTATTGTAATTTTAGAACCTAAGATAGGGGTAGGTAGTGTAAATGATACTACAAAAACAACTTCAATTTTAGTTTAAGCTAAGGTACAACCTTTCATAAGCTTTTTATGTGACATTTGAGCTTCTAAAGATATAGGTAAATGTGTTAATATGAGAGATTTATAATAGATATTGCATGTGTGTTTAAGCTGATTAAAAACATTATAAATTAATTCATTCAGAACACTTTTTAATACTAGTGATTGGAGTTGGGTGAGCAGTTTGAGGCAAACAAGCTTAAATGATAAATAAATAAATGATCTTATATAGCAAGTAGGTTTCAACAAACACTTTCACTCTTCAATAATCTAGATGAAGCTCAAACATGAATATTAGGTACTACATATATGACTGGGAACTATTTTGCAATGTCTAGTTTTGACTGCAGATTTTGCTATGAGTAGCAATGTCTCAGAACTGCATTAAACAGGACAGTGATATATAAAAATAAAAAGCAACAACTTGAAATACTAGGGACTCAAAAATAATGATATATGATAGCATTCATAAATTCGCAATATGATTTATAAGTCAGTCTTTATTAATACTAGATAATGTAGGAAAAGTTCTTACAATCACTCACCAAATACCAGTTAATTTGTTATTATACTACCTATTGTTCATATATTGTTAATAGCGAACATTGTTTTAAATTATTAAAAAAATAGAATTCATTGTCTCAAAAAGATGTAATTTTAGATGTAAAAGTTCTTTTCTGTTGAAATTTCAGTTATCAACATGATTATGTTAACCAGTAATTATTATAGTCTGAACTGCAATGGGCTGAAGAGAGCTATTGTGCATATTGAGCTGTTTATTTATTCAATATTTTTGTTAACACCGTAAATGAATTCCGTCACAACAGTGGAATGTTTGTATCAACTTCATTTATACCAATACTACCAGAGACACATTTTAATGGAAATGAACTGAATATTGATATAGTGTCTAAACTCTTGTAGCAACATCATTTCTGTTTTTATTCTGGAGTTGGTATATACTGTGTAATGCTGATAATTAGCAACAATAATGTTATTATAAATGGCATTTGAACCCATAAATACCATAAGTGTTGTGTTGGGCTAGAAACATCTAGACAACTGCACCAATATACACCAGATATTAAAAATATTAGAGCTATAATTCCTATTATAAGTGGGCTACACTGCAATTCTTACCATGTACTATTGAACATTGTAACTAATATTGCCATTTTACTATCATTATTTTATTTAGTGCAAATGTGTACCAACATCAAATAAGAAGAACAATAGGAGAGCATCAATTTCTATTAGCATTGCTGTATTGTGTTGTAATAACATACATGAATACTATTGCCTATATTTACTGTTCGAATAAAATGGCTGTATTTAAATTTTTAAGATTATATTCTAGTGGTTATGAATAAAATAATAAATTGAATACATTGTACTCCATTTATTATTTTTAGATTATATAAAATTGAGGATTGAAAGCCTTTGTTCAGCAGGGCATCCCCCTTTGGCTGATATGATGAAGATAGTAATGTTAATAAATTTGATATTCATAATCAAATTAATACCTTCTAGCATATGTGCCTACTGTTGTATATATAGAAAGTTGTCCAATTGTAATATAGCCCTAACTATTATCTTAAATAATCACAGCTTTTAACTATGTGAATATGTTATCATGAACAAGCTAATATCTACTTATTCAAAAAACCATGAATATTTAATAAAGCTCAATTTTGTTATACTTGTATGAAATAAAATTACATGCAAACTAAATCATATTTTATTCTAATTCTAGATTTCATATAATACATAGTCTTATTCTTTTATTGGAGGTGCAATATGTTCTGGTAACTTCTGGCATTCGATCTTAGTAACCTTTAGAGCACAACCTTCCGGCAGATTTCTCTCTATGTATTCTAGATATGTCTCGCATGTAGATCCTGTTAGCCTCTGAAGATGTATGAATCTAAAGTATGTCCTTATTTCATATTGGACTCTGTGCTTTTTGTAAATGTGGACAGAACGAAGAAGAGTGTGCCTTTCTTTTTCTGCTTTTCTCAATGCCCAGCTGTAATTACAATATGAAATGGTTAATTTATCTTCATTTAGTAATTATACTTATCAAGAGCCATGGAAATAAACAAAAGCTTTGAGGAAGATATTGAATACCACAGCAATTCTTAAATTTACAATAAATACTGGCGGAATCATTGTAGAAGAAGGTAGTTAAAACCCTCCTGTTTCTGATGACTCTAGTTAGTATTATAAAAGATTCAACTGAATAAACGTTTAAGACATACCTCTTAGTGACTTCAATACCCAAATGTGAAGCAGCCGCCACACAGAACCAGGAATAACTCAGCAGTACCGCAGGGTCGATGCCCCGCATTTCCAGCTCTATTCTTTTAAATAACTTGTCTAGTTCGACTGTAGTTGGCACTTCCTCAATAGGCTTTTGTATAGGAGCTACCGTAGCAGTGGAAAGCGGTTTAATAGTATAGTTCGAAGCCATTGCACTGCGCACGAAAGACGCTGAACGCCATAAACTCTAAAAAGATGATACGAGATTCTCAGTAAAATAAGATTTCGATCGTTTACTTCGATGTTTATCCGTTAAGTAGTTGCCTTACCCCTATTACGTTCATTTTCTCTTATTAATAAATCTCCGTGCTTTATACTAAGAACAGAATCAAAACAATCGTCACACAAAAGAAATAGTATCGGGAGGATATCATTTATTTATGAACCGCACGTTAAATTGGTTATGTTATGACACATGTTTGACAGATCGATGTCTGGTGCTGCCAACAATAATTTTTCGATTCCGTCGCCTGTATTATGCAGAGATATAGAATTACATAGAGACTAAGGGTGAGATTCAGAAACGAGTCTAAGCGTGAACTTACGCTTCCATACAGTGTTAGCAACTTGAAGTGGACTGACTATCGTACCAGGGGCGTAAAATTATCGTACATGGATCGAAATTATCGTATTTTTTAGGATAATGTCTATTATAGATAAATAAATCATATAAATTGTAATATTGATATGAATTCCTTGCTAGATGCTATACTAACCAATAAGAAAGCGTGTACAGCAGGCGCTGGATAAAGTTACAGTATCGGCAGTGGTGAAACTTAGCAGAGCGGATCGTAAGGACCAATAGGAATAGAGAACTTGTATTTCCCGGTATTTTCCCAAGATTTTATTGGACAAAATAAAATCATGCTACTGCGATTTAGACTATCAGCGCCTGAGTGAAATAATATAAATTCTCAAATTTTGCATCATGATAGAAATTATCGTACAATCTGCGTACGATAATAATATGCTATCGTACATCGTACGTAGGCACAAAATTATCGTATGTGTACGATAATTATCGTACGGTTCCGAACGCTGCTTCCATATGTCAAAATGCACTACTGACGCCTCTAATTTTGACAGATGGAAGCGTGAACTTAGCTTAGACTCGTTTCTGAATCTCACCCTAAGTTAAACAAATCCGTAGTAAATGGTGGTTTAATTATTTTTGTCTCCCTCCTGATACTGGTACTGAGTCAATGCCTGGATTAAGACGGTTACTTAATTTGTACACCAGCAATTAATATCATTTTGGGATTACGTCTTTTATTTTTGAGTATGTACAGAATTTTCTGACTAGAGGTTAAACTTACCGCTGCATACCTTGCAATGGCTATCAGTCGCTATTTTTGGTGTTATGTGTACAGGATAAGTATTCTAGATCTTGTTTTTATTCTTCTTAAAAATTACTTTTTTATCTTTAAATAAATGTTTGTAAGTACTGACTTCAGAACTCGTAATGGTGTCGGTCGATCATTCCAACAGCGGGTAGCAACAAATCTAAAACTGCCTCGAAAAGCAGCAGTATTATGTCTTGGATAAGTCTTAAAAAATGTAGATTTACGTGTACCTACCTTTGAATTCAGTTCTGTAACACATACTGATATAATAAAAACATTCAAAACTATAGCAGTTAAAAGAACTGAAGACTTATGGGGATTGTCAACGAAAGCCGTGGAATCTGTAATAGTTAACATCGCGCCAATGTTGGCTATAATATTTAATTCTTGCATCGCGGACGGCATATTTCCTGATCTCATGAAATCCAGTAAAATTGTACCCATGTTTAAGGCTGGTTGCCTGAATAATGCATCTAACTATAGGCCAATATCCGTGCTACCGGTCTTAAGCAAAATTTTCGAAAAAATTATATTAAATCAAATGTTAGTACATTTTAACAGTAATAAGATATTACACGCCAAACAGTTTGGATTTACAAGGGGACGATCGACAGAGGCTGCTGGATCTACTCTCATTAAAACTGTATTGGGGGCTTGGGAGGATGCGCATGATGCTTTGGGCGTGTTTTGTGATCTGTCCAAGGCGTTCGACTGCGTGGACCACCGTACGCTCATTATGAAGCTTAAATACTACGGAATTCAAGGTAGATCTATAGATCTTTTAATTTCCTATCTGGCAAATCGAGATCAAAGAGTGGCAATTGAGAACGTCACATCTACAGGCTCACAAGTTAAAATAGGAGTACCTCAAGGATCAATTTTGGGCCCTTTTCTGTTTCTGGTTTATATCAATGACTTGCCATATATGATAAACGACACAATGTCAAACATAATCTTATTTGCTGACGATACTTCACTTATATTTAAGGTAAACAGAAAGGATAGGCATCTTGTAGAACCCAATGATATACTTCGTAAGATATCCGATTGGTTTTCGGCTAATAATCTACTCCTAAACGCAGAAAAAACCAAATGTGTAAAATTCTCAACGGCAAATGTGACCCATTTAACTACAGAAGTAAAACTTGACGGAAAAACATTAGATCTGGTTCCCTCAACTGTGTTTTTGGGTATTACGGTAGACGCAAAATTGCAATGGGGACCCCATATAAAAGCACTTTCAGGCAAACTGAGCTCTGCTGCATTTGCCGTTAGGAAAATTAGACAGGTTACGGATGTGGCTACAGCTAGGTTAGTATATTTTGCGTATTTTCACAGTATTATGTCCTACGGAATTTTACTGTGGGGATCGGCTGCCAATGTCGAGACTATTTTTATATTACAAAAAAGAGCAGTCCGAGCTATTTATAATATGGGCTCTCGTGAGTCACTCCGGGAACTATTTAAGGAGATAAACATACTAACTTTGCCATCCTTGTATATATTCCAAAATATTATGTATATCCGCAAAGACATTGTTAGTTTCAATAAAAGAAGTGACGTGCATAACCTAAATACTCGCAATAAGAACAAGCTTGTCTTGCCTGGCTTTAGACTTAGCAGAACCAGCAAGTCGTTTATGGGAAACAGTATTAGGTTCTACAACAAAATTCCTTCTAGTATTACTGATTTACCAGAACTAAAATTCAAATCTTTGATTAAGCGCGTTTTAATATTGAAAGCCTACTATAACATACAGCATTACATCGATGATAAAGATGTGTGGCAAACGATTCCCTTCTGCACACTGCGACCCTCTGGCGCTGTATAATTTATTTTATAACGTCTGATAATTGACATGATTGCAAGTGTTTTAACTTGCAATCAAAGGCATAATGTCTACAAATTGGAATTAATTATATTATTAATGTAAAAATAACTTGACATTTCTAATATCGCATTTAAAATTGCAAATATTTATGTTATTTACTTATAGTTAATAAATTGACATTTGACTTGACTCATTTAAAACATTTAAAAAAAATGTAAATTTACTTATACACATTGATTGACTATTTGTTATTGTTAATATTGTTCTTGTGACATCAAATTATAATATTCTTACAAAACCGTAAATGTGTGAGCATTATGTAGGCATTGATGATATATATTTAGTACTTAATTTTGATTGTGTCTTTTGCCTGGCTGTATTGGTCTGTCATGCTCACTAAAATGTCTTGCTGATGGTGGCGTTGTGTATCGGGTCGTTCGGTTCCCTTCAACATGGTTGAGCTAAGTGATGCTGATGCATGCGTTATGCTCGTGAACGGGTGCCGTCTGTTGGGACTGGTCAGTCATTAACTGCCACAGCAAAAAATATTATTATGGTACGTTCCATCTTTAGACATTGACCTACATTTTTCTCGGTATTTGTTGTACAATCATTTTTGTATCAATCAGCATTGTAATCTCCATTATTTTAAAAGAGTATCCATGGAGTTTCTTGCCGGCTCTTCTCCATGAGATCCACTATTTGGAACCGTGCAACTTAGATTCTGACGTTTCATAAGTGCCAATATTTGGTTTATTTGAAATAAAAAACTTTGACTTTGACTTTGACTTTGAGTCATAAGATATGAAGAGGCCTTGGATATATGCTCGTGATACTCTAGTGACCTACCTACTTATATATTTTGGCAACATTTGGGTTTATCTTTCTCAGCTCAACCAACTCGGTAACTTTTTATCCACATAGGACAATAGATATTTAATAATTGGCGACTTTAATTTAAGTACTATATCATGGAATCAAAGTAACGTTGACCATATATATTATATTTCTATTAATACGAGCGCAAAACAACAAATGCTGTGATCGACGGACGCTACGATAGGTTGTCCCTTTTCTACAATTTTCTGATTCGCATTTAGAATAGTTATGGTTATATAGGGTGTCAAGCTTGACGTTAGCCGTGTGTAGGATAGCTGCCTGGCTTCAGGTTGTGAACACTGGCAGCACTGTGTGTGTGCCAGAGGCTCTAAAGGACTAGAATCCAAGGCCGTTAAAATATTACAAAAAAAGTGTGTGACGGATTGATAGACTCAGCGTTGCCATTTATACAGATCTCTCCGTATTTATACAGATTATTATACAGAATTTTCAGACTCTATTGATTAAAATGACCATAACTTCTTAAAACGTATAAAAGTGGGACAGGTTGACAATCCACGGCATACCATTCAATAAATAATCTTTAGCAGCAAAGGTTGCAATTCATGAAACAAGAAATTCATATCGGCCATTTATCACTCATATTTCCACTGCTGGACAAAGGCCTACCCTATAGATTTTCATAACTGTGTCATCATTTTGGGGGGTATTTTCCAATACTCACCACACTTGGCAGGCAGGTTGGTGAGCGCAGTATGGCTACCATTTCACAGAAAGGACGCTGCTGCCCATGCCCTCTGGTTTAGATTCCCTTAGTCATCTTTTACGACATCCACGGGAGGAGGAGGAGTGGTGCTATATTCTTAATCTGGAAAAAGGACAAAGTACTTAAAAATGAACAAAGATGTAATTAAACAAAACGTAGTTTTGTCACCCACATGTTATCAAATCTCGTAGAATAGATATTTGGTCACTTTGACAGTAAAGTTTCCAAATATTATTTCAAACGATGAACTGCGACACCAAGCCACAGAGTGGTGGTTTTAGCGTAATTGTAAAGATATTTGGCTTCGTGATTTAGAACTTCAGAAGACCTTGAAACCTACTGGTAAAATTCATTGCAGCCTTTTATCCTGAACTACAGTTTATTTACCTATTATATCCTACGCTGTCCTAATTAATTTCTGCAATCTTAAATAAACCTCTGCAGCATCTGGCAGCACTGGATTACTTGACTGACGGAAGGCTCTAAAGGACTAGAATCCAGGGCCGTTAAAATATTTAAAAAACACTTAAAAACTAAACGGGATTGGTATTCTCGTACACATAAAACGTTTATATGAAATACAAAACACTATAACATGAATAGAAATTTCTTTCGTGACACACATCAGAAAAGACAAAAGACGACAATTAGGAAGTCCCAGAAAAACAATATTTGATTATTAAAACCTCTTTGCATTAATAAAAACAATTGAACCGTAAGTCATTAACGACAGACCAGGCAGTATGGTCAATAGACTATAGCCTGCCCAAACGGGCGAACGAACATAAAAGAAAAAATGAGTTGACGACGTACGACATTGACAATTTTTTTGAGAAATAGGTGTTTTATGAATTTATGAAGTAAAGTTTGAATAATCTGTACACCGTACAACGTTGCCTTGTATCTTGACATTGGCGAAATTGTGGAAGATACTCTACAGAAGCCATCATCTAAGAAGACTTGACTGACATTTCTTTATTTTCTTTCGTCCGTAGGTATTCAATTCATTCATAATAGTATTTTGGACGCAAGAGATAACAACATAAACAATTCAAAAATATTATCTTGAGTCCTAGGTTTCATAAATCTTTATGCCTGAAAATGGTCGGACCAATGTTGCTGATAAAAATGTTACACTGCAAGCAAATGAATGGTTTAAGAACTAGCAAAGAGGAGGAATCGGCCGGTGAAGGTGTCTCGCAAGACGAAACCTTACGAGAAGTTAACATCAAAAAAGAAAACGATGACAACACATGCAGAGTTTGCTTAAAAGAAGGTAGCTTGCCTATTTATGGAAACAACATGTTAGAAGATATCTCCGTAGCACTGAATACTTTCGGCGGAATAGAAGTAAGGATTGATGATCCTTACCCTAAGTTTTTATGTCAATCGTGCAGTGAGCTACTTCAAGGAGCAATACTATTTAGGAGAACTGCACAACAATCAGATGAACTTCTGAAACATCCTGCTGAAGAACTGCTAGTTGCTAATGATGAAAGACTTGATAACCTTGAAGATGGTGACAATTCTTTCGACTATGAAGAACATAAAGTGAAAAAGCAGAAATCCTACCATTGTAAAAAATGTGAAATATCATTTGACACATTCAAAGAGTATAATGAACACAAATTGTCTGAGGAACACGAGAATATGAGACAAGTGTGCCCAGTATGTAATAACTCTTACACAGCATTATACTTCAAAAAGCATTTGGCATTACATAAACAAGAGACTCCATATATGTGCGATATATGTGGCAAGAATTTTATAATGCAAGGACAGTTCACTCGTCATAGACTTACCCATTTTTATAAGCTACCATTTAAATGTTCAATCTGTCCATACAAAGGGAGGTTTAGCGAGTCTCTTAAAATGCACATGCGCTCACATACAGGGGAGAAACCATATCATTGTACACAGTGTCCTTCAAGATTTATAAATAAAAGCAATTTGAATAAACATATGCTGATACACAAAGGTGAACATGATTTTAAATGTGACTTCTGCAGTCGAGGTTTTTACACTAATCGAGAACTGGAATTACATTATAAAGTGGACCATACAGGCATAAAGGACCATGTTTGTAACATTTGTGGGAAGGCTTTTGGTTATAGGAAACAAATGATGAAACATCAGCTAAAAGTACATAAAAGAGCAAAACTGAAAAGTGGCAGGATGCCTCTGTACTTGAAGGTGGAGACTATGAAACAACAGGGAAAGGATATTTCTATTGAAAGCTAAACTTTTTTTTATATATGTGCCATTTTTATAAGTTTATTAACTATCTTTTTTTACATAATGACTTAATAACTATGATAGTCACTCTCACTGCCATATTATTAATTAGATTTTAACTTATTTATTCAATTTACTGGACATAAAGTTTGAGTTAGTTTTTTATGTTGTTGGTATTATATATTTCCATTGCCATTACATATTAGCTTTTGTGGGAATTATCAATCTGAATTTATTTTATTATAAACACATATTAATCACTTGATTTTTTTTCAATCCTCTTCATATTCCTTTTGGAATCATAGGGGAATTTAAATATATTTTAGTTGGCAATTTTCAGCAACTTGCTCACTTATACAGAAAACAGCAACTTTCTTGCAAGGTACTCCAACAAGTTATACAGGAATATAAGTATTACACAAGTAATATGTGGCAGTCCATAGTTACCCGAGAGATATGCCTTCAGAACCTACATTTTAATGCAGTTCCACATGTCGCCACATTTCTCCCACTTAATTTGCTCATACAGATGCAATTCGAAAGTTACAGCCCACTTAGTAATAACGCACACCATACAAAAATCTGCCACTAATAGATTCATAGACAGCACACCTGCAAAAAGTGGGCGGTGCATAAGTACATCGACTGGGACGCCGTATGCACTCTGACTCAAGCATAGACTGATACTCCATCTACAGACTCGTTATGATAGGAAAATATATTTGATAAATTATAAATTTGTATTGATAAATATTAAGTATATAAGTAACCAAATGATTCCATTTTCGAAATGACGTTTTCGTGTTAGGCAATTGTTCTGTAAATAACGGTAATCATACCTACTGCGAAAAAAACAGAACTTAGCTATTTACTTTAATATAAAATAATGGCTTATAATATTACCTATCATCATATCATATCGGCCATTTATACGTCCACTGCTGAACAAAGGCCTCCCCCATATCTTTTCACAACTGTGTCATCATTTTGAGAGGTATTTGCCAATACTCACCACGCTTGGCAGGCGGGTTGGTGAGCGCAGTATGGCTACCGTTTCACAGAAGGGACGCTGCTACCCATCCCTCTGGTTTTGATTCCCTTAGTCGCCTTTTACGATATCCACGGGAGGAGATGGAGTGGTGCTATATTCTTAATCCGGACACCACACGGAATATTACCTATATATGATATTACCTATTTGAAGGCACGATTGGGGCGGTGGTTAAGTGATTGATTTTTTGCGCTATGGGTTTTGTGTTTAATTGCCTCACAGATCTGATATTTGTGTGATCTACAAAATAATTTTCCAGCTGTTTATATACTTGAGATTTGTGTGAATCTAAACTGGTACCTACCCGTCCGTGTGGTGTCTGGATTAAGAATATAGCACCATTCCATCTCCCGTGGATGTCGTAAAATTCGACTTAGTGACTGAACCAGGAGGGATGGGCAGCAGCGTCCTGTCTGTGAAAAAGTAGCCATTGTGGTCCAACCTGCCTGCTAGCCGTGGTAAGTACTGACACGTTCCCCCAAAAATGACGATACACGGCATGCAACCGGCCCTTAATGGGGTAAGTCTTGTGCGACAAATTGTGGAAATCCATGGGGTAGGCCTTTATTTATTTATTTATCCTTTGGTTGGTATGCAATTGTACCCAAAATACGAGAGGACTTCAATCCTAGAAAGGGTAAATTTTAAAACAACTTTAACACGTATTTAACATTTTCTAAAGTTTATGCGACTGGTTGCCGTGTGGTGCCGGCTCAGAATACCACCACCCCATTTCCTCCCGTGAGTGTCGTAAGTCTACTAAGCAATGATATTATATATTAAAAAGAAGTAGATATGTTACATGCGTGCCAAAAGTAAGAAACAAAACTCCCCCAATTGTAGCACCTCGCAATCGGGTCGTCTAGATAGTTATCTCTTTTACTCTTGTTGTTTTTGTATCTTCTTTCTCACAACGTGGTTGTGCAAGCGAGACTATTTTGCGCGCCATTTAATATGGAGGTAACATATCTATGTTATAATATCATTGCTACTAAGGGATTAGCCGGTGGATGGGCAGCAGCGTCCTTCGAGTACATTAACAACCAGTGTTACCAGATGATACTACGTCTGTAGTACGTACGAGTCTCGGAAATAGTACACAAAACTATAGCTGGCTACACAACTACACAAGAGTACTTATTTTTATAAAAGGTATATATAACACGTACTACATACGTAAATAGATCTTCAGAAAAGTGAGCATCAGAAATCCGAGAAACACGCGACAAAAGTCAAAGTACGTCTTACCCTAGAGTAAGATTTTGACTAATGTTAGCAGTGTACCTATAAGCTATGTATGCATTACTTACACTGTATTATGTTATACTGTGCTTATACACTATACACTGCATTTTGTTGTTGATTTTTGTTGCTGTTATCTATGTTGGCTGGCGTGGCGTTTCTTAATAACCAAAGAAACTGAAATCTTTAAAAATTAATTCGAATACCCAAACAAGGCCCGGAGCACGCAAGTACACATATTACTGAAATAGTACACAATTCGTACTATTTGTACCCTTCTTGCAACGCTATAACAACTCAACCACGATCGCCAACCCGTCTGCCAAGCGTGGCGATTATGGCAAAACCCCCAAATGAGCCCACAACACACCCATATCGGTGGTGATCTTTGGGGTAGGCCTGTGTCCAGCAGTTTTTTATATATTTGTGCGATTGATTGCATATTGCACGTATGATGTTTCATGTATTATGTAAGTATACCGGGTAGAATATAAAATGTTTTATTTTATATTTCATATATATCATCATATCGGCCATTTATACGTCCACTGTTGAACAAAGGCCTCCCCCATAGATTTCACAATTGTGTCATCAGTTCATGTCTGCCTATAGGTATTTGCCAATATTCACCACGCTTGGCAGGCGGGTTGGTGAGCGCAGTATGGCTATCGGTTCACAAAAGGGACGCTGCTGCCCATCCCTCTGGTTTAGATTCCCTAAGTCGCCTTTTACGACATCCACGGGAGGAGATGGAGTGGTGCTATATTCTTAATCCGGACACCACACGGACGTTCATATACATAACACATGTTTAAGCATGCATTATAATTTCATGGCACAATATTAGTAGTTACATGAACCCTGTAAAGGCACAATTTAAATTGCTCAATAGGATAATGACAATGTGCATTTGATTACTTGCATTAAGTTAGTTTAATTGACGGCACGGTTGGTGCAGTGGTTGATACAGTTGGCTGCTGCGCTCCAGGTCGAGGAACAAATATTTGTATGATCTGCAGGTAGTTGTACCGGGTCTGAGTGTATTGTGTGTGGAATATATGTCTGTATGTAAACGCACCCATGACACAGGAGAAATCCTAGTGTGGGGCAATGTTTAAAAAAACCTATTCATGCAAGTCGTAATTATGATTATTTATTTTATTTTATACATCCATTATGTAGCATTTTTTCAGGGTCGATCGATTCATAGATTGTCAGATTTAAATTCTTTAATTGTGTAGTAACTTTTCTTTATTAACAGAGATTTTAATTATAATTAGTGATAGGTAATATCAATTTGTAAATGTTATTGCACAAAACTTAAGTAAACTTACACAAATACAATAACCAAGAATTAGTCAATAGCTCACTAGGTACATATATATGACCGATAGCAACCGATCGTTGCACGTCACTACGGCCAACGCTCCAAATCTCTCCGATGAATTAGGGAACCGTTTTTTTAAACACATTAGTGAATAGTGTCAGAAATTGCTTATTTACCAGTGGCATGCCACTTGTCATAAGGATTGTTGTAGTTGTCTTATATTTGCAGACAACCACAGAATAGTTAGGCATTTTGAAAGACTACAAAGCACGAAACGCACGCGACGTCTGTTATGCAACTAAATCACATAGTACCTAATTGATAATCACTACTTTTAAAATGAAGCGTATCGCCGCCGCTCTCGTATAAGGTCAATTTGACCGCATGCAGGCACATTGCTTGCCCTCGGCATATCCCTCGATATCCGGGTGACAGTCACTAGTGCAATGTTTATGTAACATAAAATAATACTGTCGACCGTGCGTAAAGGAATCCCATAGGAATAACGACAAATTAATTACGATTCTGGCCTTTGTTCTGAAACGTATAGACGATACATTAATATTACTGGCCACATGTAAGCATACATAATAATAATAAAAAAGTTCTCACATCGAATTCACTTTGAAATTGACAGAATTGCCACGTTTGATATATAATACACATTGATGAACTAAATAACTTTGAAGCTAATATTTCATCCCAACAAGCTTAACTTTTTACTCAACAATGGCAAATGAGGCCGAAGAGACAGTGCGCAAACTATCAATGCATAAAGGTGTAGCAGGAGTCATAGTAGTCAATGGTGAAGGTATACCCATAAAGACTACTCTAGAAAACCATATTTCGGTTCAGTATGCAGGCCTCATGAGTTCTTTAGTAGACAAAGCGAAGGCGGTAGTAAGAGACCTTGATCCATCGAATGATCTGACGTTTCTAAGGATACGCAGCAAAAAAAGTGAAGTAATGGTCGCGCCTGATAAAGAGTTTATATTGATTGTGGTCCAAAATCCGGTTGACTGACAAAGGTTTTGGCTTTTGAGCCATTTTTTTATCGTGAACTTATTTGTTCTAATAGGGCAAATTTCTTCGATGTTCATGGTTTAAATGAGTTTTCTTTTGTTCATATTATATTATAGGAGTAAATCATGAATTTGTTTGGCATTACATTATCAATGGACTATGTTGAATGAAAATACGACAGTGGTCCATTATTATTCTCTACGGTCACCCTGTGACGCGCCTGTGCCCTTTTCACTAGTAATGGAATCTTTTAATAATTGTACTGTAATCATTTCTTTATAGTTTTATCCTTGTTTTGTTTTAGTATTATCATGTCATCTACATTCGTTCTGACCAATAAATAAATGCAACAAATTGTCATATTTGTTTATTACTTAAATTAAGAAAACGGATCACAACATAAATATCACTAATTAATTAAACAGCCAGGAATGTTCACCAATTTCCGCGTCCACCTCTGCCTCTACCGCGGCCAAACCCGCGGTTACCGTGGCCACCTCTGCTGCCGAAGCCATCGCGGTAGTCTCCACGACCACCGTACCCATTACCACTATCGTTGCCACCAGACCAACCTTGGTTGCCTCCAAAACCGCCCTGGTTTCTGCCAAAACCACCTTGGTTACCTCCAAAGCCACCTTGGTTTCCACCAAAGTCCCCTTGGTTTCCACCACCAAACCAGTTTTTATTTCCGCCAAATCCTCCACGATTTCCTCCGAAACTTTGGGCTCCGGCAAAACCACCGCCGGAGCCACCGCGTGGTCCTGTAGTCCCCCAACCTCTGTTGCCTCTCTTGGCTCCATCAGGCCTGAACATTGGCGTGCTAGCCTCGCGTTGGATTTGGTAGTCGCCCGCATCACTGACGCACAGCATTTTTAGGCAATCTATAACCTGCAACAAAACCCGGTTTTCTATAGACATAATAATTAGTAGCACAATTTTAGAGCTACTTACCCACTTTAGATTAATGACTAAGGTATTATTATATCAGAGTATCCCTGTGGTTAGATTGGGTTCCACCTCCTATCCATGGATTTGTATGAAAATCTTGTGTCAAAGACAATGACTTGTCTATGCGCCACAAAATAAGACAATTTAGGCAGGCATTAAGGCCGATTCACACATTTCCGTGACGACATAGTACCGAACATATTGTTTCATACATTCTGTATGGATGCGATCACACTCGTCAGCGTCAGTGCCGTCACAGTGCTCTCAGTGTCAGTAGTGCCGTCAAGCACGGAAGCGACGCTTGCAGTTACTTTACTGCGTTTTGCCATCTAATGGCAGAATGTGAATGAAATAAAGAATAGTTACCTTTTGCTCGTTCGGACTAAATTGCAGAGCGGCATCAGGTTCAGCCGCAGCTCTCTCCACAATCTTCTCCACGGCGGGTCTCAGTGCAGTCACTAGCGCGGCGGTGCGAGGATTCATGTCAAAGTTGAGCCAATTGTCAAGACGGACTACATTGTCGATCTGGAATAACGTAATAGTATTGAAGAGGTGGTAATAATTGTACTACAACTAGCGGCCGGCCCCGGCTTCGCACTTACTAATAAATAAAATGATGGGTTAAAAGTATGAAGTATATTTATTTTATAGGCCTTGGCGCGGACGGCAACGCTTTCGCTGCGAGCGATTTTTGTGGTTGAACTTAATTCTAAATCGATAATCTCTCCTAAAATATTTATTTGAATGATATATTGTAAAAGACAATTTTAATCTATATTAAATGCACATGGTTACCAACATATTTATCTGAATTAGGATTAATAATGGATTGGAGACAATAGCTTCGCAAATAACGTATAATTTTTTCAATATCTTATAATAAAACACTTTTAAACGGATTCTATCGCGTATATTTTGATTTTTGATTTTCCTGACGTTTCGAATACTTTGCAGCATTCGTGGTCGCAGGATGACTGAAAAATCAAAATATACGCGATAGAATCCGTTTAAAAGTGTTTTATTATAATGTGTAATAATCGCGAAAATCTAAGACATTACTATTTTTCAATATCATCGTATTGGCCCTACAAAGGCCACTACGGAACAAAGGCCTCCCCCATAGATGTCCACAATAGTGTCATCATATTGGGGGGAATCTGCGAGTGCCACGCTCGGCAGGCGAGTATTTGCGAAGCTATTGTCTCCAATCCATTATTAATCCTAATTCAGATAAATATGTTGGTTACCTTGTGCATTTAATATAGATTAAAATTGTCTTTTACAATAGTACGCTAGTTGTAGTGTGACCAATGTCAAGAAGCAAGTCTGCAGTCCTCTTGGCAACCGTGACGGCAGTGTTAATTTGTAGAGTTAATGGCACTCGAATATCAATGACTTGGATTCTAAACTAGTTCAGTGCAAGTACCATCAATCAATGTCTAAATAGTATAAAACAAAGTCGCTATCTGTCTATTTCTCCCCTTACTTCTTATAAACCGCGCAATGGATTTTGATACGGTTTTCACTGGTAGAAAGAGTGATAAACGAGGGAGTTTTGTGTATATAATTTGTAAATGTTTTGTGCAAAATTGCTGAATTATGATTGGCAAAAAAACTGATTTCGTACTAACTGATTTGCAGGTTAGAAACCGGGCATGTCCCAACTAATATGACCTTTTTTCACATTTTTTGTCATGCATACTTTCTTAGTTAATTTAAGACAGCTTTGCTTGTAGGTGAAGGAAAATATTGTGAAGAAAACTGTATTTAATGTTTGACATCTATCACACTTCTCTGAACGTAGTGGTTATATACTCTATATGAGCCTTTGCTCTGTATGCAATTTTTTTTTAAATCTAACAGCATCTTCAGATGGCCACTATTTCGCGTGACCGCTTTTGTCCTCTTATTGTTGGAATAGATGTGAAGGTTGACTGACCCACTCGACCTTCCTGCTGGCGAACAGCAGTACGTGTAGTGGCGCCACCATGGTGGTCTGCTTGCAGCTAATTGCGCGCGTGCGCACCTTCTCGCCGAACACGAACAACGGCGACGTAAAGCGTTGCTCCTGGTTGCTACAGTTCACCGAAGTCTTGTGGATGAGTGCGGGCTTGCCTTCAGTTGTTAGCACCTGTGGTGAAGACATTGTGTAGTTTAATATAATTATTGATTTATCAAAACAATATCTGATCGCCTCCTGCTAGCATAAACATACGGCGGCAGAGTGATGAGATGGCATATTAAACAAGCAATTGTCTTCCTGCAGTTTCTACTGGTTGAGTGTTCGATTCCCGCACAGTTTATATATTTGTATGGCCTACAGGTAGCTGGACCGGGTATGTATTATACCCGTATATATATATACCCGGCTATGTATTATACCCGTATATATATATATATATATATATATATATATACACCCGGGTATGTATTATACCCGTATATATATATATACCCGGGTATATATAGTATTATATAGTGTCTGTGAACTGTACCCACAATACAGGAGAAATCCTAATGTAAGGAGTAAAGTTAAAAAACAAACTTCACAGTGTTCTATGTTTATGCAACACAATTTTTTATGAGAGCTGACTAAGATTATTACTGTTTACATACCTTCCTCTTTCCTTGGTGAAGACAGACGTTAGGGTATAGCCCCATGCACATGAGCGCGATTACCATGTCGAGAGTGGAGTCCGGTCCCGTCGGATGCCAGCGTTGAGGGATACAGCACTCTTCAGGGAAGCCGATGGCCGATGTTAAGATATCTGGCGAGAATATTTTAGATTAACAATTATTTAAATATTGAATTGCCACCTATTTCTCTGTGCTCATCCGGATGGACGCTCTGCATTGGGGATGTGGTAGGTGCAGATTTGTTTATGCCGATTATTTTTAAAAGATAGTTAGCTTTTACTACACGACTAAATTAAAGTGATGGTAACTTTATTATTTTTATTTAATGATAACAAAAAAACATTTTTCATTTTTTCATATCGGCCATTTATACGTCCACTGCTGAACAAAGGCCTCCCCCATAGATTGTGATGTCATCATTTTGGGGGGTATTTGCCAATACTCACCACGCTTGGCAGGCGGGTTGGTGAGCGCAGTATGGCTACCGTTTCACAGAAGGGACGCTGCTGCCCATCCCTCTGGTTTACATTCCCTTAGTCGCCTTTTACGACATCCACGGGAGGAGATGGAGTGGTGCTATATTCTTAATCCGGACACCACACGGAATAAAAAAAAACACAAAACAACATGTAAGAAGTCAATAGAATGGTGCTTCGTATTTAATAAAAATCGTTGCCGCTTCCTTTTCAGGGTACAGACCCTTGACTGTTTCATAAAGATTCCTAAATTAATCTCGCGCCACTAAATGATTGTTCACAAGGAACACTGGCTGGTGGAGGCGACACAATCACATTGTGATTAAATTTATAATACAACAAAGAAAACAAACTAACGTTAAATCTTGTCAATTGCCAGTGCGGGTGCATTACCAAAATGTCGCGAATTGCAACACATCAGCTGGTATCCTATCGAGGGGAGTACAGTACAAAAAAACAGACTTGACAGTATTCTATGTTGATGCAACACATTTTTACGAGCTGACAAAGATTAATATGTACCGTTTACATACCTTCCTTTTCCCCTGGTGAAGACTAGACGTTAGGGTATAGCTCCATGCACATAAGCGCGATTACTATGTCGAGTCCCGTCGGATGACAAAACAAACGTTCAATGTTGTCGGTTGCCAGTGCTGGCGCATTACCAAAATGTCGCAACTTGCAACATATCCACATCCGTGAAAGCTTTTTCATAGATAATTGCGGATTTTAAATCAATGCTAAATATCTGCAGTTGTGGATGCAAATATCCGTAACATCCCTGCTCTGCATACCGCCCATGTAGACCATGTAATAGTCCTACAGAACTTGAAAAAATCGGTAATGGTATTACCTTGTTTTTCAGTACAATAAATCTTCATACTAACTAGTAAGCTGGTACTTTGCTTCAGAGGTGACTCGCATAGTGGTCTGCTGTATTCCCTTCCACTCGCACCATCTCAGCTCTGCATCTTCACCTTTAGAATGTTCTCGTTCCCACATCTAATCAATAAATAAATAAAAATTATAGATAGATTTTTTGGCCACATATCATTATTATTGTGAGCAGCTGAATAAAATCTTCAATGGCAAATTGACATTTATAGCCTAATTGGCCTAGCGGACGCAAGTGTAAGAACTGAGCGTAAGACCCTGAATTCGAATCCCTGAGGCCATGCAAACTGCCCAAGTGTTGGAAACATGACAGCAGCAGCCCAACCGTTCTTGAAATGAGCTTAATACCATCGTCATGAAAGCAGCACATCAAGCATAACCCCTCAGGTAACACAAGCGTGTTATTTTTAAGAAACTTTCGCCCAGGAGTGACGCACCCGACATACGTGTACAAGCCAAATTTCTTATAAACAAAAAGGTTTGCTTTGATTTGCTAGCAAAAGCATCCTAAGAATTTTTGGTTTATTTTATTATGTATTTGCGGTACCGTGCCCACAAATTTGCCTTGCCTTGAACAGGTCATATAGGCATATACTTAGAAACATATTTTAGTTTAAAATACCATGGCAGCGTTTTTGTATCTTACCTGAAAAGCGTTCAACATAGCGACATGGTCGGACGCACGGTCTCCCGCCAGCGCCCGCTGATGGTTGGACAGCCGCCTGCGCCCCTCCACCAGGAAGATCTCGGGGAACGTGGTGGAGTTGGCCGCCATCGTGGTCAGAGCATCGCCCACGCCCAACACGAAGCCGAGCACCATCATCTTACCGAGACGCGGCTCTGTGGAGAAAATAACAACGACTATCTGTAACTTCATTTATTACAAATTATGCAAGCATACCTGCCAGCATGTATTTTCAAGACGATTTCATTTTGGAAAATGTAATTAGAATCCTTCATCATTATCATATTCATATCAGTCAAAGGACAACGGCTGAACAAAGGCCTCCCCCATAGATTTCCACAACGAGCGGTCATTTCACGCCCGTATCCGATGGTACCCATCGACCTTCACCAGGTCGTCTGACCACCTCGTCCATCAATATTTGTTATAATACTATGAGGAAACAAGATTTATAATACTCAAAAACACTGTTGTTCTTGCTGTAGGATAAAATTACTTATTTCAGACATATGTGCGCTCTAACTTCATTCTCGTGAGGAGTTATTTTGTGTGAAGGACTGAAAATCGAAGTGGTTGGTAGTGCCTAGATTGCAGAATAATCGGTCGTCCAAATTGAATAAACTACTATAGTAGTCATCATTTCGGCCAAATAAAGTCCACTGCTTGACACAGGCCTCCCTCAAAGATCACCACAACAACTGACATCGGTGTGTTGTGTGCTCATTGGGGGGTTTGGCCGTAATCGCCACGCTTGGCAGGCGGGTTGGCGATCGCAGTTGAGTTGTTAATGTATTCGAAGGACGCTGGTGCCCATCCTCCGGCTAATCCCTTAGTCGCCTTTTACGACCACCACGGGATGAGATGTGATGGTGCTATTCGTAGCCGTCACTATAGTATTATAGTAGTACTTTGGATGAAACCAAGGTTGAATGTTGCTGCAGATATAACATTCCTTTTTAAATTCGCAAATTGTACTATTGACACCCCCGAGATGCTTGCCGGTTTAGGATTTGCAACACATTCTAGAATATTGCGCAAGCCTCATAACACATTTTTAATACAAGCGAGTAGATGGGGTGGGGTGTAACTGAAAACCAGCGCTGTCGGTGTTGCCTTGTCGCAAAATCGCAGCTTCATGCTGAGCTACAACCCTTTTTTTGCACAGACGTGGCGCACATGCTCCCGTAACATAGATAAACACCAGTGAACATATTAACATAATGCTTTTTATTTTTAATAACTTGTAATTTTTCTTTTTTCTTTTTGTCCTAGCTGGGTAGTGCAATGTGCACGGTACACTCGCATGCTTGCATGTTTTGCGTTCTACCGCCGCGTTGCGCTTTGATATATAGCTAGGACAAACCTGTACGGCCAATTAGTCTTGTATTTTTTTCTATTTTATTTTTTTATTGTTAATTTGATCATGTAATTTTTACTTTTACATTTTATACATTGTTTCTATATTATGTGCGTCCTTGTTTGTGTAAAAATAAAATTTTCTTTCTTTCTTTCTTTCTTTCTAGATGATTTAATAAACTCTCTTGTGAACAAGATTTAGATATGTTCAATACCAGTGCTTCTCGGCTTTGCATAATTTAATCTTATAGTTGTGTTACGGTTTACTTTTTTACAGACTTTCGTAGATTTCTATTATGAGTGTTTATAAGTGAAAACCTGTAAATGGAATTCAATTTTGTATTTTTGACGAACATTGTAAGGTACTTAGCTATAAGTTTCCCGAATAAAATAAAATAACGAACCTATAGGTAACCTGGCGAGTATAGAGCCGAGTGGCGTGAGGTTGTCTTCGCCGTCGAGACAGCCAAGTTCTCGTAGTAACGCCTCGGCTTCGATCACGGCGTCCAGCGGCGGGGGCTCGGGGGCCTTCGACAGGAAGTGCCCGATGCTGCCTAAACGAAGTAGTTTGATACTGGAGGAAAAAATATATATTGTAATATTACACAATACTGGAGATACTATTTGACAATTAAATATCTCTGACTATGATGAATTAAGAACGTCAGATTCAGGGAAGGGACGCTGCTGCCCATCGATAAGAGAAATATGGAGTGGTGCTATATTCTTAATCCGGACACCATATGGATAGGAGGAAGTACATGATATATATCAAAGGGTGAAATAAAAAAACTGTGATCCAGTACCTGAGCGCCAACTCGTGCAGTGGCGTGCGGAACATCTCGGCTGTCTGATGCTCGTCCAGCCGCTCGAACCGCGCGCGCGAGCACAGCGTGAAGCACACGCCCGGACGCACTCGCCCTGCTCGGCCCTTACGCTGACAACGCACGAAGACGATACAATCAATACTAAACTTCAGTGTACAAAGGCGAGCTTAAATCAGAATAGACAGATTTACACCAGCAAAACCTTTAGTTATGCTGGGGCCACACTAAGAGGTTTAACGTCTAACGCAATCGCAATAATTAAAGTGCAAAAATATTCGTTCGCGTAAATTGAGTGGCATACCTGCATTAAACATTTTAAATGTCGATAAATCGTGTTATTAGATAAATTATTTTGAAGATGGTTGAAGCAGTTAGACAGTATTTGATGAGTGTATCAACCACTTTTCATTTGTCCACTCCAGTCACAGAATAATGAATGCTAATTGCCAGCCAGCAATGAATACTAATTATTTATCATCGATAAACTGTTACTTCGGGCGGGAAACAAAGAAGTACAATCCTATCGCACTCTCGGTGCATACTGACACACTCAGGTGTGGGCATTACAGGCGTAAACTAAAGCGCGAAAAAAATAAAGCGGCGTTAAACCTTAGTGTGGCCCCAGCACTATAGAGAAATGATGGCAAAAAACAGGGCAGTCAGGTGTTAGTCATGCAAAAAGGTAAATAATCAACGAAGTATCAGCTGCGATCAGTACATCCGTAATACATTGCCGTTAAATGTGAGCATGCACATATATAGGCGTCGGTGACGCGAAAGCTAATAGCACGCGGATGTAAAGTGAGGTAATTATAACTATGTAAGCTGAATGAAATAATGACCTAAGCAAACTGTATTATTCTTTCTGAGAGTAAAATATTTTTAAACCTAATATTCTCGAATAGCTTGTAGCACTGATGGCTGAAAATTTCTAGTGGAGACCACACGATGGATACGGGCGTCATGTAAAAATAAATGGGAAGCGCTTTTGTTCAGCAGTGGATATCTTTCCACTGATATGATGATGATGATGATGAATATTCACCAGCAATGATCTGCGATTAAATGTATGTTACCTGTTCTAGATTGGTCCTGCTGGCCCATACGGTGGCGTACGAGGTCATGTTGTTGTGTGATGTGAACAGCTTCATCTTGGCTTTGCACGAATCAATCACGTAAACTACATCGTTTATCGTGATCGATGTTTCTGCTATGTTCGTTGAGAGAATCACCTGGGGATTGGGGAACCAACATGAATACATAATAATAATAATTAAAATAATAAACCCCTCTGGGCAAACGTTATCTCACCATGGGATAAGGTAATCCTGGAGGGCAGATTAAAGTAGCTGCTTGATTTCTTCATACCTTATGATAAAATGAAAAAGTATGTCATAAGAAAAAAAAAAGTATATTAAGTAGCTTACAGAACGCAGGGCAGTTTGTGGCGAGCTGAATGTGAGTGGCGACACTGCGTACCCGAATGCTCCAGAGAGTCGGTCAGGGCCTCGTCTCCGCTTGCCTTTATTGGTTGGTTGGAGTGGAACCCCATGAGTGCCCGCAGGATTTTCAACTCTGGCTTGCCTTAGTTGGCCGATCAGAGGGGGGCCGCCAGAGCTATATGCTCGGGGGTGGAAGTGTCTAATGGCGTAATAACGGGGAAACCCGCTCCGAGTCTTCGAGACGCGCGATGGTGAAACCGGTGCCGCACCTCTCTACACCCCTAGCCGCTTACACCGGTGTTGCTCCTTGTCGCCTGTAGTGGTGGCCATTTTGGGGGCCCATCTTGTGAGTGGCGAGTCACCGTCTGCCACAGAATTTCACGATCAAAGTTGAAAGGCAGACGCCGTTGTTACCGTATTTATTAGTCTTTTTATTCCATGTTACACCCATTGCAATAGACCTTATCGTTATAGTTTCCATCTCATACAATAGCCTTACACCACCGGGGACAATCCATGACTTCATTTTATAGTGCAGCTATGGAGAGTCCCCGGTTGGTGTCCCATTACATTTTAGATTAAAATTCTCTAAAGGGCCTCTGCGTGTTGGACCTATGTCCCCGCGTAAGCCTGTCAAAAGACCGGGTTCCCCCTTACAGGGGATATAAACCCGTGAAAAGAGAGACATGTAGAAAATAATAATAACCACATCATGTCTGCTTCCCAGAATGGATGTAGGAAAGGGTCCCGTGGTACAAAGGAGCTGCTCCTTATTGACATGGCTATTAGCCAACAGGTTAGACGTAACCACAAGGATCTGTCTACATGCTGGATAGATTATAAGAAGGCCTACGACTCGGTGCCGCATACATGGCTCATGAGGGTGCTAGAGTTGTATAAAATAAATACAACCCTACGCACCTTCATGATGGCATGTATGGGGCAATGGAGGACAGTCCTTAACTATCCGGGATGTAGGGAGATCCGAGGGAACGTTGAACCGATCAGGATCGAGCGTGGTATATTCCAGGGCGATAGCCTGAGTCCGCTGTGGTTCTGTTTGGCCTTGAACCCTCTTAGCACACTGCTAGAGGGTTTAGGGCTAGGCTACCAGATGAGAAGAGGTGGTCAGATAATATCTCACCTCTTTTACATGGATGATTTGAAACTCTTTGCCCCCAACAATTTGCGGCTAATAGAGTTACTGAAGGTAACTGAGACTTTTAGTAATTCTATTAGAATGGAATTTGGTGTGGACAAATGTGCAGTCATGCATGTAAAACGAGGGAAGATTATGGAATCCGAGGGATTACAACTTTCGGATTTCATACATATCAGATCCCTTTCCTCATCTGAGACCTACAAATACTTGGGTATGTCGGAGGGGTTGGGTATCAACGGAGCTGACATGAAACAATCGTTACGGGGGCGCTTCCTTGGTCGCCTGAAAAAAGTACTAAAAAGTCTTTTGTCAGGCGGTAACAAGGTGCGCGCCTTTAACGGTTGGGTCATGCCAGTTCTGATATACTCCTTTCGCATACTCTAGTGGACTCAGTCTGAATTGGACGCCCTGGATAGAAAAGTTCGTATATTGCTGACCACATATCGGATTCATCACCCACGTTCATCGGTGATGAGGCTGTACATCCCACGAAAGTGTGGGGGTCGAGGCTTTTTAAATGCTAAGACCCTCCACAATCGTGAGGTGTGCAACCTCAGGGAGTACTTTCTCCAAACCGATGTGGGGATGCACCGAGATGTGGTTGCGATAGACAAGGGACTCACCCCGCTCTCCTTGGCTAAAGAGAACTGGTATAAACCTGTAGTGCTTGACACTAATGACCGCATGGAGGTATGGCAGAGCAAGGAGCTTCACGGACGCTTTTACCGGGCCCTTCGTGGGCCCAATGTAAACTTTTTATCGTCCGTGTCTTGGCTACGCTTCGGTGACCTCTTCGGGGAAACCGAAGGTTTTATCTGTGCAATTATGGATGAAGTTATCATGACGAATAACTATCGGAAATATATTGTGAAGGACGGCACGGTTGACATCTGTCGGGCATGCCATCGTCCGGGTGAGTCTATCCGTCACATTATTTCCGGTTGTTCTCGTCTTGCTAATGGCGAGTACTTGCACAGGCATAACCAAGTGGCCAGGATTATACACCAGCAACTTGCGCTGCAATACAACCTTGTGAGTTCAGAAGTGCCATACTACAAGTATGTGCCCGACCCAGTTCTCGAGAATGACCATGTCACATTGTACTGGGATCGATCTATCATCACTGACAGGACTATTGTAGCCAATAAGCCTGATATAGTGGTGATAGATCGAGTAGAGCGCCGCACAATGATTGTGGATATAACTATCCCACATGACGAGAATCTCGTGAAGGCCGAGAAAGATAAGCAAATTAAGTATCTTGACTTGGCGCACGAGGTTGTCGACATGTGGGAAGTAGACTCTGCAATCATTGTGCCGATAGTCGTTACGGCCAATGGCCTAATGGCCAAGAGCCTCGACCAACACCTGAAGAGGCTCTCGTTAGGCGGCTGGGTCAAGGGCTTGATGCAGAAAGCGGTACTCCTAGGCACGGCTCGTATTGTTAGGAGGTTCCTCTCTCTGGAGCCCTGACCACCGGCAGCTTGGACCTTGTTCCCGATGCCGGTGGGCTACTATTTTTTATATTTTTAAATGTATATTTTTGTATGATGTATATTTAAAAATGTAATTTATATGTATTCAGTTTAAATAAAGGAATTAAAATAAATACTACAATGTCCTCGCATAAGCCCATCATAAGAAGGGATCCTCCTTGCAGTCTATTAACCGAAAGACTCATTATATTATAAAACCAATGGCGGCTTTTGATGGCTTCATTGACGTAGTGGCATAACGACTGGCTTTCTACATTACGGGTCGCAATTGTGTATAAATAGTTGTTTTCAGTATGGGTAATTGTGTATGTGACATTTATGTCTATAAACTGTACTGAGAAATTCAAGAGTTCAATGAAGTCTAGTGTTTCAGTGTAAAATTTAAATTTTCCAATAAACCAAATTATTGAGTTCATATTGTTAACCATAAATAAGAATCTGATAAACGTTTTCAGTGCTGTGCGGAAGATATTTTATTTGATATTGATATGTTATCTAAGAGATTGTATCAACATAAAAACATGCTCTAAACAAAGTTTTCAATGTCTGTTGTATTGGCCCCTACTGATCCAGTTTGAAGGAGCAATAAAAAAAAATTGCATTACACATTAAATCCATGTAAATCTAAGATATCAACCAACCTTTGTCATTCCCGGAGGTGGTGTAATAAACACCTTTTTCTGATCATCTCTGGGGATCTGACTGTGCAGCGGTAGGATCACGAATTTAGACATATCTCCAAATATCCTGTGCTGAGACAAATGTTTGGCCAATGCGAAGATCAAGTTCCAACCAGGGAGGAAGACGAGGATGGCTCCGTCATTTTCGAGGCCGCGGATGTATAGGAGGATTGCTTCAATTAGCTCGAAACTTAACTGGAATAATGAATGTTAAATTACATAAATAAATAATTATTAGAACTAGCGAAATTTTAAGCATAATATAAATATTGCTGATGTCGGGCGGGGCACATTGCTCATTGAACTGATGGCTGTTGGAAATCAAGGTCCTCGACTGGAGACCACGCGGCAGCGAATGCAGCTTGGAACGACTTCCAACAAGATACATAGATGACCTGGTGAAGGTCTCTGGGAGTCGTTGGATGCGGGCGATATCTAACCGTTTGTAGAAATCTATGGGGCAGGCCTTTGTTCAGCGGTAGACGACCTTTGGCTGATATAATTATGAATACCAGGAAACTATTTCACTCCATGGGGACATCATAATATAGGCCTCCATAAATTGGGCTTCCCCAGTCTATGCCAAAACATTTTTCTTTTATTGGTATTTCAACTGCATAGATGATAACTACCGTGTGGAGCCGGCTCAGAATACTACCACCCCATCTCCTCCCGTGGGTGTCGTTAAAGTCGACTAAGGGATTAGCCGGAGGATGGGCAGCAGTGCCCTTCCAGTACATTAACAACTCAACTGCGATCGCCAACCCGTCTGCCAAGCGTGGCGATTATGGCAAAACCCCCCAATGAGCCCATAACACACCCACATCGGTCGTTATGGTGAACTTTGGGGGAGGCCTGTGTCCAGCAGTGGACTTCATTTGGCCGAAATGAGTGAATGAGTGAGATGATAACTTGATGGCACGGTTGGCGCAGTGGCTAAGCGATAGGCTTACTATGCTGGTTTAATGCCAGCACGGAACAAATTTTTAAAATGTTGAATTTAGTTAAAATATTATTTTGATATCAATCTGTGCGCGAATAGACCCGATATTATCTTAATCTCGGGAATTCAATTCGCGAAAGTTGAAGAATTACAAATTTTTGTATGATATACAGATAATTATTTCGCGTCTATGTGTTTGTGAGGTTCATGTCTGTAAACTGTACATTACATCATTATCATTTCAGCCGAATCAAGTCCACTGCTGGACACAGGCCTCTCCCAAAGATCGCCACTACGATCGGTCAGGGTGAGTGGTATGCTCGTAGGGAGATTTTACCATAATCGCCACGCTTGGAAATCGGGTTGGCGATCGCAGTTGAGTTGTTATTGTACTCAAAGGACACTGCGGCCCATTCTCCGGCTAATCCCATAGTCTCCTTTTATGACACCCACGGAATGAGGTGGGTTTGGTGCTATTCGTGTCCGGCACCACAATGTACAAATGACAAAATAAATTAAAATGTTTGTTATAACTTAAAACCCTAAGTGCACTACAAATCAAATGTTTATGTAATCGTGGATTTACAGTGGACACTTACATCTTTCTCGGAGAGCTTTGCCATCGTTTGTGCAGTTTGCGGCCCATACGCGCTGGTGAGCTGGCAGTCTTTGTTAAGGTCTTCATCCTGTTCGTCTGCCGCTCCTGGGCAACACAGATTTTATTTACTCAACAGTACTCGGCCTATCGCTGTCCACTGCTGGGCATCATCATCATCATTTCGGTCGAATAAAGTCCACTGCTGGACACAGGCCTCCCTCAAAGATCACCACAACGACCGACATCGGTGTGTTGAGTGCTCATTGGGGTTTTGACCTGGTTTTGCCTGCTGTGCATAGGACTGTTAATTTATAAAAATGTATCATCATGTATCAGGTAGTAAACCTGGATTTATTAGGCTTAAAAAGGCGAGAAAATTATAGGTGGACATGTAGCATTATTTACACACATATTTCAGTGCTGAAGGTAAAAGTTTTGACACGGAATTTGAATAAATTCCTGCCACAAGTCTTATTATGCCAGTGAGTGGAGCAAATAGCTAGAGAGCTTTCTGCGTCGCAGACATAAATATCGTCTTATAGCAATCTAGTTCTGACCATAGGCCCACATTATTGATTAGTTGGTGAAATCGATACTAGCTCTCTCAACTGGAGCAGACTGATTATAACCAGGGTTTTTAAACAGTGAAATCGTTAATTCACCTTGGTAAAAGCATCTCAGTATTGAATTATTGTATTATACCTTCATCGTCGTCATCGTCATCATCTCTTGATGATGAGTTGGCTTTCTTGCCAGAAGACTTGCGCTTGCGTGTGTCCGGCGGCGGCACAAACTTGGTGAGCTCCACACAGTCCTCTAGGAAGTACTGCTGCACCGGGTACGTACGGCCTGGGACCTGCGGAAACGGAGGGTTTGAGATATAATTCTTGTTAGAATTTATAACTTTTTATATATAGGACATATTATAAATGTCGTTTTTGACATGTTAATATATTCAATATGACATTGTTTACAGTTTTGATGGCTACAATGCCCTTTTTTTAATATAATTTAGTATATTCTACATTTTGCAAATGTGAGAACTTCGTTGACTTGTACCAGTGATCTAATACCTGTGCATTAATAATCATCAATTTCTGAATGTGTATTACAGAAGCAATAGTGTGTTTTTTATTGTATGTATTTCACGTATAGTCCACTCTGTTTTCACATAACTGGATAAATTGTAATATCACTTTCTTTTTTAAATAGTGTCTATGGATTTCTTTCCGGATCTTTTCCATAAGATCAACTTTTCCGAACCATGCACCTTAACTGTTGACTTTTCTTAAGTGCCTATTAGGATCTATATGAAATAAAAACTTTGAGTTAGGACAGTGTAGATCAGTGCGAGCGGCAGGCTGATCACCTATAATTTCGGCTGAATGAAGTCCACTGCTGGACACAGGCCTCCCCTCAAGAATACCACAACGATCGATATGGGTGTGTTGTGGGCTCATTGGGGGGCCATAATCGCCACGCTTAGCAGACGGGTTGGCGATCGCAATTGAGTTGTTAATGTACTCGAAGGACGCTGCTGCCCATCCCCCGGCTAATCCCTTAGTCGACTTTTACGACACCCACGAGAGGAAATGGGGTGGTGGTGTTCTGAGTCGCGTGTACGTTCGAAACGTTCCTCGATAAACACCAATATGATAGAGCCTTACTTCAATAACGGGGCAGTTGCCGAAGTATTTGGTGAAGAGCGTGGTGTCGACGGTGGCCGACATGAGTATGATGCGCAGGTCTGGGTACGTGTGCACCATGTCGCGCAGCAGGATCAGCGCGAAGTCAGTGTCCGCGTCACGTTCGTGGACCTGGGACATACAGTAAATTGTAAGTTCATAGGTATAATCGAGCACTTCCATTTAAAGTCAAGGTTTAAAAAGACCAGCAACAACAAGAGACAAAATTTTATTCAAAGTAGACTAAAAAAATTACATATTGAACAATGTGATTGTGACAACAATATGAGATAGCCCCGAAAACACCCACCTTTCACCGCTTCCTAGTGCTTAAGCTGGTTATTAGGGGCCTGTTTAGGTGGTTCGGAGGTGATAGATTTGCAACTAGAGACCTAAAGCCTCTTGGTTTGCGAGTAGAAATCAGTACAATAAATTGATAAATTAATCATATGAGTGATAATTTTGAGCCTATTGGGCGTAGTAAAATATTAGCACGCATGACAAGACCTGTTTTAAATATGTGACAGTATTTAAAACTGTTTGCATTTCGAGACAACAATAGCACAAAATTATAATTATTATTATATATCTTACTGACCTCGTCCACGAGTACATGGCTGACACCGCGCAGACCACCCTCGAGCTTCCTCAGCAACACGCCTACAGTACAGAACATTATCGAGCCGTACGGACGTGGCAGCATCGACTCGAAGCGGACAGAGTAGCTGTGGATAACAGTATCATATTAATAAAGTCAAGACGCAAGTCTTTAACCAGTGTGTGTTACCAGTGATGACATATGAAACAGAGACGTGGTCACTAACAATAGGCCTCATAAGAAAGCTCAAGGTCACTCAGCGAGCTATGGAGAGAGCTATGCTTGGTATTTCTCTACGAGATCGAATCAGAAATGAGGAGATCCGTAGAAGAACTAAAGTTGTCGACATAGCTGAAAGGATTAGTAAACTGAAGTGACAATGGGCAGGGCACATTGCTTGTAGAACTGATGGCCGTTGGGGCACAAAGGTTCTATAGAATGGAGACCGCGCACCGGAAAACGCAGCGTGGGACGACCTCCAACGAGGTGGACAGACGACCTGGTGAAGGTCGCTGGGAGACGTTGGATGAGGGCGGCATGTAACCGCTCGTTGTGGAAACCTAAGGGGAGGCCTTTGTTCAGCAGTGGACGTCCTGTGGCTGATATGATGATTAATAATGTACCACTAATTCACGGTTGTCCACATGTAGATAAATCATATATATTTTAAGGATGAACTGCTAATACTATAGAATTGTAGCAAAATATCCAATATTTATTTATTTCATTGAATAGTATGGTACATTAACCATGTACACTATTAATTATAAAAACACATATACACACATAGTTATTGAATTACAAATTATAACTTATTTAAACGCACACTTTTTTTATTGGTCCCCAGTGGTTTTTTAGTTGTGTTTCATGAACTTCCTTCGCCCCGGGGAAGGGCGAAGGAAGTTCCTACCGGCTAGACTCCTTTTTTTTTTTTTTTTTTTTTTTATTGGTGCCCAGTGGAAATTCTTCATGAACTTCCTTCGCCCCGGGGAAGGACGAAGGGGTATGCCGGACTCCTACCGGCTAAAACCACTGGGGCGGTCATCTTCGGCACCTAAGGGAGGCTCCAGGTCCTCGTATGATCACACTAGAGCCGCCCACTGGTGCCACGCCTATTGGCACATCTCGGAGAGGGTGACTGTAAAGCGGTCACCCCCCCAGGGGGATTGTAAAGGATCCCCCAAAGCGTCCCCCGGCAGCGCGTGACCACATGCGTGCTACCGTCTTCTCTTGGGTCGCTTGGTGTGGGCACGCAGATTCCCCAATCTACGCACCCGCGAACCCAGAGGTCCCCCACCTTATAGCAATGGCAGGGGTTTTCAGGCGTATCGGAATTAGGCGCCAGAGCGGTTGTTACCCCGGCGCCGTCTCCTTCTTCTTCGAGCGGGATCGGCCCTCTCCCGATCCCGCTCTGCGTTCTCCTTCTGGAGCATGACGCTTTCACAGAAGGAGACCACTGCATTCCAGTTTTCGTGCTCTGCCAACATAGCCGACACTACAGCTGGCAGAGAGAGATCTTGCCCGATCCGATCGACCAGGATCCGCCGCTCGGCGGCCCACGCAGGGCACGCCTCGAGCGTGTGCTGTGCGGTGTCCTGGTCGCTATCACAATGGTGGCATTGTGCCGTGGCCTCGCGGCCTATCCTGTGCAGGTACGCACCGAAACAACCATGCCCGGTGAGCACCTGCGTCAGGCGATAGGTGACGCGCTCGCTCCTTCTGAGCCAGGCTCCGAAGAGCGGCAGGACGGCCTCGACGACGCGCTTGGTCGCAAATTGCATCCGCAGGCGGTGACGCCACTTTACAAGTGCGCGTCGCCGAGCCAGCCGCCTCAGCCTCTCCAACGCCCCTGGAGGCGCGTTTTCGCCGCTCTGGCGGAGGGAGCGTGTCTGATCGTAGACCCACGCATCCATCTCCGCCAGGATGTCAAAAGGCGGAAAACGCGCCAGGAGGGTTGCCGCCTCGTAGGAGACTGTTCGGTAACCTCGTGCGATCCGAATAGCCACTCTGCGCTGCAGACCGTGAATTTTGGTTCTGCAGCGCTGGGCGCCTGATAGTCGAGCTGACCATACAGGCGCCCCGTATAGGACCACGGACCGCACGACTCCTCCGTAGAGACGGCGAACTTCCTCACATGGTCCCCCGAGATTGGGCAGCAGCCGGTGTAGAGCACCCACTATCCTCTCAACTCGGGGGACGAGGCGCTGGAAGTGCTCTTCGAAGCCCCAACGACTATCCAGGGTGAGCCCCAGGTATTTCATGTACCGGCCCACCCCGATTTGCGCGTCACCAACGCGTATCCACGAACTGGGTGGTTCTCTGCTTCTCGGTAGTCTGTGGAACCATAGCGCCTCGGTTTTCTGAGGCGCTATCCGCAGACCCAGGGCGTGGATTTTGGCCACGACAATTGCCACCGCTTGCTCCGCAAGCCGGATGGTTCCCTCGAAGGACTCCCCGCTGGCCAACACCAGAGTGTCATCAGCGTAACAGACTAAGCTGACGCCAGCAGGGAGAACGACACGCAGGACCGCATCGTAGGCGAGGTTCCATAAGAGAGGGCCGAGAACTGACCCCTGCGGAACCCCGCACGTAATCTCCCTCCGCTTTACGCTACTGTCCCTGCCCACGTAGCGAATGTGCCTATCGCGCAGATAGGCCCCTATGATGCCCTGCAGGTAGGGCGGACACCGATGATAAACTAGTGCCGCCCTAATAGCGCCCCACGGGATGGAGTTGAAGGCGTTGACGATGTCTAGACTGACCGCCAACGCCACCCCACCCCGTCGGGACACTGCCTGTTCCGACAGCGAGCGGACGCGAAGAATCGCGTCGATGGTGGACCGCCGCTGCCGGAAGCCATACTGACTTTCGGCCAGGTCGGGGCCAACTCGCGACAGGTGCTCAACGAGTCTTCGGGTAATTATTCTTTCGAATAGCTTCGAAGCCTCGTCGAGCAGGCAAATGGGACGGTATGCAGAGGGAGACTCTGCAGCCCTTCCTTCCTTCTTCAAGAGAACCAATCCGGCTTCCTTCCAGCCGGACGGGAACACGCCACTACGGAGGCAACTGGTGAACAGCCGCCTCAAGCGGTCCCCAAGAGACTGTAGCGCATACACCCACGCACGGCCCGGAATGCCGTCCGGACCCGGTGCGGTGTTGCGACTCTTCAGGCGGCCAATGGCTCGGCCCAGCTCCCCATCCGAAACCCCCAACTCCTCGGCCCAGTCCGAGGCATTTGTGGGTGGAGAGGGACCAGGATGGTCCCGAACCGCTGGAAAGAGCGTTGAAAGTACTCTCTCCAGCAAATCCGGGGCCATGGTTTCGGTCACCGGGGGGACATACGGGCGCAACTTGCCCACTACCATACGGTAGGGTCTCCCCCACGGATCCCTGTCTAGTCCCTCTAGGAGCTCGCTCCAGGACCGAGCCTTCGCCTCACTGATGGCGGTCTGAAACGCCAGTGTGGCCGCCCGGTAGGCCCTATAGGCCTCTTCAGTCTCTCCGGCTGTAGCGCTGTGCCGGCGTCGGCTTCGTTGGTACCGGCGGCGGGATGCCAGGCAGACCGCGCGCAACTGCGCGATCTCATCCGACCACCAGTACACTGCCGTACGCCGGGAGCGCCTGGCCCGGGGCATGGATGCGTCGCATATTGACGTCATCGTCCTCCGGAACCACGACGCTTCCTCTTCCGGATCGGGCAAGATCCCTTGATCTACCTCTGGCCAGGCCGCGACGTTGGCAGCTGCGACGAGCAACTCTCGATCCAGCTGTGTGAGGGCCCAACGCCGCGACCGCGGGCTGGGACTAGAACGGCTCAGGCAAGGCGTGCGGAGGGCCACGTCGAACATTATGTGGCGGTGGTCCGAAAGTGTGACCACTTCCTCCGCTACTCGCCAACCCGACACCATGCGGGCCACAGAAGGAGCCGCCCATGTCAGGTCCACGACCGACTCCCCCTGCCACCGAACGCAGGTGCTAACGGACCCCCGATTCAGCAATCGGAGGTCAAGTGACGCCGCCCAGTCTTCCATTATCCTCCCCCTCGGCCCGTCCCGACGGTTGCCCCAAGCTCTAGAGTGAGCGTTGAAGTCCCCCAGGACGAGCACTGGACGGGGCGAACACTTACAGCGAATGCTGCGTGCCACCCCGTCCAGGTATCCCTCGAAGTCGGCGAGAGACACGTTGGGGGAGACATAGCAGCCCACTACTGCCAGAGGTCCCCACTCTACTACGACAAAGCCCTGCCCCCTGTCCAACAGGGAGCAGGGCGGCTCACCTTCGGCTCCAGACCAATAGATGGCGACGGAGTCCCCGGCGCCCCCGAACCAGCGAGGATGTTCCTGGACGCCGTAGGGCTCCGCCACAACCGCCAAGGCAACCGACCACTCCGCAACAGTTTGCAGCAACAGATTCTGCGCGTTGCGGCAGTGGTTTAGGTTGCCCTGGAGGACCCTTAATTGGCCTCCATCGCCTCCGGTGAGCCGGAGCGTGCGACCGGTGCCGCCGGCGCAGACGCCGTCCGCCCCTCGGCCGAGGCAGGGGGGGCTGGTTTTCCCCTCCTGCTCTTCTGGGCTGCACAAGATTTGCAGCCCAATCTGTGCTCGGCCGGGAGGCCAAAGTCCGCACACAAAGGGCAGTTTTTTGTCTGCGCCTGGCATTCCCGAATTTTGTGGCCCTGGCCGCCACATCCGAAGCACCGGTCGCTCCGGTCAACCCCCCCGTGTGTGGTGCACCGGAGGCGCACATGCCCGAGTTCGAGGCATCGGAAGCACTGTAATGGCCGTGCTGCCAACACCTCGACCCTGGCCGACGTCCAACCAACGCAAATGCGGCAGGTGGACGCCAGCTTCTTGGCCGCCTCCAGTGGGATCCGGACCCAAACCGTGCCCAAGGACATCGGTGAACGGCGAATTTCGCCCACCCTAACATCCTCGGGCAAACACGCCGTCGCAGCCACTATGGCTTCTGCGATCTCCACTTTGGTTACGGCGTCGTCCAGGTCCAATACCCTCAACTCCGCCATTTTAATCGGACGCGCAATATGCACGTCAAATATGGGGGTGAGCACCTCCCGCATTTTGCGCGCCAGGCTATCGGCCTTGGCGCCACCATCCTCCCCAGCGACGGAAAGCACCATTCCGCCGCTGGCTGATCTCTTGATGGTCACGGTGTCCGGACCGATGCCGTGGTCGGCGAGCTTAATACTTCGCCGAGCTGCGGTCATGACTTCACCCAACCTTGTGTCGGGTGAGCCTTCGGGCACCGTGACCGTTATGGCGGCCGATGCGGGAACCTTGGGGAGGTTGACCTTCCCCTTCCTTTTTCCGCCCCGTTTTCCGCGATGTCTCCCCCCACTCTGGGGAGAAGACTGCGCAGGCTGTGCAGCTGCGGTCTGCAAAGGCCGGGGCTGCCGCTTCTTTCTGCCTGCAATGGACCACCCCTCAGTGGTGTCCATTGCGGACTGCGAGGACTCGGGCTCAGCGGCTGCTGGCTGGGTTGGCGTGGGTCCAGTGGTCGCCGCAGCCCCGTCAGCTGTCGCCTGCCGGTCTGACTTTCCAGTCCCCTTTGCCACACCGCGACCCCCGCTCTTCCCTTTCAATTGCAGCTGAAGGGCTGGTGTGCCACTTTGCGCCTTGTCCGGGGTCGTAGCCTTTGCCGCGCTTTTCGTTGCCCTGGCAGCAGCCGCATACGAGGCCGTCTGTGGCACCGATTGGTGCGGTCGTGCATCCGCCGCCAATGGTGGGCGCAGGCGCTTCTCTGGCGGGAGCCGCTCCGCTAAGGCCGCCAGTTTGGCGTCCATCATCCTCCCGATTTCGAGGACAATAGAACGCCGAAGCTCTGCCTCTGCGTCCGGCTTTAAGAACGCTGGAGCGGCACAATCCCTGGGGCTCGCAGTCGGGTTCCCCTGACGACGAAGGAGACCCACCTCCGTCGTCAGTTTATCTATTTGCGCTGAGAGACTGGCGAGCTGGGAGCGCAGCTCAGCGTTCTCCCTCTCCAGTCTCTCAACGTTCGTCTCCTTTCGGGCCGACTTTTTGGCGTCAGGGGACGACCCGACTGACGCCTTCGGAAGGGTCCGCTTGCGGCCCTCAGCACCTAACACCATGTTATGTGAGGCGTGCAAACTCCGAGGGTCCAGGGATTCCTCGGAATCGCTCACCCCACCCAACGGCAATGGCGTACCCGGACGCGGCAGCGACGCGACCGCTCGCTGCGCACGCGCACTGGCACGCAAGTTACGCGCACTACGCGTCCTGGTACCCGAACCGTACACGGAGCCGATCTCCGATCCCACATCCGTCTGGACGCTGTCAGACTCTGACAGCGAACCAACCTTCTCGCCCCTCATCTTCTCAATCTCCATCTTCTTAACGTCTGGTTTTTTAGTTTTGGATTTATACATATTTGATCCCACGAGTATGGGGGAAATAAATGGTCGACCCGGGCAGTGCCCCCTGTACCCGGGCAAGCGTATCCCATGTTCAGGTGCCGCCAGTCCTGGGGAATGCGTGCTCGCGACTGAACTTCCCATCAGCCATGCACCCCTCGCCGCACGCAAAGCTTGGGTTCGGGGAATTTTTATAGAGGCCTTCTTCCTCGCGATCCGGGCGGTTAAGCCAAGATCCTCGGTCCCGGTCGAAGCCGCGAGACGTGACCACGACACTCCAACCGAGGTTACGATATCGACGGTGGCAGGGAAGGGGAGTCCTCCCACTACCTGCTCGGGGCAGGGTGAGTGCACACCGAGCCCGCCGCTAGCCCGCCCATGCTCCTCCGAAAACGGAGAAGCACCCTACGGCCTACCCACAGCCCAAAAACTGGGCCCGTCCCTGTCAGAATATTAGCCACCAGGCAACAAGGTCCTCCAAAAAAAAAAAAGAAAAAAAAAGTGGAGTAGTTATTGCCCGGTGCCCAGGGTGCACCGGCCCGACAACTGCTCTTCCCCCCGGACGTGTCAAGAGGGACCAGCAGCCACCGAGCGCACGTGGAGGTTTCCTGACCTAGCACCCCACCGGCTAGACTCCTACCAGCTAAAACCACTAGAGCAGTCATCTTCGGCACCTAAGGGAGGCTCCAGGTTCTCGTATGATCACACTAGAGAATTAAACACACACTATCAGTGATCTCTCTCGCAGAACCTCTTACATTCTGATAAAAATGTTCCTCTATCACTCGCAAACATATCACACTCTGGATTTGAATCCGGAATCCGCAATCGGTTCAACATATTAAGAACGCGAGGCAACTGTGAATTTGTTCTGGCAACAGTTCTACGTGATGGCGCTGCAAATAAGTGGTGCTTTCGACTTCGAGACCAGGAGCAAAAATGCGAATGACCCCGATCAGGCGCATTTATTTTACCATTAATTATTTTATAGATGGTCAAGGTCAATGGACCTTGCGTAATGACGCATCTGACTTGTAGAGAATTGTACCCTAGACAGCCTTTTTTTTTATTGGTGCCCAGTGGAAATTCTTCATGAATTTCCTTCGCCCCGGGGAAGGGCGAAGGGGTATGCCGGACTCCTACCGGCTAAAACCACTGGAGCGGTCATCTTCGGCACCTAAGGGAGGCTCCAGGTCCTCGTATGATCACACTAGAGCCACCCTAGACAACCTAGTAAATATAAGGTTGGATACATGCCTTTTGAACTTTTTCCAGGAGCAGCATGTATGTGTTCCAAACAGAAGCACTTGACTAAAGTTAACTTCGAATAAGGGTGTTATTTAATTTTAATAATGTGCTGGTTGTGAAAATCACGAGTGTATATATAACTGATATAAAATATCGCCAGTTATCCATTGAGGTATAATGTACTACGTACTAGAGAAGAAATCTCAACTAGATCTGTTGTCAGGGGCGAATACACTCTAACTTACTTAGGGTGAGATTCAGAAACGAGTCTAAGCGTGAACTTTCGCTTCCATATGTCAAAATGCACTACTTACGCCCCTAATTTTGACAGATGAAAGCGTGAACTTAGCTTAGACTCGTTTCTGAATCTCAGGGTTAGTCTTGCATGTCAATTTCCGGCAGCCGTGTAGACACAATAGATTTTTTTATGTGTCTCGTTTTTCGGCAGTTAATGAGTTGTCATGACTATGTCAGGCCGCTTGCCGCAACATGGCGTGTTTGATGCTAAGTTGTATAACTTAGATATGCCTTCATGTGCAGTGAGATATTGTTTTAATAACTCTAGAAACATATGTAAAAGTCAAGGAGTGGCGTGCCCCGCGGTCCCCACTTCATTACCATATAATTTGTTTGCAATAACTACTCTAGTACGTAGTACATTATACCTCAATGCGTTTATCACTACTTTATCAGGTTTATTTGATGTAGATATTATCATTACCCAATACTGTTTGCTAGCTCTTCACATCGCTCGCTGGCAACTCGCTCGGCGACGCTGACAGCAGAGATGCGTCGTGGTTGAGTGACGCAGATATTACACCAGGCCCCTTGACCGCTGGCTATGTAGTCATCTAGAATGAACTGGCAGACCTGATGACGAATGTTTGAGTATTTGTATTAATGATCAGCTCTCGGTAGGAAGAAGACGGGAGGCATATAGTTTCAGCGACGTTGGCCTTGGATGGGTGACCGACATATTTTATTTATTAAATGTTGTATCTTGAGCCCTTGCAATTGAGACAATAAAGTATCCATGTCTTCCAATTCAGTGTCATGTTTAGGTGGTAATTGTCAAGCTCAGTCAGTAGCTGGAAATATGAGCCAAGCAGTAAGTCATCCAATGAATCCTTGATAATTTACTGACTGTTTAGAGCTTAGGATACTAGAATTATCTATGTGATAGTTTGTAGAGATCAGATAGCATAATATTCTCATTACAGCTGAATAAAGTCCACTGCTGGATACAGGCCTCCCTCAAAGACCGCCACAACGACCGTTCTGTGTAAGTTGTGTGCTCATGGCAGCTTATGACCGTGTGGTGCCGGCTACGAATAACACAAACCCATCTCATCCCGTGGGTGTCGTAAAAGGCGACTGGGATTAGCCGAAGAATGGGCAGCAGCGTCCTTCGAGTACTTGATTCAACTGTGATCGCCAACCCGCCTGCCAAGCGTGGCGACTATGGCGAAACCCCCCAATGAGCACACGATACACCCATATCGGTCACTACACTATTGTAACGTAACTATTATTTCATTTAAACGTTTCCCTCTGTGTTAAATTATGATTGCGCAAGCAGCTTACCATGTGGTGCCGGCTCAGAATGCCACCACCCCATCTCCTCCTATGGGTGTCGTAAAAGTCGACTAAGGGATTAGCCGGAGGATGGGCAGCAGCGTCCTTAAAGTACATTAACAACTCAACTGCGATCGCCAACCCGTCTGCCAAGCGTGGCGACTATGGCGAAACCCCCCAATGAGCACACGACACACCCATATCGGTCGTTGTGGTGATCTTTGGGGGAGGCCTGTATCCAGCAGTAGACTTTATTCAGCCGATGATGACGAATTTATAGTTATTTCGCATTGCACCTGAGTAGTTTTGCCGCAGCCAGTGTTGCCTCTGATGATAATGACAGGGTTTTCATTGATAGCCTCCATGATTTGCGACTTCATCGCGTATACAGGTAACTGCTCCGTTTCGCGAAGACTTTCCTGAAACAGTACACAATGTTTATTGACAAATCTAACTTTTTAAGCAAGTATTACATATCTGCTTGCAATGTGCACTTACTTGGTATAATGTACTGTTCTGACACATATCTCTGTGATGTTTTTCAAGGTCAGTACTGATGTCGTCCAGACTTGTCGTCGCTAGTGGTCCTTCATCTGTGAAGAATGCGTAATGTAAACATATGATCAACTGGAGGTGGAGTGAATTATATAAAACAATATAACAAAAAGAAGATAAAACAAAAACAATAACAAACAGATTATAAACCATGACCACTAGCAGTATTATACAAAAATACCGAGTTATAGAGGGTATGGCGTATTATTTCGCGATTCGAAACAAAAGAAGTCAGACATTGTATGGACATCTATCAAAGATATAGTATTACCTACGTACATAGATGAGCATATTAAGTTGAACACATTTCTATTATTTAATACTTGTCATCCTAATTTCTTTGTTTGTTTTTCTACTAAACGGTGCCATTCGATTATTTTGCTGTAACCAAAGCTCTATAGACATCTCTTTCTTTGAAATGACGTCACATTACGTCACGTCACGTTCATTCGTTTCATCACGTTACACATCTATACCTATGCAAACATATGCAAAATATGAACGAGAAGTAACTGGTAATTTCTATTGCATCATAGCCTTGACTGTAAGAATTTGGGTGCCTCCCATTTTCTGCTTCCGTCAATCCGACCTTATCGGTTTTTACACTTTATCGTGCGTTAGTCTATTTGCCAGTTTTCCACTTACCCTACTAGTCCTTAAAAAATGGCCTAAGTTACGTCTTCTTTAAAAAATATCTTACCAATGTTACATCCAGTCCATGCGTTCCAGTTAGCTTGTGGTGGCGACCAGGAGACGACACCGCCAGGGGTCGGCCGCGCATCACGCATCGCCTTCACACGGTCCACTTGTAACAATGTCAGACCAGTTTGACCTTCCTCGCTGGAGTAAGTGTTTGCTGAGTCGACGTTCACAGGCTCGATTTCCAGATCTGTAAAAGAAATGTTTAGTATATAATGTTACATCCTACCTCCTATGGACATACGTGCCGAAACGTGGACACTAACGGTTCGGCTAGTACACAAATTTTAATTTGCTCAGCGAGGTATAGACAGGTCAATGCTTGGCGTTTCTCTGAAGATCGAATCCAAACCGAGGTGAACAGACACAGAACCAAAGTCACCGAGATAGCCCATCGGATTAGCAAGCTGAAGTGGCGATGAGCTGGCCATATTAGCCGTAGAACCGAGGGCCGTTGGGGCAAACGTGTACTAGAGTGGAGCCCGTGGCTCAGCAAACGTACACCACCCTCAGGCTCGGTGGAGTAACGATCTTCGCAGGGTAGCTGGCATGAATTGGATGTGAAAAGCCGAGGATCGTGCTCATGATATTGGAGAGGCCTATGTCCAGCAGTCAGATTATTTAGCTGCTTTAAATAAACCTATTTTAGACCAACTTCGACCAGGGAAGACCTAACATTTTCTGAGCCAGATTTCATTACTCAGTACTTCCAGTCCCAGGATATAAAAAGAATTCGACTGTTGCATAATTAAAAGTTATATGCATTACCTTTTAGTGTTTCTTCTAATTGTTGTTCTAGTTCAGGGTTGATAGCCACAGGGTATGGTTTCATAATCCCTTCGGAACTCCTGATAAATGAAAGTAAATGATTTTAAACAATATTGAACTGGACCTTTAGTGGCTATGAAACAATTCCACACATGTTACGTTTTTTATTTGCCATTATTAGGTGACGCTCGTGTTCCTCGTGTGGAATCATTTCACATGGCATAGCAAGTATGAGCCCTGAATTGGAATAATTACGCAAATTAGAATTTAGCCACGATTAGGCTAGTTGTACAGTGAGCGACAAAAGTCCACAAATCGTTTACAGCTTAAGCATCAAAAGTCGGTAATCAGCTCCGCCCACTTATGTATGGTAAACATAAAACGTAAACACAGAAATGAAAAATTATCATTGTATGAAAGTTTACAGATTTTTGTAGTATGAGCATGTTGAGTTCGTTTCTATGATACTCACCAATATTTGTAACGTTATGGTGATCAACGTATTAGGTGGCCGCAGGTGTTCAGCGACTTTTCATGCTTAGTATTTTTATAATTAATAATAACATAAAATAAGACAAAGATAAAAATATTTTTATTCATATTAAACCGATTACAGGCGAGTGCCTGTCATGAGTATGAATAGGCAGACTTTAGTTGACTGCCGCGTTCCAAGATGTAGATTTCCTATGGGGAAGAACAGGCAAAAAACTCCATGGTAACTATTTTTAAATCATAATATAATTTAGATGCTTGTAAACGATTTATGGAATGTTCCACAAATTACATGTTTATCGACGTAGCTGACTGTACGTTGGTTCTTTTTGTACAAGAATGTTCAACATATTGTAATTTAAACGGAAAAAATAATATTGTCAAATCTATTATTTTGATATAATTCAGTACCTGTCTCTTTTCAGTGTCCCACTGAAGGGCTCAATCACACCAAGATGGTACAGTTGCCTCACAATGGACAACGCGCATGATTTGCTAGCTGTCTGTTTGTTTGATGCGGTCTCCCGGCCGGTCACGTTGCGACCAAGTTGACGAACGAAAATCGTCATCTCGCAGCAGAAGCTCCTGTAATTTTAGTGTACATGTGAATAAAAAACGTGAGTAGGCTAGTACTAATAAACTTAGCAGTGTATCCAGACAAAACGCTGCAGTAATGAAAAAAAAAGGAATCGCTTGCATTAATTATTCATGTACGTTTTCAAATCTTAATTACTTTTATAATGCTAGTAAAGTAGCCATGCATCCACAAATGAATAATTACAGAATTGTGTGACACTTCACATTTACGATCATATTCACATTCACAATATATACAAATAAATAAAATTGAAGTGTCTATGTAATGTTAAAATAACAGCTTTTTACTAAATGCATATGAAAGTGTATATGGTACTAATCACAATAAACAATGTTAAGTTTTTGTCTGTCTGTCTGTTTATTCCAGCTAATCTCCAAAACGGCTGGACCAATTCTGACGGGTCTTTCGCTGGCACATAGCTGATGTTATAAGGAGTAAGCTACTTTATTTTTATTTGGGAAAAGGATTAGGGTTCCACGCCAAAAAATAAAATCCATAAAGTCCAATATTTACTGTAAATGTCAACTGTGTATGGCGAAATACTCTAAATTATTTATAAATAATCCGATTTCTTTTAAATTAAACGGCGGGTGAAACCACGGGGCACAGCTAGTAATTTTATAAAGTTGCAGGTCTACCACACCCTACCGCTTAGCAGGCAATTGTCCGACTTTTTCGAGTTATTACAAATAGTCGTCTAACGAATTTGGCAGAGAGGCAGAGTTAAATAGACGGCATGTTTGGCGCAGTAGTTATTTGATTGGCTTTCGGCGCTACGTGTCGCGGATTCGATTTACGCACAGAAAAAAAAAATTGTACTGATAACAGATATTTGTCAAAACTTAGTACAAATATCTGTACGCAATACATATTATTTTTTCACCCGGGTGCATAGGCATAGGCATGAGAAGTTTATGTCTCAACTGTACCAAAGACTCAGCAGACATCTAGTGTATTATAAAAAAGCGAAAATAGGCCAGACTGTCATTTATTCATGCCCTATGCCCGTGCTAGACTTGGTATTACTTTAATACTAGATATTAGGACTATTTGTTTAACATTTATAAATGCCAGTAATAAACTCGTATGACTGAAAAATGGAGCTCAGCATCACACATCGTATTTTTTATAAGAAATCCAATAAAATAAAGCCCGTTAGCTAACCAATGTTAGAGTTTCAACCAAAAGAATCCCAGCAAATAAACTATAAACTTACCTCAATGAAGTCTAGAAGTCACGCTAGTGTGATACATTCTGGAAGTGTAGCCAAGTACATTCAGTTTAAAGAGCAGTAACACACCTGTTTTCAGAACAAAATCCAAGGCTGTCATATCAATCCACATATTTCAATCATCAATGAACATAAAATTGGAGGACTTATGTAGTACAATTGGCAAGTACCGAGAATAATTTTAAAATTTTGAAATATTTTTAATTATTCTTAAGACTAGCTGATACTAAATTGTTGTGTAACAGCACTCCAGTAAAAAAAAACAGGGATTTAATTGTTTTGTTTACATTTTGTCCATGTGTTTTTTTTTGGATTATAATGTTTATTTTGCCTTGGATTTGTTCTGAGTGGTTAAATATTCTTAGCTCTTGAATCTAACTTATGTATAATTTCGAAGCAATCTTTGCGCTATACAATTGCAAAGGCAGCTTCAATAGCAATTGAAGTTTGTTTCTTGCTGACAACACTCATCATTAAGTTTACAACTATAACGAGTCACTCCACATCTCTCGCTTTCAAATACGTTGCTAGTATTCCTATATACGTACTTAGAGCGTTGTGAACAGTACAGAACTACCGGGAGTCAGTAGACAGGTGGGTGCAGTGCCAAGTGGCTTGTCATAGTTGTCAAGTATAAATGGACATATAATTTTTTTTTTTTCTTCTTTTTTTTTTAATATAATGCCCCACACTAGGATTTCTCATGTGTCGTGGGTGCGTTTACAGACATGAATTCCACATACAATACACCCAGACCCGGAACAACTATCTGCAGATCATACAAATATTTGTTCCGTGTGGGAATCGAACCCACGACCCGGAGCGCAGCAGTCGACTGTATCAGCCACTGCACCAACCGTGCCGTCATTTGGACCACAGTATGAAGTATTCAGGTGATATTGTTCCTTGTAATTCCTGGGAAAGAATAGATCACCCCTCTCCACCCATAAGCGTCGTAAAAGGCGACTAGAGGTTGATATCAAAAGGAATGGTAGCAGCACCTGCAAGCAAATAACAACATGCTGCAATCCCTGATCTGCCTGCCAAGCATGATGACTATGGCAATATCCCTGTGTATTGCAGTGCTCTTAGGGAGGCCCATGTGCAGCAGTGGATGTTTACGGGCTGACACATGCAAGTGTAGTGTATGTGACTTTGTAATCATGACTTCCAAACATAATCATAAGTATTATCAGCAGTACAATCAAGAAGTATAAATATAACTTGACCACATTTCCAGATTGTCTACATAATAATCGTCAGCCAATGGTTTTTCAAATTTCACGAATAACCAGTGGCTTACAGTATAAGCATCAACTTATATAACACAAACAAAAACAATAAGAAAACTAAATATGGATACTAATATGTATAGTGTCTTAGCTAACCTAACCTGACTGATTAATATCTTGATAATTTTACTGCAACATATATTTAAAATCAATAATAATATGAATGAAAAATAATGAGGGTACGGGTTAAAAAAAAATGCCTTCAAGCTGCAAGAAATAGGGAACATAGTTATTATTGCTAAAATTGGTTTTAATGTTAGACTTTCATAATGATGCTATAAAAGGGATTCAACAGTGACCTGTTATTGAAAGAAAATCAATAAAAAATATCACAACAATATATTTTATAATAGTTCAGTTATTGGAGTAGTACACTGAAAATTGATTCTATAAATACTGTGTCACTTTCTACATAAACAGAGAAAGTCTGTTTTATCATGGGTGTGTTAATTCAGCAGAGATTTTGGACATGAGAGATCAAAGTGCTCAGACAGTCAAAATCATAGAAAAATAACTTTTAAAAGAAACTAGACTTAGCAAAAAATACATAAGAACAGTGATTTAAAGATAAATTTATATTAATAAGTAATAGAAGGTTTTTTTAAGAAATAGGAAAATTATATACTGACAATTACTAGCATAAACATCAAATGCCTTATGCAGAATATTAAATACAAACCTTGTATGATCTGGACCAACAGCTTTAAACGCATAATCAGTATTAATCTTGTTAATCTGTAAGAACTGATGAAGCTTGGACTTTGCATTCTCCATAGTCCAATTGCCATGCAAACTGGCATTCACATCCAAGTCCTCTGCCTCTTCAACATTCTTCTGCTGTTGCATGCGGTCCATGTATGTAAAGTTCTGGCTCTGGCCACCATAAGCTTGGTAAGCTTGACCCATGCTTTGTGGTCCCATGCCATCCTAGAATTTAACATAACTTGTGACATCACTTTAATTTTATATTTAATGAAAATCAGGTAAATCAAAATATTTTACAAAAGTATGATAAAATAACAATAGATTCATGAATTTTTAAAGAATAAGGATTCCTGACTTAGTTTAGACTTATACAGACAGGAAAACTAGTTTTTAGATACATGATAAAAAAATGGAATGGGCTTTAAATTACAGCTATATAAGTTACTAGCTGGGACCCGCGGTTTCACCCACGTTTAATTTAAAAGAAATTTAGAGTACTTCGACATAGAATAAATATATTGGATTTCAAGGGTTTTATTTTATTTAGGCGGATCCCTATATATTTTTCTAAAATAAAAGTAGCCTAAGTTATTCCTTATAACATCAGCTATCTGCCAGTGAAGGTCCCGTCAAAACCGTTTTGGAGATTACCCAGAACAAACAGACAGACAGACAGACAGGCAAAATAAAAAATAAAGTTTTTTTGTATATGTAACGTACATACTTTCATATGCAAGAAGTAAAAATCTGCTATTTTGACATTACAAACAGACACTTCAATTTTATTTATTTGTATAGATTACAATAAAAAGAAATTGTTAGGATCCAATTTTTTCTGTAACTTCAATAATGTTTTTTATTACACCCATAAAAACTTGATGTCATGTGTAAAAATTAACAATAGAAAAGCCCTTAAATTACCCAAAAAACATTTTTTTAAGTTATCAATAAGTTTATAATTACATTATCCAGAAAAACCAAATAAGTACATAATATTTTTCTGTCAGGTTTGCCATTATGTTTATATTATACATGATAGAAATTATAAATCACTTAATTACTGCACCTGACCCAGTCAGCAAACAACCAGTAAATTGATCATACTACCCCCATGGAGCAGACAATTATTATAAGAGTGGCAGGCATATATGCTACTACTTTCATAGCTAAGCCTATTCCTTGGCCAAAGAGAATGGGCAATAGGTCAAGAATCTATTAAAGTTTAACATAAATAACACCCAACCTGAAAAACAGATCTATTTTGTTGCTGTTCCCCATTATCTTGTCCTTGGGTATCATCCTCTTCCCCCTTTATATTCCCCTTTGTGTCTTCGGGAACATCTGCTGCAGCAACCTGACCAGACCTCACAAGATAGGTGACAAAGTCTTTGGAAGCATTCATCTGAGCTTCCTTTTTCGTCGTAGAGTTCCCCGCGCCGACATATGAGATACTATCGACGCGGACTTCGCATAGAAACCGCTGCCGATGTTTGGGCCCTGAAGTTTTAAGGTTACATAGTATTAATTAGTAAGTTATTCGTAAAGGACTACGACTTGTCTGATATGTCTATACATTTAGAAAGAGCATTTTTGCACGCTGTTTAGCCATCTGGTTGAGTGATAGTTCAATAAAACTTTAAAGTATAAAGAAAACGGACAAGAGCATCGCTTCTATTTCACAGGAATTTTCCATACCTGTAGCGCGAATATCATATGTCGGCGTAAGTCCCTTCTTGGCACACCAAGAATAAAGGAATGATTTCCCATCCATTGTGAAGACTTCTAGATGTAATTCTTTATAATAAGAACACAAAATATATTCCAAATTTAGTCCGCCTCCACTGTTTAATCAAATTTCATCCATAGACTAATACATCTAATACATATATAAATACATAATTTAAGAGTGTTCGTTATATTAGGTAGCTGAATAAATAACCTATTATTTTAAAATAATCATATCACCGATTTTTTATTAAACCAGGTAACGGTTATTTATGCTGCCCTAATTTTTTTATTACTAAACGACCACAGCTTCACCGACGTCACATATTTCACAAGGTGCCATATGCAAAATTGTGCTTTCACCACATAGTTATAATAGCTAAATTCCTATCGATATTTAGTCGAAACGAATGTAATGTATCAGACTACGACAGACGTTATTTTATGCCACATGCAAAATTATGCTTTCACGGCACAGTTATAAGAGCGAGATTTTTATCAATATTTAGTCGAAACTATTAAATAATAGGAGAACCTCATATAATTATATTTATTCGACAGTCGCAATTATATTTGAAAAAATCAGTGCGGACGACTCGCTTGACGTCATAAGTTGTATTTTACGGGAGATTGCATGATAGTTTTGAAATTTTGATATTATTTAGTTATGAACTTTGAAGTTTGAAACTTTAAATATAAGTATTTTAGTTTAGTGTCAACAAAAATTAACATGTTTAGGTTGTTATTTACGTAAATCAAGAGTTATAAATCAAAATGTCTCGAAGAGGACAAATGTGGAACTATATCCCTGTTGTGGACCGCGGCCCTCGACGAAGTAATAAATATCATACTAATATATTATAACGTAAAAAATAATAGGTAATTTTCATACCACGCAGTGTTATGACGCGTTATCAATATATAGCCGTTATGAACACAGAGCAAATAATGAAGTAACCACTCCGTTATAATCGTAATCAAAGAGTGAACCACAGAGTACTATTACTAGTACATGTATAATCTATGGAGTAGGAGTTGTCCAGTATAGTCAATGATATATGATATGATATTAGTAGTTATAGTAGTAGTATTTTATTCATCCATACTCCATACGGACAGGCGAAGGTGTTAATACCATACTGCCAATTCTTTGTATATGTTACGTCAATTATTTTTTTCTGGCTTGTCGCTATTTGAGCATTGCCACAACGTCCATATATGGTGCGCAAAACTTTAACTCGCTGTAGGTATGCGCTAGGTATAAAGCTATAAAACTGCACACCTATGCTGTAAGAAGATACAAAAACTACGAGAGTAAAAGAGATACCGTAAAATGCCGCAACATTGCCTCGCATATCCAACTTTGCCTATATATATATATGAATTTACCAATATCTTTTTAAGTATTGTATGAAGCGACATGAAATAGTTGACAGTTATTAAAATCGTTGTCTGGCTACCTGAAAAACCGACCGTTATGTTTATTTTCATTTAAACAGCGAAACAGTGACTTGTCAAACGCAACGTGTGGTATGTGGCTTCGACATTACGCGACAAACTTTTTCAATAAGAAAAAAAATACTTTTAATTTCAAATAAGTTTCGATGTAGATATATCAGTCGTAAGTTAACCTACAATTCTGAATAAATTCTGTACATCTACTGTGACAAATAAAATAGTTATAAATATTAAGGCAAAGTTGTCACATCGATCGATCTAATATATACAACTTTGCCTGAGCTAGGGCTGTCCCTAGTGACGTTGATTACATGACGCCCAAAAAGGAGATTAATGTTTGTAACGTTCATGTACGTAAGTATGTATGTTAATAATGTATGTATGTATGTAATAGCCACACTATTTTATTTACCATAACTTTTTAACGTCTGAATTGATTTAAATTTTGCTATATCATTAGAATCCTTAGAACATCTCGAGTGATCTTAGGTAGTTATTTCTATCGGCAGGTATGTTATTTAATTTCTCAATTTTGAGTAGTTGTTTTGTTGTACATAAAAGATACAACAAAGTATATTTTTGTGGACAGAATATACTTCAAATTTGTTGTCCAAAGTAACTGCAGGATAATATTTCAGTCGAAGTTTCTTTCTGTTAGATTCAAAATGAGAAACAGAAGAAAAGGCAGGGTTCAGACAGTGCAAAAACTATGGCACAATCTTCTAAATGTTGCTATAGAGCTCGTATTGATTTTTATAATAAACATTATTAGATATTTTTACTGCACGGTTTTTGTGACAACCCTATGCAATATCAAATAATGTATGAAACTGACAGCAAAGTCGTTCACAACATTGCCTACGGTATAAGTAAAAAGTGACAGATTTGACATTTCAATCTCTTTACTCTACTAATAAGGTTTAACTTCATGTGCAAGAATGATGCATATAAGTTGATTAGACTGTCGAAACTGGGGTAGGCAATGTTACGGTTTCAGTGCCCAACTTTACCTAGTGATTAAAACTGATATATTTTGAGAATAAAACCGATTAGATTTAGTTCTAAGTACACTGCGAATGCCCATTTATCTGAGCTTTATCTCTAACCACATAAAGTTAAAAATTAGTTGTAACTTTTCGAAATAAATGCATTTTACTGTAAAACTCGGGCAAAGTTGCGTTATTCACGTTTAGTATGAAATCCCTTGTTCTTTATTTATTTTTGCTTGATGGTTTGTGCATTTTCTATACGCACGACGGCATTGTTATTACTTAATAAAACAATACAGATTAAGACAGTGTGTGCTCGATGTTTTGTCTTGGGCGAACTGATTGCGAGGTGCTACAATTGGGGTGTTCTTACTTTTGGCGCGCATGTAACAAATCTACTTCTTTTAATATATAATATCATTGAGTATAGTGTATACTATTCGTAGCAGAGTTACCACCCTATCAACCTATTTCCCTAAATGTTATTAGTGTTCGTAATATTATTGACCTCACCCCGGGGAAGGACGAAGGAGCATGCCGGACTCCTACCGGCTAAAACTACTGGGGCGGTCATCTTCAGCACCGAATGATGATCATGATCACACTAGAGCTGCCCACTGGTACCACGCCTATAGGCACATCTCAGAGAGGGTGACTATAAAGCGGTGACCCCCCCGGGAGGGTTGTAAAGGATGTCCCAAAGCGCCCCACGGCAGCGCGTGACCACATGCGCGCTACCGTCTTCTCTTGGGTCACTTGGTGTGGTCACGCAGATTCCCCAATCTACACACCCGCGAACCCAGAGGTCCCCAGCCTTATAGCAACGGCAAGGGGTTTCAGGCGTATAGGAATTAGGCACCAGGGCGGTTGTAACCTCGGCGCTGTCTCCTCCTTTTTCAAGCAGGATCGACCCTCTTCCGATCCCGCTCTGCGGTCTCCTTCTGGAGCATGACGCTCTCAGAGAAAGAGACCACTGCATTCCAGTTTTCATGCTCTGCCAACATCGACCAGGATCCACCACTCGGCCGCCCACGCAGGGCATGCCTCGAGCGTGTGCTGTGCGGTATCTTGGTCGCTATCACAATGGTGGCATTGTGCCGTGGGCTCGCGTCCAATCCTGTGAAATCCGTCTCCACCTAGATGTCGAAAGGCAGAAAGCGCGCCAGGAGAGAAAGTTGACACCTCGTAGGACACTGTCCTGTATCCTCGTGCGATATAGCGTACGTATAGCGCTGCAGACCGTGAAGTTTGTTTCTGCAGCGATGGACGGGATGACCATACAGGCACCAAGGGCCATGGATCATACAATCCAGGGCCATGGGTTCAGTCACCGGGGGGATCTACGGGCGCAATTTGTCCACGACCATATATGATAAGGTATACCCCACGGATCCCTGACCAGTCCCTCCAGAAGCTCACTCCAGGTTCGAGCCTTCACCTTGCAAATTGTGCTATGTAGCGAATTCGTGGCCGCCCAGTGAGATAGGCCTCCGCAGTCTCTCCGACTGTAGGACAACGCCGGCGGTGGCTTCATTTGTACCGGCGGCGGGATGCCAGGCAGACCGCGCGCAAATGCGCGATCTTTTTCTGACCACCAGTACATTGCTGTAGGCCGTTAGCGCCTGGCACCGTCATTGATGCATCGCATATCGACGTCATCGTCTCCCGGAACCAGGCTGCTTCCTCTTCTGGATCGGGCCAGATCCCTTGATCGACCTCTGACCACGCCACGACGTTAGCAGCTGCGACGATCATCTCTCAATAGAGCTGTGTGAGGTCCCAACGCCACGACTTCGGGCTAGGACCTGCCACACAGGCCACGTCAAAAACTATGTGGCGGTGGTCGGACAGCATGACCACCTCCTCCGCCACCCATATGAGGTCCACGACCGACTCCCCTGCCACCGAACGCAGCTGCTAACGGACCCCCGATTCAACAATCGGAGATCAAGCGACGCGGCCAGTCTTGCAATGTCCTCCTCCTCGGCCCGTCCCGAAGTTTGCCCCCGAGCTCTAGAGTGAGCGTTGAAGTCCCCCAGGACGAGCTATGGACGGGGTGAGCATTTACAGCGAATGCTGCGCGCCACCCGGTCCAAGGCTCTCGTAAGCACTTGACGCACCTATGTTTCGCGAAGCAGTTGTGTCGCGTGACCGTATTACTGGCAGCGATGACCCTGCTCGGGCGATCCGTGTTTATGGGACTCAATTTTTATGCCTGAAAGACGGTCTTAATATTAAAGACTTTTTTGTCAGCGATCGGCTCACATATGACGTCGACCATGTCGAAGGGTGCACCGTTGCAACCAGTGTGTATGTGGTGGAACGGGCATTGCTTGCAACAGAAGGTTGTCTTTAATAGAGTCGGTGTCTGTCTGACTGAGAAGTGCCTGGGGGGTGACCTTTTTACAGTCACCGTCCTTCCACTAGAAGGGCTGACTGCTTTACAGTCATCCCTTTCGTGATGTGCCTAAGGCGTGGCACCAAAGGGCGGCTTTAGTGTGATCTTACGAGGACCTGGGACCGAAGGGGGGCTCCCTTCGGTGCCGAAGATGACCACTCCAGCGGTTTAGCCGGGTTTCGGCACACCCTTTCACACCTTTTTTTTTAAGCCTAGCCCCCAATTCCGCTTATCTTAGTCCGCTGCCAACTTACGCTTTGCCTTGAAGGGGCTAGACGGGTGTGTCGGGTGAACACCCCACTCAGTTTAATTAACACCGTAAGGTATCCGCTGAGGACCACCTACGAGTGCTTTTTCCCTGAAGGGGCACAATACGCTTATACTAAGCTGTCGAAAGACATCAAATCCAGCGTCGCCTTGAAAAAGGAAGTTATGATTAAATTATTTGACAGCAATCCGACGGGACAGATTGCGGAAAAATACAACACTTCACAGCACACTGAATGGGGAGCGGGAACCACAACACGTCCGTCTGTGGCGTGCGTGGAGCGACGAGTGTGATGAGTGATCGAGGCTCCAGACCTCCAATGTTTCTTTTGCACGCTCTGTCAGGGGCGCGAAGAATCGGTACCTGGCCTTTTTTGGCACCCTTTCGAAGTGTCATTCGCGATCCTAAAATAATGGATGGTTCGTAATTCTTTATTATACACATATCTTCAATATATTAACAAATAAACAAAAAAAATGTGCATAGGCGAGCTTAACTCAATATTGAGTTCGGTGAGAAACGGCAAACCTTTGAGCGATAGAGTTATATGAGGAGAGAATCGAGTGTACAACACGAATAAAGTATGATTTATTAACAATAAATATAAAAGTATAATCTTAACATAAATTAGCTATACAAGTAAAACATGAATATAAATAAACAATACAAGATATTGCTATGTAATAGAATACTGATATGTAATAGAATACATATATACAACAATAATATATACATACTACAAAGTTATACTGAGAGGAAATTATCCTTAATTCTTCTCTTGAAAGCTTCCGAGGAAGGGCTACCACGCAACGAATGTGGAAGCGAATTCCAAAGATGCACTGCACGTATAGTGAATGATTTATCATTATAACTTGAAGTACCTATGACGAGGAGTACGGAGTAGAAGAGAAGAGGCCGTGCGGCAAGGTTTCCCCCTGGGGGTAAGGAACTCAAAACGCTCGCGAAGATATGCAGGAGAATTTTGATTATGAAGAACAGAAAAGATATAATGTGAGTATCTCGACGTTGTCGAATAGGTAGCCACTTCAACCGTACCCGAAATGCCGATCCGATTACATGCACTGATGTATATATGTTACTATATTACATGATCGTATTTTCGTAGACCGAAAATGAAGCGGATACACAAATTCTGCAGACGTTCGGGTTTATTCAGAAGATCCTCCGTTGCATCAAGAAAACAGACATCAGCATCTCTAGAATTGGGAAAAGACGAGATTGGGCAAGAGTATTTTTTGTTTGAAATGGCTGTGATTTATTGCTAATGTTTCCTGACAGGAGGGCCCAATGTAACAACAATGGGGCCTCCTGGAAATCGTGCGAGCAGGCCCTACCGGGTGAGAAACCCAGTTTCTCGCGTGAAGCCCAGCATTTTCTTCAGATTTCCTGGCACCTCCTATCGTTAATTACCCCAAATCTACGACGCTTTAAGATCGAGCCGCTCACGCCGCAGATAATGGGGCGTTGTGGTGGGTATTGAGCGACTTGTAGTGTTTAGCGTCGCTCAATGTATACGTTTTGCACGTGCCCCTCCCTGATTACAACCTTGGGTATATAGATTTACAAAGTGTTCATTAGGTTTAATATTCTACTAGGTATTCGTTTTTATATATTTGGTATTTTATATTAAGTTTATTCTATGTTACTAAAATCTGTTTGACCAAATGCAGTTAAGTTCAATTCAAATAAGTCATGAACTAAGACACTAGGATCGCCTATAATTTTTATAGGCAGTTTGTCATTTAGGTAACTGTATCTATTTGTTGATGTGCTAACTCGCGCTCACTGAGCTTACGGTTCAATTCACATAAAGAAGCGACGCGGCGCGCATAAAATTTTTAAATAAATAAAAGATACAAATCCGATTCGCGGCGGTGGCGATTTTAAACTTTTTGTGTAGAACCTAAACAAGTTCTATATTGTATGTACCACCACGCGGCGCAGCTTTATGCAGCGTGGGTTCTCGTAAGAACAATAAAATTACTAGCTTCTTCAAGTATATATATGTGACCGTTGGTACCTATGCTGAATAGCTTGCCGGATACTGTAACATCCTAAAGAACTTACAACACTGTCTGTCCGTTTAGAGGTGCATGACGTAGAAGGAATTTAACGCACTTTATTTAAAACTTCAACTAAAAATCAAGGTAAGTTAAAATCTAAACACCATCCAAAGTTTATAAACCGTTTTTATTTAAAATAAAAACACACAAGTATACAACACTCGTTCACCTATGATTAAGTTACATTTGAACGATTACCAACTACGGCTAATATTTTTAAGAAACTAAATTAAAATATAAATACTTTTTCTTTTTCACAATGCATATATTAGAAAATATGTCAAATCGTTCAAGTGTAACTAAATTAACGATTTAGTTCTCGATGATAACAAACTTCAATTATGCGTTGTTTTAACATCAGTATTAAGAGATGTTGAATTCGCCGAATTTTGCCCTGCGTATTTATAATTTTTATTTACTATACTATATTCGATAACAATTTCAGTAGTCATCTTTAATCCACTGATGGATTAGCTCATAGTTAGCCATGGCATAGATGGGCTTATATAAGCTATTACATTTTTTGTTTGTGATGAGTTATTTTTGTGTTTATGTTTTAATAAGCAATCGTGTAATCTGTTATGAAGTAATTTGAATTACCGAAACATAACGACGCTTGAAAGGCAAAAGGTAATAAGCAATAAGATTTGTTTAATGGAGCTGGACCGTTTAATGCAGAAAAATCTCGCGATGCCAACGATAGTTCAATTTCACAACCTCGTCGCTGATCCCCTTTTGCCATTCTAGCATCAATAAGATAGAGATGGAAACTATAGAACTTATTAGTACATGAATGACTGGTTTACTAGTTGCTGTACCGGGCGAGAATGGCAAGGAGACAATAAATTACTCCACGTTCTCCGACTATATTTGACCGTATATAGTAAATATATATATACTAGCTGCACCCCGCGGTTTCACCCGCTGCGTATATGTATGTATATAATATAGTATAATTAGTATCTATATATATTGAAAGTCTTGGGTTTTAGTTTTTTTTGCGCGGAAGACTAATTTTAATTTTTCTAAAATAAAGTAGCCTAAGTTATTCCTTATAATATCAGCTATTGGCCAGTGAAAGTCCCGTCAAAATCGGTCCAGCCGTTTCGGAAATTAGCGGGAACAAAACAAAAGACAGACAGACAAAAAAAGGATTTTTTGTTGTAGGTACTGTATATACTTTCAGATGCATTTAGTAAAAAGCTGTTATTTTGACATTACATACAGACACTTCAATTTTATTTATTTGTATAGATATGTATAATAGATGATTTAAAGGTGATAAGGACAATAAAATTTTAAGGTAATAAGAAAATAATGATACGTTAGCATTATGCTTATTTGGCAATGACTGAAACATGTTATTCCTATAACGTTTTAAAGTAATTTAGCAAGGGCGGATCAAGGATTTATTATAATCGTACTCGGTGTCGTCATAATTTCAGAGATCGTTGTTGATATTAGGTCTAGGGTCAACTATATCGCAGGGTTTACGCAGATAGGTAGGTAAAAAAATTGGGAGTTGTGTACCTGCATAGGTGAACAGAAGCTGGTTTTAAAATAATTTAAGCATCGTATTTACAATAATTTGGGAATTCCTTATTAACGAGGATATCCAGAAGAGAACCAAGATGATCGACATAGAACACCGAATTAGCAACTGTCGAAGGAACGAGTCCTAGAGGGGAGGTGTCCCCGTATGGGCAAACGTAGTGTGGGACGCCCATCGGCCAGGCAAGGTTGCTGGGTTCGGCTGGATGCGCAATGCTGATGACCAGGTGTTGTGACGCACGTTAGGAGAGGCCTATTCCAGTAGTGGACCGAGCTGACGATGGATCAACTTATTTACAACAGTTAATCTACTTAAAAGTCACGGTTTCCGCCTCGTGGTAGCAAAGAAGTGCCTACCATCTTGTTGAACACAGATCTAGTACTTGTAGGCATAGTCTGTGAACATCTATTTGTCACTATGATTATTTATTTATGAATTAGTGCATGTGTTAATTAGACATAATGTAGTGTGTGTTGTATAAATTAGTTGTACCTAATCAAATTAGTGTCTCATATACTGTAACAAATAAATTCTTTTTTTCTTTCTAAGGAAGAATACGAAATTTTAAACAAATTGCATTGGTACTTACTATAGTGGTGCCATAAGTTCCATAGTTTCCCATCTCATCCATATATGAATAATTTTAACACAAAATCTTATAAAACAAAGCAATATAATTGATTTATATTGTATATAGATATGAGTACCCATTTTTAGATACAATAATGAGCAAGAAACATAAATGTATCATATTTAAATAGTGACTATACATACGTCCATGTACTTATGCTTTATGTACAAACTAAGTAATTCCAATGATTGACTGCATAAAAAAATACAACGTTATTATAAAATACAATGGCATAATTATACAATAATATACCTACATTACGGAATTTTGGCTCAGCTGTTCAGAATTAAGAATAACAAAGGCAATAAAGATATATTTTATACATTAGATACTCAAAATATGGCCTAACTTATTTGAAAAAGCATTGCATTGCATAAATAACAAGTTTCACAACCGCGCCTAAACCAAATTGGTACAGACGGCTACATATCAGGCTATACTAAACCAGTTTACGCTGATCTCTCATCACATCGAAAGCCTAAACAATGCGAGATCAGCTTATACTGGTTTTAATATAGCTTGATATGTAGCCGTGTGTACAACTGTGCCTATGACGTAGTCTTGGATAAGTCATGTGACTTAGCTGTACCATGTACAAATCTAATATCAAGATTATTTAATATCCCAGTAAATAAAAATATCAAGTATTTCAAACGCCCTTTTGCAGGTTTGCTTATCGAAATAAAATAGATATGCTAAATATAAAAAATGCAGTCTAACTTCAGAATACTTGAATTACAATATGGTGATACACGGGATTTTTAATGACTATTACCCACTAGTGTTGAGTAGGACATACAAGAGGCAGTACATTTGTCCCGTACATGACACAATATTGTAAGAGCGGCTCAACATTATAACATGTACCACTTCAAATTTTGTCGCGTTACTTTTTCTTCGCATGTGAACTGTAGGGTGAGAGAGAGAGAGAATGAGGCACATGCATGCTTCAAAAGCACGTCTTTTTATTCAACGGATATTATCGTGACTGCAAGGGACAACATGATGTTTTTATTCACTCTATTACAAATGTAAGTAGTACAAAGTAAGAGACGCGACAGTTTTAGAAAAATATGTTTTCATGAATGTCTGATAAATACCTATTTGTTTTGCTTGTTTAGTAGTAGTAGTATTAGGTATATTTTAAATAAAAATCATGTTTTACAAATAACTCGCCTCCACAATAATGTTACAGTGGCTAATGAGTAAAAACGTCGATACAATCGTCATTCGTCTATAATCAATCGCTTCTTATTACTTTGCTTTAAGTATTACCTCAATCACACTTTGTAAGACAGGGCAGTACAAATACAGCAACAGTACATGAAATACTCGTTCTTTCAAATGTACCGCCAAGCTTCATGTCATGACGCCTCGCCTCATTTGAAGTGGGACATTGTACTGGCGCGGTACAAAAAAGAGGCTACTCTTACAAACTCATTTTTAAATCGTGTCCTACTCAACACTATTACCCACTAAACTAAACAGTGATCACAATACAACCAAGTTTAGATGTCATGAGATTTCATTTTATGAACGCAAATTGTCAGTCAAATCAAACAAAAATAATCCTTAAGTCTATAGGAAATAGGTAGAAAATTGCAAACATAATATAGTAACTTATAAGTTTAGGTAAAGTTAGTAAAATCATTTGGTTATGATCCGGATTAGTGATGTAGTGTAAGCAGGCGGAGATGTAGGGCAAGTGCGTGATGTTTTCCACATATCGCTGTGCTTCTTAAACAATCTTAAATATGGAAATAGTATTCTAAATCACATTTTCTTTGAAAAAAAGGGGATTTTATAAAATCTTTTTATTTATTTCCAAAGCCCTTTGCCCCAGAAAGAATTTTAGTAAACTAGGAATATTTTTGTCTCTTTTACTGTACCGTAAAGTATATAACCTGCTAATTTCATTGTTGGTTTCTTACGAGAAAATGTTTTAAATTACTTTTCCTATTATTTGGCGAAGTCGTTATTGCAAACTGGTATGTTTCACAAAAATGTTAAAGAATTACTTATGAATGGTTTTTGATTACCTACGCCATAAATAAGAAATATGAAGAGTTTGCAATAAACAAATAAAAAACTAAATTTTTTATATTCGATACTTTAGTTAAAGGCAGTCGACATTCAGAATAATTTATTAGGAGTTGTAGAATATCATGAACACTTGGTCTTTAACATCTCATATAGTGTTAGCCTCTAAATTCGGTGTTCGAAGACCAACTATTTTGCCGTTTAGTCTACATTAATATTGCTGGTTCCAACCCTACTTTTTTAAAACGAAGTTCTTTTCACATCCATATATTTTCTAGACATTCCTACGACCAACCCTGAAATTAGAAACTTATCAATAAAAATTGAACGTACCTAGAAAAGATAGAACTGAATTGTACAACGGAATGTCTTTGAACCACCGATTGAATAACCGAACGCAGATTTTGGCGCCATCAATAAAAAAACAGATGTTGGCGCAATCAATACAACCTTTTTCTGTTTTGTTCTTGACGCTTTTGGTACCACATGATGCCTAGAACAACGAGTACAATGAGGACTATAGCTATACACATCATGTAGAGGAAGGTTTTGACGCCAGACATCGCGGGTTTTGAGTCATCGATCCTGTCGCGTGGAGCCTCGAACGATGCGGCTGAAGGGATGATATGGGATCGGTCCTCATCCTTGTTTTGCTGAAAATATGAATTAAATATGTTATAAACGAGTGTCTATTTGTTACACAGAATAGTTTTTTTATGGATTTTTTTGTCACCGAAAATGATTCCATTAATATCGTCGTATCAGCCAAAGGATGACTGACGAAACTAAGTGGTGGACGCCTTGCCACTTTTACAAAATCTATTAAATAAATAATAAATCCTTGGGTGTCCCCTAAGGAACAATGCCATGAGGACGGCCAACAATATCTTTTGTGGGCTTGATGAATGATGAATTTGCTGATAAAATTACTTACAGCTTCAAGCAGGTCAAGCTCAAACATCTTAATGGAGATGATGTCATGGTTGTCGCTCAGGTCACCGGTGGTAGACGACGCTCCGAAGAAATAACCGGTTGGTAGCAACACATTCTCCACTTTGAGGCACTCCTTCCACGCGTTCTTGCCATCTAAGTCTGTGGATACTGGAATGCAGAGACCTCTGATTGTTTATTATATGCCTATAGTATTTTTATGTCAGTGGTAAGATTTTATATTGTATTGTTTTTAATTGTATTTCCATTGGGCTTATGCATTCGTTTATAAAAACATTCTGTATTTGTGTTTTTAAGTGTATTTCTATATCACTTATGTTGTCGTTCATAAGATTTTGACTGTAAGTATTTGTGTTTTTAATTGTATTTCTATTTGGCTTATGTATTCGTTTATAAGATTATTACTGTATTTGTGTATTTTCTACTATGGGCTTTAGTCTCCTGACAATAAACGAATGAAAATTAATTGCTTTTTAAAATGGAAAATATTTAATGGTAAGATGATATATAGTGGCTATGAAAGTAGGAAAAGTAAATACAATTATTAATGTCTTAGTTGTTTAGTACGAGAAAAACATTTCAATCAAAACAATCCTCTTGAGTTTAGATTTCGAATTTTTCGCCTCGGTGAAACGACTCGAAGGCGACTAAGGATTCATATTAAGAGGGTGGGCAGTATCCAGGGGCGGATCCAGGATTTCAATCTTGGCTGCTCAGGTCTCATGTCAAAATATTCAGAGATCATTGTTGCTACTAGGTCTAAGGTCAACTAACTGCTGCATTCCACAGTTTGGGGGGCATGGTCCCCTGAGCCTCTTCTGGATCCGCCTCTGGCAATATCCTGCCAAGTGCTAATAACAATTTTCCTAATATAGGCCTAGTTCTATTACATACAGGGCGGTTATAGTTCTGTTTTTTATTTAACGTTTCCGTATGTTTGCCACCCGGGACAAAACAGGCGCGGCTCACCTGGTTTATTGACTGAATGAAGCGGACCTAATGCGCTGGGGATAACACCATCTATTTGAGCTTTCCTGTCACAACAGTCGGTTGTCTGATTACCAATCCGACTGCCAAGCGTGGTGACTATGGCAATATGATTGCTCATTGTTGGGAAGCTTATGTCCAGCAGTGGACGTTTACGGGTGGATGTGTACGTCGATAACATGCGTACCGGTAAGAGTATCATCCATATAGGTGATGGATACGTGCGTGTCCTGGTTATAGTTTCGGAACTTGGCCTCGCAGCCGGCGAGCTGGGTGTGCGTGCCGTCGCGATCGTGGTCGTAGTGCAGCGACCCGTTGTTTATCATCGCAGATATGTACGGGTGCTGGTGCTGTAACATGGACATTGATATAAATTATTAAATAAATATGCAAGTTGAACTCGCGTGGAGAAGGTTCCGTACGATGAATATGTTATCTGTAGGTACTAGGAGTGACGGATGCCTGGTAGCACACATGTGGTCACGCGCTGCCGTGGAACGCTTTGGGGGATCCTTTACAAACCCCCGGGGGGGTGACCACTTTACAGTCACCCTCTCCGAGATGTGCCTATAGGCGTGGCACCAGTGGGCGGCTCTAGTGTGATCATACGAGGACCTGGAGCCTCCCTTAGGTGCCGAAGATGACCGCCCCAGTGGTTTTAGCCGGTAGTTGTCCGGCATACCCCTTCGCCCTTCCCCGGGACGAAGGAAGTTCATGAAGAATTTCCACTGGGCAACAATAAAAAAAAAAAAAAAAAAGAGGGCGTGACGGATGCCTAGCTTAGTTAAGTTTATCTCAACTCAACATCATAGTTACAAAACATGTTCTCTCTTACATTCCAACTGCAAACGTAAGTTTGTACGCACAATATTGAAAGATTCACCATGTTATTTTAAGACTATAGACTTCTTATAGATTTTCTTGTAATCTAATAATATACATATTGTTTTAAATTGTTTCAATAGTTTCGGTGATAAGGTGGAGGAATGGTAAATTTTCGTCTATTTTCTTAAATAACATTAAAACTATAGATTTTAAAATTATGAAATATATATATTTGAGACCCTCACAAGAAGCCCGCCCATTTAAAATGTTACAAGGTACAGTTTATAAAACTTGATTCTTTAATTTTCTATTTTGCCCCCAAAAGTGACCCGGATATTCAAAATTCATTTATTTATGTTACACGGCCGTGTTTGGATCACAGAAATCCATATGTGTACCAAATTTCAATCGGTCCAGTAGATGCGGAGCAAATTGGGTGTGACAGACGGACAGACAGATAGACATTGCATCGGTGAAAGTGGTAACAGGACAACGTGGCAACATAAGCCTGACTATCATCATCATCAAATCAGCCATTTATACGTCCACTGCTGAAAAAGGCCACCCCCATAGATTTCGACAATTGTGTCGTCATTTCGGGGGGAATTTGCCAATACTCACTACGCTTGGCAGGCGGGTTGGTGTGCGCAGTGTGGCTACTGTTCCACAGAAGGGACGCTGCTGCCCATCCCTTCGGTGTAGAGTCCCATAGTCGCCTTTTACGACATCCATGAGAGGAGATGGATTGCAATATTCTTAATCCGGACACTACGCAGACTACTGACTGCGACTTTTCATAATATTTATTTTATTTGCGCATACCATTTAATAAAACTATTGGTCGCCAGAGGTCAAAATTCGACTGTAATCTTTTTTATACATAAATTTTAACTTTCTGCACTTCTCCTCCATATGAACATTAATTGTGCCAAATCTCACAAATTGTACCCCTTTTGAACTCCACGCGCGGCCACATCCCGTACAAAGTACATGTAGCATGTACAAAGATTTTTCTTCACGTATTAATTACAGATTCTTTTCGGGGTGCCTTGGAAAACTTACAGATAGTACCTAATATTGTAATATTCGTAAACAATAGAAAATTGAAGGCCATTTACAAGTTTTCACTTATAACAATATACTCATAATAGAAATCTACAAAAGTCGGTAAATAAGTAAACCGTAACACAACTATAAAATTTAATTATGCAAAGCCAAACAGTTATCTGTAAAGAAACTTTTCGCCAATAAATGCCAAGGTATTGAATATATCCAAACTTGTTCATAAGAGAGTTTAAAACATCTACTCGAGCGTATTACAAATGTGTTTTGTCTATATTTACTTAGCAGGCAGACATGATACAGTAGGCTAGGCTTGCTCAACATTCTTAACTATAACTATGTGAGTATCCTATTGGTGCAGTGGCTGATACAGTCGGCTGCTGCGCACCGGGTCGTGGGTCCGATTCCCGCACAGAACAAATATTTGTACGATCTGCAGGTAGTTGTTCCGGGTCTGGGCGAATTGAGTGTAGAATTTGTGTTTGTAAACGCACCCGTCGTGGGTGCGTTTACAAACACAAATTCAAACAGGAGAAATCCCAGTGTGGGGCAACGTTCTTATAAAAAAAACATTGTATCTCTGTCCGACTGCATGGAAATCTAATGTTTCCGCGTTTGGATTTACCCCCTTCGTTGAACCATAAAATTAAACATAGTGCATTCATATCAGTACAAAACAAACTCAACTGTATCCACTGTTTTCATAATCTCACGTCGCTTATAATTTATGATTGCAATAAAATGCGAATACCTAGTTTAACTATGGTTTTCCGTTTTAATAACTTAAAACATGAAGTCAATCATATTTGGTTTTTTAAGGCCGTGGCTATTGTGAATCAGTGAATGAACAAGGGCTAACAATGAGGGTGGGTAGTAATGTCCTTTTGTTCTAAAACGACAAATTTCGAACTTTTTTAACGATGCCTCACATTAGCGTTCCTCCTGTCGTGGGTACCGTTTACATACAGAAATTCCACATGCTTATTCAACCATTGGTGCTATTCGTAGTGTACGTGTGGTGCCGGCTCAGAATGCCACCACCCCATCTCCTCCCATGGGTGTCGTAAAAGTCGACTAAGGGATTAGTCGGAGGATGGGCAGCAGCGTCCTTCGAGTACATTAACAACTCAACTGCGATCGCCAACCCGCCTGCCAAGCGTGGCGATTATGGCAAAACCCCCCAATGAGCTCAAAACACATCCATATCGGTGGTTGTGATGATCTTTGGGGGAGGCCTGTGTCCAACAGTGGACTTCATTAGGCCGAAATGATGAATATTATTATAACGGCCCCAGGCCACGTACACTCATTAAAACTTAATAGATCAATCAGTCTTAGTAGATGCAACTAGCACACAAACATCTCACAGTACTCCAAATATGCTGACAAATTGATCTGGATTTGCCTCCAAGAGAGCGTTGAGTGCAGTGAGATCCTGAGGAATGGGTGAATTTTACTGTGCTACGGTGTGGCAAACAGCTAGTGTTTTCTGCAACACCGGTAATTAGTGGGGACAAACAAACGGCATAACTTTTCATGTAGCTTCAGGTTCAGCAAAGCAGAATGTTAAATAATGTTCTCATCTGACCAAGTCCCTTGACCTAGACATTTCGGATGTGTTATTACGAAACAAATAATAAAATCCATTATAATTAAACCCTTTTAAACGAATTACATACATACGCGTATATTACAGATTTTTGTTTCTCCTGAGGTTTCAGACCCTTTGCAGGGTTCGTGGTCGTAGGATGACTAAGGTGACAGCCGTCGTTACAGATTTTAAAAAGTTATTTTATTTTCACGATCGTACAATTTTAATCAAAAATTTGTTTCGATGCACGCAGTAATCACTCACAGTGTTTTGATGTTTTTAGTGCGGTATGTTGCTTGGGACTTTATTATTTTAATAACTGGATCCCAAACAGGTGGTACCTGCCAACCATCTTCTCTATTAAAATTAGGATGTTTTTTAATTTCAATAGCCTCACATAACCTAGGTACATAACGGTTCTCTTTCGCGAGTACTTGAGGTTGATCAAAACGAATAAAATGGTTAGGTTTGCCTAAGGCATGTTCTCACTCTGCAGACTGCAAACATGTTCACACAACACGAACCCTGCAAAGTGTGCAAACGTCAGGAAAAACAAAAATCTATGATATAGGCGATGTAATCCGTTTAAAAGTGATTTTATTATAATGAGTTCATCATATCAGCCACAGGATGTCCACTGCTGAACAAAGACCCCCCCTTAGATTTCCATAACGAGCGGTCACATGCCGCTCTCATCCAACGGCTCCCAGCGACCTTCACCAGGTCGTCTGTCCACTCGTTGGAGGTCGTCCCACGCTGCGTTTTCCGGTGCGCAGTCTCCGTTCGAGAACCTTTGTGCCCCAACGGCCATCAGTTCTACGAGATATGTGCCCCGCCCATTGCCACTTCAGTTTACTAATCCTTTCAGCTGTCGACTACTTTAGTTCTTCTACGGATCTCCTCATTTCCGATTCGATCTCGTAGAGAAATACCAAGCATAGCTCTCTCCATAACTCGCTGAGTGACATTGAACTTTCTTATGAGGCCCATTCTGAGTGACCACGTCTCTGTTCCCTATGTCATCACTGGTAACACACACTGGTTAAAGACTTTCGTCTTGAGGCATTGCGGTATTGGTAACGAAAAGACGTTGCGAAGTTTCCCAAACGCTGCCCAGCCGAGTCGGATTCGACGATTGACCTCTTTCTCGAAGTTGGGCCTACCTAACTGCACAGTTTGTCCCAGGTAGACATACTCGTCAACAACTTCGAGAACAGAGCTCCCAACGGATATTATAATGAGTTATAATCACGAAAACCTAAGACATTACTATGAATAAAATCCACTCACATTATGGGCACCATTGTGGTTGCTGTATGTATCAAGTATAATGCCGAGGCCTTGGAAGTAGTCCTTGCTGCCGAAGACAGGCCCGCTCTGCATACGGTCGCGGACGTACCATATCGCGAACCCATCGCCGAACAAGTCCTTGCCTCGACCGTGCACCTTGAACTGGACTTGTAACTCCCAGTTGCGGGTTTGACATGGCTGTGGACAAGTGTAATATAAGTATGATGTAAAATAAAGTAAATAAAAAACCGCACGACAGTAGAATTTGACCAGTAAACGCTTGACTAGGCTTGGCTACCTGAGCCCTACCAACTCGAGTTTGACGTTGTGTAAGGTTTTCAAACAAAGCACGCAAACATATAATATTCTATGAATTCGGTTCGGTTCTATGAAGATGGTTTGTCTGATGCTACTATGACATAAGCGGTGCTAAATATTTCTATGAATGAATGAAAAAGAACGCGTGCAACTTTGTTTTAAGACACCGATTATCTTATCTATTTCTGGAATGTTAGTGAAAAAATATATCACAATTTTATTATTTATTATAAATATATAAAAAAATACAGATTTTATCCTGCGTGCAGCACGCTATTGCTTTATTAATATTTATTAAACAAAAAATATTAACATAAAGGGTATTTAAAAGTTAAAATTATAAATACTTTTGCATTTTCTCAAAATTGATGGCAAGCTGAATCGACTGAAAAAAGTTTTAGTTTCCTAGGTGATCTGGAAGTGCCTCAAAAAGATGTCGGTTTTTGGTCTCGTTTTTCATTGTTACTTTTTTTTCGGTATAGCCCCTCAGCCCGCAAACAAATCGATAACGTGCGAAAAGGAACTCCGTTCCAAAAAGATACCCTACACTGACACAAGAGTAGTTCTCTTGTGTCGTACTCACGACAAGAGAACCACTAGTGTGTAGACATAAATCTCACACGTACGCACAACTACATGTCAAGCTATACAGTTCCAGTATAAGCTAATTACGTATTTTATAGGTTTTCCGTACAATCCGACATCATAGTATATAGTATAGGCATACTGGAAATGTATAGCTTGATATGTAGCCGTATGCAAAGATTTGAATCGTTTAGACGTGTGTGTAGTTTACTCACACAAGTTAATTAATCATAAAACTACACTGAATAGCATAAACACGCAAGACACTGTGTCGATTGCTTGTGATGTCACGCGTAATAATTTCCGTACTGTGTCCATAATGGAAAACATGTAGTTCGGACATTGGAATATCGTTGTATTCTCGACGAAGTACGAAACTATCATTGTCACTGTCCTTCTCATAAGTATTTAAATTAGTTCGTTCTCTACCGCTATTGTCAGCGTCCGTGATAACAATAAACGAAAATGGCGTTATGAATTGTGACAGATTGTGATATCTATCAGAATATTGAAAACGTTACCTATATTAATTAAATTATAAGTGCCTTTATCCTTGCAAATATTTCTACTTTCTAGTGATGCTTTTACATTTCTTGATTGCGCATGACGTCATCCTTTTTATTACTTTCTTATGGATCTAAGATAACGTTCTCAGATGGGTATCCGATCGCGTCTGAAGTTGAATTCACTCATTCACTCGTTTGAGTGATGACCTTGCAATGTATGGTAAGGGCCTATATAACGATTTAAATCTTTGGCCGTGTGTACAAACACCTTTTTTTTTTTTATTGGTGCCCACTGGAAATTCTTCATGAACTTCCTTCGCCCCGGGAAAGGGCGAAGGGGTATGCCGGACTCCTACCGGCTAAAACCACTGGAGCGGTCATCTTCGGCACCTAAGGGAGGCTCCAGGTCCTCGTATGATCATACTAGAGCGTGTACAAACACCTAGATCAGAAACAGCTGCTAGTAGGCCATAACAATATTTGTTCGTGTCATTGAGGTATAATGTACTACATTATACTTCAATGGCGCAGAATGACAATCGCTTAGCTACAGACTAAGTAAGCTAATGCTACTTTTCTATATCTATCTCTAATTACATGCCGCGAATTATTGTTCAAAACGAAAGTAAGTAAGTGTTAGTAGCGGTTTGCAAGCTACCAGTGGTCAACAAGGTTGACATATTGTATGACTGCGTTAATTAATTAACATCACTGTTTATACTACCACTGAACATGATATTTTTAGAACTGTTAACCTTTGACTGATGAAGACGTGATAAATAAAGACTATGTAGGTACGTATGTTTGTTTCGCGTTCTGTATACCTACCTTGTGTTACGTCTATATTAAATGGCGCGCTAAATACAGTATCGCTTGCACAACCATGTCGTGAGAAAGAAGACACAAAAACAACAAGAGTAAAAGAGATAGCTATCTAGGCGAACCTATTGCGAGGTGCTACAATTGGGGGAGTTTTGATTCTTAATTTTTGCAAGCATGTAACATATCTACTTCTTTTTAATATATAATATAATTGCATATTACTAATAACTACTCATAATTATTCAGTTTGATTTTCTATTTACTATAAATACATATTTAGAATATAAACTGGCAATGTTTTGATTGCTCATTGTGTATTGTAAATACAACAAACAATATTCATGACTCATGTGCCAGAAAGACAAATTAGATAACATTGTAAGCATTTATTTTGTGGATATGGCGGAGCGATTATTATGACGGAGCTGATCATCATCATATCAGGCACTAAGTACAAACCCCACAATTGTGCCGGCATTTTGGGAGGAATTTTCTTATTCTTTATTGTACAACAAAACAGAAAACATAGATTGTTAAATAAAATAAAACATGATGTACAAAGGCGAGCTTAACACAATATTGAGTGTATTTTCCCCGCTTGGCATGCGGGTTAGTAAGCCTAGTATGGCTACTGTACCACAGAAGGGACAACGCTGCCCATCCCTCTAGTTCAAAATCCCTTAGTCGCCTTTTACAACATCTATTGGAGCGGATGGAGTCATCATATCAGCCACAGGACGTCAGCTGCTGAACAAATGCCTCTCCCTCAGATTTCCACAACGAGCGGTCACATGCCGCTCTCATCCAACGACTCCCAGCGACCTTCACCAGGTCGTCTGTCCACCTCGTTGGAGGCCGTCCCACGCTGCGTTATCCGGTGCGCAGTCTCCATTCGAGAAGAAGAAGAATCTGTGCCCCAACGGCAACGACAAAATCACAGAGCTCCACGGGGATAGTATTGTCATCAAATATAGTGTTCTTGCCAAGTGAATGTTACAAATTGCATCGAGAAGTCATGTTAACTGAGAAACGCCCACTGCTAAACATGGCCATCCCAATGAAATGTTTCAATGAACTGTCAAGAGAAAATATTGCCACATGCACAGAGCTTGGCAACCCTCCTTTTAAAATCACCCTGCACATACAATAACGAGCCCGAGTAAAGTTTTCCAATGATAATAATAATAATCATTTTCATCATTTGTTACTTGCGAGGCCTAGCTAATGGCCGATTAAAACTATTATGTGACGTTTTTGTAATCGGCCGTTATAAACGCCAATCTGAGTAAATACCCATAAAACAACATTTTCATAAATATAATTCTATTAAAAATAAAGACACTGTGGAATTCACAAACAATGAAATGCAAATCGCTTGGTACGAAGTTCAGCACAAATGTAAACATTCATGCATGCTAGTTGCTTTGATGATATTCTAGGTATTTTTGGAGTTACAACTACGAGCGACTCATTGCCCTGGTGATAAGCGTCACTCCTGCGCATAATTTTGAACTAGTCCTGCGTGGCATCATACTGAGCTTGTTATCTCGAGATCAGTGATCAGGTGGTCAGTTAGTTTCTTATGCCCAATAACTGCACTAGCTGGAGTGCCCTTAAAACCGGAACACAGTCTAAAGTTTAAACATTACTGCTTGGCAGCAGAATAACTGGCACTGCGGCGAATCCTATCTAGCCGGACGTGCATTAAGAGAACTCATCATCATATCAGCCAGAGGACATCCACTGCTGAACAAAGGCTCCTTAGATTTCTTATCAAGAGATATACCTTCAGTAAATACATAATTGCATATGGTAGATAAACATGTTCACGATTGAGAAGTATGGGCTGGTACTCAGTTTAATTACAGATATAATGGTTTGAAACCTGAGCTTACTTTACCGTCGGTTTAATAGTATCAAAGAAAGGGCTGTTTGAGTTGCTAGTTTGTCAACTACATGTAGTATGTGTACATATCGAGCCTTTTCAGAAAGGCCATCGTTTGCGAAATTTGAAATAACTATTAGGACGTGCATGTTAATAACTATTTCAGTTTGAATTAGTTATTTACTTGCGCAAAAGTAATGCATGATAATTTAATTTGAGTCCTTTAATTATTATAGCACCTGTTTAAATATCGTGTGATCGTCTATTTATTTTATATTAAAAATAGCTTTCGTAAATATTTACAAAACATTCCTCCTATAAAGAAGGTAAAATATCGCCTTTCCTCCTTTATATAAAACCCTAGTACATAAGACTACTAACTTTTAAGATTTTAACTGATTTCATATACTTATTACAACGTTAGATTGTGAAATCATATCTTATGTGTATATCAATATCAAAATCAATCAAAATATAATTACTAAGAATGTTATAAAAACATTACTAACTGATTTTATGTCAAACCATGCTATAACAAAAATTAATGAAGCGTAAACCTTTTGTTCAGCGTTGCCAGTAAAATTTAGCATGAAATTACACTCACTTATTATTGTAATGTAAGATGTAATTTTGGACTTTATACCTATGTCATTGGGCACAGATTCCCATATTCAATGTGTCTAATCTGTAGCCTTGCTCTGGTTGGTGCCCCCATTGTAAGATTAAACAGTTTACTGAAGGCTAGTTTTTCGTTGGGTACTCAATTTAGCTTACACTCGTTTCAAGCAGATATGATAATTGGAGAAGTTATGGTAAGAGTTTTCTTGTTTAAAACTTTGAGAGAAAGTGTAAAATGTGTGTAATACATATCACAATGTGTGTAACCAACCATAAAGCGTAAAAAAATAAACTCACTAGCCGTATCCGCGAGTACCGCAGGAAATTTGGATATCCATGAAGAAGACCTTATTGGAAAGCAATGGGTACTGTTTATATGTACGTCATATATTCAGTAAACGTACCCTGCAACACGTCGTTGACTACGGCGTGCTACAGGGTAGCATACTCGGACCTACGTTATTTCTCATATATTCAAATGATCTTGCGACTTTCACCTTTTAAAAGGATTACATCGCGTATATTATAGATTTTTGTTTTTCCCGACGTGATACGTGCTAAGTTGCGGTTTAAATCCTGGCATGTACCAATGTGGTGTGTAACTTTTTCAATGTCATACGTACTTTCTTCGTTAATATAAGACACTGGTACCTAAAAGCTAACAAGCATGTGTGAGAAGAGACCTTTGACCTGCAGTTGGACAGATCAAGATATAAGCATTGAATAGAATCGTTTATTAAGTCCTACCAGACACTTGAATTGATACTCTAATCCCCGTCGCATAAAACGACCCGCTCGCGGGCGACAGCAAAGAGCGCTGTTTTAGTCGGTAAGAGCTTCCAAGGCGGAGGAAACATAATAGGATTAACCATCGACATAAAACGTGTGATAAAGGCGGTGTAAACATACTGACACTGTGTTGAACACAGAGAAATTGTTTAAACCCTTATCCTACCCAACATACCAACTGTGCCAGAACCCCAAAGTATTATAAGACAAATTTTCTTACTAAGATAGAGACTAAATAAACACGCTAGCATACGGCAATACGACATACCGACTTACTTGATAAGTATTGAACGTAGAATATAGAACATCTTCTATACAAGACCTTGTTTGATAAGAAACATCATGAATGTGGCCTCTACATTGTAACAAAGTCGGCAAGTCTTAGAAATTTCCACACTGTTTCATCGGTAACAAGTGTAAGGAAACAGTACTTAGTTGGAGTGCCTAAAATTATACATAGAATTTTATGTAAAATAGTACCATATAATACTTTTTTTTTTTTTTTTTTTATTGATGTCCAGTGGAAATTCTACATGGAACTTCCTTCACCCCGGGGAAGGGCGAAGGGGTATGCCGGACTCCTACCGGCTAAAACCACTGGAGCGGTCATCTTCGGCACCGAAGGGGGGCTCCAGGTCCTCGTAAGATCACACTAGAGCCGCCCATTGGTGCCACGCCTTTAGGCACATCTCGGAAGGGATGACTGTAAAGCGGTCACCCCCTCTAGCGGAGGGAAGGCGACTGTAAAAAGGTCGCCCCCCCAGGCACTTCTCGGGGAGGATTGTAAAGGATCCCCCCAAGACCATATAATACTAGCACAAACCTGGACGCACGGACATATGATGGCACCTATATACTATGCTGTCCACTATGGGCGACCTAATAATGACGTTTTATGGCAGCTATCCCCGCGCGGAAAGGCCATGCCGCCGGCACAATGTGTGTGCCTTGGTGTTGACAAGAACTTACTTAATTATTGCCATCTTGTGATTGTGAGGCAGAGGCTACTGACTTCTATAATACAGGAACACTAGATTCGTATATTTAGAAATTCCAAAACTGCACACCAGGCACTTTCATTTGTTACTAAATTAAATAGTTGTAACAAGTTATTTTAATCATCATATCGGTCGTACAACGTCCAATACTGAACAAAGGCCTCCCCCATAGATTTCCACAACTCTGTCATCATATTGGGGGGGAATTTCCAGTACACACCACGTTTGGCAGGCGGGTTGGTGAGCTCATCATGGCTACTGTTCCACAGAAAGGACGCTGCTGCCCATCCCTCTGGTTTAGAGTCCCTTAGTCACCTTTTACGATCTCCACGGGAGATGGAGTGGTGCTATATACTTAATCCAGCCACCACATGGACCGTCTTTTAATAGATAGCAATTAAAAGTATTACTGTGGTGAAACTTAATAGGTTTCCATTTTACCACAAACTAAACAATTGAAAGAAAAATTAACTCTATCCATTACATTATTGACAGATATTGTGTTTATTACATACATACAGACCTATTGTCTTTTTTTCAATTAACTTGTTTTATAAAAATATAATTTACTAAATGTAAAATCACATCAGAATTATTATTACGAGGGCGGCACTGAAAATTTCGGGAATCAAGGAAGTGACACAACATTACTATTTAAAAATGTATTTATTGCTTTTCGAAGTATTCTCCGCGAAATTTGACACATTTTTCCATACGATGGAACCAATCATTGAAGCAACCATTCCATTCGGAAGTTGGGGTCTCCAAAATGGCCGTTTTGTAGGCGTCCACAGCTTCTTTAGGTGATGAAAATCTCTGTCCACGCAATTTATTCTTTATTTTAGGGAAAGTATAGAAATCATTAGGGCTTAGGTCGGGGCTGTACGGCGGATGGTCTAATAATTCTATGTTTTCTTGCTCTAAAAACTCTTTTGTTCTGTGCGCGGTGTGAGAACTCGCATTGTCGTGATGGAGGATGATGCGGCGGTTGCAGTTCTCTCTACGGAGTTCAGAAACGACCTGTGGCAAACAAATGCTAGCATACCATTCTGCATTAACCGTTCTTTGTCCCTCAAGCAGAATAGTCGTAACATGGCCGGTTTTGGAGACAAACGTGGCCACCATTTTTTTTGCAACACTCCGTGATCGAACAATTTTTGGTGGCTTTAACTCATTTTCGAACACCCCAAACTCGTGACTGGTTTTTTGTTTCGGGTTCGTACGCATATATCCAGGATTCGTCACCTGATACGATGTTGTATGCATTTGCATTTGAGGATCCTGCGTGGAATCTTTCGAGAGTTCTGACGCACCAAGTAACGCGAGCCGCTTTTTGCTCTTCACATAGCAAATGCGGTATCCATCGGGAAAACAACTTTTTTACACCTAATTGTTCATGCAAGATTATTTGTATTTGACTCATGCCAATGTCTAAAGTTGCCTGAATTTCGCGGTATGTCACATGTCGATCTTCCTCAATCAGCTTACGCACAGCATCAACGTTTTCTTGGGTGACTGCAGTTTTTGGACGACCTTGACGAGGATCATCACTGAGCTTGACACGTCCACGTTGAAATTCAGCAAACCAGCGATAAATTGTGGTTTTGGATGGGGCTTCATCACCAAATGCAGAAATCATCCGGTCAACACACTGTTTTTGTGTTAAACCACTTCGAAAGTCATAATAAATCATCGCTCTTGAATTTTCTCGAGTCAATTCCATTTTCTCAACGAATAAACAAGTTTGACAAAACCTTGTGACAAGACCGTGAATCTTTTTTTTAAATAAATAAATGGTATTCGATTTGTAAAACCAAGGAGTTTTCAATTAAAAAGATTTTAATATGACAGGAACAGTGGAAATATTCCACTCCCGATACTTTTAGTGCAGCCTATGTAATCAAAGTGTTGTCTTGACAGTGAGTGAGTTTTTGTTGAATTTTTACTGAAATTGTGATGGTGATTTAAGTATAGGAAATTGGTATCTTTTTTTGGCGACGGTAGTGGCCAACCTCATCTAGGTGTGCAAAACAGTTGCTTAAGCCTTCATTTCGTTATTTCTTCCTTTCTTTTTCTTTCCTTATTCGTCAAATCTTCTCGTCGTCTTATATTCACAATGTCTGAAAACGAAAGTTTTCAACCAGTGCGTCCCTACCTGTGATAACTTACGGAGCCGAATCGTGGACACTAACAGTCGGACTAGTCCACAAGTTTAAAGCCGCTCAACGGGCTGTGGAACATGCTATGCTCGGAGTTTCTCTAAAGAATAGAATCCGAAATAAGATTTCCCGAAGAAAACCAAAATTATCGACATAGCACATCAAATTAACAAGCTGAAGAAGGTTGCTGAGTCTGGCTGGATGCGGAATGCTGATGATGATGAGGGTGTTGTGGCGCACGCTAGGAGAGGCCTAGGTCCAGCAGTGGAATGATATAGGCTGATCATGATGATGAAAACCTTTAGTGGTAAAATCCAAGTTTTTTTCAGATTGTATAAATGAATAAGAACTTACTCATTAGCACTTATTACAAAAACCATCACTGGATTTCATCATACTCGTATTATAACATATCAAAATTCAGAAATATAAAAGGTATGCTCCAGTTTAGCGACCTATAAACACTAGTCACTAATGAAGCTTGACAGTTAATAAACCTGCAATAATTGTAGGCTGTTTTTAGGAAGGTCATCTGTGTAATACATACCTTGCATACCTTGTGTAAAATCTATATTTATTACATATATGGAATATTATAAATAAATGATCTCTTGGGGGAAGAGAATACGGACAGACAAGAAGGCAATGTTCAAGTGTGGGATGCAAATGGCTGTGTTGAGAGGTGGTTCTCTAACACTTCACACAACAATTTTCATCATGAAGTGTGAGTGAGTGAGTCTTATGAGATCACTGATGAAATTATTTGTCTGAACTCATTAATCTATGTTTTCACTGTTTAAAACAGGAATTGGACATTACTACTATGAAGTTTATATCCAATCTACCATGCCCAATGGTTGATTAGTGAGGTCTTCATTCTACAACAGATTTAGAATTAGATGTTACACTGTGGTTGCACTCTGTAAAATACTGCTATTCAACTGTATCTAGTTAGACTGGTTTGGCAACCAGTTATCAGGGTTAGCACCCTAACATATTAGGTTTTATGATTTTTGTAACAGAAGTAGCTAAACGATTTTCTACCACTACTTACGACCCATCAAAATTGATGTTATGGCTGTAAAATAGAATAGTCACAAAGATAACCAATGTGTTCAATTTTATTATCACAATGCCAGAACTGTGACTAATAGCTATATTAATACTAATGCCAGCACAGCCCGCTGAGCTTGAAAGATGGGATGGAGCAAGGGTGTTGACACAAGTTGCATCTTGCACCAGAGGCCTTCCCAACTTCCATGGCAATAGTGACATACCATCTGGTCTCATCCCATCGGCACGTGCCAAGCCACTCGGTTCTAATATAGCTGGCACACTGGAGGTGACAAGAGCTCAACAAATGACGAATAATGACATAAATATTTGCATATCGAGCTATGCGGCCCCTCCTACTACAAGACAGGCCATGGTGACCGAGGCAGTTGACAGCTTCACCACAATGACACCGATGAGAAGCACCACAAGGAGCACCTAAACGTAGGCGTGTAGCGGGGCCGACAGGTAGTGTCGTCCAACATAATGCCTATGTTGGGCGACAGGAGTGACTGAAGCCAGAGACCCGACTACCATTCGCCCACAGCAAGCATATGAGCATGTTCAGCAGTATTTAAAAGCTCATTCCGTATCAATATATAATCGCTGCAAAGCGGCTCGTCCCACTGTCTCTGGGAAGATGGATTGACAGAAAAATTCGTATTTGGGCAAGCCATTTTCCAGGCATAGTAGTAAGTAGTTGAAACGTAAAGTATACTCGTCATATTTAATTTTAAATTATGATAAAATACCGTGCCCTTACATAACATCTGAGTAAACATTGTCTGTGTAATATCCATGTGAAGGTACATAGTATTTGACATTCAGCTCATTATAGAATGAAAACAAAACTGCTATGTTAACTCAACTTATCTCTGGAACAGATCAGAATTGCTTCATGGCAGTCTATATACGTTAACTGCACCTAACCATGTCTTTATTGATACCTAAGTGATAATAGTAGAATGCTTACCACTGTGTTCCAAATAGCGCCGGACTTAGACTGCAAATCGGGCGTTAAACGCACGTAATTTGACGTCACTATTGTGCTACCTAAGAAGTCCCAGTAAGGCACCGACATTCCACTCCCTGTAGTTAATTGGAAAATTTCATTGTTAGCGCAAATTTGAGGTAAGATCAAAGTCACCGGGCAGGGGTCACTCACCTTGGTAGGGTTTTGTGAGAGAGTGCTCTCGTCTGATGTAATCCCTTGTATTCCATTCTGCGAGAATAGAACTAATCAGAATGGAAACTGATAACACTTGCAGCCAGTATAGCTTATCATAAAGCATTTTCGTAATATTCTAGACTATACACAAAAATGACAATACAAATGCCAAATCATGGACGAGGACGAATGGATGCAGTGTTGTCAGATGAAATAAGTCAGTGAAGAAGAAGCAGTAGAAAATAATCAGTAGGTTAGGTAAAAAAATGTAGGCTCTGTAAATTGATTGTTTACTTACATGCAAGAATTATTCTAATGCAGAGTCCGAAATTGCCATGTGGTTGCCGGAAAAGAACCGACCACCCCTCTTGACTCATGTGTGTTGTAAATGGCAACTAAGTGTTTATATCCAGAGAATGAGCAGTAGAATTCGGCTGATATGATGATTATGATAACAATGATTAGCAGCAGCAGCCTCCCATGGGCAAATAACAATATACCATCATCATTTATCCGCCTGTAAAGTGAGATGGTTATGGCAATATCAACCTGTTTTCTTTTATTTTTGTCGCTGGCGAAATCCTAATGGACTTCCTCCGTACTGGGAGAGGTGTGCAGGGGCATAATGGACATTTACTGGCTAAAACCTCACCTCCCTATTCCTAATTACTCATGGCTGAGGGTGTGGGCTCTGCTAGGCATTGGGTCGCGCCCCCGGCACGTATCGGCTGGTCATTTGGTCTGACGGGTCCCACCACTCCCACCTCCGTGTGACAGGTCACAGCTTGCCACACATTCTATCAGAGAGGCACGCTCAGAACACTACGCACCGTAATCCGCAGTTCATCATCAGCTGGCCACAAGTCACCAAAGCCGGACATCGGTCAGCGTCCACAGCCGGCGATCGCGCTTAGCGCCTTCTTTGCGGTGGGGCCAGACGTGGTCTCTTTCCATCTCCACTATGTGCCTCGACTAAACCATGACCGGAAGCGACAGGGAACCATATTCGACTGGCGTGACTAGATTGCGGTGTTGCGTCATTCAAAGTGGGCAGTGGCTTACCAAAACACTTATTTCCCGAGAGTATCTGCGCCTGTTAGAAGGTGAGAGCTCCGTGCCGCCTTTCTAGCCACTCCTCCATGACGGCTCCTACCACCACTTTCACGTCACAATATCCCCTACGACTGCTCATTGTAGTGATCATTCAGAGGTCCATGTTCAGCTATGGACGTTTACAAGACGATGTTTGTGAGTGTGCGCGTGTGTATTATTGTATCTACTTATTAGTTCATAAGGATGTTGCATTCAGCTGGGTTATTAATCAGAACCTGAGTCAGTGTACATGTCATATACTAACGAAGTAATAAGTCAGATTGACAGTTCAGAACTTAGTGACAAAGTTCACTGAAAGATAAACGTACCTATGTACCTAACGTTGTTTATTACGTTACGAATTAAACAACATCAAGTTTGTACAAGTGTTCATATTTTGTTTTTGTTTCATCAAATCGAAAATCAGCAGTGTAGATTGCTGTTTTATCTGCCAAGAATAAAAATCAGCTACACTTTTCAAATTTTCGCTACATAAAATCAATAGAGCAGTAGAATATTAAAAGGCAGGTAGATTTACTGACAGTAGATCTGGCAACAGTGAATGGGAGGCAGCGTCTCTGTGCAGTGTTGCCAATTTACCGTAGTCCCTACCCCTTATTTACTTTATTGCTAGTAGTATTTCAAAGTAATGATTATAAGTTATATTATCTTAAGTTTTATTTTATTATCATACATATTATATACATTTTTAATAAAAACATAAAAATAGTGACCAAATGGCAACGGGCACAGGATCCACTCTGCCAGTGGTTAGTGCTCCAAAGACAGGAATTTCCACAATGTGCGTGCGGTGTCCAGGAGTATTGCTTTCTGTGGCAGGCTCTTGATCCAGCAACCTAACGAGAGCCTCTTTTCAAGGCTTATCGAGAGCTTCTTCTCTTGGCAGTGAGGCTATAATAACTAACGGGACGATGATTTCTAAGTTCACATCCCATATGCCAATTATTTAGTGTGTGAAGTCCAGATATTTAATTAATTATTTATAATTATCAGCTTTCAAGAGAATCTCATCATGCGGGATGGTAACATCAACGATCACCGTACGGCGTTCTAATCGATCTATCGCCAAAATTTCAGGCTTATTGGCTACAATAGTCCTATCTGTGATAAAAGGTCGATTCCAGTTCTATGGTACCTCAGCATCAACAACTTTGTACTTCAGTGCAAGTGCCAAGATGCTGGTGGATGATCCTGGCCACTTGGTTATGCCTTCGCCAATAGCAAGACGAGAACACAATATTATGTCCAAGGGATTCAACCGGATGATGACAGGCCCGACGGATATCAACCGTGCCCTACTTATTAATATATTTCCTTTTGTTTTTCATCGTGATAACTTCATCCACAAACTAAACCTACGGTGTTCCCGTAAAAGTACCAGAAGAACACGGACGCTAGCAAGTCTACTTCGGTCTGTGAAGTACCTGGAAGTACGCGATGAAAGCATCCATGTAGATCCTTGCTCGAGAAATCAAATATCATCACCTAGTTCTCGTAACAGCCTGCTTACTCTTTACCAGCATACCATTTGGCCTCCGGGGGTTCAGTCAGGTCAGTCAACAGACCCCTATAAATGCTATGATAAAAAACAGTAAGGACTCACCACTCACCACACTTGACCGTAATCATCAATATTACTATACGGCTGAAATGAATAATCAATCTAATCCAAAATCCTTAGATTTACGTTTTTGAACGCGATCCGGTTTTTGTTATGATCACAATTAACACAAAAAACAGACAAATTCTCCATCTCAAATCCAAATATTTTCGATTAGACTCATTATTAATTTCACCCGATAGTCAGCGCATTTGTCAGATGAAGTCGTATTCGCACTAAGCGGTTGATCACATAAACATATGCTACTGCTTCTCCTTTCGACATGATCTTTTAATTGATCTTAACGAACCACGCACCACACGATTACCACTTGTACTAGTGTATTTTCAATATTAGTGTATAATCTATGCTAGTGCATATGTGCCATAGGAGTTAAGCGAGCTGTTTGAGTTTATTGACCTCAAGGTTAAGGAACTCAAACGTTCAAATTAGTATGGCTATGCAGGGAGAACTATTTGCAACTTATAGTTTTTGATATGGCATTGCGCATCAATAATTATATTATATGATATTAAAATAAATGAAACAAAAATAGTTTAGAGCCAAATTTTATCTTAAATATTTAAGCGATCTGTCCAACTGACAGGAGTGAGAAATGCATCACTAATTATTTCAGGAATATTTTATAGTGCTATTTTTCTTTGGGAAGAATAAAAAATATTTTTTGGTAACATTAACCTAGTAACGTCAGTGACCAGTATAATGTCAGTGAAACAGCTCATGGCAGTTGTAGGTATGTTAACTTCACGAGAGATGGCGTTGTTTGTTGCACTGTATGCATACTGAACCTAATTATAATCTATTTATGTTACTTGTTTGTAATTCTCTACCCCTTCGATAGATGTACCTATTTCAAATAAATTTACATTTATTTATAGTAATAGTTACAGGCTGCCTCAATGGTGTAGCAGGACTGCCGAGCGAACACCCAAGATTTGATTCCCCGTCGGGCTAAGAGGGATTTTCTTGAGGAAATACTCAGTTAAAGCCCGGAGTTTTGAATTGGGCTCGATTTGTAATCAGCTCGTCTCCCATGACAGGTAACAATACATTCATCGGTAAAATGTGGGTGCCAGCAACCTCTACCTTTAGGAAAAGACTGGCGTGGTCATTCATATATTTCTATTATATAATGTAAAATCACGATACATACTATTTTGTTTCTTTGTTTAGGGTCTCCAAGATAAGTAACGCAGTTCAACGAAAGAGAAGTTGGTTTTGTCGAAATCATTAAAGTGTTCATGAAATGTGATAATAAAACACAAAACTCGTAAATCAACGTTCAGAATACTGCACCTGCGGCGAAATATTGCAGATCAAGCGAATAACGGGAACGAAGAACTGTCACAAATGATCTGCGGTTATCAGTCAGCTATTGAAGTAACTTGTTTGGTTCTCAGTTTGAGCACTGTTCACCAAGTCTAACCATCTTAGCTTGCTTCGAGACGGTTAACACCATCTTGAAGACCGGTAAACATTCGCAGTTAAGTATGGGTCTCCTAATCACAGCAAAATGTTATTTTCTCTGTTTTTTTAGCATATGGAAGGGAATGAGCATGCGTTCGCCCGAGCGATCACCGCTACCCATACCCATCCGCAACACCAGAAGTCCCGTAGAAATCGGCCCAGCCGTTTCGGAGATTAGCGGGAACAAACAGACAGACAGACAAAAAATCAAAATAGGTTTTTTGCTGTAGGTACTGTATATACTTTCATATGCATTTAGTAAAAAGCTGTTATTTGGACATTAAAGACAGACACTTCAGTTTTATTTATTTGTATAGATTACAAAAGTACGCTGTAAGTTGAGGGCAGGAAGTTGTTAATTCAAGTGAGCGTTTATCCAATCAGTTTTCTCTCACCTTATCAGCCCGTAAACGTCCACTGCTGAATATCGGTCTCCAAATGGCCGCTACAATGAACGGCCATAATCACCACGCTGGACAGTTGGAGTACGTTGTTATTAGCACCCGGAAAGAGTTGTCTTTTCTTTGTTGGACACGACACGACCATTAATTTTACCGATTTAAGAATAATAAAAAACAAAAAACAAAAAAAACAGTACAGTCAACAAAAAACAATTTCCCAAGAAAAGCCAATTATATAAACTTGGGACCACAGTTCATATGAATGATTAGGTAACTTGGGCCACGAAATCTGTCGTTCTATAACGTCATAAATAAAGGGTGGGCACTTTCCCCGCCAACTGATGGATGCACCCACTTTCACTTAGTTTGCTACATAAACTTCTGTTAAGGTCAAAACCGCACACACTGGGGTCAATGACATCTACTTGGCAACTTTTACCAATCAGGTCTTGAATTTCGGTGGTCAACACGCGACGCTGCTCTCGCTTACAGTACCTGACTTGCATACTATATAAATATATATAGACGGCTTTATTTCACGGCTTTCAACAGAGCTTTAGGGTTTATTTGTATAGGCACTACCTACATACAAGTCTTGGTAATACCCCACTGGGTAAAGGTATCGGACTGCCAATCGACAGGTTGTAAGTTCGAACCTCACCCATTACACTCTTAACGTAAACCCAGGAGTGATTTTGCAGGGATATTTTTTACCATACCAAAGAAGAATTGCATTGCCGCATTGTACTATGTAGAGTAAAAAGTAAATTTCATGAAATTTCATCACAACCCCGATTACATTCGTTAGCTTTATTTCAATGGCAGGCTGATGAAGGATACGGATTATTTCGATATAATCATTCCTTGGCTTCACAGTAATCGCAAAGGAAAATGTTAAAATAAATGCTTTAATAAAATTATAAATATGATATCGTAATTTATATTTTATTAAATTAAATACAACGTGTATCTTCCAATAATTGACAAGTATAATTGCGATAGGCGGCCCCTGGGCGGTTTCGAACCTAAATACGCCACTGCGTGACTTCACATTTCTAAGCATATTTAGCTAAGGTTATTAGTCAACGTGTTTGGTAGTAATGTGTAGTCCACAATATTAGTAAAAACATACTATTTCTTTTGAGTTTATCATAAAGAAATGATGAACATAAGTTCAATGACTTCTTACAGAAATAGCCAATGAACTGTGTTATAGTCTTCTCGGAAGGATTTATTAAGGGAACTACATACATTTAAACAAATATGGTGTCGGTGTGTTCCATCATACATTGTCAGCACCTAATTCAATAGGATAGTGTATTTATGTTTGGTCAAATTATTCGTTCTTATTTTATAATCTATGCACATACAGAAACAGAAATGTGAAGAAAAATGAAATGAAACATTTTTTTTTAAACTTTGCCCCACACTAGGATTTCTCCTGTGTCGTGGGTGCGTTTACAGATATGAATTCCACATACAATACACCCAGACCCGGAATAACTATCTGCAGATCATTCAAATATTTGTTCCGTGCGGGAATCGAACCCACGACCCGGAGCGCAGCAGGCCGACTGTATCAGCCACTGCACCAACCGTGTTAAAAGTTAATTAATTGGTTATAAGCAGAGCTGAATTTACCATGTAGGCTAATTAGGCTAGAGATTTTTGCACAAGGTGTTGAAGGGCGACGGAAACCAAAAATATCGTTTCGGGTTAAGTGATGCGCCAGTTTCCTCCCAGGACGAGCTGTGGCGTTGAAAAGTTTGTAAAATCCAAATCGTGTAATTATACGTTTTTGCGCTACTTTGACGCTTTTTGCAAGCATTGTTTTTCAATAATTATAACAAAATGGAGTTCTTGGCGCCCAGGTTAATGAAATGAAATAGCGTTTATTCAAAATAACGGAACCACAAGAAAGAAAGAAAGAAAAATGTTTTTAATAGCACAAACATTACAGACAATAAAAAACTTACAACTACTAAACATAACGACTATAAACTAAATACATCAGCTATATGTACAAATCGTGCAGTAGTAAAATTATAGTGCCAAAGGGCTAAATGTGAGGCGGCAGTAAACTGACCACCTAACGCTGGTTTTCAGCTGTAACCCAATTGTCAACAACACAACATCAGACAGCACTCTTATAAGGCCACCCTCCACCGCTTCTTTAAACTTGGGAGAAGAAACGGCGCAACAAACCGGGCTACAGATATATCAGGCTAGGGTGGGGCTCAAACCTAAATCAAGTCCTGATTATAAGGCACAATGGGACTGGCATATGCATCTTATATCGGCCAAAAGATGTCCACTGCTGAACAAAGGCCTTTCCTCATAGATTTCCAGAACGATCGGTTACATACCGTGTGTCGTTCTGGAAGGAATTGCCAGTACTCACCACGCTTGGCAGGGGGGTTGGTGAGCGCAGAATGGCTGCTATCCCACAAAAGTGACGCTGCTGTTATCCCTCTGATTTAGAGTCCCGTAGTCGCTTATTATTACATCCACGGGAGGAGATAGATTGGTGCTATATTCTTAATCCGGACACCACACAGAATACCTATACCAACTATGTATATAAAATCCCCATAAAAATAGTCTGCATCTGTTTTCAGAACAGATCGATATCTTTACTACTATACTATTAATAAAACTAGTGGTCGCCCAATGATCGAAATTCGACCGGATTTTTCTTCTTTTAAATTCTATACATAATAGTTAACTTTCTGCACACCTCCTCCATATGAACTTTAACTATGCCAAATCTAACACTCTTCCGTGCGTGCTTAAAAAGAGGTACAAAGCTTTTTTTTCACGTATTAATATTAATTTAATATTTAGATAAAGCTTAAGAGTTTGTTTGTGTGTTATCTAATCTCTGCAACTACCAGTCGGATTTGAAAAAATTTTTTGCATTTGATAGCCCAATTCTTGAGGCAGGCTATTTAACATCACGCTAAGACCCTCAGGAGCCGAAAGAAAAACGTCAGAAAGAACTAAATAGCACGTGCGATGCGACGTGGTGGATCGCCAACGAGAACCGAGCATTATCGAGAAGAGTCGAACTTAGCACGCCATTTTTTTTGTGCAGTTGAACTGCATCCGCTTTTTGATGGACTGCAAGTACTGTGTGATACTACCTTCGCGGCCCATCAGTTGTTGGCCCACTTTGGTCTACCCGTCACATACGGCGATGCATCCAGGGCGTCACCGCAACTCCAGAGCTGTGCAATGCGGACGGCATACTCCCCGATCTACCACCCACTGGATACTGTTAGGGTGGCATCAGGCGGGCATTCTGGCGCCTGCGCCCACCTGTCCGCCTGCGACGGATTGGGTCAGCCAGGGCATCTTCCTCACTGACCCGCTCTGCCATTTCTTTCTGCGAGATGACCTCCTCGCAGAACGATGCGACTGCCTCTCAAACCCTCACGCCGTCGACCATGGATTTTACCAGAACCGACAGCGAGAGGTCTCCCCCGGTTACTGCTACGAGATAGAAGAGTCGTACTTTGCATACATATGTCAACTTTCTGTGTCGAAGTGCTCTTAATTATTAATAAATAATTCGATTTCTTTTAAATTGAATCACGGGGTACTGCTAGTTTACAATAATAAAAGTAATAATTTAATTCAGGCTTCCATGTCCCATAGTTACCTTATAAACTAGCATATATAAAGTAATACAAATTCTTTGTTAGTGAATATAAGGACTTCACTTTATGCTGTAATTGTCTTCATGCTGTCCTTTATGAGCGGTCACTATATGTTGGGCATTCCTCAAGAAGATATTGTGGAGAGAGTAGCTTTAGCCTAAAAGTCCGACATTGCAAACTTAGATAAATAAATTCGTGACATGCGTGAGAAAAAAAAAAACCTATTTAATCTTTTTAACATAAATCTGACATGGCATGTGTTTTTACTTTCTCTAAAAAGTTTTCGAACTCTGGCATGCTGAGGAATGCATCTTTGTTTGACAGCGTAAAATTAATAGCAAACATTTTCTATTAATTAATCAGATAGTTACAAAAGTTAGTTGTGAAAACCTCTAACAAAAAGTAATACGTGTACTTAACAAGGCACAAGGCAAGTAATTTAAGTTAATCACAATAATTTAAGTTTTACCAGATGCTACACTAGTTGTAATGCATGGCAACCCCATGTTGGGAAAAGGCTCAGGCTGATAGTAATATTTCATTACTAAGTAAAAACAAAATCTTGTTTTTAGATACAAGGATTTTTTTTTTTCTTTAAACATTGCCCCACACTAGGATCTCTCCTGTGTCGTGGGTGCGTTTACAGACATGAATTCACACACAATACACCCAGACCCGGAACAACTACCTGCAGATCATACAAATACTTGTTGTTACTACTTGTTCCGTGCGGGAATCGAACCCACGACCCGGAGCGTAGCAGCCGACTGTATCAGCCACTGCACCAACCGTGCCGTCAATATGATTTTTAAGTACTAAATTTTGGTAAACCTCGCAATTATTATTCACAAACTAAATGCTATACAAACGTTTGCGAAATAAAATGTCTACCCCAGGTATTTATACATGATTGGTGGTAATTACTTACCATGAAGTACCTGTATGCTTACAAGATTAAAAAACCTATGCAGGAACTGTCTGTTGTCGTAGGAAGACTATGGTAGTTAAATACATCAGGTGGATAGGATCATCCACTTAGTAACCCTCGGGAAGACGGTGGCGCGCACGTGGTCACGTGCCGCCGTGTGCACAGCACAACGCACAGCGAGACTTGGGGGAACCTTTACAATCCTCCCCGAGAAGTATCCAATTGTCCGTGTGGCGTCCGGATGTCCGGATGTCCGTGTATCCAGATTTAGAATATAGCACCATTTCATTTTATTCCGTGGATGTAGTAAAAGGACTCTAAACCAGAGGGATGAACAGCCACGTCCCATTTGTAGAACCCAACCCAAGCCAAGCGTGGTGAGTATTGGCGAATTCCTCCCAAAATGACGTCAAACTGTATGTAAATGGTCGTTTATGAGGGAGGCATTTGTTCAGCAGTGGACGTCTTTTGACTGTTATGATGATCCTAGTGTCAGATCAGGGTTTGAAACAAGCAATTTTAATGTAACTTCAAGGAAGCAGTCATTGAACTCCTGAAATAATGTACATGAAGTAGAGACTTGAATTCAAGCTGGGGTCAAGCCTTTACATTTATTTTATTTTTATTGGTGGCTAGTGGAAATTCTATATGAACTTCCTTCGCTCCGGGAAAGGGCGAAGGTGTATGCCGGATTCCTACCGGCTAAAACCACTGGAGCGGTCATTTTCAGTACCGAAGGGCAACCCCTAGTTCCTCGTAAGATCTCACTAGTGCCGGGCTTGAATCCTTGCCACTGTAACCGTGGAGCACATTTTCTGGTAATGTATTAGCCCGAAAAAAATTACAGAGCATCATAACAAGAAAACATAACTCTTTAACTACAGTAACTACTTTTTTTTGTTTGGATTTCAATATTTAGATTTAACGTTTGCGCTAATACTGTGACCATTCCAGCTGCCCGCACCATCTCTCGATTTGTCGCTACTGCAGTCCATCATCGCTAACGCCTACGTGGGTACGCCCTCGTTACTATGATGAATGGTGTAGAACCAATCGAATACCCGGGCGTCCATAACCGCCACAGTGTCTAGGATTAATAAGCTTGCCAGGATAGCTGCTGCCTCAAAGGACATCGAACGGTATGCACCAGTGATCCTGCTAGCCATTTTGCAGTTGTAGCAGTATGGTAAGTCTGGTTAGGAAGCCCTTGTTAAGTAGCCCGTCCAGGGCTAATACATATTATGTATTATATTATAGTTTAAAAGAGATAATAATATCGTGCGCTTACAGAATAAGAGCTTTGCATTGATAATTAATTTAAACATTAAAATTATTTATGATGATAAAATGAGAGATTATTTAAATTTTCCAATGATTTGAAGAGTTTCTCTAGAAAGATGTGAATTTGGTGTTTTAATTGGATGTGTGATCCTATGTATCATTGAAAGATGGATGTGAAAATGCATATTTGATTTTCTCATCGTTATCATGTCAGCCAAAAGGCCTTCCCCATAAACCACAATTGTGCCGTCATTTTGAGAGAAAATTTGCCAGTACTCACCACGCTTGGCAGGCGGGTTGGTGAACGCAGTATGTTTACTATTCCACCGATGGGATTGCCATCCCTCTGGTTTAGAGTCCCTTAGTCCCTTAGTCGCCTTTTACGATATCCACGGGGAGGAATGGAGTGGAGCTATATTCTTAATCCGGACACCTCACTGATTAATTATTTCATTTTGCACACAAGTTATATTACATGTATGTAGAATTTCATTTACCTACATAATTTTCATAGACATGACGTAATGAGCTCCTGGCCCGCTATTATATTTAATAGGTATTACAAAAATAAATTTGATTTCCGTAAAATAAATACGGAGAATATTTTTTTTAATAAAGTATGACCTAGGTGAATTGTAACAACTTTCTGCCCTTGATCTGTGGCTAAAACTAAATAATGTAATTTTCTGCTCAAATCACATTGTGTAATTTCAAAGTCCAAGATGTTCTTCGGTTCTTAGCTTCCTTTTTGTGTGAGTTACTTTTTTTAACTACGTGTAGCGTTGGATTTGTCATAATGATTGTCTCTTGCGTATCCTATTGCACCTAATAAGACCTTTGAAGGCACATCTCTAACGACTGTCGACCTAATTCCCAACTCTCTCTTGGTACTTTTACCTTCTACGCCCTAAAATTTACGTCACTACTTTCTACAGACAGGCTAATGAAAGTGACAGATAAAACCAAAAGTGCTGGCACCCCGAAGGCCGACCACTAGACCTACGACAATACACACATTTAGGTCGGAGAAAGTAGTGAAAGTCTATATTTGACCGTGATCTACTCTTCATACTCTCCCTAGATATTTTTATCGTGTTCTTGACATTAACCATTCACTTTTTTCCGAAGATATATCGCAATTTCAACTCTATGACTCCGAATTTTGATGTCAGAATCGCGTACCCCAAATGTAGGTTAGCAGCAACAATGTTCTTATGATTGTGTTTTAATGATGATTTCTTTTTGATTTTTTTATGAGACTAACTCCTAACAGGTATCGAATATTCGAGATTATATATTTACATTCTCGAACTGCATGAAGTTTTAAGATGACTTTATAGACAGATTTTAAATAGAGAACCACTGAATAGCCGACGAGGATAGTTTAGAATTCTTGTGTAGTCGTCGATTTCGAATCGGCAGAGATGGTGTGGTCGTAAAACGTAGAACAATACTTAGGTAGACAGAGCTGCATAGGCGATGCATTCGGCTAGAGTGGTCGCAGCGACCGTCGCGCCGGGGAAAGATCGTGCGCCCGTCAAGATTTTCTCCGCTTTCTATACACTTTCACTTCCGAGGCACAGACAGACGGACAAAACGACTATAACACGAGCTATTTATCGGAACTGTGCCGGTGACTCAGTACGTGTTTACAAATGTTGGTTTAGAAGGAAAAAGCTGCTGATGTGTGTACATGCTTAATATTAGCGCGTCAGGAATAGTTGCAGCGTCTGCATTTACGCTTCTCTATTCTTGCGACAAGTTCTTCTTCTTCTTCTTCTCTTAGATTATGGCTTCTGTAGGTTATCTTCCACAATTTCGCCAATGTCAAGTTTAAGGCAACGTCGTACGGTATTTAGATGAATAAATCTTTACATATTCATAAAATATTTCTCAAAAATGAAAAAGTTCTAAAAAATATGTCGGCAACGTCGTACGGTTCAATTGTTTTTTAAAAATTCCTTGCGACAAGTTATTCTGGCTTGATCTTGTGACAGTAGAGATGTCTGTCGTCGAACGACCATAGACAATCCAACTATAAGTTAAGAGTCACTTTACACTTTGAAATAACAAATAAAGTGTTTGCGTATAATTTACAAAACGTTTTTTTCATATATGTTTTCATATAATTAGGTGCCGTGTGGTGCCGGCTGCGCATAGCACCAACCCATCTCATCCCGTGGGTGTCGTAAAAGGCGATTAAGGGATTAGACGGAGGATGGGCAGTAGCGTCCTTCGAATACATTAACAACTCAATTGCGATCGCCAACCCGCCTGCCAAGCGTGGCGATTATGGCAAAACCCCCCAATGAGCACACAACACACCGATATCGGTCGTTATGGTGGTCTTTGAGGGAGGCCTGTCCAGCAGTGGACTTTATTCGGCCGAAATGAAGAAAATGATGAGGTATATTATTTTTGACATGCAAATTCAAATGCAAAAATGGACCTACCATTTTCTTTTAGTAACAACGGAATAAAAACCGTGAATAGCATCAGTTCGTACAAGACATGCTAATTAGCTAACTAACCCACCCTTACCGTGTCACATTTACACGACTTTAAGAGTTAGCTATGTTGGGTTTATCTACCTAGACCTATCAGAATAATATGTATACACAGTATACACAATATTATTTTCATATCGTCGATCTATGCAATCTAGATTAATCATTAGGAAATAGCATGGCATGCCGTGTGGTTACGAATAGTATCTACCAACCCATCTCAGCTCGTGGGTGTGGTACAAGGCGACTGTGGGATTGGTCGGAGGATGGGCAGCAGTATCCTTCGAGTACATTCACAACTCAACTGCGATCGCCAACCCGCCTATCCAGCGTGGCGATTATGGCAAAACACTCCCAACGAGCTCGTAACACACCCAGACGTGTCGTTGTAGCGATTGGGGGAGGCCTGTATCCAGCAGCAGTGGACTTTATTCGGCTGAAATGATCAATCAATCATATCAGCCATTTATATGCCACGGCCACTGTTGAACAAAGCCCTCCCCCATAGATTTTCACAACTGTGTCATCATTCTGGAGGGTATTTGCCCATACTCACCACGCTTGGTAAACGGGTTGGTGAGCGCAGTATGGATACCGTTTCACAGAAGGGTCGCTGCTACTCATCCCTCTGGCTTAGATCCCCTTAGTCGCCTTTTACGACATCCACGGGAGGAGATGGAGTAGTGCTATATTCTTAATCCGGACACCACACGGACTGAAATGATGATGATGATGAAATAACATTCTAAATACAACATAACTTTTAGAGTACCCAATAGGTAGATATATTTTATATTCATTGAGGCCACACAGGCCTGTGTCCAGCAGTGGACTTAATTCGGCCGAAATGATGATGATGAAATGATGAGGCCACAGAATAGAAAACTATAATTTTATTTCGTGATTTAGGCTTTCAGAGCCGTTTAAATGATAAAGAGCTCTTAATCATATTGTTTTATTATTGGGAGTTTTATTATAATTAAATTAAGATACCACCACAAAGACACTACGTTTATTTAGTTTGATAAACGTAATTTATTAAACTATATATTACTCTATTAACACACTACTGCAGACTTTCAGGATTTATAGATTTTTGGTACCGATCGTAATAATGTAATATTCAATTTACGATGGAAGTAATATCATATTATAGACCGGACTGAATGCATATTTGCATATGCATTTGCATATTTTGGAAAAAAAATCAGGTTACTGCATATTTAGGCATATATATGGCCGTGTGGTGCCGGCTCAGAATGCCACCACCCCATCTCCTCCCATGGGTGTCGTAAAAGTCGACTAAGGGATTAGCCGGAGGATGGGCAGCAGCGTCCTTCGAGTACATTAACAACTCAACTGCGATCGCCAACCCGCCTGCCAAGCGTGGCGATTATGGCAAAACCCCCCAATGAACCCACAACACATCCATATCTGTGGTTGTGGTGATCTTTTGGGGAGGCCTGTGTCCAGCAGTGGACTTCATTCGGCCGAAATGATGATACTGCATATTTTACCTAAAATCTACCGATGGTATTTCTATCTAACTTGAAAAATACGACTATACATAATAGTATATTTTCGTATTTTTCTAGTTAGATACAGTTAACATTACATAACGTACATACGTATTACAATATGCATGTACGTAATGTAATTTGTAGGTACATTATATTATTTTGGTAGCATAATAATAGGTGTAGGTTCATCCGTGTGGTGTCCGGATTAAGAATATAGCACCATTTCCTCCCGTGGATGTCCTATAAGGCGACTAAGAGACTCTAAACCAGAGGGATGAGGGATGGGCAGCAGCGTCCCTTCTGTGGAACAGTAGATTTTCTGCGCTCGCCAACCCGCCTGCCAAGCGTGGTGAGTACTGGCAATTTCCCCCCAGTATGATGACACAGTTGTGGAAGTCTATGGGGGAGGCCTGTGTGCCAGCAGTGGACGATGTATGGTTGATGAGAAGGTAATCTTACTACTAAACAAATTTGAACAGTTCAAGATGTTAACTTTTTAAGGAACCAAAAAATAACTAACTCTTTGATAATGTAGTAATTAGTGTTAATAGAATGTATGCTGATTTAAAATAATACAAACCACTATTTCGTAACATTTATTCAAATTTGATGCTTGTGCGACGACGGCAATTTTGTTGCATACTTCAAGCATTCATGATGCATATTTGTATGTATTTATCGATCATTTTGTTTTTTTTTTTACCTTAATAAACATCGTTGCATTATCAGGTTATTTACAAATTATAGGATTAGCTAATTATTTCACGAGGTTATCTATTTCTACCATTTTTTCGTGTTACTTTTTATTCTAAGTATTATAATATTTATTATTTGACAAACTTTGAGTGCTTCATTAGTGTAGTAGTTGCGAGCGCGGCTGTAGAGTGTGATGTCACTGTTAAGAGGTCTAGAATCTATTATGGAGTTTTTCTGTTAGGAAATTCTTAATAGCAACTTGGAATTTGGAACGGTTCTCGATAACCGGCAGTAGGCTCGGCCTATAATATGGGACTTTATACCATCGTTGGCAAAATGCGGGTGTAAGTATAAATAACATTTGTCTATCTCAAGTTAGATCTTAAGTACCTATTGCCTATGGTGACGACATAACTTATTTCTCCTGTGTCTTGGGTGCGTTTACAGACATGAATTCCACATACTATACACCCAGACCCGGAACAGCTACCTGCAGATCATACAAATATTTGTTCCGTGCGGGAATCGAACTCACGACCCGGAGCGCAGCAGTCGACTGTATCAGCCACTGCACCGTGCCGTCAAATTTTTAGATCGGATCGACTTTAACAAATACAATTATACGCCATAAAATGTTGATTGTTTGCAATAAAACTAATTATTTTGTCAGTCAAACTTTAATCAGAACACGTGAGGTCGGTCATTGACCGGTCGGTGAGGTGCAGATGTTCATTTCTTTTAACACGGTATGTGCGTTCTACATTTTTAAAAGTTTTCCGTTGAAATTATTTTTTAATCTTTTTATTTTGTTTATAGAATAGTTTACATATGAATTCAATATACCTACTAACGACAGTTCATACAGACACATAATTTCGTATAATTAATATTGTATTTATTCAGTTTCTACTTTCTAATGATTCGACATAATTACTTCGTTAATATTGTTTTTAAGAATAAAAAAAAAGTTAGTCGAGTTACGGCGATAGCAGGGCAGGTTTTATCGTTGAACTCATCTGTTAACTACCGTAGCATATTACTAATATGCTTCTGATTATCATAATATTTATGATTGAGTTTTAATAACAATCATCAGTCTTATTTTTACTTCCCTCGTGTTCTAGCTAGCGTTATTCACATAGGAATAGTACACGCCATGGTATAGACAATCAGGCTGACTGACAGGCAGACTGACAGCTCAGGGTGCCGGACGTACTTACACCTCTGTAGGTATGTGAATAGCAAATACATACAGAAGTCGAGAGAATTGCTTTGTGTTAAACTTTGTAGAAGAAATATATCCCCTCCAAATAAACACAATTATTATATCTATAATAATTGATACCTTAATATTTTATATACTAGAAGCTGAAGAAGTGAAAGAATGATAAAACTCAAGTTTTCAAAAAAACACGCATATACACACGTACAAACTCATAAGTATATAATACGAATTAAACTGAGAACTTTCCTTTTTTTTAAGTCTACTATAAACCTGATATCATTTCAGATTGATTTTCGTCCGAGTGACATGTTTTTAATTTTTCTGAATCGATTGGCTTAAATATTTTCATAATTAAACATGAAATCCTTCAAGTATTATTCTTCTTAAGGATCGTCTGGATTTGTCATTTTGTGTGTTAAATATGATCATATTTAACACACCAAACAATAATCCAGAATCCACAGATTTTGGAGTCAATTCGTAAATTTAGCCGCCCTAACCCCCTTGAGCAATAAATGGACATGGTCAACAAGTATTTTCGAGATTAACCGTGCCTTTTACACCCATTTTCCTATTGGTGCCAGTGTGAAATCCAAACAGATTTTAATACTTCTTTGCTATGTATTTATTGATGATACAATGCGCTATTTTTAGTTTGTTTTGATCGCGGTGGGCGACTTTCTTGCGACATAAATGGAAAAGTGGGTTTGTGATGACGCAAGCCCTATTCCATTTATAGAACAATATATGTATGTTAATAAAAGAAATCGGTGTGGTGACTGGATTAAGAATATAGCACCGCTCACTGACACCCCGACTATCTTCCCGTTGATGGACTTAAAACCAAAGGGATGGACAGCAGCATTCCTTCTTCTCATCATTGAACGTCAAATTAATCACCGCGGATCGTCTGGGACCAGGATCACAATGACACAGTAGCCGGATAACACTTAAACAGAAGAACACTCGTCTAGTACTCAACATGTCCCATATCCAAATATTTGGTTTCTTATCACACCCAAATCACAATACTTGTTACCTACTATTAGTATGTTAAGATCTCCACACTATTACATAACTTTGCAGTAAGTTTAGTGGCAAATTGCTAGACTGGCTGTAACAGAACTTTAACTACGACCAATCTGTAATTTGTTACTACTTTTTGCTTGTTTATTATTATATCACCGGCGGGAGACGCCATTACGTCACCAGGTCGTCACTGAAAACCAGTGCTATTGGTGTTACTACGACACCAATGGTAATAAACTGAGCGACGCCCATTTCTTTGCACACGGGGGAAACACTTGAACACTTGTGTAAAATTTTCCGAATTATTTTTAGGATCACTGCTTTCTTCTTCTCTTAGATTATGGCTTCTGTAGGTTATCTTCCACAATTTCGCCAATGTCAAGTTTAAGGCAACGTCGTACGGTATTTAGATGAATAAATCTTTACATAATCATAAAATATTTCTCAAAAATGAAAAAAATTCTAAAAAATATGTCGGCAACGTCGTACGGTTCAATTGTTTTTTCCCGATCACTGCTTTAGAGTGAGAATCGTTCGTTATTGTTTACTATGGTCTATGTTTGGACTAGATCATAGATAATACGCTAACTGGATTCCAAGTCCTTTGGCCAAACGAGAGTTGGTCTATTCCAGTGTAGCCAACTTGTAGAATTGTGAAGTGTCAGACAGTGTGACAACAATGTGGAATTGTTGTCTGCACTGTATTTTTTTACTGTATGTACCACTGACCACTTCTGACATTTTATGTAGCTGATTCTATTGTTGGTACTTTTTTGTCAAATGTATTATTAATGTGTTCCTTTGATATTTTTTAATACTATTGCTGTCCCTATGGTGCAAAGAATAAATTACTTTTCTTTCTTTCTTTCTTCTTCTTTCTTCTGTGGTACAGTAGCCATACTGCGCTCACCAACACGCCTGTCAAGTCAAAGTCAAAGTTTTTTATATCAAATAAACCAAATATTGGCACTTATGAAACGTCAGAATCTAAGTTGCACGGTTCCAAATAGTTGATCTCGTGGAGAAGAGCCGGCAAGAAACTCCATGGATACTCTTTTAAAATAATTGAGATTACAATGTTGATTGATACAAATAATTGTAATACATATACCGAGAAAAATGTAGGACAATTGTAAAGATGGAACATACCACAGTAAAAAAGTGTGGTGGGTAATGGTAAATTCCCCGAAAAATGATTAAACAATTGTGGAAATCTATGGGCGAGGCCTTTGTTCAGCAGTGGACGTCCATTGGTTGATATGATGATATGTTAAGAATTGCAAGATTTTTTATTGCATTTTATAATTTGCCCCCATAAGTGACCACTTAGTACCGTGTGGTGCCGGCTAAGAATACCACCACCCCATCTCATCCCGTGGGTGTCGTAAAAGGTGATTATGGGATTAGCCGGAGGATGGGAAGCAGCGTCCTTCGAATACATTTATAGCACAACTGCGATCGCCAACCCGTCTGCCAAGCGTGGCGATCATGGCAAAACCCCCTAATAAGCACACAACACAAACACATACCGGTCGTTGTGGCAATTTTTGGGGAAGCTTGTTTCCAGCAGTGGACGATTTTGGGCTGAAATGATGAAGTAAATTAATAAATTTTTAATATAGGGGTCACCTCTATTCAAAATTTATTTATTTACGTTACACTTTGGTGCTTGGGTCGCAGAGATTCATTTTACTAAATTTAAATTTAATCATTCTAGTAGATTCGGGGAAAATTGGCTGTGACAGACGGACAGACAGACATACGAGTGATCCTATAATGGCCTACTTTTTCATTCGGACGTTCGGAACCCTTAAAAACATAATTCGATTTTGACTGGCAAACAGCCGATTCCATCAATCGTTTTCTCTCAGATCATAAGTCAACAAAGAAATACATTAAACTTTATATTCAATTATAAGACACTGTCAAACTAAAATGATACAGGTTTTACTGACTTGCAGCCATTGCGGAAATGTAAAAAAAATATTTACGATTATGTTTGATGAACAAGTTGCCATTAAATCGATTTGATATTTAGCCAGTTTGACTCTTGAAAATGTTTGGGTCGTTGAACTTCGGTGATCAAGTCGAACTGCTTTCGTTTCGGATTTCCTAGGGTCCATGTAGGTTGAATAAAAGCGTATTACCAAAAGCGTGTTATTGTAAGTGTTTATATTTTTTTTATTTTAGTACATTTGACTCTTATACAATATGAAAGTACTTTGTTAGTGCATAATGTAAAAAAGACCAAGTTGAGACATTATAGTTCAACCCCTGATTCCGAAACTAGGTTTATACCTGTACTATCAGAATCAGTGAAATATTATATGTACATGTGTGTTAGAAGCAACTCTTATATTAAAAATAGAATGAGTTTGAAATTGTCTATAGTTGTCCACAGATACCTAAATAAGAACTTGAAAAATGCACCTTATTTGACGTTTTAAACACTTTAATCTAATATAAAAATAATGAGGTAAGACTACTACTGAAAAGCTTTAGACTTCTATAACGCTTAAAATATTTTGTTCAGTACTAAATATAAATAGTGATAGAACATTAGAGCTTAAACTTTGAGACTTAACATTGTCAACCTGTCAAAGCGGACTGAAAAGGTACTCTTTGGCGGACTGTGGGATATTTGTTTGGCACTGGGTATTTTCTAGGGTTGCCAACTACAATCGTTCAAAACAGTGTTATACTTTTCGCTCTATATACCTAATACTGTTCAATAAAATAAAGTATGCAAATCACTGTTTTTCAAAGATTTTTTTTAAAAAACGTTGCCCCACACTAGGATTTCTCCTGTATCGTGGGTGCGTTTACAAACACAAATTCCACACACAATACCCAGACCCGGAACAACTACCTGCAGATCGTACAAATATTTGTTCCGTGCGGGAATCGAACCCACGACCCGGTGCGCAGCAGCCGATTGTATCAGCCACTGCACCAACCGTGTTTGTAATTTATAGCTGGGGCACATTACAATCTTGTTTTAATTCAAGAGGATATCTAAGAGAAAATCCATAAATCAGTGTATTAGTAGCTACTTGTAATCCTACGCACATACCGACTGCTGAGTCTAGATAGGAAATGAATTACCGTGATTCTTGTAGGTGATGACGTGGTAAATTGTCTGCATACCTTTGTATATAATACTAGCGACATACCCTCATTAGACGAAGGTAATAAACATTATATTCTATTAATTTAAATGTTCATAATAGAATAGCGCTTCGTAGCGGTAAAATTAATGTTAAAATGGGTATAGTTTCAAAGAGTTTTATCAGCCTATCTGGAAATATATCGCGTTTGTTCAGTTCATTCTATGTGCAACATGCACTCGTAAGGTATACGTGCAACGCACACCCATGCCCATACAACTATTGCTTCAGAAATGCACAAATTATAAAATAAAATAATGTTTTATGTTCTACCTTTTACATTCTTAGAATGTAAGTAACATTCTAATAATATATACCTGCAATATCATACGTGCAATCTGCAATCATGCACATTTTCATACGCAATGGAAGATAAATATTTAACTTCTAATTTTGTTGACGTTTTAAACACCTTGCTGCGTTCGGCACGAGCAGAATAGAGCATCCACTTCAGCAAATTTCCTTCTGTTAGTTAGTAAGGTTGTTTCGATTAAATAGTTGCCATTTGCGTAATATAACCCCATGCATAACAGTAAACAAATCCACATATTATTCTTTGTACTTAAAATAAAAATATACATAATACTAGGGAATTGCAGGTAAGCCGAGCTTCCCGCGATATAGCCCTGGATGGGTGAGCATTTTTTACATATCATCTTATGCCGTAGGTCATACATACGACCGTATACGGGCAGAATAAAGCCAATTACGTAGTCTACAACTGATCTGTACTAAGATATTAAATTCACCGTAATTGATTTGTGAAGATTGAGTGGCAGTCGCTTCCTGTAAAATACTGATATTACGCGCACCCGCATGTGATTAGACATGAAACAGACACAAACAAATAATAATAAAATAAAACTCAAAACAAAGTCGGGAGTAATATAAATAATTGACTGATACATAAGAATTAAGATTTAATACATCAGGTGTCCAACCTGCATCTTTCAGTGACAGCTTAGATCAATAACACGTAGTAGGTGCTACCGCTGGGCGATAGTTACTAAAAAAATATTTGAATAAATCGACTATTATTATATCAGTACAATTGTAATCGATTGTCGATTTATTTGTCGTCGCCAAATAATGATTGAATGAAAATGAACAATCAAATATAATTGCGCGCAAGTCTTAGACATGATGATAAAATGATGACACATTGTCACACGATGTTAAAAACACGTCCGTCAACATGGTGTTTATAAAAGGTCGTCGATTATTTAATTTAATTATTTTATTTTATATTTATTCGATTACAATCGAATGACACCGATTGTAATCGAATAAACGGAACAATCACCAATCGGTAGTCGATACACGCAACGCGTAACCATTTTAACGAAAGACGGATATGACACCATTCGCTGGGTGGCCCCTTAGATATCAAAATATTTTAAAGGTAGTCCGTCGCACAAACAGAAACAGGTCCGAGAAGGCGGCGCGTGTGTTCTGCGCGCGTTTTTAAGAAGATAGGTGACCAGCCAGGTGACACAGGGACGGGGCCCGTCGAACAATGACCTTCTACGAATCTCCTCCGCCCTTCCAAAGACGGAGGAAGTACATGAGGAATTCCTCACGACAAAAAAAAGGAGTTGTTAAAGGTGATTTCGGGATTATGAGTCGGGCAGGCAGCTACGTCCTTTTTACTAATACCAACATACTTCCACGCCAACCTGCCTGCCAAGCGTGGTGATTATGGCAATATCCCCCTGTTGACCCAGACTAGTGTTTGTAGCGATCTATAAGGGGCCAGTTTTCAGCAGTGGACGCTGACGGTGTTTTTTAAACGATGCACACTAACTTTTCTCATGTATTGTAGGTAAGTTTACATAAATCTCACATGTGACAAACAGCTTTAAATTTAACCCGGTGAAAATCCATCGTGGACTTCTTCCACCCGGGGAAAGCGCGGAGAGGTATGCGGCGACTATTAACGGCTAAAACCACATTAATGGTCATCTCCGGCTCTGTAGTACCGCCCCATTACCATTTTATTGGTACCCATTGGAAATTCGTCATGAACTTGCTTCACCCCGGGAAAGGCGAAGGGGTATGCCGTACTCCTACCAGCTAAAATCATTGGAGCTGTCATCTTCGGCACCGAAGCCCTCTTCGAAGCTCCAGGTCCTCGTAAGATCACACTAGAGCCGCCCATTGGTGCCACGCCTTTAGACACATCTCGGAGGAAAGGTAACTGTAAAAAAGTTTATCCCCCATTTATAAAGATTTTCCTGCGTTCAAACCAAAATGTGGTCCTTTATATATTTTTTATCAATCCTTGATAAAAAATAATGTAAACATGAAATTTTTGTATTCTAATCAATCGAGCGCAGGACTCCTTTAGCCACCCACTTTTACCTATTTTCATAGTTTCTGATTTGGCTATACAATCCCACCTGAAAAATCCAGCCTGTATACATGTGACGATGGCGCAGTAGCGAAGTAATTGGCTTACACCGCTACAATCACGCGTACGATTTTCGCACGGAACAAATATTTGTTTAATCTACAGATCTTATTTTTGGTCTGGGTGTTAGTGCATGTGAGATTTACGTCTTAAACTGTACCCATGACATATGAAATAATTAGCTAGTGTGGAAATCGTTTAAACATTAAATACTACGCGAAAAGAGTCTTTAATGGCTTTTGATAACTGGAGAATACGTAGGAAAATGTACATTAAGTTGACACTTTTTATACCGTTTTATATCTTATGTTCTAGTCAATTGGGGATGAGGCAAGTATTCAATATAAGCAACAACGGTCAGTATTTTGTAGTTATGCAGTGTAATATGATATTTAACTCCATCTAGTGTGACTGGTATCCGTTCACAACGTTGTTGCAAAAAGGCTATAGTGATAATTACAATGTAATTAATATCACGAAGTTCTATTTAAATACTGAATACATCATTCGCCTTGAAGAAAAAGTTTACTCAACTATCTTTCTGAAATGGCGTGAAGATGCTATAATGATAGTAACGCATATTAAAGTGTAGTTTTTAAGTAAAGCATTTAAAATATCGTGTAGTTATTTTAGCAGCTGTAGCATTGTTGTTGTGAGCAGGTGTCCTCACTCATTTGGCGTCTACATACTACGCTTTCGATTTCATTGCGTTTTTTCTTACGGTAATCGCTCACCGAAGACAAATTAGCAGCCATTGCAGATAATATTTACGACTGTAATCATAGACGGTTAGATAAGATATAATTTCATTCAATATCACTTCTGAAAACAACTTCGGATATCAACTTATGTTGGTTTATTTTGATAATATATACATATAACTATGTTACATAGGTTTGCGCATAGATATAAATAACTAGGCGCACAACACAGACAGGTGGTTCAGGTTATATGAACCCGCCGGCTTGGTGTGACCGCGAAATTATTTTCAAGACTACACCAGCCTCGAACGCACACAAACATATATCAACGCTCATCTGCACATACGTCTCACTACTAACATGCGAATGTAGTGGTAGTCGTGAGAAACTTGCTGTTCTATTCCGAAATGGAATATGCACTAGCCACATGCGAAAGAATATGGACTTTAATTACACGATTTACTGATTAAATTCGTCGTCATACCAAAACGTGTTCGCGTCATTTCATTGACACGATGCGTATGGTAAAGTTGCTATCTTGTTCGTAATGTCCGCGAACGGAGGTACATTCAACTTTTAGCCCAGTAAACTCTCGAAGTTCGTTCACCCACTGCTTGTCAACTGACGTAAAGAGAGTAGGACGGGAGATGCGATAGATAGTTGTGTCTCTCTCCCGCAGTATGTTCAAGTTTAGAAGTTTTTATTGAGCGTATGGCTGTCGAAATAGTTTACTTTTGTTTTGGTTATGTTTGCCTGGTACTTTTGACGTTTTACGTTGGCTATATCGATAGATAAACGTGACTATGATATGTTTGCGTCACGTTTCAGTTGTCGATGATTGGATAATGAATATAATGGTACAAAAATATTAACGCTTACAAATCAGGTAGTTCCAGGGGAAATGGCCTTTTTTAAATTGACTCTGTTAGCAAATTAAACAAACAATTTCGAATTTTGAACAGAAGCTTGCATTGCTTTCATGATCAAAGACAAATACTGGCTACGTAGCCGACAATGAATCAAGCCCACGTTAATTATGAAACCAAAAAGGTGTTTAGGTAGGTAGGTTTAGGCCTAGCAACGATTTTATTAGCAATTCGACTTTGAACCAACTTTAATTTGACCAAATAATTCGCAACTAATTTTAAAAATGGATGGAGCACTAGTGATTTTCCGTGTACGATGCGAAAAATCGCTATAAACGAACATAGGAATAATGTGGTGATTTTATACTTCCGTATACACTATGTCCTATTGGCAACTGTTTATCGCTTTGGATTGTCTCACAATAGGCTCATCAACGTAGTAAGTAACGCATCAATGACGTCTTAAGGACCGATTTATAAACATACCGCTCATTCAAATTTGGGTATCTCATACTTGCTTGAAAAATGCAAATGCTTAAATACTGGTAACAATCAATCAAATCAACAATGGTTTTTAGTAATGGAATATGATAAACTAATTCATTCATTTTTATTACCTACGCAAGGAATTTTCATATTTTATCTGTATGTACTTTTCAGACTTCTAAGATTTACAATTGGATTTTCAATATGAAACTGTGCTACATCAATGATATCAGTTGATCCAAAATATAGATATTGTTCGTTTGAAAAAACGATTAAGCTGCATTGTTATTTGTCAACGTTATTTACCATACATACCAAAAAGATTGAGTAAATCACATGTAGAGAGGTTCACACGTTCAAAGGAATACCGAATTGAGAAATGTTGCCCACGTGAAATCATGTGTTCGACCACTATTGTGGGTTGACCTCTTCTGTTTTCCGCATTCCACACTAAATTGGACGTTTTAAGGACGGAAATGTGTAAACCCCGGGTTCATAGCAATCTGGTTGTGTAAATACTTCATTGTCTATGTTTACTAGGTGGGTGTACCGGTTTTTTATTGTAAACGTGTGGTTCATTCAAGATTTGTGGTGTTTACAATCTCCATGATGAAGATGATGTAGAAGTTGACTTGCCTAACTTATGTTTTAAATCGAATATCAGTATCCTCTAGGATACAATGCCATACGACATGAATTATATGTATATACAGGTTGTAGGTAATAGCGTACCGAAAACATTGGGAAGAGATTACACTTATGCCTATAATAAAATAGGAAAGCAATTTATCTCGAAATAGTAGGTTATAGTTTTAGACATTTTTGAGCACGCTTTGCATCGTAAACAACGCGTATTTTACTATGATATGATAATATTATGCTACTGCGAGTGATTACCTCATCCATGAACTGTAGCGAAACAACAGCCGTTTAGTTTTAATTTACATTGCATATGTGAAAATAAATAGTTTATTGTGTTTTTATACAAAAATGCATTAGGATAGACGAAAACAATTATTTTATACTGAAATCTGTTAAATAAACAAGAAAAAAAACTTAAAATTAAAGAAAGACCGACGCAAAATGTTTTGTTTCCAGAATCATGTACAGAATCCATGGTATCAGTTGTCGTTATGATTACGTTAATAGCTCAGAAATTTATTACAATATTATAATTTATGTGGTTTTATTAAAAATAAACATACACATATTTATATATATACAAAAATTTGACATTTTTATATCTTTATTTTTTTAATAAAAGGGATTCACTACATTGTTTACAATAAAATCGGACAAGTGGGTTCCGTACGATGAATATGTTATCTTTAGGTATGAGGAGTGACGGATGGTTGGCCTAGTTAAGGTGAATCAGTAGTACCACTAATTTATCCCAAGAAAAAACTTAACATCGTAGTTGAAAAACATGTTCTCCCATACATTCCTAATGATTTCCACACATACGTCAGAAAAAATAAACATGATTATAATTTAAATCTGCCAACTGGTTGCAAGCGGAGATTCTGAGCCTGTTTCATGGGGCGGGAAAGGTTTTCAGTTGGAAAACTCTTGGAAGTATTTTGGGATTTGGAATATGTAGGTACTACTAAATAGCAAGAAACTCGTCTTCTCAAAATCACAGTAGTATAATACCTCAGGGCTCAGCATATCCCTTCAAGAAATACAGACTCAGTGGTTCACAAGTAAAATAGGAAAAATAATTAAAATAACAACGTATGACGTCTGCATAAGACCTAATTTCACTACCATAGATAATATCGTCGCGTAGTCCGTTGCGTCTAAAACTCTTTATTAGATTCATTCGACGTTCGAATCGTAAAAATGCCGCCATAAAATCGTAATGTTCGTTAATGAAACATAATTCCGCGGAGGCGTGTGTCATACTGGCATGCTACAAACTTTAGTAAACCTCTTTAATTCTATATATTCCTAGTACCTTGCTGGATAATGTTGGTTACTGCTTTCTTTTACAATCGACAATGATGGACGCCTGCCTCTCGGTAAAGATTTCAATTGAAAATAACTTTTGTTGTGTGTTATTAGAATTCAAATTACAGTATGTACAAAGCAATTTATGGCTGTCGCTGCAAGTGGTGTACAAAGTTATCAGGTGCATGTCTGAAATTAAACTTTAGTCTTATTTAGTTGTGCGTACAGTAGAATTGAAGGTAAATATATGTTTGTCGCCTAAGCACGCTTATGACGGCTTTACACATATGGGTTTCCGGATGCTGCGGTGGCCATTCGAGTAATTGTTGGTTTTTGCGATTAAGTGTTAAAATGCTTTCGCGCAAATAAAACAATATTTATTTGTCTTTGAAATTATACTTGACGGTGGAAGGATCTTCTCATTTCATTTTCATGTTGTACGATCCTGCGTGACAGATAAAAACAAAAAGATTTCGGTCGGACGAAACGTTAAAATTATTTATTTTAAGGTCAGCAAAGGTAAACAGAGAAAAGGTTTGTTTTCCTGAATTGTTTGTCTCAAAATGCAATCTTACGGCATAACGCTTACTCAATACGTCTATTGTTAATTCAGTATGTTTACTAATTTGTACTATATAGTTTGTTTTCAGTTTACGTTTGCGCTACCGTACACAGGTTGATATTTTCATAGCCAAAATCTGAACATGGGTTTGTTTATAAATAACCATAGATTTTCATAATTTTTCTTTGACTATAAATCTTACTGCAAATTGCCAGTACAGATGTGTAGTTAATGGTCAGGAAAACCGCAATGATGTGCTTTAAGCGAGACAATTAATTTGTGTCAGAGAGTATGCAGACTAGACTGCCCTTACGACGCGAAGGGACGATATAATAGGGGGAGGGGGACACCTTTTATCTAACTATGTTAGAGTTGGTTTCCAGTCACAGTATACAAGGTCTTACTTTAATAGTCCACGATATTTTGTATGGCATCTATGTGAACGCTGACAATAATGTAGGAATTGTTAAAAAAATAATGTTGTCTTTTTTCCATATTTTTTTAATGAATCATTGTAACATTTCATTTCTTACTGGTTCTTCCAGTAAATTTTAATAGTATCCATATGTTAGACACATGTGGTACGTAAGATCTAGTAAGAAAATGGTGGACGCGCCAGGCTGACAGATTTAGGTAGTCGCAACGTGAGTAGAAACCAGGCGAACGGTAGCCCGCGTTGGCGTCGCACAAATGTTACGGAATGTGACTGCTTTACAGTCACCCTCTCCGAGATGTGCCTATAGGCGTGGCCCCAGTGGGTGGCTCTTGTGTGATCATACGAGGACCTGGAGCCTCCCTTAGGTGCCGAAGATGACCGCTCCAGTGGTTTTAGCCAGTAGGAGTCCGGCATATCCCTTCGCCTTTCCCCGGGGCGAAGGACGTTCGTGAAGAATTTCCACTGGGCAAAAAAGGTACATCGGCTTCAGCATTTACTAAGGCGCCATGCAAAATATCGTGGATTATTAAAATAAGACCTTATATAAGAAGTACCCTTTTTTAACAGTTTCTTGTTTGTGCAGCGTAGCCGAGACCATTTCGCTACGTAGGTCTCATGGATTTTGCTCTAACAATTACTCATCGACTCTACAAGACACTCACTAGAGTATCTAATCTTTTATACCAGAAGAGCTAGCATCGATCTGTTTATTGATAAAGTTATACCGACACCAATCAGTCGATCAAATATAGAGATAAAACCGTTATCCGTATCGGATCTTTCAATAGCCCTACTAAAGAGATCTAACGACAAGCCTTTTAAAGTTCCGGTGGTCCACCTTAGCTGCGATCGCTAAACCGTCTGCCGAGCGTGGCTATTATGGCAAAACTCCTCAATGAGCCCACAACACAAATCATGCCGGTCATTGTAGCAATCTTTTGAAAGGCTTCTGTCCAGCAGTGGACGTTTCACGGCTGAAATGATGAACGTACCTGGCTTTCAGTTAACAATACATTTTATAAACCGAATAAATACAGGATCTTAGTACATTGGCTTGGTATTCTTTTAATACAAAAAAGGAATTAATAACAAATTCCAAAGTTTCCATGTCATATTATACATGAATACAGGTTGTGATCTTTGGAAGTGTGATTTTTACTGTAAATATGTTTACTGTGTGAAATTTGTCTGTAGTGGGGCAACGTTTGTAAAAAAAAATATGATTGGGTGATTTTTTTAACGCCCCTGAGGAAATCGAATATTACATGATGTGAAAATGATACTTCATAAAATATTTTAGTGCATCAAAACTTTTTCTGTTGCTCTAGCTGCCTTCTGAACAGCATATACGAGTATGAACACTACATTAATGATGAATGTGAAATTTGTTATTAATTGTTACAATTTTTAAACAATTCATGATCTATCTGTTCAAAATCACATTATTCTTCATAATCTTATTCTTTTTCAGGATCTTCAGATCAGAATTAAAACCGCGCGCCTAGTAGCTCTCATGGTGGCGCTATAACAGCAGCATGTAACACCGTATAATAATTAATCTACTTAACTCCATATCAATTTTCATCATAATTGGTTTGGCAGTATATATGTGTTGCCATATCCTCTACACTTGTTTAAAAAGCACTTAATTTTCAGGTTTTTTGTTTGTTGTTTAACTTATTCTTTTTACCATCACTCTCTATCACTCAAAGGTTTTGCTGGTAGAAAACTCAGTCTGAGTTAAGCTCGCCTTTGTACATAACATTTATATTGACTGATTAACACAACGCATGATTGCACCTCGCTCATTGTTACCTTCGTCGCTAAGAAACAACTACGAGATACGTTAAATTCTAAGGTTAAATCTAACCTTGGCTTCAAAATAGAGACATACGTGCTGTATTTAACTAAGTAGATACAATAGCTACACGTTTCATAAGTCACCCATCCAGTTCTCATCCTCGACTTGAGTAGAGACTATGCAACAATATAAGAAATGCGATAAGCATCATGTTACCACTTAAGCGGTTATTGAACTTTTAGCCCAGTGCTGGCAGACGTGCGAGTTAGTCGGGTGCAGGAAGAACTTGTTTAGAATTATGCGATCCTGGTAGGGTTGCCAGTACAGTATTCAGCGTGGAGTGCATGAAATAAAGGATATGGGTAATAATGTGAATTTGTGAAATCGTTTCTCTTTATTATTTCAGCTTCATTTTTCAAGACATATTTTACTGTCTTATGGAGCGCAGTTAAAAGTAACCGAACCATCTTTCTACTACACTCGAGGTAGGTACTAAGGAATTAAATTAGTTAGTTGACAACTGCAATCACTTGTACAGACAACACCATAATAGCTAAAATACAGTTTCCCTGGCACTGGCAGAAGACCGCCCTCCGCGTGTATCAGTTTGCTGTAGGTAATATAGATCAATAAACTGGTTAGTTCCAGTGTATAAATCAGAACATTGCAATACAAAAATAACTATAGCATAGTATGTATCTACCTACTGAATTATATTTTGTTGTGTCATCATTCATCCATTATTCCCGTTCCAAAAAAATTGCCTGAGACCACAATATACGAAAGAAGTTACAGAAATCCTAATGATTTTAATTTAGAATATGAATACCATTTAATTGGTCTCCAGTTGAAATTCAACATGAACTGCCTTCGCCTCGGGGAAGGGCGGAGGGCTATGCCGGACTCCTACCGGCTAAAACCACTGGAGCGATCATCTTCGGCACCGAAGGGGGTTCCAGGTCCTCGTAAGATCACACTAGAGCCACCCATGATACCACGCCGTCTAGGCACATCTCGGGGGGGAAGAAAATGAACACTTAGTAATCATATAATTTATTTGCATATCTTATTACCATTTAAAATAAATCATCCTTTGGCACCCCTGAACATTAAAGACGGCAGGATCGAACACATCGCATCGCGCTCACACAGATAACCGTCGATGTCTAAGGATCGCCACTCGATTGTGTCAACTCGGTATCATGCAATACATCCTGCTCTGGTCATTACTTTATGTGGTCAATAAGCAAAGAATATCTCACATTAATCTAAAAGAGAAGGAAAAGCATAGTTTATGTCAACTCAATAAAATCCAGTTTTATACTACATTTTTATGCAAATCTTTTTTTACCGTAAACCCCACACTAGGATTTCTTCTGTATTGTGGGTATAGTTTATAGACATACTCGTACGTCTCATATGGACAAAGACTCAGGTCACCCCAGACTGTCTCCTGTCCTGAGTTAACCTTAAGTTTGTATTGTATAGCTGCAAATGTTTTACAATGTATAACAGCTGTTCTAAGTAATTTGTAAACACATTTGTAAAACAAAGTGTAAAATAGAGCTGAGTGAGTGAGTTGAGCTCCTGAGTTTCTTTTGGCATTTCTTCTCAGGGGTTGTCATATAGTGAAATTGCCCTCCGTTGTTTCAATGTAACGTGTAAAAGTGTTTGTTAGGACTTATTTACTGATTAAGTGATTGAATTTAATTGAACCTGAAAGTAATAAATATAAGAACGAAATGGGAATGACAGGCACTACTGTACAAGTACAGGTCAATGAATTCGATATAGCACATGGCGTTTACCATATACACTAAAAACCATTCAGTTTAATGGGCTGTTTAAAACCCCTGCGTATTCATTCTATGTCTTAATAAAATGTTTTAAAAACTAACTTTTTCCTGGGCTCTCATTATAGCTAGATAGATACCACTGCAGTATCAGATTTGCTGTCGCCAACTTTAAAACATTACTCCGTTCCGGTTTGAAGAGCCCTGTAGCTAGTAAATATACTTGGCATGAGACACTAAATGACGAACGATTCTTTTTGAAAAATTTGTTTTTGTTTAATTTTTTTGACAGTCGAACCAAGTTATTAATAAAAATGTCTACTTCCCCATTCCTGAGGCATTCTATTGATTCTAAACAGCACTTCAAGCAGAATTATGTGCCGACAAGCAACTTAACTGGCTACTGGGATTGTAATCACCGTTTATAGTGTAGAATCTTGATCAAATAGAACATTATAATCTCAAGATTAATGAAAAAGAATAATGATAAAGAATGCCGTGTGGTGCCGGCTCAGAATGCCACCACCCCATCTCCTCCCATGGGTGTCGTAAAAGTCGACTAAGGGATTAGCCGGAGGATGGGCAGCAGCGCCCTTCGAGTACATAAACAACTCAACTGCGATCGCCAACCCGCCTGCTAAGCGTGGCGATTATGGCAAAACCCCCCAATGAGCCCACAACACATCCATATCGGTGGTTGTGGTGATCTTTGGGGGAGGCCTGTGTCCAGCAGTGGACTTCATTCGGCCGAAATGATGAATCTCAAGATGAGGGGTCAAAAGCAGTTCAGGATTAAAGAAGTTATTTCGGCTCATTCTATAAATATCTTAGCATGAATTAATATTTTGTTTTGAAGCCTCCATCCATTTCTGTTCGATCACTCTTTTTTATATTTAGCAGTTACAACATTAACACGATGAATCAGGTACTCGTGTGTTTGAGGACTAAGAAGTGAAGGAATAATACTATTATAATCTTGATTCAGCAGAGTAACGCTTGTTTATATCATTATCATCATCATCATATCAACTTAAGGACGTCCATTGCTGAACAAAGCGGCAAAACTGCTTCCCCCAACGACCGTTTATATGCCGCCTGCATCTCATGACTCCCAGCTACCTTGATCGTGTCATTTGTTTGCATCATGGCGCAGTAATTACTTCTTCAATGGACTGGATTACAAGATACATTGAGATTTACAACATCCGGACTGGAACTCGATTGACAGAGATACATAGCGGCTTAGGTAAATACAACTTTATTCTTTGAATTTGCAATATAGATTAACGCATATTATTGTTAAGTCACTTAATATTAGAACTCCATTTTTTAGACTAGATGAAAGTAGACTATTTGGATTATTAAAAGAAAACGTTTAAAGCATAAGGTTTTATGTGAATCCTGTCAAATAAATGTTATTATCATCATGATCATCATATCAGCCAAAGGACGTCCACTGCTGAACAAAGGCCTCCCTTATAGATTTGCACGAAGTCCGGTCACGTGCCACATGGATCCAACGGCTTCCAGCGATTTTCGGCAGGTCATCCGTCCATCTCGTTGGAGGTCGTCCCACGCTGTTTTCTGGTGCGCGGTCTCTTTAGTTCTTCTACGGATCTCCTCATTTTTGATTCGATCTCGTAGAGCAATACCAAATATAGCTCTCTCCATAGCTCGCTGAGTGACCATGTCTCCGTGCCATATATAATCACTGGTAAAATACTTTCGTCTCCAGGCATTATTATTGTTAATTACATTATTAATGTTATTACATCTGTGTTAATCATTATTGATAATGTTTAATACTCCGACATTCGTGTTCTGCTACACTTGAAATACTCTCAAAATATGTTCAATAGTTAATTTCATTTTATTATTAATCAAACTGAAAAGTACCGTTGTTATAGAGCATCCTACTAAACCCATATACAATACAGTATCTAAGAAGAAATCTATTTATACAAACAGAAATACTAACGCACGTTAATAATAACTACAAAGTAAAGAGTCATAAAGTAGCATAAAATGTGTACTAGTGTCAATTTCCGATTTTCTTGCAGTTTTCCCGGCGGGTACTCGGTATATTGATTGGCGATCGGACGGGTTCCTTCGATTTGCATCTTTAGTCATTCACCCCGGAAGGCTGCATGTAGTGGCGTCCTCTGCATCATGAGGCACTGAGGTAGATATTTACTGAATGGAACTATATATAACATTATTATATTGCCTTATCAAACTGCTACCTAACAGAAATATGGCGAATAATACTGTATCATATAAATCATAATAAAAATACTGAAATGATTTTTTACTACACGTTACTCCACGTTATTTTCATACCGCATTAGTAAATGCTAAAGATGATGTATCATTAAATTTATGTAAATTATAATAATAATGATATAATAAGATAATTTGTAAGTAATAAAATAATTTAATGAATCGATTAATCAACTAGTTATTTTAGGTGTAATATCACCCATGCGTACTTTATTAATAAACTGATGATATTTAACACGAGTGTTATGACCAGCAAATAAACAAGTGAATAATTAATACTCAATTCAATTTGAGAATATCATTTTTAAAGTGCTAGAAATCGCGCGCTTGTCCTTTTCATTCTTGTCATGTAGCTATACGAGCGTAGCGCTACGATTCGTAGAGCATACTACGAGAACAATATATTAGACTTGGCCTGCACAGATGACGGTGTTCCTATTTCCTCTTTCAACTTTTATCCTGACCTCTCATTTTGTGTCACATATTTACGTGTAACGAAACTCTATGTAAACGGTTATATTTCATAGCCGGAAACGTTCTATGTTTATTAATTAATATATTCTGTCCAGAATAAAAAATAACCGCAGCTTTCAGGTAATGCAATTGTTGTGGTGGATAAAGAACAATCTGCCAAAACCAATACAGTGTTTTGATCTTGAAGATGCACGAAGCAATAACTATTGATGTTTCTAATAATAATGTCGTTTGGAGCGCTGCGCTCCCAGTAACGGAAAATTTGCGTGGAACTATATTTAGATACTGAGAAGATTTATGAAGAAAACATAAAAAGAGATCTTTGGTATTAGTGATGGTTTTTATTCGTTATGGTGTCCAGATTAAGAATATAGCATCACTTCATCTCCTCCCGTGGATATCGTAAACTAGAGGGTAGCAGCGTCGCTTCTTTGGAACAGCGGCCTTTCTACGCTCACTAACCCGACTGCCAACCCTTTCTTTTTTCTTTTTATTGATGTCCAGTGGAAATTCTACATGAACTTCCTTCGCCCTGGGGAAGGGCGAAGGTAGACTCCTACCGGCTAAATCCACTGGAGCGGTCATCTTCGGCACCAAAGGGGGGCTACAGGTCCTCGTAAGATCACACTAGAGCCGCCCATTGGTGCCACGCCTTTAAGCACATCTCGGAGGGGATGACAGTAAAGCGGTCACCCCCTTTAGCGGAGGGCAGGCGGCTGTAAAAAGGCCGCCCCTCAAGCACTTCTCGGGCACTAGTCAGTACTGACAAATTCCCTCCAAAATTACGACATACGGCATGTAACCGGTAGTTTGTGAAAATCTATGGGTGGGAACATTTTTTCAGCAGTCGACGTTCTTAGGCAGGTAAAATGATCATGATGATGAGTAATAGTTTATGACCGAAATATGCAATCACCGGTTATGAATACATCGTTGAGGACTCGTGGTCAACATTTTGACTGCCCAAATCAAAGGTTCTGCGAGAGTCACTCACATCTGACTGACACCTGATATGGCTGACTGCTCTTTACATATCGAGACACTTTTGTGTCTTGAAGAGGATGATAAGTTAAACATCAGGAGCATAAAAGCATTACGACCGGTCTCGCCTAAAGATATATGTGTGTCCTAGTTACATGATTGTGGAGTTCAGACGTTAGTCACTGCGTGTGGAATACCGATAACAGGAAGCAACTGCGCTGTTTAGACTAGAAGCTGACAAGAAGAAAGGCTAGGATAATGATGACAACAATACGATGCTCACTATCTATTAATGATCAGCTCAGCCTATCGCACTCCACTGTTGGACATGGGCCACTTCCAAGCTGCGCTATAACATCTGATCCCCTGCCTTCCTCGTCCAAATTGTCCCAGCAGCCTTCTTCAGTCATGTCGTGTGTTGTCAGTCATTTGGAAACTCATTACGAAGCGCATACCGTTCTTTTTTCAAATTGGCGCGAAAACTAACTTTTTAGAAACAAAAAAGTTAGGCGACTACTAAGTATTCTTTGAAAATGGAGAAAAGCGAGTTTCGAGTGCTAATTAAACACTATTTTTTACGTGGTAAAACTATTAAGCAGACCGAAGACAAATTGAAAAAGTATTATGGTGATTCTGCGCCTTCTCATGGGATGGTACATAAGTGGTTCACTGAATTTCGTTGTGGACGTACTAATGACAAGGAGCGCCCAGGAAGTCCGATTGAGGTCTCTACGGAGGGCATGGTTAATAAAATACATGATATCGTTTTGGCAGACCGTCGAGTGAAGATACGCGAAATAAGTGATGCTGTGCACATCTCGACTGAACGAGTTTTTTATATTTTGCATGATATTCTGGGCATGAAAAAGCTTTCTGCAAGATGGGTGCCGCGTTTACTAACAGTCGACCAGAAACGAAATCGTGTAACAGCTTCTGAGGAATGCCTAGCCCTGTATAATCGCAATCCGAGTGAGTTTATGCGTCGGTACATAACAGTTGACGAAACGTAGGTCCATCATTATACACCCGAGACTAAGCAACAGTCGAAGCAATGGACTTCTACCGGGGAACGTGCCCCAAAGAAGGCAAAAACTGTTTGCTCGGCTGGTAAAGTGATGGCCACAGTCTTTTGGGACAGCCAAGGGGTTATTTGCATCGATTTAAAAGTGGATCAAGAAACGACCGCATCTAGAAAAGAAAAAAAAGAAATTTCATCAGGATAATGCACCGGCCCACTCGCGACATCAAAAATTGTCGAATTAAGATACGAATTATTGTCACACCCTCCTTATTCGACAGACAGGGGGCTCCCTGTGACTTTTTCCTCCTCCCAAACATGAAGAAATGGCTCGGCGGGCAAAGATTTTCGTCAAACAAAGAGGTGGTAGCCGAAACTGAGGCCTATTTTTCAGGGTTTGACAAAAAACTTTTTTTTGATGGGTTGAAGAGGTTAGAACATCGCTGGACTAAGTGCGTTGAGTTGAAAGGAGATTATGTAGAAAAAAAAATGTAAATAGAGTGCTTCTTCTTTCCAAAGTCATGGACTTATCAAACCGCCCTCATAGCTCTAACATGCAGATTTTAGATTTTTGAGAAAATCAAATACGATAGACACCATAATTCCCGTGTCGTAATAGCAGTAATATATTTTTCTCATAACATTTGCTTTACAGCTAATACACGTTTGCACCGTGGTTAACACGCTCGACATGATAAAATGCGATATTTAATTATAAAATACCTCGAGATTAACATCTCTAACATCTTCAATTACCTTAATAACTTTAATTATAAAGGTTACATTCACACTTTAAACATAATCGTTTACAATGTTGTTTATCAATGTGGAATTTTACGAAGAATGTCCATTCTGTACTCTCAAAGTTCAAATATTTTTTTAGGTGCGAATACTTTTTTAACTTTTCTCAACGCGGAAATGCAAAGACATTTTTAAGAACCTGCCCTGTCAATCCGGTTGTGTTATTTTAAACTGCATGTAAAAAACTCGTACTTAAATGTATGCGCAAACGAGCTCCAAGTTACCAGGCATGCATACGTTGACGGAGTTCGCCCAGTCATACGAGTCGCAACTACACCCGGGCCTCATTAAATATATAGCCTACGCGCTCACTCACGTTGTGTAAATGTTAAAAAAATATTAATTACAAACTCATCTCTTTCTAGAATTACAATCAAATTTGATATACGTTGAATTATATATTATGTGATTGTGATCGCGCAGGTGTTTCTGATCAAATGACAAATTATAAATTTTTATCATCAATTTGTCTGCGGTTCGATTCCGAGCAAACGTGTCATGAATTCATTGCGGTTGATTGGGTGTGTCTGTCTCTGTCCGCCCCGAAAAGTTACGCACACAAGCAAAAAGTTCGTTCACACGCGTTAAAAATTTAAACAAAGAATTTGATTTTCGAAAAGCGTCTCGAACGTGTTGATTCTATTCAAAGTCGGAAGTGACGATCGGGCTCACTAACGCAAGTGAGTTATCAACATTTCTCACGGTTAGTTTCCATCGGTGTGTGTCGAGTCCATCTTTGTTTCTCTGCTGGTGTTTACGTGTATGCATGTTATCTGGCCGTTGGTGTGTGCGAGAGCTGAGAGCAATGAGACGCAAGCGCTTCCTAGGTTCGTTCAACTTTTAGCCCAGTAAACTCTGTGCGAGTGACTATACTTAGCTGTGCTTGTGTAGCCAGTATCTATGGTGTACAATGGGGTAGGCTGCATAGTGGCGTGCATTTAATTCCATGTTTACACTGTTCCTTTGTTCTGGATGCTTCATACTGCCATTTGCAATTCTATGCTGTTTCGACATGCGCTCGTTTGACTGTAATAATGATTTCTCAGGAGAAAATGTATCTATTGTTGAATAGACACTGTAAATATCAGCTATTGAATTTAAATGAATTGGATCTGGACATATTGGGTTCGGAATAGCATTCAGTAAGTGATATATTTTTTTGGAAAATAACCATTCCTTTTGGTCCATGCTGCATACAGTTTATATTACAGTGTATACACATTTCGAAAAATATTTTATTGACTTTTAGAAAAATATAAGAAATTCATCATTTCAGCCGCATAAAGTAAAGGCCTACCCCAAAGATCGCCACCACGATCGGTCAGGGTGTGTTGTGTGCTGTCATATGGGGGCTTTTGCCATAATCGCCACGCTTGGCAAGCGGGTTGGCGATCGCAGTTGAGTTTTTAATGTACTCGAAAGACGCTGCTGCGCATCCACAGTCTAATCCCATGGTCGCCTTTTACGACACCCACGGGACGAGATGGGTTGATGCTTTTCGTAGCCGGCACCACACGGCCAAAGAAGTTACCTACCATTTACTATTTCTGCCTAATCAATTGAATCTTGAAACACCACGATTAAAAGTTACTAATCACTGACGTTTAAACAAGTAGGTAGTCCACTGATTTATCGGCACATCTCTAATCATAATAATTCTTGGTTTTATTAGTATTATCCCTCCGATCAAAAGATAACATCAATAAAAGTATTATTTGAACAAAAAACAGTGTTTTAAATCACACTATAGCCATAATAAGGTTGTGTTTGTTTTAAGGGGTTTACATGAAGAAGGGTTCCGATTGATATGGAACCATTGAAATTGAATAAAATACCTTTGGAAAATAGGTTTGTCTTAGGTTTTCGCGACTATTACACATTATAATAAAACATTTTTAAACGGATTCTTTCGTGTATATTTTAGACTAGCTGGGACCCGCGGTTTCACCCGCGTTAAATTTAAAAGAAATTTAGAATACTTAGACATATACACTTGACATAGAATATATATATTGAATTTCAAGCGTTTTTTTTTTTGCGCGGGGCCCTAGTTAACTTTCTAAAATAAAAGTAGCCTAAGTTATTCCTTATAACATCAGCTATCTGCGAGTGAAAGTCCCGTCAAAATCGGTCCAGCCGTTTCGGAGATTACCCGGAACAAACAGGCAGACAGACAGACAGACAGACAAAAACTTTAAAAATTGTTTTTTTGTTGTAGGTATCGTATATAATTTCATATGCATTTAGTAAAAAGCTGTTATTTTGACATTACAAACAGACACTTTAATTTTATTTATTTGTGTAGATTGTATAGATTACAGTCATCCTGCGACCCTGCAGTGTTCGAAACGACAGGAAAAACAAAACTCTAAAATATACGCGATATAATCCGTTTAAAAGTGTTTTATTATAAAGGTTTATTTATGTATGTGGCCAAAGATTTGATATTTTATTAAACTATTTTTTGCATGTAAAATACTGATATAAATAATAAACTTCTTACGTAGGTACATATGTTTTGAACAAATAAATGCATCTTATCTCATTTATTATATGTTTAACAAAGTTAATATACTATTTGACTACTATTAACTGCCAGACCCGATACAGTCGGCTGCTGCGCTCCGGGTCGTGGGTTCGATTCCCGCACGGAACAAATATTTGTATGATCTGCAGGTAGGTGTTCCGGGTCTGGTTGTGTTGTGTGTGGAATTCATCTCTGTAAACGCACTCATGACACAGGAGAATATGTATACTAAATTTCAACTTATTCGGTCCAGTAGATTCGGAGCAAATTGGTTGTGACAGATGGACAGACAGACAGACACCCGAGTGATCCTTTAAGGGTTCCGCCGTTTTTTACGTCGGACGTTCGGAACACAAAAAAAAACGAATATCCTTGCTATGCTATTTGACAAAAAACTGCTGCAATACGATCTTTACGCAATAATTATTGCAAACTAACATTGAAATCCCAGCTTGTTATTTAATAAACCCGATGCGATATATACTAGTGATTGTCCCCTTGAAATTTAGTTTACTATATTTGTAGGACCCTATATACGTAAATATGCTATGTTGCTCCTTTTCATATCATTCTATTGTGTTAGCTTATCGCATCTAGGTCTTTTCTGAAATCTTTTACTTCTTTCGTGACGGCAGCATATTTTTGATAATTTACGACCTCATCCTCATTTTTTGGTGTACCTGCTGTGTTATTAAGTTTATCTCTTTATCCAGCTCATACTGACCAAACGCAGCTCCCAACTAGAGCAAAGGTAATTCTATCCAGCTTATTATGTAATCATAAAAGTTGCATTTCTTACCATGCAAGACAAGTAAAATATTTTTATTTTTATAAAGGATGTAGTAAAAGGTTTTTAGATGTAGACATTGTAAATTCGAATCAGTTCGTCGGTGTCAGCTAATTCTGTGTTGTGTTATGCGAATTGGCGTGTGAGATTCGAATCACGTACGCAAGTATTTTGGAAATCAAACGATACTATTGAAGTGATCAACGTTTTTGTCTTTAGCTGGAAGTCGTAATTGATGGGTATTGTATATAATGTTGAGAATAACGTTATAGAATAAATAGCAGACAAGGAATATTTCTTCTATACGTGATAAGAGGCTATACATTCACTACGTGGGCAGGGACGGTAGCGTAAAGCGGAGGGAGATTACGTGTGGGGTTCCACAGGGGTCAGTTCTCGGCCCCCTCTTATGGAACCTCGCCTGGCGGCTGTCCGGCGTGTCGTTCTCCCTGCTGGCGTCAGCTTAGTCTGTTACGCTGACGACACTCTGGTGTTGGCCAGCGGGGAGTCCTTCGAGGGAACCATCCGGCTTGCGGAGCAAGTGGTGGCAATTCATCATTTCGGCCGAATGAAGTCCACTGCTGGACACAGGCCTCCCCAAAAGATCACCACAACCACAGATATGGATGTGTTGTGGGTTCATTGGGGGGTTTTGCCATAATCGCCACGCTTGGCAGGCGGGTTGGCGATCGCAGTTGAGTTGTTAATGTACTCGAAGGACGCTGCTGCCCATCCTCCGGCTAATCCCTTAGTCGACTTTTACGACACCCATGGGAGGAGATGGGGTGGTGGCATTCTGAGCCGGCACCACACGGCAATTGTCGTGGCCAAAATCCACGCCCTGGGTTTGCGGATAGCGCCTCAAAAAACCGAGGCTCTATGGTTCCACAAACTGCCTAGGAGCAGAGAACCACCCAGTTCGTGGATACGCGTTGGTGACGCGCGAATCGGGGTGGGCCGGTACATGAAACACCTGGGGCTCACCCTGGAAAGTCGTTGGGGCTTTGAAGAGCACTTCCAGCGTCTCGTCCCCCGAGTCGAGAGGGTAGTAGGTGCACTACACCGGCTGCTGCCCAATCTTGGGGACCATGTGAGGAAGTTCGCCGTCTCTTGGGGGGGGTCGTGCGGTCCGTGGCCCTATATGGCCTCGACTATCAGGTGCCCAGCGCTGCAGAACTAAAATTCACGGTCTGCAGCGCAGAGTGGCTATCCGGATAGCACGAGGATACCGAACAGTATCCTACGAGGCGGCAACTCTCCTGGCGCGTTTTCCACCTTTCGACATCCTGGCGGAAATGGATGCGTGGGTCTACGATCAGACACGCTCCCTCCGCCAGAGCGGCGAAGGTGGACAGGCTGAGGCGGCTAGCTCGGCGGCGCCCACTTGGAAAGTGGCGTCACCGCCTGCGGATGCAGTTTTCGACCAAGCGCGTCGTGGAGGCCGTCCTGCCGCTCTTTGGAGCCTGGCTCAAAAGGAGCGAGCGCGTTACCTACCGCCTGACGCAGGTGCTCACCGGGCACGGCTGTTTCGGTGCGTACCTGCACAGGATAGGACGTGAGGCCACGGCACAATGCCACCATTGTGATAGCGACCAGGATACCGCACAGCACACGCTCGAGGCGTGCCCTGCGTGGGCCGCCGAGCGGCGGATCCTGGTCGATCGGATCGGGCAAGATTTCTCTCTGCCAGCAGTAGTGTCGGCTATGTTGGCAGAGCATGAAAACTGGAATGCAGTGGTCTCCTTCTGTGAGAGCGTCATGCTCCAGAAGGAGACCGTAGAGCGGGATCGGGAGAGGGCCGATCCCGCTCGAAGAATTAAAAAGAAAGAAGAACGCATGTGGTCACGTTCTGCCGTGGGACGCTTTGGGGAATCCTTTACAATCCCCCCTGAGGGTGACCGCTTTACAGACACCCTCTACGAGATGTGCCTATAGGCGTGGCACCAGTGGGCGGCTCTAGTGTGATCATACGAGGACCTGGAGACTCCCTTAGGTGCCGAAGATGACCGCTCCAGTGGTTTTAGGCGGTAGGAGTCCGGCATACCCCTTCGCCCTTCCCCGGGGTGAAGGAAGTTCATGAAAAATTTCCACTGGGAACTAATAAAAAAAAAGGTAGTTGTTCCGGGTCTAGGTGTGTATTGTATGTGAAATTCATGTCTGTAAACGCACCCACGACACAGGAGAAATCATAGTATGGCGCAACGTTTAAAAAAACAAGTATATATAGAGTAAATTATTTTAAACAGATTACATCGCGTATATTATAGATATTTGTTTTTCCCGTTTCGCACACTTTGAAGCGTTCGTGATCGCAGGATGACTAACAGTCACGCCAATACGGCCGTAATCCGATTATAAAGTGTTTTATTACAATGAGGCGCACCAAAAAAAAACTCCCCCAATTGTAGCATCTCGCAATCAGTTCGCCCAAGACAGGACAACGAGCACACTCTGTCACAGTCTGTATTGTTTTATTAATTAAATAATAACAATGCCGTTGTGCGTATAGAAAATGCACAAACTATCAAGCAAAAATAAATAAAGGACAAGGGATCTCATACCACACGTGGGTAACAAACTATATAAAATATTATCATAAAAATACTATTCAAATGATCTATAGAATAATATTCTCGAACAAAACACAGGCCAAGCAAAAAAAAGAGACAACACATATATTCTATCACAGGTGCGACAAAGACATCGAGTAAACGTGTTGTCATTTTAGATAGCTATCTCTTTTACTCTCGTAGTTTTTGTATCTTCTTTCTTACAGCACAGGTGTGTAGTTTCATAGCTTTATACCTACATACAGCGAGAATGAGTTTTGCGCGCCATTTACTATGGACGTAACATATCTATGGTTTATTATGATTGAAAATATTACTAATATAGAGTTTTTTTTCTATATTTATTGTAAATTTGTGCGAAGGATTTCTATGTATACATAACATAAAAAATAAAATGTAATATAGAGTATGCTCAAAGATTTCGACTTGTCCTTATTCTTAATTTTACCGTTTATACATTTTAAATAAGTATGTTTTTAAATAAAATACAGAGTTTAAATAAAGAAAAAATGTGGATTCTCAAGGAATATTCAGTATGTACTAAAAATAAAATCATATTTGTTATTGCAAGAATTTATGTAATGTTACCAGATTATCCTACTTATAGACATTTCGACGGTTTCAATAAAAGTGGTATAAAATATATCGTGACGCCTACCACCAGGCGAATATCAATTGTTGCATGGTATTATGAGACCTCCATTCGTATTCTTTGCGCGAATTGTTGGAATTAATGATGTAAAAATGTTAAGTTTAATCTATTTGCAGCTGCGGAAGGAATAACGAATAACTTTTTACGATCGATTACCTTAATGTGTTATTTTCTGCAATTCCCTTCTATATATATCAGATAATACGTGCCGATTCGAATAATGGAGTTAAGACAATAACAATGAGGTCTTGATATATACATCTAAAACGGCCTGGCTCTGCAAACATTCACACTATATAATCCGGCAGCGATACTGCATGCACGGCCCTGCTAGGCAGGGCTTTGCGTAGGCACATTTATAAAAAAAATTGCAGGCAATCGTGATTAGCTTTTATAGTTTATGTATGTTCGAATAAAGATATGTCATTTTTGCGAAAATAGAATGGTGTAATTGACAAACAGAACATTTTAAATTTTTGATAGTCATCAATGTTTTTTTTATAGAAGGCCAACTTCATGGCGTACCTACCAAAAAGGTAATTTATGTTAAATCTCATCATTAAATCAATTCAATATTAGTAATATATTTATTTTTAGACTGCCCTGAATGAACTGAACTGAATGATTTGCTACATTTATTTGTATAGTTGATGGGAAAGGGAAATCTTCTGCGGATGCAATATGCGACCAAGTACGTCGTGGAGGCCGACCTGCCGCTCTTTGGAGCCTGGCTCAGAATAAGCGAGCGCGTCACCTACCGCCTGACGCAGGTGCTCACCGTGCATGGTTGTTCCGGTGCGAACCTGCACAGGATAGGACGTGAGGCCACAGCACAATGCCACCGTTGTGATAGCGACCAGGACACCGCACAGCACACGCTCGAGGAGTGCCCTGTGTGGCCACCGAGCGGCAGATCCTGATCGATCGGATCGGGCAAAATCTCTCTCTGCCAGCAGTAGTGTGTTGCTATGTTGGCAGAGCACGAAAACTGGAATGCAGTGGTCTTCTTCTGTGAGAGCGTCATGCTCCAGAAGGAGACCGCAGAGCGGGACCGGGAGAGGGCCGATCCCGCTCGAAGAAGGAGGAGACGGCGCCGGGGTAACAAACGCCCTTGCGCCTAATTCCTATACGCCTGAAACCCCCTGCCATTGTTATAAGGCGGGGGACCTTTGGTTTCGCGGGTTCGTAGATTGGGGAATCTGTGTGCCCACACCGAGCGACCCAAGAGAAGACGGTAGCACGCATGTGGTTACGCGCTGCCGTAGGACGCTTTGGGGGATCCTTTACAATCCCCCCGGGGTGGTGACCGCTTTACAGTCACCCTCTCTGAGATGTGCCTAAGATGCCTAAGGTGACCGCTCCAGTGGTTTTAGTCGGTAGGAGTCCGGCATACCCCTTCGCCCTTCCCCGGGGCGAAGTTCATGAAGAATTTCCTCTGGGCATCAATAAAAAAAAAGAATATAAATATATAAAAAAGAATAGACTATGGGAACTTATGTACTTTAATTGTTTATTAAATATAATATTTTATTCATATTATTATATAGATATAATATATAATATAATTATATCCAGAAGTAAATTATAAAGGCAACCTATTACTGTAATACAATATTCATGAGTACTTAGATTAATAAAACACATATATCTAAAATCTTATAGTAGGTATAGGATTTATGATGATGCCAACAGCTACATTTGACCATCGCAACTCACACAATCGCCGAAAGGTTCAGCCGCTCAACCTCTAAGCTGAAATAGTCCCGTACCATATGGTTTCAAAGGGACTTAGGTACTCCCACGCACGCAATTTGTGGAATCAGCTCCCCACCGAGGTTTTCTCAAAATACTGCAGCATGGGGCTTTTCAAAAAGAATGTGATAAGATATTTACCGGGTCGGCAATGCGCGAGTGATAACTCTGGTGTTTCAAGCGTATGCTAACCACTTGCCATCAGGCAGGCCGTATGCTTGTTCGATAGGCCTTTCAGGAAAAGTATAAATAAGTACGTCTGCCCTAAAGGTTGGCAGCACATCAGAGACTCCTCTGGTGTTGCGGCGGTAAAAATCGCTTTGGTGAACCGCATGCTAGCTTGCCATTATATAAATGGTATAACTTTGAAAACCAGATATGATATATGTCAAAGAGACGTGGCCAGTCACAATGGGCCTTGTAAGAAAGCTCAAACTCACTCAGCGAGCCATGGACAGAGCTATGCTTGGAATCAGGAATGAGGAGATCCATAGAAGAACTAAAGTTGTCGACATAGCTGAAAGGATAAGTAAGCTAAAGTGGCAAATGGCAGGGCACATTGCTCGTAGAACTGATGGCCGTCGGGGCAAAAAGGTTCTCGAGTGGAGACCGCGCACCGGAAAACGCAGCGTATCACGACCTCCAACGGGGGGAGGCCTTTGTTCAGCAGTGCAGCAGTCCTTTGGCTGATATGATATGATAATGATGATAATGATCTTTGAAAATATTATGTAAGTTTTATATCAACAGCGATTTTCACAATATAAATACAAACAAAATAAAATTTTAGATTAGCTAAAACAGATAAGTCATTCCTGGGGTATTGTGTACGTTTTTAGAATAAGCTGCCCAACTCTGTTTTACAGAACTCACGGAGGGAAAATCTTAAGCCCATATTAAACAGATCCTTATTAAAAAGGCTCATTATAGGGCTAATGACTACGTTGATGACTGAGATATCTGGTATTAATTCTTTCTGCACATGTGGCTTCCCTGGAACCTTATTGACAAAATATGCCTTTATCTATAAATAATCAAATTTGAAGATAATTATTATTATTTTTAGAATATATGAGCTATTTATATATTTTGCCTATATAACTTATATACGTTTGACATGTTAATATTGTTATAATAAAACACTTTTAAACGGATTCTATCGCGTATATTTTAGATATTTGGTTTTCCTGACGTTTCGAACACTTTGCAGGGTTCGTGGTCGCAGGATCCTGCTGATAGAATCCGTTTAAAAGTGTTTTATTATAATGTGTAATACTCGCGAAAACCTAATACATTATTGTGTTAATACTCGTATTGCTAATATATTCAATATGACATTTAAAGCTCTGGCTTCTAAAAAGCACTTTATTTTATATAATTTAGTTTCTTCTACATTTTGTAAATGTGTGAACTTCGTCGACTTTATTAGTGCACGCATCCATCTCCGCCAGGATGTCGAAAGGCGGAAAACGTGCCAGGAGAATTACCGCCTCGTAGGACACTGTTCGGTATCCTCGTGCGATCCGGATAGCCACTCTGCGCTGCAGGCCGTGAATTTTGGTTCTGCAGCGCTGAGCGCCTAACAGTCGAGCTGACCATACAGGCGCTCCGTAGAGGGCCACGGATCGCACGACCCCCCCGTAGAGAACATGCCGTGTTCGTACATACCTAGCGTATCTCATTAATACAATGTAATAATCAAAATTGTAATAATTTTTTTACTGAATAGAGTATAATCTATAGAGTTTCTTGCCGGCTCCTCCATTGGACCGACTTTTCCGAACCGTGCACTTAACTGTTGACTTTTCGTAAGAGCCTATTAGGCCCAATATGAAATAAACAATTGAATTTTATTATAAACAATGTTTTTTATTCAATTTCCATACTGTCCGTAAGTTACGTACTAGTGTCAAACAGTTTTTCTTTTATTTCACATATATTATTTTTATATAGAGTTATATATAGAAGTATATCTTCTAACGCACATACATAAGTATAAGTACACGCAGCCATTATTTTTGTAAATTACATAACACAAATATTTTAATCCAATATATCAGTTCTTGTTTCCAAGGCTTTTATAGCGATACCAAAAATTGCGCCATCTACCGTCGAGTAGTGGTTTCACGCAAATTCTCAAGAATTTGTCATTCCCGCAATGTTCAATCTTCGGCCAGTAATAAAGCAATTAAATTGCTAAAGTTAAGAGGAAAGCAATATCTTATTGAGTTTATTAGTTTGTCTTGATTCGCATTATAAAACGTTCATCTTTATGCTGAGTTGATAAGAATTTGCGGACACTTAGTGTTATTCACATCGGATTATTCTCGTACCTACTTCGAAAATGTCTGGATACTTATTCATTTTAATTTCCATAAGGATTTTTTAGGTAGAAAACGAGTATAATATTTGATTTAATGTACAATAATATAGTAAATGGTTGTATCATCATTTCGGCCGAATTAAGTCCACTGCTGGACACAGGCCTCCCCCAAAGATCACCACAACCACCGATATGGATGTGTTGTGGGCTCATTGGGGGGTTTTGATGGTTGTATATATGGATTATTTATAATGTATTGTATAGAGTATTATATATGTTGCATATGGTTGTATTATTTAAGTTATTTATGGAATATGTACCTATTTGTATTATATTTAATAGATACACTTTTTGATTATATTAATATAATAAGTACACCACGGAATACCCCTTTGTCTTTTTCCATATTTTTCTTGCCCATCCAAAGGTTGTCTGTAAGAAATCGCTAATACTGATAAGACCGCCCATAAAATAATTTCTAGTAGTTGTTGTTAAAATGGTGTACAATAAAGAATATTCTATTCTATTCTACAGTAGTGTGTAAGCGCTGTCTTAATGCCATAGACATTATAATATATTAAAGCAAATATAATATATAATTTTGTTTGGTAATTTGTCAGATTTACATATTTTTATACATCATTATAAAATTCCTAATTTGGTACTTTAGTCATCATAGAGGGCAAAAAAAAACCACATACCATTACAAAATTAAATCGACGAATAGAATCAATAGTAATTAGTACAGAATAGGGGTGCTCGGGTCAACGACCAACGTTTTGGTGATCGAACGACACTTGCATCGATAAACGAACCGTCTAGACTAACCATAGATGAACTGAATTATTTTAGCTCTGGTTCTGGTTTTTAAATACGCTAAAAAGCTGTTACCCTTCATGTTAGTCTTCATTCGCATTCTTCCTGAAGAGAACTTGATATTCCTATATTCTATTCCTCGACATAATCTACCTCTATGCCAAATTTCATTAGAATTCATTCCAATTGTTGAGCATGATGGTGCCTCAAATATTTACAAACTCATACTTATAATAGTAGTAAGGTGTGACTGTTCAGAAAAAAGTTACGTTTGCTTTTTGTCCAGCAACTAGTAGGTATACATATACGAGTATACATACACAAACAATAAAAAAAAAACATGACAAAAAGGAGCCCTCTTGGCCTTTAAATCTTACAAAAGATAATAAATTAGCAATAAAAAGTTTAGCTAGATTGAGATGTAATAAATGGGTTCGATTACGTCGTTCTCGCTAGTATTGAAACTTGTGCTAAAGTCAACAATTCCCCAAATTTAAGAACATATTTGTAAATGTAGGTACTGAAGGTAAGACAGGAAAGTTGGTATTTGATAGGAGTATTCAACATAGGTAAATAACTTACTCTTTACCACCATTTATAAATAAAAAAAATTTTGTGTGATCAAACTTCACCCGGTAATTTTCTCGTAAAGTCTTAATTAAGTTTTACTGGAAAATTCTGCGAGCACACCTGTTTGGTGTGATTGTCATAGTATAGTAAAGTGGGATTTGATGATTAAAAAAAACTGACAACAAATCATAAGTTGCCGATATGCTTACGATTATATATTAATGATTTAATTTAATATTATTCACAAAAAACCATAGTCACAATTCCTAACACTGTATCAATAAAATCCTCTTGTATATTATTTCTAAATTAAAAAGGGACATTTGAGGCTTTTTCTGAGTGTATAGATGACGACACCTGTGAAAAGCTTTCTCACGGCTTCTCAGGTATCTTCTCTCATAAACTTACTTATAAAAAAATAACTCGCATATATGAGACAAACTTGGCATCAATCGAGACTTCATCATTTCCTCTAACTGATAATTAGACATTTTTTATTGTTAATTACCAAAAGCAGTCGTCTTGCAATATGGAGAGGAGGGGGGCTAGGACGGCCATTGAACTTCGCGAGCGCGAGATAAATCTGCAAAAGAAAATGTCTTAAATACCAAGTATAGAAGTAAGATAATTTGAGCTCTGAAGACGACGCTAAAAGTTGATTTTGCATTGCATACGAAAGCGGGATCATTGAGCTTCGCAGCTATTTATTTTGCAAAATCAAAACGTTGAAAGCACTACACTCGATCACGTTCAACTTCCAATTTTAACTAAAAACAGATAAGACTCATTTTCGATAACTAGTGGAAGTGGTAAGGTCGATTGTAGTGTCTTCCTGGTACATATCATATCAATTAAGCGTATTGGTTTGCTAATTTATTAAGTAATCAGGGCAGTTGAGTCGCGCGTCTTCAATAATATGCCATCACTTTTAATTAATCATTCGTTCTATTAACACTTTCCTCGTAGTAAATCTGTTGAGGAAGAATGTGGGTATTATTAAAAATTATGTAGGTTTAATAAAATCAATTATTGTAAAAAGCGTGTGAAAGAATCTGGTTACCGGCTAATTTAACATTGGAATAATTAATGTTTTCGTGTATTTATTTATTTTTCATCGGTAATACGATTCTGAACAACGTATATTGTCCAGATAGATAATCCTGAGAGCCCATGCTTTACTTACCACGGTCTCACCTTGGCTCTTTAAGCATACTTCCGCGTCCAAGAGCTCGATAAGCCTGCTGCCTGGACGGTTTTCATGCAAATAACTTGGACTTTACGGATAGTCCAAAGCCTGCAAGTGTGACAACGTCCAAGTTTGAATACTTACAGTACTAATATTTTACATCGTATATCGATTAAACTGGAAGCAAGAAGTTGGGAAAAGGCCAGTCTGAAGATGAGATGGGCAATAGTTTCCACCTGTTACTTAACTGCTGGAATCCTAAAAGGCAAAAAGGTGATCAGCTCGTAGATGAGGCGCCCATAGCCAGTTGTACTCAGTGACAAGCGACGTTAAGCAACACTCGGCACGGTCAGTCTATGGATGGGTGACCGCATAGTGGTATTTGAAATGAGCGTCTCCCTGCTTCGGAGGGTACGTAATATCATCAGTCCCGGTTGATGTCATTAAGCGGCAGTCATTAAGCCAACTCGGCGACCTTAGGGTTGCTTGGACTACTCTGACACAAGGTCGGTAAGGTAGATCTCCTCGAACATAGGATTCCTCGTGAAACATTACAAAGAAGAGTTGTGGAGGTACAGATTCCATATCACCAACCTTGGGAATCCTATTTTGTTTACTGGTCGCTCGGTGGTATAATACATCAAATACTTCCTCCTCCCCGGGGAAGGGTGGAAGGGCATGCTGGAGTCCTACCGGCTAAACCACCAGAGCGGTCTCTTTGGCATCGAATGTGACCTTCACGAACTCAAAAATCTCCAACTAGAGCCGTGCTCCGAAACCTTGCTGTGTGTTATACTACGCACGCGGTGGTACGTAGTCACGTGCGTTCCCGCTGTTTTCCGGATGGCGCTCGGTATGCACGACCCCGAGTTGCCCACGATACTATACGACTGCAGGCGTGTTTGATATGGCCACTGGGGCGAATGTTACCCTGCGGAATCGGGTCTCACCCTGTCCCGCTCTGCGCTCTCCTGAAGCATGATGCTTTCACAGGAGGAGTTCACTGCACTCAAATGTTTAAGCTTTGCCAAGATAGCCAACACTACTGCCGGCAGAGAGAAATCTTGCTCGATCTGATCGATTAGGCACTGTCACTCAGTAGCCAGCGCAGCCGGACTCTTTGCCGGGAACTACACGGCCATATAGCATATACATTTATATTATGAATGGACCTCATTCAGAACGTGCAAAGTCAACATTCCACCACAAGGGTAGAATGATCGTGTATGAACGAGCGGAGGCATTGTCAATTGTTTTCTGTATTTACGAGCTGTCGCCCGCGGTTTCAACCGCGTTACTAAAACAAATCAAAAATATACGCGATAGAATCCATTTAAAAGTGTTTTATTATAACGTATTTCTATATTTTCAATTTCATAGATCTTACTTCAAGAATAACGTATACTTCATACAAACTTATACGCCCCTTAAGGGTACAATTTATAAAAACGCTGAAACACGTATTTCTTTATTTTGAACCTAAAAGCCAAATACAAATTTTCATAGATCTAACTTATAAAATGACGGAGTTTCATACAACCTTTCAACCTCTATTTTACCACCCACCCCTTTTTACTCGAGATTTCTAAAATTCCTTCGCTAGTGGATGCCTACGTTATTTAAATGCATCGACTAGCAAAATTTCAAAATGGCAGCTCCAGCAGTTTAGGCTCTGCTATGATGGATCAGCCAGTCAGTTAGGACAAGTAATGACACAAATGTCATTATTTCGGCCGAATGAAGTCCACTGCTGGACACAGGCCTCGCCTAAAGATCACCACCACAACGAGGGGTTTTGCCATAATCGCCACGCTTGGCAGGCGGGTTGGCGACCGTAGTTGAGTTGTTAATGTACTCGAAGGACGCTACTGCCTATCCTCCGGTTAATCTCATAGTCGCCTTTTACGACACCCGCGGGATGACATGAGTTGGTGCTATTCGTAGTCGGCACCACACGGTACTGAAATAATAACACCTAATAATTTTAAATACCAATGTAAGCTGAGAAATCCCGGCTTATCTGCCTATACTAAAAATGTATTAAACTTACCTCGTGCTGTATCTGTCTTTTTCATTTCTCATGTCTTGCTTTTGCTAATGCCAAATGTTTCCACCACCAAGTCGATATATAGCGAGTTCTGACTAAGACAGTGTAATTGAAGCGTACGATAGTCATGAAGGATTATAATAATGTCTTTTTTTTTGTGTAGATAAATTTGATTTTTGTAATGCGTTTGAGTGTAATATGTTTTGGTTAGATTGCGCAAATAAGTATTTTTCTTTGTCGCGGAGTGCCTCCCTCCATGTTTCCTTCCCGGTTAGCTCAACTGGGAGGCTCACTCCACGGCAGCAAGTAACGGAGTTCAGTTATTGAGATCAATGAAACGTAACATAGGTATATTATTCAACACTTCATGCTGATGATTATATAAATTTTAAAATATATCTGTCACAATATTTAAGCTGGTTAAAAATATGTAATTGTAACATTGTAGGCAGACTATTTGTCAGAGCGACAGTTGTGTGTCCGACCACTAGCGTTCAGAATCGAATGTGTAATGATGATGATCAAAATATGAACGATTCGACACCACAATATTAAATTCGAATTTCAATTTGAATAAAGAATGAATCATGAAGTGGACAGTGATGGAGATAAAAGGTATGAAGTCATGAAAGAGGTCGATTGAAATGAAGATGCCTTCGTCACATCCTTACTTCTCCGTTTTACTATTCTTTTAATTTGGCAGGAAAGATATTATGGTGAATGATGTAAACATTGTCAATTTTTAGAATTATTTATTTTTTATTCGCCGAGTGCATTTTGCGTATCATTATTCATTTCGATTTATCGAAGTTTATGGCTGGACATTAATCTGTCCCAAAGCACGTCTCAACACCCGGTTACCTTCGCATCTAGTGTGCTCCAGCCCTCTCTTCATCCTTGGTCCATCTGGCTAAGGATCCATAAACATAGATATACCTATCACCATAGTTTTACTAATGGGACAATGTCTCCTTCACCTTGTTACGTCTCTCCTGACAAAATTAGAGGATTTCCCTTCAATTATTTTTTTGTCTAGTAACACCAAACTATAATGACTGTACAATAATTCTATAATTAATCATTGCTTCCTTCAATTTGAACATATTTTAGAAAGTAATAAAAAAATACTTAAATTTCTAACTTAAAATAAATCTCCGCTGGAATAGTCCACAACACGTGTAATTTTGTAGGAGGCGAAAATCAAATCATATTCTTGAGCAAAACCAATAACCTACTCGATAATGCGATGATATTAATGGATTCGGAACAAACAAACAATGCTATACACCTAGATAACAACGTAGAGTAACTCAACATCCATATCTGATGCTTACAATAAATAAAACATGGTAGCCTACTAACTACTTGTAATTCAGATGTGGTGCAAACCGCACTTACATGTCAACACATGCTAAGTACAGTAACGGTGAACCTATGAAATCCTCACGTGGGGAGCAACGTGAAGTTTGGAGTTGTGTCGCAATAAGCGAGTACATTTGGGGTTATAAATTGAATTTAGTAGAAGAAAAGGTCCGGGTGTCAGTGATTGGTTCGTTCTTTAGCTGTGTAATTCATCAATGATATCACGAGAAGAAGAGTGGAACACAGAAGACAATAGCGCGAACGTCATGTGTTTCTATAGCAGTAGAGAAATAAGAACATCGGTTGTTATAAATCAGATGACAATGACTCATTAAAATAGCGTGCAATATTTGTGATTTTGTCGCAGATTTCGCCTTTGTATAGGCTATAGCACAAAGTCAATAAAACCACCTCAAAGACTCAATCTTATGTTAAAACTCCTTTGAAAGTTATCTGTATAACTCGCGCACCTGTTATCGTTTATCATCGTTTATTGTTAATAATCTAAGCTTCTAATGTCACAATGTACAAACCAACGACATATTAACCCAGTAAGTCGTTGGTGCAAACTGTGTGTTGTCGAGCAATGTTTAAATCCCAGGTTATTTTCTAATATATAAAAAATCCAACTTATACTTTGCTCAACTCAATACAAATACCAAAGACTGCTACTTGGTCGTTGTACAAACTTCGTCAAAGACTCGAGTCCAGTTGAGGTGCATGAAATGAGCCTCTACGAGTCATCATCATCATCGTATGAGCCAAAGAATGTTCACTGCTGAACAAGGCCGTGTCCCATAGATTTCCTTAACGACTGGTTATGTGCCGCCTGCATCCAACGATTCCCACCTACCTGTATCGGCGGGCTGACTACGTATGTCGCAGACGGTTCGCGACAGGCGTAAATCCCGCAAATCCCGTTGTCAAACGTCAATTTGGTATTACTTATTTACCCATTGCGATTAAACAGGCGAAGATCTCTAACGCACACTCTGTTGGAGGATCAATGAACTAAAAATTGCATCCTCGCCTCTCAGTTTTAGGCGATTTGCCTCCGGTGAATCCTTGGTTGCGCGATAGCTGCTGTCGCTGTTTTTAGCTAATCAGTGTGCGGCTCGTCTCTCCATCTCTTTGGAGGCCGTTCCACGCTGCGTTTTCCGATGCGTGTTCTACACTCGAGAACCTTTCTGCTTTAACGGCCATGTTCTATGATCTATGTGTCAAACCCCTTGCCATTTCAGCTTAGTAATTGTTCCTTCCTTTTACTAGTGACAATACTTAAAAACATCTTGCTTAGCCTGGGCGCTCAGGTTCGTTACCAACTTTGTTAATTGGCAATAAAAAAACACCATGACATGGGCGTTTTTTTGGGGAAATATAGCTTGTACTAGCACAGGAGAAGAAGAGGAAGACCAGTTGGAAGAAATCTGATGTAAAACATTAGATGCAAATACAAACATATAACTTTACATACGTAATACGAGCATACAGCTGGCGTCTAAATGTCCACATAAACCGCAAGAGTAAAGATCTTAAATCCTGGGCATTATATAGCTTCCGTAACTATTACTAGCGCACTAAAACAGCTATCAGCAACGCTAAAGCATCCCCCTCAGGTCAGCAAAAGATGAACCTGTTTCAATTAGAAATTTCATAAATGAAATCTGAAAAAAAACAGCGATAATATTATTGATTTTAAATGTTGATTGTTATTGATGTCAAATTTTTTACAGGTGCATGCTTTTGTTTAATGGACGATATTAAGTATTAAATCAATCTAATTCAAAATCTTTAGCATTAAGATTTTGAACTAGATCTGTTTTTGTGTTAAGATCACATTTAAGATAAAAAACAGATAAATCCTAAATCGAAATCCAAAGATTTTGGATTAGATATATTATTAATTTCGGTCGTTAGTCTACTTTTGACAAATAATTGTTCGACCAACATCGCCATCCATCGTCTGAAGTAAGTCCATAGACCATTTTTTTTAGTTTAATCCCCCCAGACCCTTTACGCAGAATGTCACTCACTTAGCCACAGCGCCAAACGTGACATTTACTAGTAGTAGTAGTAGTAGTAGTAGTAGTTTACTAGTGGTATTTGTTTAAGTTAACGAGCTCACGTAATTTGACTTTAGAAGTTTGAACCTTACCTCTGTCTGTATAGTCACAGGACGCTTTCTCATGACTAGAAACAGTAGCAATATTTATTTTGATTTATCGATTATGATTTTTGATTTCGATTATGACTCTCATTGATACTTGAAAAATAATATCATCATAATCATCATTCAGCCGATGAACGTCCACTGCTGCCTCACTGCCTCCTCCATATATTTTTACAATGACCGGTTACATCCCACCCTCATACGATGACTCCCAGCGACCTTCACCAATCCATCTGTCCATATCGTTAGAGGCCGTGAAAATTAACATAACGCTAAATATACGGTATTCGAAATTTCCCATTTGCAACATCGGATCAGTTTAAAGGTACAATAAACGACGGAGGTAAGCCCTAGTTGAGATTCAAGGCAACTTAAAATTGATGTAAAAACCTTAAATTTGATTAAAAAGAAATGGTTTCCATGGTGTCCATGGAAATGGTTTGGGGTTTTCCAGCAGTACTTTAATTATAAATGTGAAAGTTTGTGAAGATGTTTGGATGTTTGTTGTTCAAACACGCTGAAACAGCTGAACGAATTTGGATGAAATTTGGCACACAGATAGATATGGTCACATAGTAAATAAAAGTAAAATATTTTTATTTATTTACGACACGTACATTTGGATATCTGAGGATTGAAGGCTAATTTTAAGCTAAGATAAACATAAAACAACTTAAACAAATAACATACTGACTATAAAAGCCCTACACGATTAATAATATTAAAACGACAAAAGAGACAAAACAAACTTTATTTATGCAGTCGGGCGGGGCCAGGTATAAAATATAATTTCTCTTTGGTCTTCATATTATTATACCTGGCCCCAAATATCCAGTTAACACTGATCTCTCATTGTACGGAAAGCCAGAGATCAGCTTACATTGAAAACGCGTAGCTTGATATGTAGCCGCTCATACCACAGTCCTTAACGATGAAGTAAAACAACTGGGGGAACCTTGATTCAATAGTCTGAAATCGCCAACACACAGTGAATAAACGTGGTATTCAATTCTCGTTGCCTCTCTGTATGAGAAGCCTTTGCCCTGCAACTGCAGTGGGACAGTTTCAGGCTGATAGACCAGCAGCTTGTAAACAACGGTTGTTAACGAGGATCTAACTAAGCGAGCAAGGCCCTAAAAGAGAATGCTTTTTTCAAATCATCATAATTTCAGTCGAATCAAATCCACCATTGGACACAGACCTCCCCCAAAGAGCGTCACCACGACCGGTCAGGGTGTGTTGTGTGCTCATAGGGGGGATTTTGCCATAATCGCCACGCTTGGCAAACGGGTTGGCGATCGCAGTAGAGTTATTAATGTACTCGAAGGTCGCTCCTGCCAGCCTCCGGCTAATCCCATTACCGCCTTTTACCACACCCACAGGATGAGATAGGTTGGTGTTATTCGTAGCCAGCACCATACGGCAATCGGACCGATTTCAAAGCATATCTACCCCAAAAGAGCTCTAAACGCGTGACAACTTTCCGTGTCGAGAATGTGTCTGTATTAAAAATCTACCGATTATAATTGAGGCTTACCAAAATATTTATATATATAATATATAAACTGTTGTTTTTATTAACTGTTCATTTTATTATTGGTAGATTTTTATACTGATCACTGACGTTGTCAACACCAAAACTTTTCACGCGTTTAGAATAGCTCTCTAAGGACTAAGCATCGAAGTGCTTACAAAATCAAATGAAGGAAAACATTAGAATACGGTCGATGCCTCACCTACTTGAAATGGAAATATCAACAAATCCTCAAAACGTTAAAAAATAAGTCGCCTAATCGGAATCACAAAACCCAATTAATATTAATAGTTTGTTGTTCCAGAACATCCTATGTATGCAGAAATATTCTGGTGCATTCGGTTTGCAGGCGCCACTCTGCGCTTGCGTCGTGGGAAGAGTTCAACGACCTATATCTTGTCCAAATAACAACGAAACAAGACTTATACCGGACGGTGTTGACAACTGTATTTCTTTTCTACATAATATCGTGACTCAATTATAGAAAATAGTGTTAACTGCCGAGCTAGCATGCCTAGAGCCCAGATAATAATCAGTTCCTTAAATGGCTTACATTAATGAACATAATTTTTTACTTTATTCGTAACCGTTACACGAAATGTTAATGTGTTATGCGGCTCCAGTGTGATTGTTCTAGAGATCCTGGAGGCGGTGCTGAAGATGACCGCTCAAGTAGTTTTAACCGGTTGGAGTGCCTTCGGCATGCCCTTCCTTCGGGCGGAAAAAGTACATAAAGTATTACAACTAGGTGAAAATAATCCCATGTGGTCTGTGTGATGTCCGAATGTGGAATATAGCACCACTCTAAAAGTTGACTAAGGGACTCTAAACCAGAGGGACGGGCAGAAACGTTCCTTCTGTACTTTTACGACATCCACGGGTGGAGACGGAGACGACTAAGTATGGCAATTGTAGATTGTCATTATATAGTCCACTTCAATCAGCCTTTCTATCAATCAACTAAATTTCTCATCAAATCCTAATGTAAATAGAAACAGTCTTTGTTTATATCAATCATGTTTCATGTTGTTGTATTCAAACCAAAAACATACACTAAATTGTATCCACATTGATACATGAAAAGTATGTAAGGCAGGCTTTAATCGAAATTTCCCATTTGCAATATCGTATCAGTTTAAGGGTACAATATGTCAGGGACGCAGGTAAGTCCAAGTTGAGTTTCAAGGCAACTTAAAATTAAAGAAAAAACCTTAACTTAAATTTAAAAGAAATGCTTATCTGGGTTTCCCAGTAAAGAGCCATACTAATATTATAAAGGTGAAAGTTCGTGAAGATGTTTGGACGTTTGTTACTCAATCATACTGAAACTGCTGAACGGATTTGCATGAAATTTGGCGCACAGATAGGCCATAAGCTGGATTAAATTATGGGTATTTTATGGAGGGATGCGCGATAAATCTTTCTGTGATAAGCCAAAGTCGCGGGTAAGTCTAGTAATATTATATTCCGCACTACCAGCGGTGTCGCCATTAGTCACATTTGCGACACCGGAGGACAGGCAGTAGCGTCTTTCTGACAGTTCTATCTGCTGACGGAATATGCTCCGCTCACCAAGAGCGGTGATGGTAGCAATATCCTCTGTGACCGAACAAGAAGATTTAATACAGAATATCACTTTTATTTATCGACTCCCACCCTCCTTAGTGTGTCTTACTCTTTTTCCTGTGTTGTGGGTACAGTTTATAGCCATAAATTTCATATGCATAAACGGCCAGACCCGAAAGAACTATCTGTAGATCATACAAACATATGTACCGTGCGGGGATCGAACTCGCGACGCATAGCGCAGAAAGCCTATCGCTCAACCACTGCGCCAACCGTGCCGTCACTTATCTACGATCTCGATCATTGCCTATCATAAGTAATCAAAACTGATTGGCCAGTTCATTGCCCTGTCACGTCGCAAACGTGACGAATGTGCGATGCTCAATGAAACGTTGGAGGTACGTTTGTGAATGCATGAAATGCATTTACAATTAAAATGTTGTACTGAAAGTAACGACATAAAATGTTTGGCTCAGTTCAGTATTCTTGTTTTGAATTAATCTTTAAACATGGTATGGTTGAAAATGTTTCATACGAGACCTTAAAAGCATCGATCATAAAACGATTTTTCTGTAATATTTATTTTTCATAAATGTGTCATTTATTTATTTATTCTTAATGTACTATACTGCACAAAGGCGGTCTTAATGCCATAGGCATTTTATACTATGACCTTTGGGTAAAGCATTCCGTGTGGTGTCTGGATTAAGAATATAGTACTATTTCCCGTGGATGTCGTAAAAGGCGACTAAAGGAATCTAAATCAAAGGGATGGGATAGGCAGCGTCCCTTCTGTGGAAGTGTGCACTACTGGCAAGTCCCCCAAAATTACGACACTTGTGGAAATCTTGGGGGAGGCCTTTGTTCAGCAGTGGACGTCCTCTGGCTTATATGATGATACAAAGAAGTACTCAATTCTAAGTTTCTTACCCTACAAAATTGTTTTTGGGGGTTATAATAGTTCGATAAAAGTTTAAAAAACAGGGTTACCTCAAACCAAACAAGTATACCTTTTTAAGCAACTAAGCCAATTTTAAAGCGTGAAAGATCCTTTGTGACTGGAGGGAATCTTAAAAGTGATTTGATTAAAGATTTGTCAACGAATTGTTGCATTGTAATGTTTTGATGTTATTCACAGCTCTGACTTAATGTGGCTTGGAGTCATCAAAACAACGAGTCTTTGCCCTTTTAACAATTCAATATACAGTGCACTTTAAAAAAGAAAAATGTAATATGCATACAGCCCTATTCTTCTGCTTTCCATTTTTGAAAATAAATCAATTTTTCTGTATGATATGGTTATCATCAAGTTTTTTTTTACTTATTTTTATACCACTAAAGTGGCAATCAAGTATACGGCCCACATGATGGTAAGTGGTTACCGTAACCTATGAACTCGTAACTCGCCCGTTGCCGACCCTGTAAAAAACTTTTCATGCCTTTTTTGAAGAGCCCCATGCTGTAGTCTCTTGGGAAAACCTCGGTAGGAAGCTGATTCCACAACCTGAGCGTGCGCGGGTGGAAGTTCCCCTGAAACCGTACGGTACGAGGCCATTTTAGCTCTAGGGTATGTGGATGAACTCTCCGCCGATGGCGGGAGGTGCGATGGTAGAAAGTAGCCGTTGGCATCATATCGAACAATTCCTCAGAACAAGCACGTAGTGAGACACAGAGAGGCAAAGTCTCTCCTCAGACTTAGGGGTTCGAATGTGAGCTTGGGATCGTCGACAATCCTAACTGCACACTTCTAACCAAATCAAAGAGTCCAAGCTGGTATCCAGGTCTCCCGCCCATAAATGGCTGCAGTACTCCATATGAGGCCGAACTTGCGATTTATAAAGCAGCAGTCTTTGCCTCAATATGAAGTACCGCCTCGCCGTGTAGAGCACACCGAGTTTTTTGGACGCCAGCTTGACCTTATCACCTAAGTGCGTGCGAAACTGAAATCCTATTATAGTTAGGATCGTTAAGAACGAATAAATGTTTCTCTAAAAATTTAACACGATTGATCGCGAGGATACTTATTCATCATCATTATATCAGCTAAAGAACGTCCAGTGCTCAACAAAGGCTTCACCCATCGATTCTCACAATTATTGTGTCGTCATTTCCGGCGGAATTTGTAAACGGTGAGCGCCGAATGGCTGCTGTTTCACTGAAGGGACGCTGCTGCTCATACCTTGGGCCATTCTCGGGAGGAGATTAATTGGTGCTATATTCGTGATCCGGACACCACATTGAAGTTCTTTATCTTTTGAAGGTGTAATTTATCACAGGCTACAAGCAAATAAAAAGTCTTATCGTGCCGGTATAAGATCGTTAAGAATCAATTAATGGTTTTCTTAAGATGAACACCACAATCTCAAAGAAGGCATGGTAAGTGCAATGGTTGATACAGTCGACTGCTGCGCTCTGGGTCGCGGGTTCGATTCCCGCACGGAACAAATATTTGTATGATCCGCAGGTAGTTAATAATAATAATAATAAAACTTTCTTTATTTATCTCTTCACAAAGGTGGCTTATAAATATCTTAAAAATTACGCGATATACAGGTGAGTATAAGCTCCTTTGTGAGAGACTGGAGTCCGTACTAGGGAAACCCTGTGTTACGGATCACCAGGCTCTCACCCTAAGCATCTATTACATTATCCTGTCACATTACAATAGAACTTAACATTATGACTCCAGTCGAAGAGAAAGATAAATAATAATTATTAACTGCAGGGGTGTGTGTATGTATGTGGTTGTGATTGTATGGGAGGATATGAGGTTAAGTATATACTGTGTGGAGTGCATTTGCGTGTGTGTAATGTGAGGTGGGATGTGTGTGTGTGAGTATGTGTGATTAGGTGCGTTTAATATGTATTTTTTGTTCGTTTGTCTTTGACTCGTGTATTTGAGTATGAGGGAGTGGATGATATGTGCATGAAATTATACTGTGTTTGCTTGTACGTACACATGTATGTGGGATTGTGAGACCCCTTTTAATTTTTAAGTTAAGCGGGTATAAAAAGTAGTTGCTCTGTGGCATTATAATCCAACTTGAGTAGCCAATCGAATAGTATTCTTTTACAAGACTGTTTGGAGAGGGAGTATATAGACAAAGTTTCATTTAGTTTATTATATAGGTAGCTACCTAGGAACTTATAGTGTCTATGTGAGAAACTAGTATGAAAACGTATTGTCGGGCACACTGTGTGTTTACGTCGTTTATTTACTATAGCTGCAGTTGCAGTTGCTGTAGTTGTTTCGGGTCTGGGTGTATTGTGTGTGAAATTTGTGTCTGTAAATGCACCCACGACATAGGAGAAATCCTTGTGTGAGCAACGTTAAAAAAAAGAAAAGAAGAAGGAAAAAAGATACTAAGTCATGCATAATAAGCCATTACTGTCCCTATGCTGGGCACAGGCCCATTTTCACGATGTGAAAAATTAGGCCTTAATCAATCACGCTGGCCTAGTGCAGATTGGCGGACTACACACACCATTGAGAACATTTTGGAACCCTCCCAGGTGTGCAGGTTTCCTCACGATGTTTTCTTTCACCGTTAACGCAAATGATAATGAAATTCTGATCCGCACATGGATCCGAAAAGTCAGACTTGCGGGCCGGGATCGAACTTAGACCTCCTGTATTTAAAGGCAAGCGTTCAACCACTAAGCTATTACTACTACTAAATCATATCAAGCTCAAATTAAACTAAGCTTTTTAGTTTCGTTACTCTGTATTTTTTCTGATACGCGGATACAAATCTTATTTTTCACAATTCAGTAGAACCGGTCTCAGACGGAAGTAGGTAGAAACAAAGGTGGAATTTCCATTTTTATATGGTCCTAAATAATGTTGGTGAAAACCGAGGTGTAATTTTTATGGGCCCATGAGGAAAACATAAAGGGCAGGGAGAAATATAAACGTGGAATAGATTTTGACGTGCGGTATCGTTGAGTGTGTTTTATGGGCATGTTACGTCTTGACTGACAGTGGACTGACTTGAACAAATATTTTTATGTGACGTTTAGTGTGAGGTAGGGTAATTGTTGACAGTTGACCGATGGCTTTATTAGCATATAAGGCACTATGGGGGCGCCTCGTTTTTTAATCAAATAATTATGTTAACAATATGTAGTGGCATTGATTAAAGGGAGGTTGGTTAGCCGTGTGGTGCCGGTTCAGAATGCCACCACCCCATCTCCTCCCGTGGGTGTCGTAAAAGTTGACTAAGGGATTAGACGGAGGATGAGCAGCAGCGTCCTTCGAGTACATTAACAACTCAACTGCGATCGCCAACCCGTCTGCCAAGCGTAGCGATTATGGCAAAACCCCCCAATGGGCCCACAACACACCCATATAGATCGTTGTGGTGATCTTTGGGGGAGGCCCGTGTCCAGCAGTGGACTTCATTCGGCCGAAATGATGAGGTTGGTCCTTTGGGGCCTAGTGAAATATAATTATCGCATATATTTTAATCATAAATAAGGTTATTTAAGGCTAAGTCCATAGCGTGTAAGTGCCAATTTACTTACTTCCTAGTGTTAACAGACATACGAAATTCAAATTTAAAAATTTATTTATCTTTTACATAAAACTTATTTAGGTAAAAGATATAAACTAGGACAGTAAAAAAAATATAAATATAGGAAATACAATTTTATAAGATTAATGTGATATTACCTGATAGACAAAAATGGAACTTAACTCAGCATTGTGCTACTTCGTGATGAAGCAGCGCTGGTATTCTGCTAAGACCTTTGGTGAGACAGTTATTTGGTCAGAAGAAAGAAATAAAAAAATAAATAGTATATCATTTTTCATCATCATTTCGGCCGAATGAAGTCCACTGCTGGACACAGGCCTCCCCCAAAGATCACCACAACCACCGATATGGATGTGTTGTGGGCTCATTGGGGGGTTTTGCCATAATCGCCACGCTTGGCAGGCGGGTTGGCGATCGCAGTTGAGTTGTTAATGTACTCGAAGGACGCTGCTGCCCATCCTCCGGCTAATCCCTTAGTCGACTTTTACGACACCCATGGGAAGAGATGGGGTGGTGGCATTCTGAGCCGGCACCACACACATTATATATAAAATGTTAAATAAATAAATATACCTACAACATAGAATCATTTATTATTACTGTAACATAGATATTTACACATACCTATATAAAAATAAAAAATACATAAGTTTAATGCACATGCGTTAGTACACATATCTATCATACCTACATCTGCCTAGTTCTTTGCAGATCCCAGGCATAATTACGTTAAATAATTCTGTGTACATTTCACGAAGAGCAAAACTACTATATTGAGATGTTGTAGTTTTGTAAAAGCTGTTAAACAGCTGACAGATATTAACTTCTCTATTTTAGCGTGGAAATACTGCGTAAATATGTTTCAAGTAGGAGGGGTATAATCTGCCACTATGCTTGGCGTTTGTAGACTATGAGAAAGCCTTTGATTCGATCGAAACCTGGGCAGTGCTGCAATCTCTGCAGCGCGACCATGTCGGTCCGAGTACATGAACAGAGCACGGGGGCAATTCCATTGCAGAGAGGTGTGAGACAGGGTGACGTAATTTCCCCGAAACTGTTCACCGCTGTAATGGAGGATGCCTTCAAGCTACTGGAGTGGAAAGGATTCGGCATTAACATCAAGGGCGAGTATATCACTCACCTTCGATTTGCCGATGACATCGCAGTCATGGCAGAATTGCTGTAAGAGCTCATCTCAATGCTCGATGATGTCAACAGAGTTTCCCAACAGGTGGGCCTTAAAATGAACATGGGCAAGACAAAAGTCATGTCAAATGCTCATGTCGTGGCCATCCCAATATCCGTTGGGAGCTCTGTTCTCGAAGTTGTTGACGACTATGTCTACCTGGGATAAACTGTCCAGTTAGGAAGGTCCAACTTTGAGAAAGAGGTCAATCGTCGAATCCGACTCGGCTGGGCAGCGTTTGGGAAACTTCGCAACGTCTTTTCGTCAACAATACCGCAATGCCTCAAGACGTAAGTCTTTAACCAGTGTGTGTTACCAGTGATGACATATGGAACAGAGACGTCACTCACAATGGGCCTCATAAGAAAGCTCAAGGTCACTCAGTGAGCTATGCTGCTTAGTATTTCTCTACGAGATCGAATCAGAAATGAGGAGATCCGTAGAAGAACTAAAATTGTCGACATAGCTGAAAGAATTAGTAAACTGAAGTGGCAATGGGCAGGGCACATTGCTCGTAGAACTGATGGCCGTTGGGGCACAAAGGTTCTCGAATGGAGACCGCACACCGGTAAACGCAGCGTGGGACGACCTCCAACGAGGTGGACAGACGACCTGGTGAAGGTCGCTGGGAGTCGTTGGATGAGAGCGGCATGTGACCGATCGTTGTGGAAATCTAAGGGGGAGGCCTTTGTTCAGCAGTGGACGTCCTGTGGCTGATATGATGACGATGTTTCAGGTTATTTAAGATGAATTTACTGTAAAAAATTCTTGAAGTTATTGATACAGTGCAGCCAGTATAATTGCAATTATATCAAGATCTACGAGATACGAGCTGCAGATATCGCAACTACAACAACACATTAAAAGTAATAACATAAGCTGAAACTCGGGAGTCGTTGGATACAGGCGGCATGTAACCGCTCCTTATGGAAATCTAAGAAGCCTTTGTTCAGCAGCGGACGTCCTTTGGCTGATATGATAATGATGATGGAGCTCAAACTTGTATAGCAATAAATGTAACTTCGTCTATGAAGTATTGCAAAAGAGTAGAATATTTCTTTCTTATGAAAATTGTTTATATATATTATAATATTGTTTGGATAATTCGTATTGTTTTCAAAATTTAACTTCATAATTGACGATATGATAAGCGTTTGGTTTTCCACGCTACGAATTGCGGGTACCGGCGAAACCACACTGTACAAAGATTTGTATGGTTTATAGATATTTGATCTGGTATTTTGTATTGCGCATGTGAGATATGTGTCTTTTTCTGTACCTACGTTTTTGGTTTTGACAAATGTAGCAGCCACCGCGACATGAACCAGATTTACTATTAAATAACAATATGAATACTGTTTACATCAGTTCACACTTGTCAAACACTGACACATGACACTGCATATTTGCGCGGGATGCAAGCTAGCTTCATTTATAGTCACCGTGGCGAGTCAACGACTTCGCATAGTTACAGCGTTATACTTAGAACGAAAAAAAAACCTTTTTCAACACCGCTGAACTATGCAGTATTATGTTGCATTATTTTCAGGAATGACAATCGTTTTATTACCTGCTAAAGTTTATAGTTAAAATTTTATTATTATCTACATGTCTCTCTTTACACGGGTTTATATCCCCTGTAAGGGGGAACCCTGTCTTTTGATAGGCTTACGCGGGACATGGGTCCAACACGCAGAGGCCCTTTAGAGAATTTTAATCTAAATGTAATGGGACACCAACCGGGGACTCTCCATAGCTGCAGTATAAAATGAAGTCATGGATTGTCCCCGGTGGTGTAAGGGTACTGTATGAAATGGAAACTATAACGATTAGGACTATTGCAATGGGTGTTATATGGAATAAAAAGACTAAGAAATACGGGAACAACGGCGTCTGCCTTAATATTATTATTTATAAGCTGTTATTTTGATTATTTCCGTTAATTCTTCTCCTAACTTACTTCAGTCTGCCTAAAAACTGCACGCACTAGTGACGCTGATGTTTGTCTACGAATGTTAAATTGATAACTGTCATATATTGCTCATAATATCCACATTTAAGGGCCGTAGGAGGAGTATCAACCGTCTGCAAATGGTTCTGTAGCTTGAGGATATTTTTTGGCTTTAACACACTTTTATCACAAACTATGAATTTGACGGCACAGTTGGCGTTGTGGCTAAGTAATTCGATTTCTTCGCAACGGGTCGAGGGTTCGATCCTGCACAGAACAAATATTGACCTACAGGCAGTTGTAGTCTGTGCGGTGTCCAGATTAAAATTAAAGCACTACTCCATCTCCTCCCGTGGATGTCGTAAAAGGTGACTAAGGGACTCTAAGCCAGAGCGATGGGCAGCAGCATCCCTTCTGTGGAACAGTAACCATATTGCGCTCACCAACCCGCCTGCCAAGCGTGGTGAGTATTGGAAAATACCCCCCAAAATGACGACACAATTGTGGTAATCTATGGGGGAGGCCTTTGTTCAGCAGTGGACGTATATATGGCTGGTATGACGATGATGAGGTAGTTGTTGCAAGTCTAGGCGTTTGTGCATGTGGAATTTATATCTGTAAAATGTACCCACGATGCAGGAGAAATCATAGAGAAGTAGACATCGTCTTTTAAAAAAGGTCGGACAATCTTTTTGGAGGGCCCTTACCCGTTCATATGTCATTCAGATGACCATTCATTTCAGTGGATCTTCTGTTGTAAGACATGCCATTTTTCTCTTTCTTCTGCTGTGTCGTACTTGGCTGTCTTTTCTTCTATGTATACTCTGCTTCTGGCAGTCTGAGGATCGGGTACCAACCGCCTGTGTGTGGCACCAAAGCTTTCTGATGTGGTTCGTGTTGCGTCATCTGCTACGTTTTCCTGACTTAGGTAACCACTTACAAAGATTTGAATACTCGGGGCTCTGACCTGATCCAAATTAGTACTGTGATTGAATCTTCTTCTTCTCTTTGATTATGGCTTCTGTGGAGTATCCTCCACAATTTCGCCAATGTCAAGTATAAAGGCAACGCTGTACGGTGTCCATAAAATATTTCACTAAAATGAAAAAAATCTAAAATTGGCTATGTCGTACGGTTCAATTCCTGTATTTGAATCGCTCCAGTAAGTCTTGCTTGTGACGGCGTAGTCGTACTCTTCCACTATGGGCTGCGTGGTTGCCGATCTCCAGCTCGGGTTGGATCGTGACATTTGGGCTAATGCGTTCTCATTTTAAATGCAATCGACTGTGACAAATACGATCGCTTTTCTTTATTGAAATAAAATGAAGAAAAAAAATTGGGGGATTTGATGACCTTGTGCAACAAACACGAATTTGTCAAGCAACTGTCAAAATAAATGACTATTTGTGGTAATGGTTTTCCTTTTTGATGTCTTTTTTTGTCTTTTTTTTAAAACTTTGTCCGTCACTAGGAATTCTCCTGTATCGTGGGTGCGGTTACAGATATCAATTCCAAATAAGGCCGTACGTAGTTCTTAAGGCTCCACGACACTTAACACGGGATGGGAGCGATGCGTAACCGTGCAGTTTTAATGTATCAGCGGTGTAACACTGAAAACAGGTAGTAGGTGTGGCTAGATTTTTCTGGAAACATGCATTAGGGCGGTATGCCACTCATTCAATATCTTTATTCAAGATGTGATGTTTAACAATTGCCATATTCAATTCCAAAGAAAGGCTTTTATTTGTATATTCTCGGTGCTTTGCATTATTTATTTATTATTTGGATCTCCAACAGAGGATACACAATTACAAACTATTTAAGTAACGCAGAGGACAGTAACAAGTACAATCCAAGTATATAGACATTGGTTGCTTCCATTTTGATTAAATACTGCTATCATACCCATTTAGTTAAGATTGATAAACTCTTGAAATGTCAACATGTCAGTTCATATAAATGATACTGTTAGTGCATTTTTTATACAACGGTGACGGCACGAGCAAGTCAGCCAGCCCATAACAATTGTAATGCTACCCAGGACTAGACCTGAGTGGCAACCAGACTTCGCTCGTCACTTATGCCCAGTAATTTCACTAGCTACAGTGGCCTTCTAACCGGAACACAGTAATGTCTAAAGTTTTAATACTAATTAATGCTTAGCGACTATTATCTAGTACCTACCTTGCCGGCTTCTTGCAATAAAAGATTTTTTTTTATTGGTGCCCTGTGGAAATTTCTTATGAACTTCCTTCGCCCCGGGGAAGGGCGAAGGGGTATGCCGGACTCCTACCGGCTAAAACCACTGGAGCAGTCATCTTCGGCAGCTCCAGGTCCACGTATGATCACACTAGAGTGCAATAAAAGACCTACCACTTTAATTTGATCATATAATTCAAATTCTTTGATCAAATGTGCATTAGACAAATATATTGGAAAAGTGGCATACTACCAGAGACGTGCATGGTCGCGCCGCTGGACCCCACAAGCGAACCGCCAACTTTGTAGCGAAACTTTTATAGTGACAGGTAAAGAACACCATATTGCGCTACGCATTAACATGAGATTACCCACTGAACCAGTGATAGCCATTCGATGTTAATACTAAATTTCGTCATAAAAACCCTGTAATATAGCGCATACTAGCAGTGTTATCGCACTGTTGTCATACATAATTCATGATTGCCTAGGCTTCATGAACTCCTAGCCCGTGACGCTGCTGAATATCTTTTCAGGTTATTGACAGAATTTATATTTTATGTAGTCGCTGAATGGTTTGCATTTGCTGGATATTTTATCAGTGTTTGATGTGAAGGATGTCGACTTTAGCTGAAAATTTAATGAGACGAAATGTTAAACAGTTCTATATTGAACACATTGTATATTTCTTTCAATGTGCAAAACCGCATATCTGTGAGACTATTCGACTATGACATGATAACTCATAGTACAAGAATAAGCCTGTTACAATTACACGCACAAACGCCTCTCCTGAGATATTCGAGGATCTGGCCTACCCCAGCTGAATTCATTAGTCTCTGTTGCTGCTATTGCCTCTGCTAAAGTCTTCCGTCAGTACCCCTTCTTCCTCTGATTTGTGTTCATCACTTCCGCATATTTTGGCAAAGAAAGTCATATTTTTTATTATATTATGTAATTTGTCAGCCCTAAGAAATGTTGTACTGGCACGAGACGTAGGTTACACTGTTATACATTATCTTTAGTGTTTGTCTGGATATCTGAAATTTTGGTGGCGAAATTTTGCATTAAGAATGTATGGAAGTCCTCTTCTACGTTAAAAGCGTTATCAGTAATTTTCAGGAGCTCCTCTCCTACGTTAAAGGTGCTGTCAGTAATTTTCTGGAAGGCCTCTTCTATGTCGTAGGCGTTATTACAACGCTTTCTAGAAATCCTGATATTTGTATACCACCACAAAATAAAAGGATTACTAAAACAAATTAATAAATATGTGCGTTCTTTTGTATGATACGTTATGAATAGGTAGTTCTTCTGTTTGTTATTAGCATAATCCATGCCGCCCGTTTTCAGAGTATACTTTATGTCTACGATCGTAAAGTTGTGTTTTTACCTAACTCACTGTTAGGAATGGACTCGCCCAATAGATTTTATGTGCACATTTATGATTGATATTATACTAATGTATATCAATAGACTTAGAATAGATTATAATATATAATCTTTCGTAAGGAACTCTTTATATTCAGCCTTCTTACTAACACATGTGAATAAACGGAACTTATCTATTTTATAAGTAGTTCAGGTACACAGTGCATTAAGAATCTATTTAGTGTAGTTTGTAAAGTAAACGTGTACACCTTTATTTGTCACAGTAAGAATGATTGCTATCTCTTTATATGGGTTCATACCAAAATTTCTAGGTGTAATCTATAGCCCCCGCTATATGGCTGGGAGCCTCGGGGGGCACAGGTGCCCAGGGTGGGAACTCTGCACACTCATTACGAGTGACCCCGGGAAAGAGAGCGGCACACACGTGTCCATGTGTCACCGTGCGCGCAGTACAGCACAGAGACGCTTAAGGGTGTTAATAATCTCCCCGACACGAGTCCGAGGAGGGACGGCGTCCTTACAGTCGCCACGCTACGCTAGAGGGGTTCATCTGTACCTATAGACGTGGTACCAATGGGTGGTTCCAGAGCATTCGTTCTCGGGTCTCGAAACCCTTCGGTTCCGAAGATGGCCGTCTGGTTTTAGCCGGTAAGTAAACCGACCGATGCATGGGCGTTTCCAACGCAGCTAATTGAAGATATTATCCAATTGTATTGAAGAAGAAAATGAAGTTGTTAGCGATGAATAGTGGATGACATCTGATGAAAAGGCAGAAGATGATAATCATCATGTAGAAAGCAGATATCCTAAGAGAGAAAGGAAGAAATGAAACTTTCCAGGTTACGTCACTTACCAGACAACCGCTGACGTAGTGATCCATAGATTGTCGGAGACAATGTCTAAAAGAGACAAAGAAATGTGAAAAGCTGCTATTAGGGAGGATCTAGAAGCGCTGAAGAAAAATGAAAATATAAATTTGGTAGAGCTACAACCTTGCAACGTTGTGGATTCTCAATGGATATTTAGAATAAAAGAAGAGGCAGCATGAAAGAAGATATATAAAGCTGGTCTCGTTGCAAGAGGTTTTTATCAAATACAGGGTATTTAATATTTTGAAACTTTCTCGCCGTTAGGGAGACATAGCTCACTGAGGACGTTGATGGCGTCCCATATGAATCTAAACGTAGACCAGATGGACGTGAAAACAGATTTCCTTAATGTAAATCTAGACGAAGTTGTCTATATGAAGCAACTTGAAGGCATTGAAGAGAAAGGTAAAGAAAATCACGTATGTCTATTGCAGAGGTCTTTGTAAGGACTTAAAAAAGCTCCGAGAGCATGGAACAAGACTACTTCATGATGAACTGACTAAACTTCAGTTCAACAGGTCTTAAAATGAACTTTGTGTTTTTGTGGGATTTAATGGAGGAAAAATCATTATCTTTTCGGTATATGTTGATGATATTTTATTGTTCTGATCATTTTTCTGAAGACTTGCGGAAGGTTGAGATAGATCTCGCCAGCAAATTTGAGATGAAAGACCTTGGAAAAGGAGAGCTTATGTTGGGAATACGTATAACTTAGGACAGTGAAGGGATTAAGTTGGACCTAGGGCGGTACATAGAAAATATCCTACGATCTTTTGGAATGGAGGACTGTAAGCCAATTGCTACTCCAGCTGAATTAGGTTCAGGAGAGCGTCTAGAGAAGCCGCGAACTGATCACGAATTGAATGAAACTATTCTATGTTGAGCATTAATTGGATCACTGATGTATCTGGCAGGGTGCACGAGGCCCGAAATTGATCACACAGTAAAGCAGTTTAGCCAGTTTCACAACTGTTATGATTAAAAACATATGATGGCTGCAAAGAGAGGCCGACGCTATCTAAGAGGAACCATAAATTGTTAATTAAGATTTACGAGATGTAATCAACAAAATCTTGTCGTAGGATGTGCAGAAGCAGATTATGCTGGAGAACATGATCGCAAGTCTAATTCAGGGTGGTTGTTCTTGTCCCAAGGAGAAGCAATTTTTTGGGAGAGCAAGAAACAAAGAACAATTGCTTTACCAACTGCGGAGGCAAAATATGTTCCATTGTCTGCGGCTGCAAAGAAAGCGATTTTTATTCGTAGGCTTATAGCTGAGATAGGGCGAAAATCAATTACGCTACCATCAACTACTCTGTTTATTGATAGTCACTTGGCTATGGTGGATGTGCGATATCACTTTGTTAAAGAGGCAAAAGAGAAAGGTGATATACAATTAATGTACAAGGAGAGAGCGTGGATAGTAGCGGATTTTCCGTCCAAGCCGTTGTTGAGATGAAATTAAAAGTGGTGTATGATTAGTATGGGGTTGAGTGATAAAAGGAGTGCTAGGAGATAAAAGATAAAGGAGTAGCATTAAAGCGAAATGGTTTTAATAATATTTTATCCCTTTTTTAAGACTTCTCGCAGTCATATCTTTTCTAACTGGTGTCATGAAATACATTTCTATTCATGTTATACTGTTTTGTATTTCATATAAACATTATATGTGAACGCGAATACTAAATTCGTTCAAAACATTACCCAGTTCACCAATCCTTGAATTATATAGCCTGCATAGTTTAAACTGCTTTTTTATTGTATTTATGAATTGGTCATGGACGTGGCCTGGATAGTTGGCATTAACATTGACTGATTGAACAGTTGTTGTGGCATTGGTGGTGAGAAAAAACGCTAATTAGTGCAATCAATTGCTCCTAGAAGCTTTGAAAGTCCCATATTTGTTTTGAACTTCAGTGTTTATAAGCTGCCTTGTAGCCTCATTTCTTGGATATATAATTAACTATAGTTTCAGTCTGAAATCAAGATAAGGGTAAATACTTGATAAACATATATCTAAGTATCTTCAATTAGTTTAACAACTTTAGCAGTAAGAAAGTTAGTAGGTCTGACCAACAAACACAAATTGCTGCAGAAGCAGCTGTCTATTGTTTGACCGATAGAGATGGTCTGTTCGTGGCCAACACTTCTGGTAATGGCAAGGAAGTACTTCTTGGTCAACTAATAAATATTATTTATTTTGAGTAACAGTAGATAACCTTAAAATTATTTACATATCAAATATATTATATGTTAGACTTTTAAAAGAGCATGCAGCCCTTGTAATGTGCCAGGAGACAATCTGCAGTATATCCTTACTAACTCTTAACTTCTCTAGGAAGTCACTCTCCTGTAGGTTGATGGCTATAGTTAGTCTCCCTTACAGAGTTCCTCTGGGTCTCCTCGGATTCTTCTAAACATAAATACTGAAGATAGCGGTAGGATTTCCAGGTTTCGTAGTTCTCTCTTCTTTGTCGTTTCGCTCTTGATAGAGCGGTCGTGGTCATCATATAGTACTGTTAGGGGCAGATGTAGCTCGCCTCACGATACATCGTCATCTCTCTCTGTTAGAGCAAATTCTGGTACATTCATTCAAGGGTCCGCCCAAGCAAGATTTTATCTGGTCGGTCCATGGCATAGGTGACCTTCCGCGCGGTCTGGTGCCCTCCACTTTACCTTGCACGATAAGACGTTCTGTCGAGCCATGCTCACGCCTTGAAACATGCCCAAAGAATTTCAGGATGCGAGTTTGGATTATGGATGACAGACGCTGCTTGATGCCGAGTTCTTGGAGTATGGAGATATTGGTACGGAACTCAGTCCACGATACCCCAAGTATTCTTCTCCAGCACCACATCTCTAGAGCATCTATCTTCTTCTTCTCAATTTCTTGTAACGTCCACATCTCAGCAGTATATAAAAACATGGGTATAATCAGTGTTCGAACAAGCCGTATCTCAGTGGCTTTGGTGATGTTTCGGATTCTCCATATTTTCTTCAGCCTGTCAATGGCAGTTCTCGTAATAGCCATATGTCGTTTCACTTCGTCTACGCACCCTCCACTGTTCGTGATTAAAGTACCAAGATATGTATGACTGGACCACTTCGCAGTTCGCAATGCTAGTAACTTCTGGCGAGTTATTGTTAGGTCGGTCCACGATCATCATTTTGGTCTTGCAGCGATTAATCTTTAACCCGAATTGAAGGCTTATATGCTCCATTTTGAGAGGTAGCTCTTTCATATGGCAAGCACTAGTCGCAAACAGTGTAGTATCATCTGCATAACGCAGGTTTGTGATCTTATAGCCACCAACTGTGTTCGTATTTCTAGGTTTAAGTAATTGTAACCATTTAACGCAACGCACAAAAACGAAATACGAACAAACTCCTGTCTAGGTCTCTTTGGATGTAGAGTATTTCACAGTAGAAATATTCCCATCCCGAAATGTCAACTGTAGACAAGTTAAGTTAGTTATGCTCGATGACAAACTTTTGCCTAGAGAAGAATATAAACTTCTCTTTCTGTTCATTCTTGAAATCGTCTTGCTCAGACTGGTAGAATTATTGCTACAATCTACATCCAAATTTCATGTTTATCTACTCTACCGTCGACAAGACCGAGGACATGATTATTTGGAGGAAAGGCTAGAACAACACAACCCAAGCTAATTTACCATAAAAAACTTGCTTATCTGAGCAATATTTCGTCAATATAGTTTAGGGAAATTGAACAACATCTAAACAAACTTACTTTTATACGTAGAGTCCTGTGCAAAACTTATATAAGAGAATAGGTAACATGCATAATGCAGGCATCAGGGACTGATACCAATATATAGGTCAAATTAAAATTTCAATTAAGAGACTTGCGTAATAAACCTTCGTGGAGTCATATTTATTCAGTTCCCTCGTTATACCAATGCACCAGGACCATATCTTATAAATAGTTATTATAACTACTCTTTGACTGAGGCAGAAATGGTGAACATTTTGAAATTGACGTGCAATATGTGAAAAAAATTCTTTTAGTTTTAGAAGAATTTTAGTGGCCGAAAAGCCATGCGAAGATTTTGAATTCTTTGTCATTCGAGTACTTCAATCACTTGGCTTGTACTTGTATCACTAGCTTGAAGGATTCATAAGCTGAAGCGCAATGGGTGGAGCACAAAGTTCGTAGAACTAGCCGTTGGGGCAGAACTGATCTCGAGTGGAAAGCACGCACCGGAAAACGCAGTGGGAGACGGTCTCCAACGAGATGGCCAGACGTCCTGGTGTAGGTGGGTGGGAGTTGAATCTATGGATGAACAAACAGCTTTAAAAAAAGACTGAAGCTTGCTTGTTTTTATGAGAGGTAGTGAGTAAATACATAAATCCACACCGCTCATTTTGTCATTTAAATTAGGACTTTAAGCCATGGTTCGTACAATACTTTTATAATATCAATATACGTTTCACGATTACGCTTGAAGCTTCTTCCTTCCCACAGACAGTATACTTCAAGCGAGCAGAACGTTCGCTTCAAGCAAGATTGCTGCCAGTGCCGCCCGTTACACGGACACGCGTTCGAGGTCACTCATTATAATGTGCGGTGACCGGAGATCAATGAATCGACAGCGGGTGTCGGCACGTAGAAGACAGACATGACGGTGAATAAATGTCGCAGACGACTGAGACTGCCAGCGAAGCAGGCCTCCTCAAGAGTATTATCCCAGTCTTTGTCATCGTCAAGTAGACGAAGCGCGCTGCAGGCTGTGCATTATCTGGGAAACTTAACGGCATCCTCAACGGCAACGGCTGTCCTCAAGAACGCAAACGATGTCGGTCCCCGCACTGTGCGCACACACGCCTATTTGGTTCTCGTACGTATAGTATGAAGGCATTTCGCCATTTGATAGCGGTTTGGTGCACAGATCATCATCGCGCAGTTTAAAAAATGCGATAAACGTAGTTTGACCCGGATTTTCTAAGCGCTCTGTGACATTTTCAGGGTAGAATTAAATTCGCTAGCCATTTCCTAAATGGACGTTCCAATTCATTACCGAGGGATCCACAGACATGTATAGAGATGTCGGTGTGCTGGCTCTTGGTGCAGAATGGAGATTTTGATCGCTTGCGAGACGTGCTTTACGTCCTTCATTACTTTCTTGTGATGGAGGGGCAGCAGTGAGTGCCAGAAAAACGTGTTGCTATCTTCAGCTAAAGTCTGCGCGTTGTACTCACAGGTAGCTAACTGTGCGTTTACAGAGATTTTTGACTGTTGACGCACCCACGACACAGGAAAAGAAACAACCAAATCAATGAAAATGAACTGACACAGGTCCATAAGAATCGCTTGTTGGTCAAATAAAGGTATAAATACAATATCTTAAGTTAGGTTACTCGGATTATAAAAAATTAAGAACTCAAAGCAAAGTGCAAACACAAAGACAATAAAGGTAACAACCCCCGTTTCTCTACGTGGAGACCGAGACGTCGGTATCCTTAAGGTCAGCGCAGATTAAGCGGAGCTTGGCATTGCTCGAACGTGTTCTCGACCGTAGAGCAAATGGAGAAACGGTTTACGTTTAATCTGAGCTGACCCTTAAGCTTAACATCACCTTTTGCCAACGAAACTATAGTAGACGTTAACGCCATTTAATTAGAAATAAAGTAGTGTTTAAATTAATAAATTGAATCATTAGGACTAAGCAAACCAGAGACATCGCAATATATTATCCTTTAGTTAAGCATTACAACACAAATATTTTTATCATGATTTTTTGCATAGGGGATTCAGAAGTTACGAAAATGAACAATAAATCGTTTAAAAGAACTTATGGCAACGAAATCCATAATTTTTCACTGTTTAATAGATAATACATTTCCCACCAAACAAATGCCTTATTAAATTACGTCTGTTTAATTTTGACAATTTATGAGAAATACAAATGAAAATGTATGACTTAGTTGTAAATGTATGGGTTCGATAGATCTGATTGTGATCACGCTGTTGTTTGTTGTAAATATGTAATTCTGTCTATGTTAAACTCTTAAGCCTTGACTTACTTATAAACTAGGACAAATTTTGATATTTCCCATTTAATATACTAATAATATCCCGCGGTATCATCCAATGTTAATAATTATTATTCGTAGTAGAGGGGACGGACTAAAAACCAGCATCAACCAGTGCGTAGTTCAATCAATACGCACTGCCAACATTTCTGAGTTGGTAACTTTTACCATGCGTACGACACACAAAAAAATGTATCTACAACCTATTTGTTTTCTTTTTCATTGAACTAATTATGTGTGTTTGGTTCGTAATTAACTGGCTTTATCTTTATCTCTTATCTCTTGATGTATCGTCATCATCGTTAAATATCCACTACTGAACATGGGCCTCCCAAACTTCGAAAAATGGACGGTCAAAAGGGATATTGCCACAATCACCAGGCTTGGCAGGTGAAATGGTACTCGGGGATCGCGGGCGCGTAGATTGGCGAGTCTGCGTGCTCACCCCCGAGAAGACGGCGGTGCGCACGTGGTCACGTGCCGCCGTGTGCATAGCACAGCGCAAAACGTGGTTTGGTGGGATCCTTTACATTCCTCCCCGAGAAGTGCCTGGGGGGGGTGACCGCTTTACAGTCATCCCCTCCGTGATGTGCCTAAAGGCGTGGCACCAATGGGCGGTTCTAGTGTGATCTTACGTGGACCTGGAGCCCCCCTTCGGTGCCGAAGATGACCGCTCCAGTGGTTTTAGCCGGTAGGAGTCCGGCATACCCATTCGCCCTTCCCCGGGGCGAAGGAAGTTCCATGTAGAATTTCCACTGGAGAAAACAAAAAAAAAAAAACTTGAGAGGTGTCAAGGGACACCCGGATGGAACGAAGTTCCTTTTCGCTATTGAAATAAAAAAAAATATATATATATGTATATATATATATATATCTATATGCACTGTGTCTGTCTGTTCTTTCGTACACGTCATAGATGTGCGGGACTTTGTAAACACAACAGCGTATATGTTAGAACACGCACGGCTTGCTAAATACATACGCATTGATATTGTAATATTAGAATATAATTTGCTTTTAAATTTATTAAAGTTATGACGCGTACACTTGCTAAACACACAATAATGGAGAGATTATAACGCGTATGACTTGGTTAGCATAATAGTTAAGAGAGGTTATAATGCGTACTTGCTAAAAATACAAAAGCATTTATTTATTATTGTCTGTATAAAATCTCTACTTACCTAACTCCATCAGCAATATCCGGAACTTGTGCAGAAACACTGTCAGGATTCATTATTGTTATTATTTTTTATTAATGTACAAAAAACCTGTATACACTCAACAAAAATAATCTATCTAATAAAATAATCGTCGCGACTGTTCAATGCGAAATAGAAAGACGAAACGAAAATAAGATGAGAGAGAGAGAGACGCGCACGGCTTACAACTATAGCAAAAAGTGTCGTTACAACTTTTGGTCTTAATTTTTTCCGTCTAGGCCCCTTTCGCAACGCGCGATAAGGATCTTCGTTCCAAAAAAAAAAAGAAATGGTGATCTTAGCTTTTTGATTATGCCCACAGGTGGAGGCTACTAGCCTTCGTTTTGATGTAATCCTTCGGTCGGCTTTAATGATTAGAAATCACATGGCAAAATTTAATTTGTGCTTATTACGCATGACGTTGGCCTTAACCAAAAGTAGCTATTATTATTCTGTACAGGCTTAAAATGTAATAATATGGGATATTAATTAGTCGATAAGTACTAGTTAATTATAATTAGTTTGGCGGGTGTTAAACATTGAGGGACTAAGGGACTCTCCGTTAGCCGCCTTTTACGACATACACGGTAGGAGGTAGAGTGGTACTATATTATTAATCCGGACACCACACGGACTACTAAAAGCTTAGTAGATTTTTTCTGTTGGTATACTTTGTCGCAGGTACGCTTCTGGAAATCTTACTATACAAGATCATTGGCCACCACATATCAGTCCATAAACGTCCACTGCTGAACAATTTTATATTGCGGAGAGGCAATATCGTGACCAATGAGGTTAATCCGAGGTGCGATTATTGCTAGTTCAAAACTTTGCCTCTGCTATAACTAGTAACGGATCACACTATCCGCGATTAGTAAACAAGAATGGGTTTCCTAATTACCACCACAATGAGCAGTTATAGGAGCAATTACCATAATCACCACACTTGGCAGGTGGATTGGTGATCACAGTTTGTTCTTATTAGCACACGGGACGATGCTGCTGCCTATTCTCTTGACACCAACCCTTACTTTTATGACACCTATATGTGTGGAGAGGGTAAGTCTATTCTTTGCTGAGAAATACACGGAGTTTAACAACCCGACTTAGCTCATCTTCGAGATCGCGAATGTGGCGTCTGTGGTCCTTTACATTATTTTATAAGAAAAATAATTAAACCCCAACATTTTACAATAACAAAGCAGTTGTCAACATCACCATGCTGTCATGTGTAATTCATATTTTTTAATAAAATCATAACATTAAGCCTTGTTCGTGTTCGTGTGAATTGACTTTCAAACTAGGTGGGGAACTGTCGTTCAGCTTATTGGTTACCAATTAATAATGTAACATGACTTTTGAATATTATTAGGTAAGCTAACACTGTTTTTCTGTCCGTACGTATGTTTTGTATGAGTAGAATAAATAACACCTTTTTTATTGATCGCCAGTTGCTATTTACATGAACTTCCTCCACCGCCAGGATTTTGGCTGAAAACGGAGCGGTCATCTTCGAAGGGAGGCTCCAGGTCCTTGTCCATCGTGAAAGTACACATTAGAGCTACCTACTGGCGCCACGCCTATAGGCAGATCTCGGAGGTGGTGACTGTAAAGCGGTCAGCTGGCGGGATCGCGAAGGATCCGCCCGAAGCCTCACTGTGTAATCTAAACACTATTAATGTGTGCGTACACAAAGGCACAGATAATGTTGATATAGTGAGCCACTAGTCAGATCACAAATCGTCATAAGTTATTTATTTAAACTTCTATGTACACTGATGGTACACAATGCGGATTTAATGCCATGAGGCATTCTCTGTCAGTCAACAATTTCATTATAAATTATATTTCGGGGGCGGCGTGCAAAAGGAAATGACAGACCACTAACAAACCGCCTGGTGAATGGTGTCATATCTGGCACTGTTAAGAAGCTTCCGCATTGCATGTGCCTGATATCCTTCTAAGGTGTTGTGGTAGTTTTTGAAGCTTTTTCTTGAATAACATGGAAACATTATATGGCATTAAGTCCGCCTTGTGTATCGCTATTGTGCATATAAGTATAAATAAGTAAAATATTTATTTTAATTAGTTTAATAGTAATGTTTATCTTAGTTAAATGTATTACTATACTTTATTTCCACTCTTTGGATGTTTCTATTATGAGTTGTAAAAAATCTGTAACTTCTGTATCTGTAAATTATTCCAAATTATATGTATATATGTGTATAAATTATATTCTTTATTTTTATTAATTGAAACAAAAATGTCCAACATTACAAAACAGTAGCTGATGTCTTGTTTCCTATACAAGTAAGTAATAAAATAGCACTGATAAACTATCTTGGAATTCCGTTTTTCAATTACATTAAAAATTTAAAATGCTTCTATTTTTAAATTTAAAAAAGGTCAGTGATATTGGAGTTATGCAATTATAATATAACACAAGTTAGGACAGCTACATACGTATGTATGTTAATTATACATGGATGGCTTTATGCATGCGTGCTGCGAAGGGGAGTCATATGGAAATGAAATGGTTTTAAAAATTCAAATTCTTGTCAATATGGCGTCGTTTTCCGGTCAAGTTCGCTGTCATAGATTTTTAGACGGTCAAAAACGTTTACAGGAATTATGTATTGTTTACGTAAGCTGTTGTTTTTTTAAATATATTTTTATGTACTGTCTGAACATCGAAATGACAAGACCCGTCTTTTTTCTCACAACAAACTGGCATATGGCTCATTTCTATTTCCATTCAATTAACCATTTGCTTATGCAGAATACTATGAACTCTTTGTAGTGCCGGCTAAGAAAAGCACCACTCCCCATGTCCCTATGTCATCCCATAGGTATCGTAAAGTAAATATATGAACACTGGGATTATAGGCAACAGCATCCTATAAGATGATGTGATGATGATATCCTGAAATAGCTAAACCTCCAAGCGAGGCAAATATGGCAAAACCTCCCCAAAGAGCACAAAATGCAAGCCTGGACAGGTCGTTGTGGTGATCTTACGGGCAGGTCTATCTCCAGCAGCGGACGTCATTCGGCTAAAATGATGAAGATGATATGACAACTCTATTTAGAGCCTGATCTGTTCTATTTAAAGCCTCCCATCCATCTGGTTTCTTCAAGAAAGGCATCGATAAACTGCCACTGCGTTGGTTAAGATGCATCGATTGCATGCATGGGTGACGAGATTGATTAAGATAAATAAAAACGAAAGAAAAATAAATACTATACTTTATTTCGTACTTAACGGCAATTTCATATCTTATATTATCACAATAATAAATGTACAAAAATACAATATTTCATACATTTTCGTACAGTTTTGACAACGTTTACAAAAATAAACTTCTGAGGTATCATTAATATTATCTAAAACGATTTCTGACCATGTAATACACATTTGGTCTATTGTAGCTTTATTGTTGACCATTGTAAGTATAATCCTTTTGTGATTATTTAATAAAGTGAGCATTTTCAAGCGGTCTGCGTTTTGCGATTGTCGCATAAGACAAGGTGCAAAAAATATGTTCGGACATGAATGACCGATGTATTTGTGTACAGGGGGTTGAAAAATGTTGATGATATTCTCCTGTTATCTGTAAGTAATTTTACTATAAATATTTTGCTGTTGCCACGGCACGCGATAGCGGTACATATGATAACATCAAATATTTATATGTCAACTGCTGCAAAAGGTCCTCCATCAATAAATTTTCTACAGTTGTGTCGTCATTTTGGGGGGAATTTGCCAATACTCACCACGCTTGGCAGGCGGGCTGTGAGCGTAGAATGGTTACTGTTCCACAGAAGGGACTCTGCTGCCTATCCCTCGGCCTTAGTGTCCCCTTTTACGACATCCACGGAATGAGATGGAGTGGTGATATATTCTCCCAGCAATTGATTGACCCCTACCTTCCAGCCATAGGTGTCGTAAAAGGAGATTAAGGGTTTATATCAAGGACATGGACAGAATCCTTCCGTGTGCTTATAACAACATATTGCGATGACCAATACATCCACCAAGCGTGGTGATTATGGCAATATCCCCTCCGACTAATTATTGTAGTGATCCTCCCATTGGAGGCACATGCCCAGCAGTGGAGGTTTACGGGTTGATGTGTGGGCAATTACCGTAAATAATAACACAAATTCAGCATTTACTTCTCACGCAATTTTTGAATTTGTTTAAAAAGTCTTTCCTTTTCTTTTACGTCTTGTGTTAAGTTCTACGATTAATACGACCTAAGTTTCAGAGGTCAAGGGCAATTTATTAGAATAAATAAACTGTCTACAATTATGTTTATACTTTCTAGCATCATGCTGTGTGTTATGTGTGTCGTGGCAGCGGGCGGTGTAAGGCTGGTCACCAAAGCTGCGGACACAATACAAGGACAGCTCGTAATTCGCACGTCTGCACTAGCCCGCACGAGGCGACGATGTGCGGTAGGAAGAAAGTGTCATGAACAAAAATTTAGTAAAAATAGTAAGTAAGTTAAGTTTTGATTCCGTATATCACCCATTACAAAATACCTTATCGTAATAGTTTCCATCTCAAAGTCAAAGGCCAAATAATTATTCATGTATACCATTTGCTGGCACTTACGAATAGTCAGAATTTTAATAGTTGCACGGTTCCAACTAGTTGGTCCTATGGAGAAGAACCGGCAAGAAACTCCATGGATATACTCTTTTGAAATAATATATGAAAGTATTACAGTCTTATTTCTTAATACGATGATATCGTAAAAGCTATGTGAGGATGCAAATGTGTGGGACACACATATGTATTTATGCACAATGATAATTAATTGCCTTACAACAAGATTGCTATAGCAGTTAAAAGTGGACTGGTCCCGACAGAGGGACCCGTTCACGGACATAACGCATGAATCAGCATAGCTAAACTCAACCGAATCATACAACCGGGAACAATCCGTGACTTCATTTTATAGTGCAGTCATGGAGAGACCCCGGTTTGTGTCCCATTACATTAGATTAAAATTCTCTGAAGGGCCTCTGCGTGTTGGACTCATTTCCCCGCGTAAGCCTATCAAAAGACCGGGTTCCTCTTTTAAAGATCTCTATATTCTAGATCTAGATTCTAGATCATCTAATAATGCAATAATAATTAACTATTTCTAGCGTAAGCGTAAACAAAAGGGATCATTTTAGGGATTCCAGGGATTTAGCACGTATCATTGTTACGGGCAAGACATTCCATAGGCGCGTAGCCTGGACCGTGAAGAATTTCCAAAGATGTTAGTAGAATGTATTGAAATTTTCAACGTAAGCGTCTCTGATGACCTTAAGCATCTCGAATTTGTGTCATCAAGGAACTTGAAATTTTCTATATCTCACATTTATTCTTTCTATTCATGATATTCTTTATTTATACCTAAATTATTGTAGCCCCCCAGTCTACAGCTACTATGGTTCCAATCCTGGGTTACAAGTGAATATCATGGTTCAGTTCAAAACTGATTCAACAGACTGGCAGATCACGTATAGACAAACTCACTTTTATATTTGTAATGCAAGGATTTTTTCAATCTAGTGACGAGACAAGTAAGTCATTCGCCTGGTCACGCCTATTCATAATCATTGTAATGCTACCCAGGACTAGCCCGCGTGGCACCACACTGCGTGAGCAGATATTATTTATTTAGTCACTTAAGTCACAGTGGAAATATGTATAACAGTGATTCGACTCCTTTGTGGTTGCGAAACGACGACAACGTCTGAATGGAACGATGACCATAGGGTTGCTACTTTAGTACTTACTACTTTTTAATGTGTTGAGTTTTTTGTGTTTTAAGTTTTAACAAGTCTCAGGCGAAATTGCGCTGAGCGAAATGTGAGAGCGATACACCCGATTACTATTACCGGACTGCGCTATGGTCTTTCGGTAAGCGGCCGCGACGCGTAAAACGCCGCGCCCCACCGCATTATTAAACCCTATACTGCCGCCGAGTCGAATCACTGTTAGACATATTTCCACTGTGCATATGTCCAATAATTCACTAGCTATATGGCTGAATACTGAAAAACCACTTAACATTTTAATCGGGGGATTAAATGATTTGAGACGCCCGCCTTAATCTACCGAAAACTGGCGCCTCAAATAGTTAAGCGGAATTTAAATATTAAGTGGCGTTTTAGTATTCGACCGTTAGTGTCCTTCAAACCGGAGCACAGTCGTGTTTGAATTTTATACACTACAGCTTGGTAGCTGACATTAACAAGGATATACTTAATATGAAAGTAATAAAATCTACCAATACTTTCGTGCTTCTATACTGAACCCACCTCGTCGATCCTTCAACCCTCAATAACCGCATTGTGGACTTGACCACATTGTCCACTTGCGAAAAAAATAAGGATTATAATCTTGTAATACATTCTCCACAGTACATTTGAAAGTCGCGTGAACATGTTTTTTTCTATGAAAATTATGAATAAGTAAGAGGGCTTGAGTCGCTTTAACGGGTTAAGGCGGTTATTTAATTTAAATATCGATAAAATAGTTTTATGAATATCAAGATTATACGTAAAATTAGTTTGACTTTTTAATGTTTTCCATCTTGCATCCAATAGTAATCCCTTTCCTTATTAACATGACAAAATAATTGAATTTTTGACGGCGCGGTTGGTGCAGTGGCTGATACAGTCGGCTGCTGCGCTCCGGGTCGTGGGTTTGATTCCCACACGGAACAAATATTTGTATGACCTGCAGTTAGTTGGTCTGAGTGTTTTGTATGTGGAATTTATGTCTGTAAACGCACCCACGACACAGGAGTAATCCTAGTGTGGGGCAACGTTTAATAAAAAGAAAGAAGAAGAAATTGTAGATAATTATTTAAGTAGCACTGCTCAACCCCATAATCTAAATTATCAATTTCGAATATAAACATAATACATACTGATCCGAAAACGCATTACCAAAAAAGGCAAATATACATTATCGAGAAAATAATCTGGGACGTAAATAAATCGCATCACTAGCTAACAAAAACTGCGGATATGTCGCAAAATATCCGAAAGCAGCAAGGTGCTGGCTGACCACCGGTAGGTACATTGACGAAAAACGTACAGCGGATAAAAATGAGCACAATTGCATGTGATGATGGATTACCCATGTGTTCCCGGCCGTGTGTCTATTGGGCTGGACAGAGCTAGGGTTAGTGTGGAAGCGAACTTTTTTTTTTCGGTTTTACCATATAGTATATGTGAAAGACATATTCCTAATCATGTATGGTAACTTTACAGCACTCATTAGGAGGCCTATGTTTACCAATTGAGTTTTACGTGCTGATGTGACTAATCATGTATGATGATAAAAGATGCTATTCTGATGCAAGTCTAAAAAGTGTCGTGAAACCTATTTATTTCTTTCTTTCAGTTGAAAGGGATAGGTATACCGACAGTAATTATATTTCCTTAAAATCCTAAAATACTTCTTATTTTAAAAATAATGATAAATAGCATATTTTAAAATAGACAAATAGAATAATAGTAGCAATTATTCTTTGTCTGATCAGATAATCGTCATATCGACAAATGAACGGCCACTGCCGAACAAAGGCCTCCCTCAGAGATTTCCACAACGACCGTTTATATGCCGCCCACATCCAACGATTCCCAGTGACCTTCACCAGATGATCTGTCCATCTCGTTGAAGGCCATCGCATGCTGCGCTTTCCGATGCGAGGTCTCCACTCGAGAACCTTTCTGCTACAACAGCCGTCAGTTCCACGACCTACGTGCCCTGCACACTGCCACTTCAGCTTACTAATCCTTTGAGCTACTACGAAATCTTTAGTTCTTCTACGGGTCTCCTCATTGCTGATTCAATCTCGTAGAGGGATACCAAGCACGGATATCGCCATATTATAATATAATACATGACTTATACTTGTTTATTTAATAATTTTAGTTAGTACAAAAGTTTTCAAGATATCTATCACTGGCTTGGTTTACTAGGGTTTACTGAAAGTGTGTTATCGATGTCATTATAACATCATCTTTAATTTTAATTAACAGAAAAGAAGGTTGTTTCAATTCATAAATACAAAATTGGAAATACACAGTTTATTATCACGTTTAATATATGACGTTACACACTAACTTACGTCAATGGAAATCTAGTGTAGTAAGTAGCACTGACAAATAATACTTGGGTCAAACTGTAACAATAACAATAAATTTTCCTGTGTAAAAAATACACGTTTAAAACTATAGTTCTGCTAGGTTAGTTAAGTATAGTTCGTGTAAAAGTGTTTGTTGAGATCTAATTACTGAATAAATGATTTTACTTTACATCTGTCAATTTCTACATGTTAAGCAATTAATTATTTACAAAGTTATCGAATCGTTTATTCAGAATCCCTTTCCTTACAAATCTAACCGAATATCAGATTAACCAAAAGTGTTCGCGCGCACGCTCGCCAAGATTTAGCGCTCCTTAACTTGTTATTTAAACCTTATGTTTTGAAAATAAGGTTTATTTTCGGTTATTGATTACCTAAATATTTGTTAAGTGCTTATTCATTTATTGTCTTCCGCACGCGTCCATTCATGCGTACATTTATTGAAGGTTCAAATTTATGTCCCACTCGATACAACACATCATTTATTATCATTCGAATGAATTCTTCCCTTTTTTTACCTGTTTTGTGTCAATTTTATGCGATTTTTCGGTTATGCAAATTGAATATTTATTAAGTTTGATCGACTGGTGAAGTATTTTTTTTGGATTCATTAATACTTTGATAAGTTTTATGAATGTACTGTGTTATTCGAATTAAGTAGAAACTTTGACACTATGTCTTTAAATCTTCAAAACTTGATAGTTTGCGGCAGACGCTAGTTCACTGGTAAAACTCTTTTCCGCCTTATGTTGCTGGTGATGCAAAAAAGTAGTTGAACTTATTATCTAGAAATCTCAAATAGAAGGGAAAACACCAGTCAAGTCAAAGCTTTTATTTTAGAAAACATTAGTGCCCGAATGTCCAACAACAACATAAGTCCATGTGGTGTTCGGATTACAAATATAGCACCACTCCATCTCCTCCCGTTGGATCTTGTAAAAGGCGACTAAGGGACTCTATAAACCAGAGGGATTGGCAGCAGCGTCTCTTCTGTGGTATAGCAGCCACACTGCGCTCACCAGCCCGTCTGCCAAGCGTGGTGAGTATTGGAAAATACCCCCCAAAATGATGAAACAATTGTGGACATCTATGGGGGCGGCCTTTGTTCTGCAGTGGATGTATAAATGGCTGAAATGATGAAGAGCCCGAATTTATTTTTTGTTGTTGTTTTAAATCTAAACATAAATCTCACATACACAAACACCCAGACACGGAACCACTATCTGCGGATAGAACCCGCGACACATAGCGCAGAAAGCTAATCGCTTAGCCACTGCGCCAATCTTGTAGAGAAATGCCTTTAAAAAAAGTCAACAATCAAGGCACCATGCAGGTTCGGAAAATTCGGTGCTATGTAAAAGAGCCAGCAAGAAATCCCATGGATCAATCATTTCGGCCGAATAAAGTCCACTCCTGGACACAGGCCTCCCTCAAAGATCACCACAATGACCGATATGGGTGTGGTGTGTATGGGAGGTTTTGCCCTAATCGCCATGCTTGGCAGGCGCGTTGGCGATCGCAGTTAAGTTGTTAATGTACTCGAAGGACGCAGCTGCCCATCCTCCGGCTAATCCCATAGTCGCCTTTTACGACATCCACAGGATGAAATGGGTTGATGCTACTCGTAGCCGGCACCACATAGATTCAGCCCATAGATACTCTTTTAAAAAAGGAGTGATAATACAATTTTGACAAGTTAATAATAATAATAAAAGCGTTTATTCGGTGCAACCAAAGACACAAAACATACCAGTTAAACGAAACATATCATAAACAGAAAACAAATAAAAGAATCAGATCACATAATTCGTTTTGGAACGACCAGCGAGCAATGTGTGTCTCAAGATTGCACCAAATGGGTGTCCAGCTCAGCATGTGCCAGGTATTATTCCTGACGCTGGTATTCTGCTGGATCCCTGCAGTGACATACGGATGTCGAGCAGACCAGATACACGAACAGTTGGTGGAAATATTGTTGTGTGTGCTGTGTTATTAAAGTGGGTATACCCACATTCTAATGTATTATAATTGTATCCATTTTAAAATTAAAATTGCGAACTGGTAGCTATTGTGTTGATTTAATAATAATATAGTAATGTTCATATTTGAATTCTTAATTATAAATTATGTACGTATTTAAATATTTCATGTAATATAATATATAACAGAACGTCTATTTTATCACCCATGAAGATAAAAAGTATTAATTAGTTAATTGGTTACTATTGATAATAATTTATGATAGCATTTTTTAAGATATATTTTTGATTCCAGGCTTCACGCATTCCGCTAAGGACATATCGACTTATGGAGAATACGGCATCTGCTGTTGCCTATATTATTGATGTCTTGGTAATTATAATATCTAGTTTTTTCTACGTGTCAGTAAGATACTGTCGCTGCTGACATCTGAAGGTGCCAAGTGTGTTAGTTAGTATGTAAAAACAAAGTACTTTTAACACATATGTCGTCCTTTGGCTGATATGATGATGATGATGATGAACACATAACACCAATCAAGTCTGTGAAGTTCTTACATAATACAAAATGTAAGAAATACAAAATATATACACAATGAGACAAGAGCTATTCGTACAGACCGCTCAAAATACCCGGTCCTTATGGTTTCACCGAAAAACATGTGTATTTGCGTGTATTGTCATCGTTAAACATAATTAGCCAAAAAAGATTCTGTAGTTTTCACTATTCCATTTTTAATGCCGCACATTGCTCAAAAACCTAATCATTTTGGACAAAATTGACAATAAATAGGCCACCCAAAAATAATTATTTACAGAACATTGAACATGACAATTGTCGTCAGATTTTGAAAAAAGTTATTAGTGCATAATTGGGTAAACGTATTAGAATTCATGTTTTTCCTTGGGTGGTAAGCCAAGGAGTGGAATAAGCATTCAAGTGGCCTTTTTGAGTATTTATTTAAAGGATTACGCACATTACGGCAAGTGGAGGACCTTACCCGGCTTTTGTTGGACTTGTTTTGTTACGAGAAAGCTTTCTCTCTACATTTATTTACTTACATTGTGTAAACGCAAATATTTTAAACCAACTCTTCAATTACAATGTTCATACGACAGAAGTTTACTTATTCCGTCAAAAATACTACATAGGTTTTCATAAACTTAAATAACAAAACAAAAATAAGTTGATGAAGAAATCTTTTGTGAATAATAAAAGAATAATTATGTTCTTCTCATGTTATTTTTTTTTGTGTTGTGTGTCTACTTTCATTACTACTAATAGGAATAATACGAACCCTTCATCCTTCTTTTCTTAAATGTCGTAACGAAGAGTTATATTGCAATTGCAACAATTGTATAGGATTCACAAAAAATAAAATGGTAGCGGCGCTAACTTCTAGAAACGATAATCCCCGAGGAATCGAAACCCTTCTGTGGTCTTCGTGGACATTTATTCTTTGTCTGGATAAGGGTTGAATGGGAGCATTGTGCGCGCGTAATGTACAGGAAGCGATTGAGTTCAATTGTCTACGCTTCGATGGTCAATCGGTATACATATTTATATAAGAAAGTAGCAGAAATAATGTACAAGAAGTCAAGGGAATTTATGTATTTTGAAATTAGAATTTAGGACTGAAATTTGTTTAATAATTGATAGATTGTTTGCTGTTGTATGTTGTTTGTACTCACAATGCGCCTCATAAGAAAGCTCAAGTTCACTCAGCGAGCTATGGAGAGAGCTATGCTTGGTATTTCTCTACGAGATCAAATCAGAAATGAGGAGATCCGTAAAAGAACTAAAGTTGTCGACATAGCTGAAAGGATTAGTAAACTGAAATGGGAATGGGCGGGGCATATTGCACGTAAAACTGATGGCCGTTGGGGCAAGGAGGTTCTCGAATGGAGACCGCGCACCGGAAAACGCTGCGTGGGATGACCTGCAACGAGGTGGACAGACGACTTGGTGAAGGACGCTGGGAGTCGTTGGATGAGGGCGGCATGTAACCGCACGTTGTAGAAATCTAAGGAGGAGGCTTTTGTTCAGCGGCGGACGTCCTCTGGCTGATATGATGATGATGATGATGAGATTGTTTGTTTACAAATAAGATTTTTCAACATAGCCAACTTCGAAAATATGCATTTAGTGATTTTTTTATTCAAAACATGAAGTAAATTTAATAAGATAATCTATTTACATTTCGCGAATCTAGACCCATACATAAAATAAGAAGTGGGGATTGGTAATCTTAAAATTGAAAAACCATGAACCTTAACGTTGTGTGCCCAAATTTTTAATAAATACATTGTCTGTGGAATATTTCTTCATCTTATGAACAAATAATATATATAAGGTAAATCCTTTTTTTTCAATTAGCCAGTACATCTGTCCCCATAAGTTTTAGACCTATTATAGTGCTATGTACATTTAGTAAACTTTCTAAAAAATATGTTGGATATAATTCAAAAACTTTGCTAAATTCTAAATTGGTTATCAGGGGAACAGTCATGTAGAAAAAAAACACCATAATCTGCGCGTAAACTTAAACAGTTTACAAGCACAAAGGCTGAACCTGTGAATATAATCGCCTCAGGTCGTCGGCACAAATACGGGTTTTTTCTTAACTGATTCATATACGCTAATTCGTATCTCTTATAATGCAAATTAGCAAATGTATATTTTTCCGCCTTTACTTGTAAGTGTGTCAGCCAAACAAAAGAATAGCGTGTTTAAACTCTATGAACGGGGTCACGGGATGTTTGGGTTATTGTCTCAGTGGTGTCAATTAGGAACTTCAATTCTTCTTCATTTTCTTCTTAGTATTTTGTATTTCAAAGACGTCTGTAATGAACTAATGAGTGAAGGTGTTTTCAAAGATGAATGATGATAATTTATATAAGTATTGTGATTTAGACATCAGTAGCTAGCTATGTGTTAATTACATAGTGGAGAACAGAGGAGGACACACTATGGAGGGAATTTGCTGGTACTCACCACGACAACTGCTATTCCTTTACGACTTCTAAGGGAATGGTGCTATATTTTTAATCCGGACACTACACGGATAATGAAACAAAACAGTTTATGTGCTTCCACGTTATATGTGTTGATAAAGTTTAAAAAAAAGCAAGAATTATCTTGTCATCATCATCGTCATCATAATCATATCACACGCTATATCGTGCATAAGTTCTACGAGCAAGAGTTGTCCGAAGCCACTAAATAGGAAGGTATTGATGCTGAAGAAGATACGATTCGCTTTAAAAAATAAATGTTAATGTTACCCCACCGAGATCCACATATTATCGTCATGGTAGAACTTGCGTGTTTCGAAGATCTTTGGGGCTATGCTGGTAGAGTCACTCTCATGCCATGGACAAGCCCAAAGTGAATGGGCGCGTATATTGGTGATTCTGCGTGCTCATACTGAGCGACCTCCGGGAAGACGGCGGCGCACACATGGCCACGTGCCGCCGTATGCGTAGCACAGCGCACAGAGAGGCTTGGGGGGAACCTTTAGAATCCTCTCCGAGAAGTGCCTGGGGGGCAACCTTTTTACAGTCGCCTTCCTTCCGATAGAGGGGGTGACCGCTTTACAGTCATCCCCTCCGAGATGTGCCTAAAGGCGTGGGGCGCTTCAATGAGGATTTCTAATGTGATCTTACGAAAACCTGGAGCCCCCCTTCGGCGCCGAAGATGACCGCTCCAGTGGTTTAGCCGGTAGAAGACATCCTTCGCCCTTCCCCGGGGTGGAGGAAGTTCATGTTGAATTTCCACAGGAGACTAATAAAAAAAGGCCCAGATTGAATGACGGCTGGTGCAGTGGCTGATACAGTTGGCTGCTGCGCACCGGGTCGTGGGTTCGATTCCCGCACGGAACAAATATTTGTACGATCTGCAGGTAGTTGTTCCGGGTCTGGGTGTATTGTGTGTGGAATTTGTGTCTGTAAACGCACCCACGACACAGGAGAAATCCTAGTGGGGGCAAAAATAAAAATAAAATTTTTATAAAAATAAAAAAAAGACCGATTCTCGGATAGTGCCCAAATTTCGCTCCCCATACGTACTAGATACTGAGAGAAGAAGCAGAGACCTGAATGCCAACGTCTTTCAAAGGTATGTTGAGTGTCTTGGTTACGTCACGTGGCTCAGCAATAAGAACCGAGGGTCTTGGCTTAATCACCCAGACTGCGAATAAGACAATCTTATAAAATAATTATACCGAATTCTAAGGTTTGCGTCCGCGACGGGATGCATGGGTAGTTTAGTCTCTAGCCCGCAAGAGGATTAGCGGAACCCCTGTTAATAAATACGCTTATCGGGATTCGCGGACTATTGCTCGGGTGGACTGTTTATTTCCCCCATACTCGTGGGTTTAAGTAAGTCTTTTGAGGGAACCATCCGGCTTACCGGGCTACTGGTGGCAATTGTCGTGACTGAACTCTACGCTCTGGGTCTATAGATAGTGTCTCACAAAACCGTGGCTCTATGGTTCCAGGTTCACCAGGTATGGTCCTTGGGTCATGTGCAGCGGACGGGCCGATGCGTATATAATTCGGGATAATAGTGTGTCGTGTCATTTAATATAATCTCAATCTCTCAATATAGTTCGATCTCTACCAAAACGGAGGTATACGTCAATATATTTTAATTAATTAAATCTTTGATTTTAATACATTATTCCCTTAGATTATTTTCTATCAGTCTCCCCTTTATTTTTACAAAATGGGCTTCTCGCAAACATTTCCTGGAAGTGTGGCTGCTTAACCGGATAATTTTCGGCGAAGGCAAAAGGCCTCCAGCTTAAAGATAATTTTATAAACTAAGCAACTGTTGTTAAGGGTGCCGGGACTCAAACCTCAGCTTAGGGCGTTGCTGAAGGGTACAAGCTATTATTTAGGGGACAGCTGGATCGGTTTGAAGATCAGTCTGCCCATGCATACAGCAACATTCATATTCATCACTCTCTTATTCACATGCATTTCATCCCTCCTCATCACATGCCCCTACCAAGTCAAACGATTGCCTTTCAACTTATAGCACATGCAGAACATTACGATATTAAAAATGCAGAGCTATTTGTGATCTTTGAGTATACTTTACCTTTTTTTTTATTGGTGCCCCGGGAAATTCTTCATGAACTTCCTTCGCCCCGGGGAAGGGCGAACCCCGACCAGGATGCGCCGCTCGGTGGCCCACGCAGGGCACGCCTCGAGAGTGAGTTGTGCGGTGTCCTGGTCGCTATCATAATGGTGGCATTGTGCCGTGGCCTCGCGTCCTATCCTGTGCAGGTACGCACCGAAACAACCGTGCCCGGTGAGCACCTGCGTCAGGCGGTAGGTGACGCGCTCGCTCCTTCTGATCCAGGCTCCAAAGAGCGGCAGGACGGCCTCGACGATGCGCTTGGTCGCAAACTGCATCCGCAGAGTATACTTTACCTACAGGCAACTGGTATAAGATGCATTACATATATCTTTAATTATCATCGGCGTCATCTTGGCTACGTGTTTTGATCTAGTCTGGGTTCTTTAAGACTTTCAATATTAAACTAGTCTCATGAGACGTTAGGTCAATTATTTTTAAGATTTCAGAAAGTATAGAAATACTTTATTGAATGTTTGTGTGATTATTTTGAATTAATCGTACTTCGTTTATTTCCTATTTAAGCAACACTGTCATACTTATAACCTGTAATTCTAACCACTATATCAAACATAGCTAGTTAAGTGCTTGTTATTTCCCGCAGTACACAACAGTTCACAGAGTGAAAGGGGAAACGCGCCGGGTTCGCTGCCCGGACTGATCACTGCTTCCTTGTTCCGACCAGCTAATATATACTTCCTATACAAACGTTTGCAGTTGGTGTCATTGTATTAATATTTAAAAAGGAAAGTTCGTTTACAATCAAAATGGCTTCTGTATCGTGGTGCGGTTATATACTTACACAAATCTTACTTGCAAAACCATCCAGACGCGAAATAATTCTTATTCTTGTATTCGTATGATTTGTGGTCAACCTTCATCATCATCATCATTTCAGCCGAAAGACGTCCACAGCTGGACTAAGCCGGTCCGGGTGTGTTGTGTGCTCAAAGTCTAAAGTCAAAGTCAAATATTTTTTATTTAAAATAAACCATTTACACCAACCAAATTACTGGCACTTATGAAACGTCAGAATTTAAATTGCTCGGTTCCAAGTAGTTGATCCTATGGAGAAGAACCGGCAAGAAACTCCATGGATACTCTTTTAAAATAATTGAGGTGAATTAGATAGGTATTACACAAATTATTAGATATCACATAAATGTGTTTAAGATTTTATCAACACATTGCTGAAATATAAATATAGCAGCTATATAGTACAAAGAGCACCTCTCATATAATTGGTTACCAGGGAAGCCACATGTGCAGAAAGTAGCTAACGCCATATGTCCCTAACGTCAACATAGCCCTAACCCTATAGTAGGCATTTTTTATGAGAATTGTTTTAACGTGTGCTTTAACTTCCCATCTGTGAGATCAGTAATTGCTTTAGGGGTCTTGTTATGAAATCGAATACAGTTACTAAAAATGAGTTATTGGTTTTTGAAAATTTTGTAACAACAATTTTATGTTTATTTCTAGTATTTATACAATGAATGTGCTCTTTAAATTAAACATTAGCAGGTTTTTACGGACAAACATAATATTTTCAAAAATGTAAAGGGCCTCTCCCTTTACATTTGCACTGTAAGTATATTAATATTTAAAAAAATCTCTTTGAGTGATTCACAAGGAACCATATCATAGATGGCGCGGATAGCCCTTTTCTGTAATATAAATATTGAATCTACATTAGCCGCCGCTCCCCAGAATAGAATGCCATATGACATTATGCTGTGGAAATGCGCAAAAGTCTGGCCGTAGCTACGTCAGTTAGTTGCCTAATTTTTCTGACTGCAAATGCAGGAGAACTTAACCTATTGGACAGAGCATATATATGAGCACCCCACTGTAATTTCGAATCAATGGTTATACCTATAAAAATAGTTTCATTTACTATCTCGAGTTTGTTGCCTTCAAGAATTATTTTCAATTCGACTTGAGGTACATTTGGCAATGAAAACTTCAAACATTTGGTTTTATTACTATTCAATAAAAGGTTATTTGCAGCAAACCACCTAGACAGAGAGGATAAGTTATCATTAAGGTGTGTAACTTCATTGACACTCCTCTTGATTTTAAAAATAAGTGATGTGTTATCAGCAAATAATACTGTATTAGATAATGCCGACATCATAAAAGGGAGACCATTTATGTAGGCTAGGAATAGAAATGGGCCCAGAATTGATCCCTGTGGCACGCCCATTTTCACTAGGGACTCTGGAGATGTCATGCTGCCTGTACCTACTTTAAGCTGTCTTTCAGAAAGGTAGGATAATACAAGCTCGAGAGCTCGACCACGAATTCCGTAGTGACATTTTAATTAGTCGCCGATTTGTAAAATCTAATGACATGAGTTTAATGTACATCTATAGCTTCCCAAAAAGTTCTTCATCCAAAAGTTAATTAATTTATCACCGCATCTTTTCTTACTGGCCAATTCTTAAATCTTTCAGTGTGACCCACGTTTATACTTACCTAAAACACGTGTTAAAATAGTTGTTCATAACAGGTATGATAATATCTTGTGTATCCTAAAATAGATAAACAAAACTTAGCAAACTTCCAACTTGCATCTAATGAAAACATGTTATCAAACGAACGTTCTGATAATGTTAATAAGTACATTGATCCAATCAACATAAACTACAGGTTTATAATCTCACAACTATTCCCGGCATTTGCCATTACCAATCCCGGACCGGAAGTGACTCAGCTCTCCGGCGGTCTGCCAGCTTTCACTTCCGTGCGGCAGAAAACGGCGCGCTTCCCGGACACCGGCCATTTTCCGCAAATAATGACTTGTTATAATCAAACATTATGGATCAGGAACAATATTTAGATTGCCTTCGCATAAAGGAATTGATTACTTTCGTTTGTATTTGCTGCCACGGGTTTGATTTTGTATGTGTTTGCTATATATCTTCCGTGTGGTGTCCAGATTAAGATCATCAGATGATGGAGTGGCCATCACATCCCGTGGATGTCGTACAAGCCGACTAAGGGTCTAAAACTAGAAGGATGGGCCTTTTGTAGAACAGTAGCCATACTGCAATCATAAACCTGCCTGCCAAGCGTACTAGCAACTTCCCCCCAAAACGAAGAAACATTTGTGGAAATTTATGTGGGAGGCCTTTGTTCAACAGTAGACGTCCTTTGGCTGATATGATGATGTAGAAGTCTAAATTGTGACCCTGGTACGATCTAATGGAGTTAATGGCGTGTGGTCCTTGATTATCAAGACGGCGCAGTTGCAATGGCTTAGTGATTAGCTTTCTGCGCTACGAGACACGGAATCGATCCCCATATGGAAAAAGAAATATGGCTCACATGTAGTTGTTGCTGTTAACTATATGAGATACTAAACGATACTAAAACGAGAAATAGTGTCGAGCATGTTTAAAAAAGCAATACACATTAACACAGGGTAAACCTCTTCATTTGGGTGCTGTTGGAGGAAACTAAGATATTATAGGTGGATTGTTTAAATTCCAATAACGCAATTTTATAATTTCAATGACATAATAATGCTTTACACGCTCAATTTTCACCTGCCATGCTATGGCTAAATAGACTGATCTGGTTTAATTTAAGACCATTTGTTACTCTATTTTATGTGAAATAAATATATTTGTATTTGTATTTGCATATGCGATATCATCGTGTGTATTGGAGAACATGTTTTTCAACTACAATAGTTGACGTCAGGCACTCCACAAAGTTTACAGTGTGTGAACATACTTTAGGGAAACCTAACCATTTTCTTTGATTTGATCATGCTCAAGTTCTCGCGAAAGAATACCGAGAGACTATTGAAATAAAATAAAAATAACTATTTTAATAGAGAAGATGGTTGGCAGGTACACCCGGTTTAGAATTCTGTTATTAAAATAATAGTCACAAACGTCATACCACAAAAAAAACATAAAAAAAACTGTTATGATGCCTGTCACCTTAGTCATTCTGCGACCACGAACACTGCAAAGTGTTCGTAATGTCAGGAAAATAAAAATCTATGATATACGCGACGTAATCCGTTTAAAGTGTTTTATTTACAATGTTAAGTTTGTTCTTGCGCTAAATTATTAGTACAAAACAGAATTCTAATGTACAAATAGACAATATATTCAGCAATTTCCCTCTATAATCCGGTACCATACATGCCTTAATTAGTTATCACAAACAAATTTGATTTAAAAAAACAAAACATGGTAGATATCATGTCCATCGTACGGACCCCTCTCCGCGCGAGTTCAACTCGCACTTGTACGGTTTTTATTTGGCCTCATACGTTGGCCCTCATATTTCTTCTATGTTGTGGATACAGTTTATATACAAATCTTACATGTACAAATCGGGGCTCTCACCCGCGACATATAACACAGAAACCAAGCGACGAGCCACTACACCAAATGTGTAATCCTCTCGACAATGCTTGCACATGCACCCACAGAAAGAACGGCAATGGCCGCATATTCTTTGCAACTATTAGGATGAACCAGAAAAAGAAATAGCTATAGAACCTTTTGCGATGCAAATATCTTAGATAATAAACCCTACACTTATCAAGTTGGGTCTTATTTACAGACCTACGAACATGAGTCTCTCCGCAACTGTAAGTGTAGCCTAGTTCAAGCTATAAAAATAAAAGTTTTACGAGCGCTCCCATGTTCAAGCGCTAGTTGGTAGTATTCGCTAAATGTTCAACTATTTACTAAGTCGGACAGGATGCACTTTCTGTTGACTGTGTACTACGTTTTATATTGTCTTTTAGACGTTGTAGATAGACCAACTCGTTGTCTGATACTGCTGTACGATTATGGGCTTATCGCCAAAGTGACCACCGGTTTTGCCGAAGTCACCACCAGCTTTGCCAAAGTCACCACCAACTTCCACAAAGGCACCACCAGCATTGCCAAAGTCACCACCAGCTTTACCTTTACTTTTAAATAAAGCAAGTCTATTTATTTTATTTATTTATCACATTCTTTATTGTACACCAGTTATTAAAAAGTAACACTTTGAATATAGAGTACAATGGGCGGCCTTATCGCACACGGCGATTTCTTCCAGGCAACTTAGGATGGAAAAAAATTACTGGACAAGATATGGGGTAGTGCACACAAATAAATATCCTTAAACTTAAATAATACTATACTAAATATGTAAATAATGTAGATTATAAATACACTACATACATAATTATATACATATATGGTAATATATACACATATAAAATATGTAAATATACAAGTATCAACAAAATTAGGACAACTGATATCAAAGATGTAACAAAAGGCAGAGTAAAAGCAAGAAAAATAATACTAATAATAATAATTACAGTGACAAGTAATGTTCTCTCACTAGTCTTTTGAATACCGGTAGTGACTGAGCCCGTCTAATTGAGATCGGTAATGCATTCTACAAACTAGCGGCCTGAACCGTGAAGGATTTATCAATAAAATTTGTAGAATGCATTGGCATTTTAAGCCTTAGGTTTTCTGATGATCTTAGGATTCGCGAATGAGTATCACCAAGGAATTCGAAACGTTTTTTAAGGTAGGAGGGAGTAGAAGGAATGAATAGTACACTGTAAAGTAGTGAAAGAATATGAGTATTCCGGCGAAGACGAATAGGTAACCACTTGAGCTTAGTGCGGAATTCTGAAACGTGATCATATTTTCTTAAACCAAATATGAATCTAATACAAAAATTTTGAAGTCGCTCAAGCTTATCAAGTTTTTTCTCTGTAAGATCAAGATAGCTGGCATCAGCATAATCGCGGATCGGAAGGAGAAGAGATTGTACAAGCGCAATTTTAGTAGCAGTTGGAAGAAAGTTGCGTAATCTTCTTAAGGATCCTGCCGACGCAAACATCTTGCGACTAACTTCTTGCAGCTGGCAAGACCAGGATAGATTTCTGTCAATTATCACCCCCAAGTTCCTTATGTTTTCACTGAAAGGAACTGAAGTACCTTCAAAATCAAGTGTGGTCTAGTCGATTCTAGAAATCATCCTGGAGCTGCCCACAATATTGTTGTGGGCAACTCCAGGATGATTTTCTGCGTCTTCACCGGGTTCACTTGTAGACCATATCTCTTACTCCAATCACATATTCGGACTAGATCCATGTTAACAGTGAAAACAGCGTCTAGTCTAGGTCTAGGTCTAGTACTAGGATACTCCTTCTGCCGTGTAGTTAGTGACCAACCTTGTGCTAGAGTGCTTGAAGCCGCTAAACGCCTTCAGTTTGGCTTAACGACTGCCGTCTAATTGCCACAACTAGGACCGACGATTCTACGTGCACTCCGAGGCAAGGAGACGCTTAGTTTTTAAATATACTATACTGTCACCCATCTATAGACTGATCGCGCCAAGTGTTGCTTGATTCGCCGATCGTTTACCGATCAGTGGGTATAATTGGCTAATTAAATAAATGATGTTATGGGCCATCCATTTTCAGGAAATTCATAACGTCATATCACGTCCGTTCAACCCGTATACTTCAATATTTTTCTAGTCACTATTCTTACCAAACGAATCTTAGTTCATGTTAAACATTAACAGGCATTTATATATAGAATTTAAGTAGTTGCACAGTGCAAGTTTTGGTCCTATACCAAAGAGCAATCAAAAATGTTTCTTCCGGTGAGTGACGCACACCGGAATCCCAACCTCCAAAAATAAGGCAGACTGCCCTAAAGGTCGTAACACATCAGCCACTCCTCGGGTGTTGCGGATGTTTATTGATGGGGTGATGACTTCGGCAACCCGCATGTTTGATTGCCGCCTTATATTGTGAAAAAGGCTATCCCTTCTTTCATGCAGCAACGGAGCAACAGATCGACGTGATTTTGCATAGAGATAGTTTATGGGCTGAGAAGTGACATAGGGTACCTACTTTTATCTCGGAAAAATGTATAATTCATGTGGGATAGCGGGTGAAACTGCGGGGCAAAGTTAATTTTATATGTAAAAGTTTGTATTTATGCCTCAGTCATAAGCAAACGGCCAAACTGATTTAAGTTTGTGGTAGAGAGGTAGACTACATCATGGAATAGGACATAGAATACGTTTTACAGCGTTATCAAGTGCCCTTAAGGGTTGAAATCAGCTTTCTCGTGGACGAAGCCGCGGGCAGGTCGCTAGTTTAAAATAAAAGAGCCTTTAATTTCCGACATCAAGAAATACTTAAAATAGCGAAACACATTGTTTTAGGTACCTAGTATCATCATATCGGCCATACTATGTCCACTACTGACTAAAGGCCTCCCCCTCAGTTTTCCACAACTGTGTCATCATATTGGGGGGAATTCGCCGTTACTCAACACGCTTGACAGGCGGGTTGGTGAGCTCAGAATGGCTACTGTTCCACAAAAAGCTGCTGCCCTCCCCTTTGGTTTAGCTTCCCTTAGTCGTCTTTTACGACCTCCGCGGGAGGAGATGGAGTGGTGCTATATTCTTAATCCAGACACCACACGGTTACCTAGTATACATTCTATAAAATATTTTTGAATTGAGTGTGCCCATTGGCAAAGGTTTCCCTTTTGTTGCTTCCGCTGGCGTCTATCTTTTGCTATTCTTCTGCAGTTACCACCACTTTAAGCTTAACCTCACCTTCTGTTCTGCGTACATTTGTCCTCTTACCATCCCTCGGGTACGAACTCGTAATAATTTGCTTCTTCTATGTCTCTCATGTGCATGGCCGTATGGTGCTGACTACGAATGGCACCAACCCATCTCATCTCGTGGGTGTCGTAAAAGCTGATTATAGGATTAGCCGGAGGATAGGTAGCAGCGTCCTTCAAGTGTATTTACAACTCAACTGCGCTAAACCGCCTGCCAAGATTGGCGATTATGGCAAATCCTCCAATGAGCAAACTGTTGTTTACCGGACCGGTCGTTGTGGCGATCTTTAGGCAAGGCCTGTGCGCAGTTACGCGCGCTACTTTACGCTACGGTGTAATATATTGGGGCAACTCCACAAATATGGAGACGGTCTTTAGAGCTCAAAAGAGGTGTGTTAGAGCGATATGCGGCAGACATAGCACGGACAGCTGTAAACCGTTTTTTATGAGTCTCCGTATATTGACGGTCCCCTGCCTGTACATATATGAGGTAGCTCTATTTATTAAAAACAATTTCCAATTATTTGATACCCTAAATAGCACACGACACAGACATAAAATACGTTTTAGACCACATAAAAAATCTATATATAATAAGAATTTCCTAGGCTAAGATAAGATATATAATAGATTACCAAGATCTATATTAGATCTCAATAATATAAGTGTATTTAAAAAAAAGATAAGAGATCTGTTGATAAATAAGACCTACTATTCAATAAATGAGTACTTGTCAGATAATAATATGTAGGATATTTAGTAACTTTGCTTTTTATAAAAAAATATTGACATTTTGGTAAATGCTTTCTAGGTCCAATTTGTTATGAAATGTTTTTTTTTTTCTTTGTTTCTTGTATATGTTTGACATTAATAATGTAATTTGGGCTTGTATCCCTTACATTCAAATGTGCATGCCTAAATTGGTAGAACATAGTGAACTGCGCATTCACACAACTCTTTGCAATGTACCTTCACAATGTACCTGCCTCAGCAATAAACATTTTGATTTGATTTGATTTGTATTCTATTGACATGATAAAGGTGATGTCTCTCATCGTATGGCCTATTCAATTTATTATTATCGATTCGTGAGAGACCGTGAGTTTTGTTGAATCAGAGGATTTAAATCAAGTCAACATGCAATAGAAAGAAGCATAACGGGCGAAGAGAAAAAAACCGTGTAAAACGCTCATCGTTATTTACCAACACCATAAAACTAAATATAGGTTCGTAGGTGTCATAGTGGCCTGTTGTCAACAATTCCCGACTATACATAGAAAGTAGGACAGGATGTTCCTGTGCTGCACATTGCAATGCCACCCATTAGGTATTCCATGCAGAATCTAGACTCGTCGATGACTAATGTACTAATGTATATTACAAGGACATGCACATCATAAATATGCTAAGCAATTTCTAATGCACTTTCTTTAGGTTAGTTTTATGTCTATTAAAGCTGTAATATTGATTACATGAAGACAGTAGGTACTCACCCCACCGCCAGAGGTGGTGATCTGCTTACAGCCACTCACTCCAGGATGTGCCTATAAGCGGGGCACCTATGGCCCGCCCTTTAGTGCCGATGAGCACCCAGGTGTTAGCCGGTAAGATTCCATTCACTCCTCTCCACAGAAGGTTTGAAAAGCATACCATCGCTGCGAAAAAATGATACCCATCCCGGTTTCTCACATGTTACATGCACAAATAATCATACGTTATTTTAAATTTCTCACGGTTATTTTCTAAGGTAAAATGTAGCCTAATCTAGCTGAAAACCGTGCTACGCCAGCAGTCGGATATACCCATGATACTACTGATTGCCTGGTAATGTTGCCTGATATGTCATGAGTAAGGAATTCCTTTTTTGGTTTTGGAGCAGAAGAGTAACAACGCGAAAACCTATTCTCATTTGTATATAGTAGTGAAAGTGTTTGTATTGAATACAAGTGTTTTTCTTTACTTCATACAAAATAATATTTATATAACCTGAATAAATGCACTTTTTTATATAGATTCTATTTCATTCATGATCATCATATTAGCCTTTTATACGTCCACTGTAGAGAAAAGGTCCCCCTCCCCCACAGATTTACACAATTGTGTCGTTCGATTCGTAGGGCTACTGTTCGACTGTTCCCTGGTTTAAAATCCCTTAGTCGCCTTTTACGACATCTATGGGAGGAAATGATGCTATTTTCTTAATCGAGACACTGTCTTAATTATTAAATCATTAAAGGTGCGTTATTTTTATTATAAAGTAACAAAAGTCGTAATAAATCATGGAGTGAAGATTTTCCTAATTCAAATCCATTTAGACGCACGACATGCACTTATTAAATTGTACATCTACACCTTCCCAAAGAGTTCTGTATTCGAAATTTAATTAAATATTTCATTGGCAACCTTCGTATGCAATAATAATTTTGGGTGTATACGAAATCCGCGCGCAGCCTACACTGCCTGAATTCCTTTTCTCTGTGTAATGGACCCGAGCAAACTCTACCTTGGAACCTACAACTACTAACACCACCCCAAAACTACTTTCAACCCAATACAATAATGGTAGCTCACACTTACTCAGGTTAAAAGACCACGACTGCTCATAAATAGTGGTAGGTTGCGCCACAATAACCCTGTTTTCCTCACTTGACTATTATGACTTGCGCTGAATAATAAATAGCTATTACATACGACTTTATTAATTTCCAGAGCAGAGACGTGTATTTGGTATAAAGTACATGGTGTGTACATACACATGTACATACTAGCCGTGTGGTGCCGGCTCAGAATACCACCACTCCATCTCTATACTCGATTAGCCGGAGGATAGGCAGCAGCGTCCTAGAATACCACCACTGCATCTCCTTCCGTGGGTGTCGTAAAAGTCGACTAAGGGATTAGCCGGAGGATGGGCAGCAGCGTCCTTCGAGTACATTAACAACTCAACTGCGATCGTCAACCCGTCTGCCAAGCATGGCGATTATGGCAAAACCCCCTAATGAGTCCACAACACACCCATATCGGTAGTTGTGATGATCTCTGTGGGAGGCCTGTGTCCAGCAATGGACTTAATTCGGCCGAATGGCACTGCGCCTACCTAGCCGGCCTCTTGCAATAAGAGACCTAGCACCAGTAAATTATTCCCATAATAGTCACCTGCAATGACACCCACGTGATGAGATGGCGTGTTACTATTCTCCCTGCCAGGAGCGCGGTCTAATGCAGATAAAGCGTACACCTCACCCCCGGCTAGAGGTAAGAAGAAGGACACCGTGGGGTTTTAGCCGGTTTGAGCCCGGCCCTCCGCCCTTCCCAAGGCGGAGGAAATCCATGAGGATTTCTCCACGGTAATACAATCAAATAAAAAGGATGTTACTAGTCTTACCGGCACCACAAAGTACTAGTCAAAGCACTTTCAATCATTACGAATGAATTGGTTCACGAACCAAATTCGGAGCTCATGTAATAGCGGGCATACAAAAATGTGGACGATTGGGGTGCGTGCAGAAGAAGAGATGGTATCAGGATCAATTTAAAACATACTATTTTAAATAATTTAATCAATTTATTTTATCATATGATATTTTCTAAGACATCAATCATGCACCCGACATTCTCTCTCTGTATCAGCGGATCTATATCTAATTGTCAAACCATTTTCATCATTCCATTCAAAAAGATTGTTTCTTTTCTTAGTGGTCAGTAAGTCGTACCAAGGAGTATGAACGCTATTAAAGGGGTTGACCATAGCGGTACAGTATATTACGCGAGCGATACTGCCACATGTATAAGGCTCCGGTCGGGTGAGAAACTATTCGGGAAACTCCGAAATAAGTGAGTAAAACACACTTATTATCATCAACGTTTCTCACGAAAGTTAAGCTAAGAATACACGATGATTTAAAGGCAAAGTCAGCCAGCAGTTAGCCCTAGTCTCCTTCTTCTACCATTCAGTGCTACCATGGAACGCAAAAAAACACATGTGTTTGTGGCAGTCCATTGGTTAAGGGATTTTGTGGCCATATCATCATCATCATCATATCAGCCACAGGACGTCCACAGGACGTCCACAGCTGAACAAAGCCTCCAGTTATATTTCCACTATGAACGGTTACATGCAGCCCTCATCCAACGACTTCCAGCGATCTTTACTAGGTTGTTTGTCCACCTCGTCGGAGGTTGTCCCACGTTGCATTTTCCGCCGCACGGTCTCCACTCGAGAACCTTTTTGCCCCAACGGTCATCAGTTTTACGAGCTATGTGCCCCGCCCAATTGCCTTTTCACTTTACTAATCCTTTCAGCTACATATGTCGGCAACTTTAGTTCTTGTACGGATCTTCTCATTTCTGATTCGATCTCGTAGAGAAATACCAAGCATAGCTCTCTCCATAGCTCGCTGAGTGACCTTGAGCTTTCTTATGAGGCCCACAGTGAGTGACCACGTCTCTGTTCCATATATCATAACTAGTAACACACACTGGTTAAAGGCTTTTGTCTTGAGGCATTGCGGTATTGTTGACGAAAAGACGTTGCGAAGTTTCCCGAACGCTGACCAGCTAAGTCGGCTATATAATTAATGCTACCACTAGCAGAGAAAGATTTTAAATTGTTTTAATTTCACATTTGTATGTGTTAACCTAATCTCATACATGTTTAATACTGCCTTCAGTAGAGAAACACTGTCTCTCTTCAATGTAAATAGCATTATTAGAATATGAATCATCATTGATGCTGTATTTATTAACATTTATAGTGGTTATGCAAATTGGGGCTATTTTTGCGACTATGATATATCAATTTTATTGGTATTGATGACCTTATTTCTTTAATTTATGTTTTCCTTAATCATTTCGTCTCCTTATCTGATTAAGAATAGTAATAGAGTTGCAAGGGATGAACAGCGGATACTATTCATTTCTGTGTTTCTTTTCTTTGCGTCCATAAAAAAGTCTACGTTAAGCACCCCTATATCCTTTTTCAGGATCAAGCTGTAACCTCAAAACAAAGATAAATGATTATGGCCTATATATCCAATACAAAATACACGAATACCAAATTTAAGCTACAATTATGGCATAATAAGTCTACTCGTAACCACGGTCAATGCAACTTGATCAAAACGTTGAGGTTAGATAAAATATTATTTTAATATTAATCTGTGCGCGAATAGACCCGATATTATCTTAAAGTCATACAATTATAGCAACAAATCTACCGAAGAAAAGAGATAACTTTTCTTTTTTCGGGTTTGTTTTAAAACGTTGCCCTTCACTTGGGTTTCTCCTGTGTCGTGGGTTCGTTTACAGACACAAATTCCCCACACAATACACCCAGATCCGGAACAACTACCTGCAGATCCACTAGACTGAAACTCCACATTAAAGTTTGAAGGCTTTTTAAAACCAACATCATGGTATCGCTGCATTAGCACTAGGCTGCGTGTGACAGGGGGCCTCGGGGGTCGCGGGCGCGCATATTGGAAAGTCCGCGTGCTCACACCGAGCGAACCCCGGGAAGACGGTGGCGCTGACGTGGTCACGTGCCGCCGTGTGCGCAGCACAGCGCAAAGCGAGGCTTGGGGGTTCCTTTACAATCCTCCCCGAGAAGTGCCTGGGGGGGCGACCTTTTTACAGTCGCATTCCCTCCACTAGAGGGGGTGACCGCTTTACAGTCATCCCTAGTGTGATCTTACGAGGACCTGGAGCCCCCCTTCGGTGCCGAAGATGACCGCTCCAGTGGTTTTAGCCGGTAGGAGTCCGGCATACCCCTTCGCCCTTCCCCGGGGTGAAGGAAGTTCCATGTAGAATTTCCACTGGATATCGATAAAAAAATTTAAAAAAAGACTGCGTGTGACAAGTTTCCTCAACGACTGCTTACATGCCGTGTGTAGTCATTTTGGGGAGAATCTGCCAGTACAAGGGCAGAGATGGAGCGGGTCTATATTCTTAATCCAGGCGCAACAGGGAAATAAGTTAAATAAAAATTAAAATTAATGTTTATCTACTTCCATTTAATCGTGAAAGCTCCTATAATAAATATAGGTGAATTAGTATTGACCGTCATTCTCACGAGTTATAGAATGGCGGAGTATTCAGCACACGTCGCCTAGACGTGGGACATCCGTTTGATATGATGCTGCCAACTTTTGTGGATATTGTGGGACATGGTATTTTTGGACTAGATCAGTCGCACTTCAGTAATGTTAAAATGTGTTAAAGCTTTATTTGTATTTCTTGAGTGTTGTTGTCGTTTTATGTACCCAAAACTATATGCTCTATTCTACTGCGATCACCAATTTGTCTGCCAACCATGGTGATTATGCCAATGTGCCGACCACTGTAGCTCCCATTGGAGCTCCCATGTTCAATAACAAACGTTTATGGCTGACATCATGATATGATTACTCAATTGTATGAATTATTATATAAGACTATATACTATAAAGGCTTCAAATAAACTGGTACCATAGACTGATTCTAAAACCGTCAGCGTTCTAATTTTGTCAGTTGTTAAATGTATTCAAATAATTGTTTTCGTTTATCCTAACGCTATTTTGAACAAGAACCCAATAAACTATTTATTTTCACATCAAACTGCATTGGAAATAGAAACTAAACTGCTGTTATTTCGCTACAGTTCATAGATGAGGTCATCGCTCGCAGTAGCATAATAGCATCATATCATAGTACAGTAATCATTGCATTTAGATCGCGTTGTTTACGATACATTGCGTGCTCAAAAATGACAATAACTGTAACCTAAGATTTCCGATATAAATCACTTTCCTATTTTCATTATAGGCATAAGTGTAACCTCTTCCCAAAGTTTTCGGTGACGCTAGCAGTATGCACGTCTTTAAGCACATCTCGAAGGGTATGACTGTAAAGCGGTCACCTCCTCTAGCTGAGGGAAAGTGGCTGTAAAAAGGCCGCTCCCCAGGCATTTCTGGGGGAGGATTGTAAGCTGCTTAAGCCTTGCTATGCGCACCGACTTAAACCACTGAGGCGGTCATCTTCGGCACCTAAGGAGGGCTCCAGAATCTCGTATGATCGCACTAGAGCTGCCCACTGGTGCCATGCCTATAGGCATATCTCGGAGAGGGTGACTATAAAGCGGTCACCCCCCGGGGTAATTGTAACGGATCCCTCCAAAGCCTCACTGTGCGCTGTGCTATGTTGCGCACATGGCGGCGCGTGACCACATGCGCGCCACTGTCTTCTCGTGGGTTGCTCGGTGTGGAGACCCATGAGGCCCCCCATTATATAGTGATGACAGCGCTATATGATGGGGGACAGACTCAAGCGTGTTGGACCTAAGCGCCGGGGCGATTGTTACCCTGTTGCCTTCTCGCCCTTCTCCATGCGGGATCGGCCCTCTCCCGATCCCGCTCTGCAGTCTCCTATTTGTAGATCATACAAATCATTGTTCCGTACGGGAATTGAACCCGTGACACGTGGCGTAGAAAGCTAAACGCATAGCTACTGCACCGAACTTGCCGCCAAAGGTTATAATTATGGGTCAAAATATTATAATCATGGTAAAAATTGTGGTAATGATCAAAAAACCAAGTTTCATTTTATGGCACGGAAGAAAAATACCAGTTGGAAATCTCGGTTTATGCTGTTTGTTTTGGTTTCATTAAAAGTCGTTGCAACACTAAGCCGTAGCAACCATTTTTTTTTGCTGTCGTCTCTACAATCATAAAATTTACACGTTGTTTAATTAATTTTAACTCAGATTTTGTAGGATTTTATTTTGTATAGCGTTGCTAGTTAATATCCGAATAAGGTTTTAATTAATTAAGTAATTATACCATATTTACTTTTGTGTAAGTGCGTCGATGTTGGCGCAACAATGATATATTTGACTTTATTTAAAAACCGATACCAAAACAAATAATAATAAAAATAAAAACAAATATGTGCTTATCCAAAATCTTAGCAATGAGTCTATTGGGTTGAACGAATGCATTCAGCGCTTAGGGTGTCATTCCACTGATCCAATATCATTGAAGATTTGATCAAATTTCTTTGACAATACCGCTTAGACAATATCTGTGTCCAACATGTAATTTTTGTCAAGTGCCATATTCAATTCTAATCATCATCATTATTTCAGCTGAATAAAGGCACTGCTGGACACAGACCTCCCCCAAAGATCGCCACAACGACCGGTCTGAGTGTGTTAAGCGCTCATTGGGTGGTTTTGCCATAATCGCCACGTTTGCCAGGCGGGTTGGCGATCGCAGTTGAGTTGTAAATGTACTCGCAGTACGCCGCTGCCTATCTCTCGGTAATCCATTAGTCGTCTTTTACGACACCCACGGGATGAGATGGGTTTGGGGCTTGGTTTGGTGCTATTCGTAGCCACACAGAAAAATCTATTCTAATAGCATTAATTCATTTTTATAATCTCAGTGCCTTGTAATAAAATGACATTGTTTGCTATGTGTATAATGAGTAATATATGCAGCATATAATGAGTATAAGCATTAAATATCATACTGATTTAGTGGAGATTGATTGAAAATATTGGAATGCCAAAATCTTTCATTTAATCATACCATACGAAGCTTAAACAATTGTCATCGCCCTAGTTGCAACAGTCCTATAATAAGGGAAAACGCATTGTAACCCGCTCTTGAAAAAGGTTACTTTAATGTAGGACTGTCTGCATTTCACTAGATAGATGGTGGTCTTAGCTATGTTGTAATTATTTAAAACAATTTGCAAGTCACATGTGCTTATGTGCGGAAGGGAAATACCCAGGCGCATGACGCTAAGCACAAAACAGTGGAAAGTATCAATGGACATTCTATGATGTTCTTAGTGCTTTTGCCTTTTTCAGCCATGGATCTTAGCCGGTTTTTTTTTAAACTTTGCCCCACACTACGATTTCTCCTGTGTCGCTGGTGCGTTTACAGACATGAATTCCACATACAATACACCCAGACACGGAATAACTACCTGCAGGTCATACAAACATTTGTTCCGTGCGGGAATCGAACCCACGACCCGGAGCGCAGCAGTCGACTGTATCAGCCACATAGGTATGTGGCTATAATATATTTTATTGAAGTTTTCTTTGTAAAACGGAATTTGTCAGTGATTGTTAATTTCTAATAATTTCTAAATATGACTACGGATCAAGAAAAAATATTGATAAACCTGTATTCTATATTGATTTATTCATCTTTTTGGGGCCGAGAGTGGAGCAAGTTATCTGCTTGGTGGTAAGCGTCACGTCTGCAGCAAATGTTACGCTATCCAGTACTAGTCTTGTGCGACATCATGCTGCGCTGGCACTTCCACACATTAGTTACTTAATCCTTTGTACCCAGTAGTTTAACTAGCTACATCATCATCAGTTCGGCTAAATATAGTCCACTGCTGGACACAAGCCTCCCCCGAAGATCACCACAACGACCGATATGGGTGTGTTGTAGGCTCATTGGGGGGTTTTGCCATAATCGCCACGCTTGGCAGACGGGTTGGCGATCGCAGTTGAGTTGTTAATGTACTCGGAGGACGCTGCTGCCTATCCTCCGGTTAATCCCTTAGTCGACTTTTACGACACCCACGGAGGGAGATGGGGTGGTGGTATTCTGAGCCGGCACCACACGGCATACTAGCTACAGTGCCCTTCAAACCAGAACACAGAATGCTATGTATGTTTTAACTGTGGTTTAAAGATTATTGCTTAGCCCCTCGCGTGTTAACTGTCGGCAGCCGTGTAGACACAATAGATTTTTAATTGTGTCTCGTTTTATGACACGCACTGAGTCAGCAGCAGAATATCTGGCACTGTGTCCACATAGAGGAGTTATGCCTAAGGCTTGGACGAGCGTGCTTTGCTCTGCGCAGATTGGCGAGCACCGCGTCACGCAGTGTGGTACGCTCATGATACTTTGCAACCGTCCACAGTACCCTCACATACGGTGCGGAGCGATGGGCGCGCGCAGCTGACTTCCAACGGGCGTTTGTTATGCAAAAGCGAGCGGTACGCTCTATCGTGGGTGTACCAGATGACGTCTCTTGTCGAAATCACTTAGTAGGGATCTAGGTATCCTACCGCTTCCATGTGAGCTCATTTACCAGGTAGCCGTGTTCACATTCACGAATAGTGATGTCTTTCAGCGTAAAGGTGTATATGCCACCCGCGCCCTCCGCGGTGACAAGTACCATCATCGCCTTGTCAGACCACCGCACAAACTGAGCAAATCGGACGGGTCTGTCTATATCATGGGTCCGTCAATTTACAATAGATTGCCAGAGAGGATTAGAGATGCATCATCTGTCCAGATTTTCAAAACCAGACTAAAAAAGTGCCTGCTGGAGAAACTATTCTATAGTTTAGATGAATATTATAAATTAACTATGCTGTAGAGTGTGTTTGTTGCCAATACCAATTATATATATTACATTATAATTGTGGATTTTATACTCGCAAAAACAAAAAATGTGAATTATTAACTAAGCTATGAATGACATTTTGACAGGATACTGTATGACATGTAACTATGGAGTTATTAATAAAGTATTGTATTGCATTGTGGTGGTATCTGCCAACAGTTAAATATAAATGAAAATCTCAAATGATTACATTAAGCCTATGATGCAGCACTGTTTGATTGAACCTAACCCAATCATTGTGCTCAAACTACTTCTTAGCTTTAATAATCCAGCCTAAAATAGGGTTCACTAAGCTTAAAGTTTAATACAATATATGTTTAACAAAAAAAAAAGAGCCCGAGAAGAATCAAAACTGTAACATAAAGATTTTAGTTATCTGCATTAAAAAAAACTATTTCATGTCTAAATCCTCTTTACGGCAGAGGCCATTATAACCAAATTTTATTTTATAGTTTTGAATACATAACTTTAATAGGTTTTCTAACCTCTTTGCTTTGTAGCATCGGCGAAAATATTATAAAACCAACATACATTTTAAAACCCACTCACGTAGCCACGTAGATTTTTTTTAATTAATAGAAATGCGTAAGTTTGAGGTCAATACACATAATTATAATCGTGCTAATGTGTTTTGAATTAGAAACTATATTTGAATTTATAAAACTAATTATAAACTAAATCAATCGGAGCGAGGATAGAGCGTCTCTTCTAAAATTTTCATCACCATTATTGCAGCCGTAAAAACGTCCACTGCTGGACAGAAGCCTCCCTAAAAGATTGCCACAACGACAGGTATGGGTTTGTGTTGTGTGCTCATTGGAGGATATTGCCATAATCGCTAGGCTTAACAGACGGGTTGGCGATCTCAGTTGAGTTATAAATATACTCAGGGACGCTGCTGCCCATCCTCCGGCTATTCCCATAGTCGCCTTTTACGACAGCCATGGGATGAGATGGGGTGGTGGTATTCTTAGCCGGCACCACACGGCAATCTATGCTTTTAACTGTATCTAACTATAAAAATACGAAAATATACATAATATTGTAAGTAGGTACATTTTTTTATTTTTGTAGTATAATGTATATACTAATCTTAATACTGAACATTTGGATTAGTCATCATTTTGGCCGAATAAAGTCCACTGCTGGACACAGGCCTCCCTCAAAGATCACCACAACAACCGATATAGGTGTGTAGTGTGCTCATTGGGGGGTTTTGCCATAATCGCCACGCTTGGCAGGCGGGTTGGCGATCGCAGTTGAGTTGTCAATGTATTCGAAGGACGCTGCTGCCCATCCTCCGGCTAGTCCCTTAGTCGGCTTTTACGACATCCACGGGATGAGATGGGTTAGTGCTATTCGTAGCCGGCACCACACGGATTTGGATTAGTACTTGACTGTAAACTTTTTTAAACCAAGCACTGGTCAACTTTTCAGTCCGTCCCCTTATTTGCACGCCGGTATCCTCTGACGGCGTGGTACTTTCCCGGTCGAGTCCGCCCCTTTACCGATGACTAAAGCTAGGCTTCCCACTCTAAGTCACGGCACGGCGGAACAAGAGCCGTCATACCTCCTAAATACATAGGGAACTCACCTGTACGATTATGGTACAGCGTGTTTTATTTGTTAATGGTTAGTTGCAGCCGCAGCTATGGAAATCAGCAACCTACTGGTTATTGATGCAATATCAACCTAATGCTCAAGTGTAATGGCTCTTATTCCAGTATCGCAACACCTGTATCGCCACTATATAACTACAACTTACAGCGACATATACTTGAATAAGGGCAACTCTTCGATGACGTCAAAGAATCCAGGATCGCGCATGAGTTCGCACAACGCGGCATATATACAGCCGCCGAACATCAACCATTGGGCGTCGACCCGCCAGGCATTCACTTGCCTGGTTGGAGGATCCTCATGAACATCAGCGTAGCCTTGATGATGCAAAGAAGCAGTAACTTCCCTTCATCGCCATCACTTCCCAGCATTCCGAAGAAGCAGCAAGCAGTTGCCCACAATACCAGCTAGCCATTTCGGTCACAAGGTACCACAATACAAGCCTGGCTACTTCTAACCATATCGGCCCTTTCTCTTCTGTCTGTTCGTCAGGTTGGAGCTTCCCCTCTTTTCAATGCACGAACACTGCAACCTGTAATTTCACTGGCTGTTTCTAATCTCCACCTGGAACTACGCTTACACCTAGTTGTTATGGCAAGTGAAATACGTAGGTCGCCACTAATGGCTCTAGTCTGATCATACGAGGACCTGGAGCCCCCCTTAGGTGCCACCAATGAGCGGCTCCGGCTGCGTTTATTCGGTGTCGAAGGTGCGGAGGAAGTCCATGATAAAAATTAACAGTAGTAACACCAGCCCAGTCGAGTCCTCCACAATGCTACTACCATTAATTGCCTGGGTCACCAAGTATCCTGTTTATGGTGGCGTCATTTATCGGGTGGCTGAGTTTCTCTTCCATATGGTAGACCTGAGCAAGCAGCGATTAAATTTAGCGCTTAACTATTTAGGTTTATTGTGTGTTGACGTTACTACTCTGACATTAAAATCATATTACATATGACATTTTATCTTTAATATAAAAGAGACTAGACCAATTAATATATATCAGGAACCCACTCTTTCCGCGGCCGCACTTTAGTAGCTTTTACCTTCCAAGCGACTATTTGCAGTTGCATATTCTCTTAATATTATACTTTAGTCCTTACATCACCCATTGTAATCTATGAACAATCCTATATAACTATATTACCATAATCTAGATTATGTCATGGGATTACTGGAACTTGAATAATCGCATTTCACTCGAGGTCATCATTGCGCATGCTCGAAGCTACCGTCGGCCAATCAGCGCTTAGCAATCGATGCACGTTCGGCAGTCATTCGCTATGCTGCACGTCCCCTCTGCGCTCGCGCATAGTTACAGACTATGTAGGTGCACTATGATTGTCCCACTGTGTTCATAGTACAATTAATTTCTCTATTAATTGTGATGTATCAAGAATCATCAGATCTTTCATTGTATGTATAGTATAAGAATAAAAAAGTAAATAATCGCATGAAATTATAACAAACATAAATTACTTTCTCGCATTGCATACTGGGTTTGTTGCGAAAATATGATGTGCAATATGCCTGAAATATAAAAAACTAAACTACAGATTTATATACTCATATCTTTGAACATGACAAAAAGTAATTGCGCACCTTCTAACTTAAGTTTACCATGTAAATAACAAAACTGACTGTTATTACTACACCGTCTCCAAGTACATATTTGTAGATAATGGCTTCTATAAAATCTAGTAACTAAAACCCTTGTGGTGTCCGGATTAAGAATACAGTACTACTCCATCTTCTCCCGTGGATATCGTAAAAGGCGACTAAGGAACTCTAAACCAGAGGAATGATCAGCGTCCTTTCTATGGAAGAGCAACCACTCCGCGCTCACCAACTCGCCTGCAAAGCGTTATGAATATTGGGACCCTAAATGACGACACAATGGTGAAATTCTATGGGAGAAGATTTCGTTCGCCTTAGGCTGGTATGCTGATATGAATCAAAACCCAAACTGGATTAGGTTCTTCGTACATAATGCAAGCTGATGTGCTTGATTCATTGTATGGCATCTGTTTAATTTCCATTTCAAAATTGTCTATGGGTACTAGCCAATAGTCACTTGCAAGACCAGAAAAAGTGGCAAAGACTTATTCAAAATGCGATTCCTGAGGTTAAGATTACGTCTGAAAGCAAATTCATTTGTATAATAGCCGAGGGCTTAGAACTGCAGTGGACTAAGATACATGACAGACAGCATCTATGTAGAACCAATAAATTAGTGAGTTAAAGTTTGTCAAGGGCATACATTCCCCTCTGGCATTTCTAGTGGCTGTTTAAGTGATAACTTCAAGGACGCCCCTGAAGTTATGAGTACATCAGTACAATACAATATTTTTCTAGAACAGTAAATTCTGGCAGCCTACGACTAAGGCCCATACTAATGTGAGTAGTGTATATTAACCGACAGGCAGGTTAGTATCAAAATATCGGTTAATATAGCTATCTACAATCAGCTGGGGTTCCTGGTGCCTCATAGCTACCCTACGCGGTGCGGGTCAATGGTGCAGTGGACTAAGTCGCGTCCGCCTGTCGGCACCATGCCAACTGCTAATGCGCATGACACAGAGTAGGCGTGATGTTCAGAGGTTTGCTGAACTATTTATGTTAATGATGTTTGATATTTATGAGTATTATACATCTAAATAAGTTTATTTTCTTAATGCAATATATTTTCACCACCGTACAACCCCCACCAGATATATCAATATATTATTTATTTAAGCAGTTAGTATATTCAATGGAGTTTGAAAGTGATGCCAGTAACGGAAAGTTGAAATCGTTTGTCTTGAGGAGAGATGAAATGCATGTGACTAAGAGAGTGAAAAATATGAATATTGATGGATGCAGGAGAGGGAGACCAAAGAAAAGGTGGATGGATTGTGTGAGGGAGCATATGCAGCGAAAGGGAGTAAATGCTGAGGTGACGGCTGATAGGTAGGAATGGAATAGAAAAATATGTTGCAAAGACCCCAAGTGACCAGTCACCATCATCTTCCTGCCTGGAGACCAGTCTCCAGGCAGGAAGATGATGGTGGCCTCTATGTTTAGATACACATTCATATCAAATTGGATAGTTTCTCTGTGCGCAACTACTCTATGTCGTATGTGCTATCCTGATCACGCGTGTGCATAGTAAAAGTACTTTCGTTCGAGGCCGTATTGTCATTCATGTTGGTTTTATCGCAGCGACGGGCGAACTATCCATTTTCTGTCATCGCCTACTTTAGAATCAACAATGTTGTCAATAGTACTTGATAGGCTTCAAGGTTTGCTGTTTCGTTTTCTGCAGCCTTGTTACTATTTTCTGGTTACGGGTTGAAAAGAGTAGTTAAGGTTGCTTTGCAGATATATACTCGTATATACGCAAACCACACCAAGTAATGTTACAATAATTACCTTCCGTTTATTTTCCTATCTACAACTGAGAATGTGAAATATTTGGTCACATTTAAATAAAGCTAGTACGCCACCAACATCCACAGTGTTTTACACCACATTGTGACTCATAAGTGCCTGAACTTATTTCGTTATTTTCCTACCTACAACTTTTGGCAATATTAAAATAGATAAGTGCGCCACTCACAGATATAGGCTAGATGCCACGAGTATTTATATTGCCAAAAGTGCGCGACTGGAACAGCACACGATGGGTTTCAGACCTTACTATCTAACTAATATAATAATTAATGTAATGAGGTTGTATATGTGTTACTTAATTATGAAGGATTTGAACGAAATTCGGCGGAAAGATAATTTATGTATTTGAATAATTGATGCATTGATAATTTATGTATAACTTTGTTAGTCATAAGTCAACGCTAACACCACTGACTTCAACGGAGAAGGAATACACCGTGAGAATACTTGGAGCCACTTACAAATTGTCGCCATCACTTTTAGAAAGCTTGCTAATCAACGCTAGTTCTCTGTATGAGAAGAGGCTATTTTTTCCTTCTTTCTCGCATATCTTAAGGAAGGTGAGGATGCTTAACCAAAAAATGTAAGAGGCCTTTGCTTTGCAGGGGGATAGTTATAGGCAGATATTAATATTACATGGATGAAAATCTGAAGCTTAGGTCAATCGATTCCTTGGAAACCGCATGCCAAATATCTCGGTGTCACTCTCAATCAAAATTTGACTTTCCGAAAATTACAAGGACGGTGCGCACCCACGCCGCCTTTGCATTCGATCGCTTTCATTCTCTACTTAATGCTCGTAGTAAATTATCTATTAGAAATAAGTTGAGAATTTACGCCACGTGCATTCGGCCAATCATGACAACGTTGTTTTCGCACACGCCAAATTTTATGCACTCCGTAGGCTCCAAACCGTCTAATATCGAATCATACGCAAGGCCGTGGGTGCGCCCTTGTTCATGCGCAATGAACAACACCATATTGATTTAAACATCCGAGCCGACCATCAGGCAATTCATGAATTTATTATATAGAATTATTATTCATAAAAGAGTATAAATGCTACTACGACTCTGGCCTACTCCACTCCAATCCCCTAGTGGTATAATACCGAGCCTCCCGCATCAGTGGCGTATAGAAACAAACAAATAATAATAATAATTTAGAAATCAAGCCCGACCTTGATATTAATTTCTGTTTGGAGAACTCCCTTTCGAAATCATTGGAGATGACGACTGTTTACTTGTCTCGATAGATACATGTATCAATATATTTTATTGCTACCATACCTTTAGCTTTGTATGAATTTATAAAAGATTTATCACAACTATCCGTTTTAGAATTTGCGGTTTTATGGTTTAGAATACAAACTCGTTCATATTCAATCAATTCGTTACCATAACATAAAGTTTTTTTCGTTTACCATTACATTTAGAAAATTACGTAAGACGAATCTGAAGAACGAATACAAAAAAGGCTTTATAATGTTGACTTTAAAATTTGAGACAATGTATTGTATAAATGCATAAAATTCAAGTCCTGTTTTAAAATAGATGTTTGGGAAAGCGGATTTATTTATTTTAATATTGAATTTAAAAAATTACGTATTTCAGAAAGACGTTGCGAAGTTTCCCGAACGATGCCCAGCCGAGACGGATTTGTGTGACCTGTAACTAGGTACTGTGCGTTTATTTTTAGTATTTCAGGCGACCAATCGTGATCCTTTTTACGTCATCGGCCATCGCTTTATATTCCGAATAATTTTACAACTTTGATTTAAGTATAGCTGTTGTAGTTAGTGTAAGTACGTTTACTAAAGTCATTATATGTCCAAATATATGTCCTATGATGCAACTGAACAACTTGTGGGTTCATGAATTAAAAACATAACACGCTAGCACACCCCCATTAATAACACACGCAAACACACACACACACGCACACACACAAACGCGCATTCACGCATGCACACTCAAACACGCATGCACTAACACAGTCATATATACACACTTCTTTATATACTAATAGTACGATTAATTGTAATTCTTAAAATTCCTTGTATGTAATTTTTCTTTATGATTGTCTGGAACAAATGTCTTTTATTGTATTTTGAGCTGGGCGTTGATAGCTGCGCCGCAGTATTATACTTTTGTAGCTATCATCGTTGCTTTTGTAAAACTTATGTGACTCCAATTGTTCCTAATAAACGTTTAATTTAATTAATTAATTTAATTAATTATTAGGTCATTATAAAACAAAAGAAAAAGAAAAATTTACTGCGGGTGCACTTTTATTATAATACTAGCCGTACCCACCCGCTACGCTAGGCGCAAATTATATTTACACTTATTCATGTATTCTGGACCCTGCTGCAAGATATAAAATTGGAACATACATGAAAATTTAAGTTATAATTCATGTATTGATCCCGAAAGTTTTCATTGAGAACCGTTGAGCCATTTCGGCGCCTATTCGAGATAACATTCAGTATAGTAAAATGATAATTGTAAACGTTACTATTACGCTTGATGCATAAATAATAATATAATGGCCGAAAACTGTGGAGGGTGTGAGAGAAACAGGAGACCGGCTTAGGTCTCATCCCTACTCCGTGCTTTTTACTGGGCGAGAAGTGACACCTGTAGATGCCTGGGGGGGATAACTTACTAAGTGATAATTGATCAGTTATCGAGCGGGATGAAAAATTACTAAAACTATTAAAAATAGGGGTTGGTGATAGAAGGGTGAAAATTTAGGGTTGTATGTATTTTTAAAGCCACATTATAAAAAAAAAAAAAAAATAAAAAAAAAAATTGGGTGGACAACCCTTATCACTTAGGGGTATGAAAAATAGATAGTAGCCGATTCTCAGACCTACTGAATATGCCTATAAAATTTCATAAAAATCGGTCAAGCCGTTTCGGAGTAGTATGGTAACTAACACTATGACACGAGAATTTTATATATTAGATATGCGGCAGTCGATTTATGCATTATTACCGAGTGGGCGTGTGGTATTCGGATTAAGAATACAGCACCGCTCCGTCTCCCCTCGTGGATGTCATAAGCCGACTAAAAGACTCAGGCTTAGTCTTCCAGGATGGCCAGCAGCGGATTCTTTGGAAAAGCAGCTACTCTGCGCTCACCAACCCGCGTGCCAAGCGTTGTGAGTACTGGAAAATTTATTTACCGATTATTGAATGCATGTTAATCATGTGGGTGTAGATGAACCAAACCAACTAATTTCCGGCGAATAAAACTAGTAGTAAATAAGTGGAAGATTTGAAAGAAATATGTCTTTCTGAGTATAATAATTTTGGCCGTTATAAAGTCAACTGCTGGACACAGGCCTATCAAAGATCACCGCAACGACCGTCATCGGTGTGTTGTGTGCTCGTTGGGGGGGTTTTGCCATAATCGCCACGCTTGGCAGGCGGGTTGGCGATCGCAGTTGAGTTTTTAATGTATTCGAAGGACGCTGCTGCCCATCCTCTGACTAATCCCTTAGTCGCCTTTTACGACACCCATGGGATGAGAAGCGTTGGTGCTATTCGTAGCCGGCACCACACGTACTGCGTACAAATACATCTGTAATTATACTGCCATCTCTAGTTTTTGGGCCAAATTTCTTGAGATTTCGTGTTTTTTAAGAAGTGTATCATTATAGCATTGATTACTTGAATCTTCACAATAAAATCTAAAGATATCAAGTCCCTATCTAAGTTTACAATCTCGTAGAGTAATTGAACGCAAATTACGGTGCTACGTTGCTTTACCAGGAATTCTTTACACCTCGCAGGCGAAAGAATGTCACAATACGTTCATAAATACACACTTCCTTTACATACGTAACATCACGCTATCGTTAGTTATAGGGTAAGCAGAAATACAATTAGTGCTACGGTTTTACTCTGGTGTGTATTTCGGGGTTACCCAATTAATTTCGGATTCAGTACACGCATCATTGGCCCACACTTCACCGCATCCTAGCATTATAGCTAGGAATAAAAAACGGCAGGACAAATCCCCAGCTTTTCCATGAATTAACTATTAAGATCAATGACATTCTACATAGACGCGCCATACACGAACATTATTGCACTACAAAAAGGCGCGCCGGCCGCCATTAGACTGTGTAATAAAAAATAAAACAAAATACTACTTTTTGTTTACAATATCAATTTACGTCACGTATTTGATTATTTGTGAAATAAAACTGAAATATGGTACTGAATTACGTCTATGATCCACGTCGAACCGTGACACTGGTCGGTGCGGACTCCGGGCAATTACTCTGCTTTCATGTGATCATCGTAGAGCACGGGCAACGCACCTACACTTATAAAAACATCTTAGATTAAGATACTTAGATTAAAGTCGTAAGTCATCATCATCATATGCCCAAAAGACGTCCACTGCTGAACAATGGCTACCCCATAAAAACCCAGTTACATGCCGTGTGGCATTTTGGGCGGAATTTCTAAGTACTCCCCACGTTTGGCAGGTGAGCGCAGAGAGTCTGCTATTCTACAGAAGAGTGCTGCTACCCATCTCTCTGGTTTAGGGTCTCTGAGCCACCATTTACGACATCTATGGGAAAAGATGGAGTAGTGCTATATTCTGGTCTGATCGCGTTGTTTACTATACGTTGCGTGCTAAAAAATTAGGAAAACTGTAACTTATTATTTCCGAGATTTCCCATTTTTATCATAGGCCTAACTGTAACCTGTTCCTAAAGTTTTCGGTACATTGTTACTTACATACATACTTGTATATTGGTAGTATGAATTCTTTAATTTGCCATAGTTGAACAGCAATCCTTCCGTGCTTCAAACAGGCTGCAGAATCCAGTACGACAGCGGTTAGGTAATAGCAATTTCCAAGTTATTTCCCCGCGAATTCAAAGCATTTGGTTAACTGGCTGGTGGCTCATGGCTTATGGTACTTTGTGGCTTTCAAACTCGTTGACTAATCTTATTAATGTAATGCTAATGTATTTACTTTTCCTGTTGCAGCAATAGATTGTTTGTTGCTGTGAGGCGATTGATATAATGTTGGCAGGGTTTGACAACATTTTAGGTATGTATAAAAGATGCACATTTTGTATATAATACTTAGTTTGCGGATTTGGGGTCAGTTTTAAATTATCTTGACTCAAAGTCAAATTCAAGTCTAATTATGCTGTGTGGTGCGGCCTAAGAATACCACCACCCTATCTCGTCCCGTGGTTGTCGTAAAAAGCGACTATGGGATTACCCGGAGGATGGGCAGCAGCGTCTTTCGAGTACATGTATAACTCAACTGCGATCGCCAACCCGTCTGCCAAGCGTGGCAATTATGGCAATACACCCCAATGAGTACACAACACAAACCAATACCGGTCGCAGTGGCAATCTTTGGGGGAGGCTTCTGTCCAGCAGTGGACGTTTTTCGGCTGAAACGATGACGACGACGACGAAAGTCAAACACCTCTGTTATACCCTCCCATTGTTTTATTTTTGGGAGAAGCCCGCCACACATTCCCAGTCACTGCAACCAAGCCAGGATCTACAATGGCGACCACCGAAAAAAACACCGATCAATGAAGCTCGGTGTGTCTCAGAGTAATGAATAACTGTCTTGGAACCCACAACAAAATTAATCAGAAAAGAAAAAGGAGCAGTAGGAAAGAATATTTGGAAAGAAAAAAATGCCCCACACTAGGATTTCTCCTGTGTCGTGGGTGCGTTTACAGACATGAATTCCACATACAACAACAAATATATGTTCCACTTCCCTCCGTAGCAAGCAGGATACAGATAAATTACTATAGGCCATAGGTATAATAATTGGGAGTGTACAACTAGGATAAGCCTAGTTGCCAAGCACCACGGGTACAAAAGTGTTTATAAATATTTAATTACGGGTCCTATTTTGTGAGCTATTGTGACCGATTCCAATAGTAGGTATGGCAAAAACGCCTGAACGCACGGAAATTCGTCATAGTTGCAACAAGGTCTGTATAGTAAACAACTCCGGATGTAACTTGCAAGCTGTCAAACATAATATTGCGTTTATCTTGCCAAAGAACACACTCCGACAGAATGTGATGTGCAGACTGTTCACATTCACAGTCCGGTGTTGAACATTTGCAGAATGGTGAGACAACAAGCTTGAAGCTAAATAATTTACTCTTAAAGTTACCATGACCGGTGAGAAATTGAGCCACGCAATTATCAACTTCGACCATGCACTTGCCAGCCGCTCACGAATGGGTGGAAAGAACTGATATAATATGTATCTCAAGATCGACTGGCAAAACCCTCCCATGGATATCGTAAAAGGCGACTAAGGGATTCTAAGCTAGAGGGAAGAACAGCAGCGTCCCTTCTGTGGAACAGTAGCCGCACTGCGCTCACCAACCCGCCTGCCAAGCGTGGTGAGTACTGGCAAACACCCCCAAAATTTCGACGCGGATGTAACCGATCGCTTATGGGGGAGGCCTTTATTCAGCAGTGGACGTCTTTTGGCTGATGTGAAGTAGCTTATGATAGAACACATACGATATGGTGTCTTTCAAGAACAGAGTGTACGTCTCCCTAAAACGTCGGCAACGCATCAGCAGCTCCTCTGGTGTTGCGGATGTTAATTGGTGGTGGTAATTGCTTATTTTTAAGTGATCGCATGCTAGTTAGCCAACTAAGCCATAAAAAAACAACTATTTTTGAAAAAAAAACTGCTTTTTGTATTTGTATTTCGTTTTTTTTCATTTGATAGGTAAATTAATTTTGTGGTACTTGGATTAACGGTTTTAGGCAATTAATAATAGGTACAGGAAGAGCTCATTAATTATATATCTGGTCGAATCTCCATCTCGTCCCGTGGATGTCGTAAAAGCCGAGTAAGAGACTCTAACGAGAGGCAAGGGCAGAAGCGTCCCTACTGTGGAACAGCAGCTATTCTGCGCTCACTAACCCGTCTGCCAAGCGTGGTCAGTACTGGAAAATTCCGCCGAAATTGACAACACACGGCATATAACCGGTCGTTTCTGGGGAGGCGTTTGCCCAGCAGTGGACGTTTTTTTAGGTGACATGATGATGCCCGAATCCGAAACTATGCACTGTATCAAATATCTTCATATAATGACACGTATACAAATATAATATTCATTCATTCATACATATCAGCTAGAGGACGTCCACTGCTGAACAAAGGCCACCCCACGTAGATTTCCACAACGAGCGATTACATGCCGCTTTCATCCAACGACTCCAACCGACCTTCACCAGTTCGTCTGTCCACCTCGTTGGAGGTCGTCACGCTGCGTTTTTCGGCGCGCGGTCTCCACTCGAGAACCTTTTTGCCATCGCAACGGTCTACGAACCTCATAAGAAAGCTCAAGATTAGTCAGTGAGCTATGGAGAAAGCAATGCTTGGTATTTCTCTACGAGATCGAATCAGTAATGAGGAGATCCGTAGAACTAAAGTTGCCGACATAGCTGAAAGGATTTGTAAACTGAAATGGCAATGGACGGGCACAGAGCTCGTGGAACAAATATAATATACATATATTATGTACACAAATTCAGAGGGCTTTACTATCATGCATATTTCGGGCATCCCTGACTAATTTCGGACTCTAGTTTCGGAAACATTGACAGTCGTGTGGTGAACATGGACCTCATGTTCAGCAGTGGAATTTAACGTGCTGATGAGTGTGTATGACAACCTAGAGTCAGTCAAGAAATTACGTTAAGGAAATTACCTAAAGTATCTTTTTCTTTTGTAGTCGTTTATACTAAATACGTTATTTATTTATGATACAATTACAACACCATTACAGTACTTAAATGACTAATACGATGTTATAACGATTACATCTCATTTGTCAGTTTGAGACAAATGAGATGTTATCGGATTCTGCTAACGTAATTAGCATAAGTTGATTAAGTGACTTGAATAAATGTTTAGCAGGTAAATTTAGAAATAGTCGATTTTATAATACGAATTCCATATCCCATGACTTTACTAATTTTATTAGGGTTGGCGCTGTTGATTATTTTATTATGTACAATTGAATTTCTTTTTTTCTTTCCAGGAAGTAAATATAGGTTTGTATACTTATATATGTTATTATAATATTTTCCGTGTGGGTTCCGGATTATGAACATAGCACCACTCCATTTCCGTTCTGGGAAACGGTAGCTATTCTGCGCTTAGCAACCCGCCTGCCAACCGTGGGGAGTACTGGCCCCAGTAATTACCCCCGAAATGACGAAACATGGCATATAACCGGTTGACTGATGGGGGAAGATTTTGTTTAGCTGGGGACGTTAATTGGCTCGTGTGATGATGATGATGATGATACTTATTTCATAAACGCTATGTCAGAGACGTGATCGCTTACCATGGGCCTCATAAGAAAGCTCAAAGTCACTCAAAGAACTATATGGAAGCTATAAGATATTCCCTACCAGATATTAAAATTAAAGAGACCCGTACAAAAATCAAAGTTGTCGACGTAGCTGGAAGGATAAGCAAAACTGGCAACGGGCTGGAGCACATAGGTTATAGAACTGAGGACAGTTGGTCCAGAAAGGTTCTCGAGTGAAGATCACGCAGCATGGGACGACTTCCAATGAGATGGATAGACCTGGTGAAGGTAGCTGGGTATCATTGGATGCGGGCGGCATGAAAACGGCCGTTATGGAGATCTATGGTGAAGGAAATTTGTACAGCAGTGAACGCTGTTTGGTTGATATCATGACGATGATAATGAGTATCATTAATTCCCATACGCCTGATACCCCCTACTGTTGCTATAAGGTGGAGGGCCTCTGCGTTCGCGGGTGCGTAGGGTGGGGAATCTGCGTGCCCACACCGAGCGACCCAAGAGAAGACGGTGGCGCGCATGTGGTCACGCGCTGCCGTGTGCACATAGCACAGCGCACAGCGCCTTCGGAAGATCCTTTACAATGACCGCTTTACAGTCACCCTCTCCAGGATGTGCCTATAGGCGTGGCACCAGTGGGTGGCTCTAGTATGATCATTACAGGACCTGGAGCCTCCCTTAGGTGCCGAAGATGACTGCCCCAGTGGTTTAGGCTGGTAGGAGTCCAGCATGCCACTTCGTCCTCCCCTGGGCGATGGAAGTTCATGTAGAATTTCCACTGGGCCCAAAAAAAAGTTACTTGTCCTGTATTGTTAAAATCTTGGTTGATTTTCCTACAAATATTGCACTTGGTATACTAGTTTTTATCTATAGTGTGTTCTTTATGTTTTTATTTTGAATATCTATAGAAACTCTTACGGTTAGCAGATTTCTCAAGTTATTTTCCAATGTAGAGGCCCATGTATAGGTGTCTATTGTAATGTACACGCTTGACACACGATGTGTCCACGCCGGAACTCCATGTCTAGTTACATTGCCTGTCGCCGTTCTCGGGAACACTACACAGGCTACATTGTGTACACAATTATGCGAGTTACTTAGGTATAGGTATATGGACGTTTCTTTTGTGTTTTGAACTTGTCACTATAATATTTACACATTTTTCCTAATGAAAATAGGCGAACGATCTATGATGAAGTCATCGTCATCATCATTTCAGCCGTATTAACTCCACTGTTGGACACAGGCCTTCCCCAAAGATGGCTTCAATTACCGGTCTAGGTGTATTGTGTAGTCAGCGTGCTCATACCGAGTGACCCCGGGAAGACGGTGGCACGCACGTGGTCACGTGTCGCCGTGTGCGCAGCACAGCGCACAGCGAGATTTGGGGGGATCCTTTACAATCTTTCCCGAGAAGTGCCTGGGGGGCGGTCTTTTTACAGCCGCTAGAGGGGTTGACCGCGTTACAGTCATCCCCTCCGAGATGTGCATAAAGGCGTGGCACCAATGGGCGGCTCTAGTGTGATCTTACGAGGACCTGGAGCCCCCTTCGGTGCCGAAGATGACTGCTCCAGCAGTTTTAGCCGGTAGGAGTCCGGCATACCTCTTCGCCCTTCCCCGGGGTGGAGGAAGTTCCATGTAGAATTTCCACTGGACATCAATAAAAAAAAGGTTGATTGTGTACTCGGTGGGGGGTTTCGCCATAACACCACACCTGACGATCGCAGATGATTTGTAAATGCACTCGAAGAACGCTGCTGCTGTCCACTCCCCCGTTAATCTCAAAGTCGCCTTTTATAACATCTACCGGTTGAGATGGGCTGAGGCCGAGAAGTCACCAGACTTAGTGCTATTCGTAGCTGGGTAGCATGAAAATTTATAAACATTACCAATTATTTAAAAGAAGAAAAAACATGGAATGCGTTATTTCTACATAAGTTACAAAAGTTCAGTACGGAATACCGGGTGAGTTGCTACGAAAGAATAGGCTACCCATACTCATCCCAAGGGTAAAAGGCGTCAAAGGAATTCAAAAGAATGGGTAGAAATACTTCTGCTAATAATGCTGTTTTCCAACCCAGTCTATGACTATATTGACTTGCAACTATACATTGAAGCAGTCTATGAGCCGACCCATGCGCTTGCTTGTGAGCGCATATGATTGCGATAAATATGATATTTCCGTCGCTGTCTTACCTTACCCCCAATTATTACCGTATCGTGACAGGTATACTTTGTGCTTGTTATAATGTTGGTTATAATTATAATTGAACCGCGTTAGACAGACAATGTGTTTCCTATTCTCATTACATAAATACTATTCATTAGCCGACGAGCCGTTCACGCTAGGGCTGTCAAACAAAAATATGCAGTTTAATAGTACAGTGCCCATCGCCATTTTGGAAGTTCAAAGATAAAACCGTTGAAGTGATGTCGTTCGTTACTCAAATCTCAAACGTTACTCTTTTTCAATTAATGTTATTTACTATGCCTTTTACGAATGTCATTGTTTTTTATTGCAGGTAAAAACAAAATTGTTATTAAATAATAATATTCTGATATAGCACCACACCATCTCCTCCAGTGGATGTCGTAAAACGCGACTGAGGGAACACTAGCCATTCTGCGCTCACCAACCCGCCTGTCAAGCGTGGTGAGTACTGGCAAATTCCCCCCAATATGATGACACAGTTGTGGAAATCTATGGGGGAGGCCTTTGTTCAGCAGTGGACATTGTATGGCCGGTTTGATGATATCCCTCGACTTCACTATACTTAATAGTAATTGTAGACGAATAAAATTTGGAACATCCTAGTTTAATTATTTTGTAAGACTCGCATTAGAAAAATATTCCAACATTTCTGTGCCAGCCCTACAGCCGCAGTCGGATGGCAGTGATTCAGTGTTGTGTTCCCTGTGTTTTTGCGAGCGGTCGGGGTGTTGCGCTCGCCACGTGCTCCCGGGCATCGAACCCGGCACACATCTCCTAAAGGAATACTATGCGCCTGCGCATGGTAGAGGAAATGTTGACGGCCGTGTGCTGGGAAATATAGGAAGTTTATATAAGTTGTTTAGTAATTTTTGAGTGTTTCCATGTAGCAGTTTCCTTCTATGAACTACAATCATGTCATTTCGTGTAGTTTCCGGATTAAGAATATAGCACCACTCTATCTCCTCTCGTAAATGTCTTAATAGCTGACTAAGGGACTCTGAACCAGAGGGATGGGCAGCAGCGTCCCTTTTGAGGAACAGAGGCCAGACTGCAAGTACTGAGAGTACTGGCAAATTCCTCCAAAATGACTACACAATTGTGGAAATCTATGGAAGAGGCCTTAGTTCAGCTTTGGATTACCTTTAGCTCATCTGATGAACTACAATCATTACATCGCTATAGCAGTACTGTATACTTTCTGTATATTTTTAGTTCGTCCTAATGCTATGCTTTCAACATAAATAATTTCGCAAGCATCTCAGTTTTGAATAGCAATTAATATTTGAAATACAGTCAGTAGAAAAACACAATTTAAAGGAAAATTAGTAAAGACGTCAATTTGCCCCTACACCCTATACAAATGAAGGAAAAAACACATACTGTCGTGGTTTTTATACATGACTTTTCCAGAAAGGCATACGACACGTGAGGTTCGAATTAAGAGCCATTTGACGGGCCCCAACGTATCGTTAGAAATGTTGTTTTTCCTATCCTTTGAGCGCATTCTGACTGCTGGAGACATTTGCATAAAAAAAAGCTTTTAATGTTTCTAATATCACTTGAAATTAGTGATTCATCATCATATCGGCCATACAACGTCCAGTACTGAACAAAGGCCTCCAAAGGCGGCATTTCCACACCTGTGCATCATATTAGGCGGGAATTTTCCAGTACTCGCTTCGTTTCGCAGTCGGGTTGATGAGCGCAGAATAGTACTGTACCACAGAAAGGACGCTACTGCCCATCCCTCCCAGTTTAGAGTCCCTTAGTTGCCTTTTACGACCTCCATGGGAGGACATGGAGTGGTGCTATATTCTTAATCCGGACACCACACGGATATTAGTGATTAATTACAAGATATCAAAAAAACTAGTTTTCACCCGCGACTTTTGTGCCGTCGTGACAAACAGGGCGTGTTGCGTAATGTGATACAACTTGGCAGAATCCTACGTCACGTATAACGTAATATATTATGATAAGCTGAGCAGATTGACACATTTTTTTATTAATGGCCTAGTTGTATGTAGACGAGTTTCAATAAAAACCTACTAACAGATTTGCAACACAAATAGCCCTCCATTCATTCTTGCTCATCAGTGAATGTGTAAATAGTTCTTTTTTATTGGTCTCCAGTAGAAATTCTACGTGAAATTCCACGTGAAATTCCTTCGCCCCGGGGAAGGGCGACTACTACCGGCTTAAACCACTGGAGAGGTCATCTTCGGCACCGAAAGGGGGCTCCAGGTCCTCGTAAGATCACACGGGAGTGGTGTAAACAGACCTAAAGTACAGAATATTAGTGGCGGAATGAGTCAAGTGCTATCTAATGCATAGTTTGGACTCGGGTATCTATATACCAAAACGACTAAACTATCCATTACGAAATTAAACTATAGAGTTTGCACCATGATACATGCACACAGAATATACAGTTTGAAATGTGTTCATCCGAAACAGATTTATTTCGATTTACCTATACAGTGATGCCAATAAAATAAATAAAACAGTATTTTTCTTATTCCGTAAGCTGAGGTGCTCTTAGTTTTCTAGAAAGTCAAAGAAAATACCATTCGATTTTTATGATAAAAAAAATACAAAACGATGTTTCAAATACTATTCGAATCTTGGTTTGTGAAATAACACAGCGGTGTTTCTAAAATGTTTCATTATGTATTATGTAAATTCGATCTATTTTAAATACATTTAATGTTTCTACAATGACTAAGCACCATTTCCTAAAGACACACCTAGCACTGGCTTCTCCCAAATGGAAAAGCAACTACAAAACTGTTAGGATAATCACAAGTAAAATATTAACTAAAAGTATAATTACAAATGACTATTTATCAAAATAACAAACGCGATTTCCCGCGCTCAAACATAAACAAACATTTAGTCACGTGGGGAGCCGGCGAACTCTTTCCGCGGAGGTCGTTGACCGGCTACGTAATTAACTTCAAAACACAACGAGATACTGATATCAATCGTTCGTATGCGTAATCGATCGTGTGAATTTGTACTATTCTGTATATCATAATGATATATGTGTGTTTAGCAATATACAGTGGACGCGGAAGGAGAAGCCTGGATCTATCCCTTTTATGTAACACCTGTATACACATGAGAGCTATTTTGAAGTTTGAATTGTAGAATGACTTTAGGTGACGGCTATATAGCAGTGGAAATTGAGTTGATAGACTGACTAGTTTTGAAGGGATGCTCTTTGAAGCTTGGTTTTATATAATTTGAATTTGGAGTAGATTGAATGAAGAACTCTTTTGAAAATGTAAATGTATGTCCATCCAGCTGTAGTTTAAGCGGCCTACTCAAAGCCCTGCCTACAGGGCCCTACATGCAGTATCCCTGCCGGATTGTATAGTGTGAATGTATGCAGAGCCGAAATTTATCGATATTTATCGGCTCAGCAAACATTCACACTGTATAATCCAGGAGAGATACTGTATGTGGGGCCAGCAGGCCGTTTTACCCGCATGCAAAGCGGTAGTTTAACGAGATATCCTTTCATAATAATAATTAATATCCTCATAATAATACTTATTATATCCAGATTAAGAATATACACGGCATCTAATCCCGTGGATATCGTAAAAGACGACTAAGGACTCTAGAGGGATGAGCAGCCAAAGCATGGTGAGTACTGGTAAATTTCCCCCTAAATGACGACACAATTACTGTGGAAATTTATGAGGGAGGCCTTTATTCAGCAGTGGACGTCCTTTGGATAATATGAAATTAATTTAACTACTTTAGTAGAAGTACTTATATTATACTAAAGTACTTTAATAGGAAAACTTAAACTCTTGAATAAATTCACAGCGAACTCCGTTAAAAAATAATCTCATACGAGAATCTACGTTCAGAAACCCTTACTCAATCACACGTCACTGTTAACAAACAACATTAATAGGTACCTCGTATTATTTCAGCGACGAGGTTTTTGTGGTTTCAACACCTAGTAAGGCGAAATAAACAAATTTCCCCATTAACTAATATGACAAATTTCACATTATTTAGATCATCAGCTGTCATTTGAAGTAAATAATAATACTGCCAATACTAGTTTTGGTATAGGAAGCAATAAACGGATTGAGTTAAAAAACGCACCAAACATACAGGTCGTATAAATAGCTGATTAATTTGACAGATATTAATTGTCCTTCTGATATCAAAATAAATGATCATTAATCCGAAAAGGAAACGGAGTGACGTGTAGACACTAATATAGTTTTATTGATGTTAATTACTTTTGATATAAAGATCTATTTTACAAAAGAAATCTCGCAAAATTGGTTCCATTCAATTAAGTCATTTTTATCACTAGTATTTCTCCTGTACAGAGTACAGAATACATACATAAATCACATATGCATAAATACTATAAATACTCAGACCCGGAACAACTATCTGCCATAAATTATATTTTAAAAAAAACTTTTCCGAGCATTACTACTAGGGGGTCAAAAACACCTGACGGATAGCAGCGTCACCGAGATGACTTGTTCAGCGGTCACCAACCCGGGCACACAACGTGGTGATTACGGGCATCACCTCACTATCTAGGAGAGGCCTTTGTCCTGCAGTGAGTTCACTACATTCGTTCAAGGGTAAGGATTTGAATTGAATATTTCGTCATTCATTGCCAAAGGTATTGGATATTATCGCTTATTAAAATCACCTGACGGATAGCAGCGTCACCGAGATGACTTGTTCAGCGGTCACCAACCCGGGCACACAACGTGGTGATTACGGGCATCACCTCACTATCTAGGAGAGGCCTTTGTCCCGCAGTGAGTTCACTACATTCGTTCAAGGGTAAGGATTTGAATTGAATTTTTCGTTATTCATTGCTAAATCTATTGGATATTATCGCTTCTTATTTGTACTTTTGGCATGGTGTGAAGTCCACCTCTTCCGTGTGACGTAACAATCTATATCAAGGGAGAAAATATTATCAGATTCTAAAACCTTGTATCTTGTTATGCTTGAGTTAGCGCAGGTCCAGATACAGAATATTAACAACTAACTCTAATCAGGAAAAATATTATAAGGCATAAGACACAGACTGACTGGGTCCGACTCAGGGACAGATCACCAACGTCATTTGAAATCATTTGAGTATCCCTTCTGTGAAACGGTAGCCATACTGCGCTCACCAACCCGCCTGCCAAGCGTGGTGAGTATTGGCAAATACCCCCCAAAATGATGACACAGTTGTGAAAATCTATGGGGGAGGCCTTTGTTCAGCAGTGGACGTATAAATGGCCGTTATGATGATATGATGAGTAACCATAAACAGAATGATAGTACCTGGTCTGCAAGGCTGGCAAAATGAAGAGGAAAGAAGAAGAATATCAATCAATCAATCAATCAATGATGATTTCTCATTAACTCGTGCGTGTCAGCTTATGAACATGGGTTATACCGGAAATTTCCATTATCACCACGCTTGGGAGGCCGATTGGTTATTATATTACGTTGTTATATTATTAGGACACAAGAGGATGCTGTTGTTTCATGTTTTAATATTCTATGCTTCATGATGTGGCAAGGTTGAATCATAACAGGTATTATTTAAAAAATACACAAAATATGTCGTGGTAACAAGAAAATTTATACTCTCTCGTGCTTAACAAAATTTTCTGTTTAAATCTGTTGAAGCCCAAAATATACTATAGGGATACACCTCATTCAGTTTTAGAAATAAATAATAATATACCTATATAAAAATAAACACATTTGAAAAAGAAGCAATAAAGAGGTTATTAAAAAAATATCACAGCGGAGCGTTTTCGTATCTGCAAGACAAGGCTGAATATAATTAATACGTTTGCCACACAAGTGACGGAGAAATCGCGAGTCGGGGGAATGAACGTTAAATTGGAGCGACCACGGAACCAAGAAACTAGGAAGAAATCTTCCATCTGACTGGCGCGGGCGATGACGCTTTCCTGCTTGTAAACTGATTTGTAATTTTTGTTCCAGTATTGCTTTTTTACCGAAAAATGGTATTCACGCCCAATATGTTGTTAAAACTGAACAACAATGGGTCATTTGCCTTTTTCATTCTACTATATTCCAATTAAAATCTTCCGCCGCAGCCATTCCCTTTATCATTGTAAAAAATATCAAAAGACACAATATTAAATCAAATATTGTTTGTGTTGTGTGTAAATTGAAGCCGCTTAAGCTGTTTTGCCTGTTAAATTTTTTAACAGGTGTTACAATTATTTCAATGGAGATGAATCCATGTTAAAAACTTATTACGCCGCGAGACACTTTTTTATATTATAATTACGTTTTGCACGGGAGATGTCACATCGCCATATTGGATTTGCTCCTACAGAAAGCAAAAAATTACATTAATACAAAATTCTTACATTTACCGCGTTTTTCATTTGTCACAATGCTAGGAATAGAAGGTATTGACCCGATGCATCATGGCGGAATAATTAAGTAAAAAGATAGACCACCTAATTAATAGATACTTAGTAAACTCTAATAAATTCTAAATACCTAAGTTTATTGACCTGTTAGTAGTCGGCAGTGGCGCCCCTTTAATTATAATATTTATTTTACATGTGAGTGTTTATTTACTTAAATACGTAAGAACATGACAGTCGGTTTAAGCCATCATGATTTTCAAACGTGGGGTAGGTTGATGTCCAGGTGATTTCACCACAAGGCGCAATTATTTTAGACTACAAAGGCGTTGAACTCTGGGCTGCCTCTCTTTTGTAATGATTTTTGAGTCGGGTGGATGTTCTGTGATGGTTTTACTTAAAAAAACACTGCTGCTGACGTAACAGTGACTTTTCTTGTGATATGCGGATAAATATTTAGTGGTATAATTTCAGGAATTTCAGGAAATACATTTTTCGACTTGTTCAGTTATATTTTTATACAAAAAACGATAGCCCTCAATAGTATGTCACCTGTATCGTGGGTGCAGTTTACAGAAACGGAACAACTACCTGTAGGCCTCAGAAATGTATGTTCCTTGCGAAGTTGCGAACCTATGACCCGTAACGTATAAAACCATCGCTTAGCCACCGTGGCAACCTTACAGTCGACGATTTTTAAACCAGATTCCCGAGGTTATGTACTCGTCCATTATCATCGATCGATGACTTTACGTGCCGTCCGAAGCAGAGAGACGCTCAGCTCAAATACCAGTATGCGGTCACCCATCCACAGACTGACCACGTCTAGCGTTGCTTAACCTGATCGATTATTTACCGATTCATTGGAAAACACATATTTGGTAACGCTACGAAAAACATATACCTAGCATTTTTCAGAAACGCAAATTTCAAAGGCTTATTGCCAGACCGAGATGATAATAGTGGATTTCGGTATAAAAGCAGACGCCGTTCATTCATTCCTAGTCAGCACCAATTTTCATACACCACATCATCTTGGTAACCATATTTTACAGTGGTCGTACACCTGTTGGGATTAATCCGTGATTCTCTCTGTAATGCACGTATAAAGTTACAGTGTTACACTAGTTAGTGTCCAGAGACCAACGATGAAGATGGTAATTACTAGGTATCTCTCCATATAAGCCCACGAAAAAGACCGGTATCTCCTTGCATATAATTAATAACAATAATAATTACTTCAGTAGTTCAAACAGCAAAATATATTATGATTATTAGAGCATTCTTCTAAGTCGGGACAGGAGCCGTCGGGCAGATGGGTTCACGCCTTCGGAAGAGTAGCGAGAAACTCCAACAAAGTCCTGGATATGATAGTTATAAAACAGCTTAGAATGGAAATGAAAGTCCAATAAGTAAGAAGTCTGCTCATCGATTGGTAGGAAAAGGTTTTTAATAAAAAATGGATTATAGTAGGCCCTTTTAAGCCGTGATTTCTTAAAAACGATTGCTATGCGATCCGACGTTTTAAACCTAAATTTTCTGCATGGCAACAGGCAGAAGCAATGGCTGGTGCAGATATACGGGGATAGGCAATGGCTACAATTATACGTGTGCAATGTGCAACCCCTGTGCTACGACCCAATTAACAAAATTAAAATATCATGATTTGTATTTTTGTAATAATAATTTGATAATTCAACAAAAAAATGTACCCAGTTTTTGGTTTCACACACATTAATCACAAAACTGGAATGCATTTTCAGGAATATGATAAACTCTCATTAAAATTGATCCCAAGAAAAGGGAACTGAAACCTGCACCTTAGCAATGGAACTCTTGGACTTCTACTGTCCCCTCAAAGAGAGCATGGTGCGGATTTTTCCCGACAAATGTCCGGTAACTACCATATGTACAAATTTTCTGCCACAAACATTGAAGAAATCTAAACATCTTTAGACAAAACCATACTACAAACATTGCAGTATTCTCCTCCGTCATGGAATATTTCAAAAAACTTCCAAACTTCTTATAGGCGACTCTTCCCTTATCACGTAGTCCACAATTATCATTCATCACACGTCACAAATAGTAGCACTTCGTCACATTTCGTCACCAGAAACTCCGTGGTCAGGGTCGTTGGCTACACCGAGTTCGTTGCCCGGTCAAATATTTTCGGAGACTATAAAAAATCTGCAACTCCTATTATGATGTCACGGCCTGTTTGACCAGTTTTGCAAGGACTTTTTTGTGCGCTGTAATTATTTATTTGTATGTTCATCAACTTCGTTTACGTAACACTGCAATAATAACTATTTTCGGAGATTTAAATACGCGTATAGTTCTATATTTGGCTGACGAGTGTTATCAATCACTTACGTGTTCCATTAATATACAGATGGTGATTATAACACTAGTTATATAAGCATAACATAAATTTGAAATATCGGTCCCGAAATTAAAATAACGATAATCATTTATTGATTTAATCGGTCAATAATCAAATAAAACCCGAAGAAGCCGCCACCGAGTATGATACATTGCGAAATTCGCAAAACAAGATGGCGCCCACTTTTTGTGTACGATGCGCGCCAAAATAAACTGGCGGTCGTTCGTTGACCTCGGCGTGTTGACCCGGTCTGACGTCACGTGACGTGGCGGCTGTGACGTCAGGTGCTCGCTCGCCGCCCGCGCCCGTGGCCTCGGTCTTGCGCGATGATTTAATACAATCGTTCAAGGTTCCCTTTTGTTATAGTACGGATATTGTCCTATATTTCTACACAGAAACGTGATTTAGGATGTTTATATCTTAATTCTTGGTATTCGTTTATAATAACGGATGTATGGACTAACAAGGTCGCAGGTCGTTTAAAAATAGATCGCAAATAGATTTTAATTTTGAGAAAATTAGGTATTATCCTACATTTTAAACTTGACATACGAACGCATTTGTTCTCTATTGAAGACTATAATTATTTATAATTATAACACATATATATTTAGCAGCTTTATATCAGACTCTGAATCAGGTCACATCACTTTCACAAAAAGCGGCTTGTGTTAATTGTGTACAATGACGAAATAGATTATACCAGGAGGAGAGGACGTACATTAATCTAACCACTAAGTATACTACCTATATGTTATGAGTTTATCTTTAATAAGTATTTTAATAAACATACATCATCATTTCGGCTGATTAAAGTCCACTGCTGGACACATGCCTCCCCCAAAAATCACCACAACGACCGACATCGGTGTGTTATGTGCTCATTGGGGGGTTTTGCCATAATCGCCACGCTTGATAGGCAGGTTGGCGATCGCAGTTGAGTTGTTAATGTATGCGAAGGACGTTGCTGCCCATCCTCCGTCTAATCCCATAGTCGCTTTTTACGACACCCGCGGGATGAGATGGGTTGGTGCTATTCGTAGCCGGCACCACACGGCACACCAATAATAGGCAATAAATACCTAATGGAATGAAAAGATTAACCTTTCAATGTTTACTATTGAGGGGCCGATGTTTAATGTTTGCAATTCAGTACCTAATGAGTTTTTTTAAACGATGCCCCACTTTCGCATTGCTCCTCTGTCGTGGGTGCGTTTACAGATATAAATTTCATTCACAATACACCTACAGCCGGAACAACTACCTGCAGATCATACACATATTTGTTCCGTGCGGCAATCGAACCCGCGACCCGGGGCGCAGCAGCCGACTGTATCAGCCACTGCACCAACCGTGCCGTCGAATTTTCTATAGTATTTCATTAAAATTTGTTATATGTATTTAAATACATCGTAACTGAATTCCGAATGAAACAAAAGCAGACTTACAAAGCCACATTCATCCACACATATTAGTTACAAAAAACCAATATAAAATTGAGAACGTATACCAAGCAATACCTAGTCACAAGTCACCTACTTTTATTATAATAACAGTTTAAGTTCAAGAAACGGATAAGAAAGGTGTGACCCACTTACTAAGACTGTATGTATTCTCTCCTAGACTCTAATTCCTTGAAAAGCTGCTAAATGGTATTCAAACAGTCAAAATGTCGTTTCGTGCGTAAAACTTGGCTTGCGGCCGTATTCTGGATGGAATGAATATTGTTTGAAATGTATAACATTGACATATTTTAGACGAAAAATTTACAACAGCTGATCAACCACTGGGTTTGATGAAAAATGTATCCGTCAGAAAAACTATATACATTTTGTTTGTACAAAGGCAGAGGCACTAGACACGTCCCTCTTACTACTAAAAGCTTGAAGAGGTTTATAAGATTCAATGTTTTAAAATCATTGTACTAAAATAGTTATAAGAAAGTGAAATACTAACACTATGGATCCCATTTTAATATCCGCAATAAAGTTATTATTCATCATCATCATCATATCAGCCACAGGACGTCCACTGCTGAACAAAGGCCTCCCCCTTAGATTTCCACAACGAGCGGTCACATGCCGCTCTCATCCAACGACTCCCAGCGACCTTCACCAGGTCGTCTGTCCACCTCGTTGGAGGTCGTCCCACGCTGCGTTTTCCGGTGCGCGGTGTCCATTCGAGAACCTTTGTGCCCCAACGGCCATCAGTTCTACGAGCAATGTGCCCTGCCCATTGCCACTTCAGTTTACTAATCCTTTCAGCTATGTCGACAACTTTAGTTCTTCTACGGATCTCCTCATTTCTGATTCGATCTCGTAGAGAAATACCAAGCATAGCTCTCTCCATAGCTCGCTGAGTGACCTTGAGCTTTCTTATGAGGCCCATTGTGAGTGACCACGTCTCTGTTCCATATGTCATCACTGGTAACACACACTGGTTAAAGACTTGCGTCTTGAGGCATTGCGGTATTGTTGACGAAAAGACGTTGCGAAGTTTCCCGAACGCTGCCCAGCCGAGTCGGATTCGACGATTGACCTCTTTCTCGAAGTTGGGCCTACCTAACTGGACAGTTTGTCCTAGGTAGACATACTCGTCAACAACTTCGAGAACAGAGCTCCCAACGGATATTGGGATGGGCACGACATGGGCATTTGACATGACTTTTGTCTTGCCCATGTTCATCTTAAGGCCCACCTGTTGGGAAACTCTGTTGAGATCATCGAGCATTGTGCTGAGCTCTTGCAGCGATTCTGCCATGACTACGATGTCATCGGCAAATCGAAGGTGAGTGATGTACTCGCCATTGATGTTAATGCCGAATCCTTTCCACTCCAGTAGCTTGAAGGCATCCTCCATTGCAGCGGTGAACAGTTTCGGGGAAATGACGTCCCCCTGTCTCACACCTCTCTGCAATGGAATTGCCCCCGTGCTCTGTTCATGTACTCGGACCGACATGGTGGCGTTTCTGTATAAGCACTTCAACACTTCAATGTACCGATAGTCAATCTGGCACCGCTGCAGAGACTGCAGCACTGCCCAGGTTTCGATCGAATCGAAGGCTTTCTCATAGTCCACAAACGCCAAGCATAGTGGCAGATTATACTCCTCGGTCTTCTGTATAACCTGCCGCAGCGTATGGATGTGGTCTATGGTACTGAAACCTTTTCGGAAACCGGCTTGTTCGGGAGGCTGGAAGTCATCAAACCTGCGCTCGAGACGATTTGTGATGACCCTTGAGAACAGCTTATAAACATGGCTCAGAAGTGAGATGGGTCTATAATTCTTCAATAGGGTGTTATCACCCTTTTTGAAGAAGAGCACCACTTCACCTCTGTTCCACGCTTCCGGCGTTGTGCCCTCGAGTAAGACGGAATTGAATAGCTTCTGAAGGACTTTAAGTACCGGTGTGCCACCCGCTTTCAGAAGCTCTGTCGTAATTCCGTCTCCACCCGGCGCCTTGTTATTTTTAAGCTGTTTCAAGGCCATCCTAATCTCGTACAGGCTGATGTCCGGGATATCCTCGGTATAGTGTCGGGTTAGTTTGGCTCGCGGGTCTTTGTCAGAGCCAATGGTAGGTATACTTACCGAGGTGTATAACTGCCGGTAGAACTTCTCAATCTCTCTCAAAACCTCTGGCTTAGTCGACGCTACACTGCCGTCCTCGGTCTTCAGCTTCATAATACGACTTTGCCCAATAGACTTGTCTCTTGCGAACACTTTGGAGCCTTGATTCCGCTCAATCGCCTCTTTAACACCGTTGGTGTTAAAGGTGCGGATATCGTGACGCAAGGACTTCCATATCCGTCTATTGAGCAGTCGGTATGCTTCAGCATCACCGGAGGACTGCAGCGTCATGGCGCGTCTTTCTGCCATGAGGTCGAGAGTGTGATCGGAGAACTTTTTTGGTCTACCTTTACGGTGGGCCTTAAAGAACTTAGTCCCAACCGTTTGGACAGTTTCTACAAACCTACCATTTAAATCGTCCACAGATACGCAATGTTCTAGGCACTCGAAGCGGTTTTGGAGTTCGAGTTGAAAGCTCTCGGGGTTTTGGATATGAGCACTAGAGGGCCGGAGCGTAGACCTCATCAGACGAGACCTCTCAACTTTGAGATTAATATTCAATGTGCCTCTTACCATTCGGTGATCACTACCGGTTTTCACCCTGTGGATCACAGAGACATCATTGAATATTTGCCTCCTATTGGTCATGATGAAGTCAATCTCATTCCTCGTGGAACCATCGGGACTCATCCAGGTCCATTTCCTGTGAGGCGGCTTTTGGAAAAAGGAGTTCATCACGAAGAGTCCCTCCTTTTCCAAAAAGTCGGCCAGCCTCTGTCCCCTGGGGTTCCGTTGCCCATATCCAAATTGCCCCACTCTCAACTCACCATCGCATCGAGTGCCCAGCTTCGCGTTGAAGTCCCCCATCACAACAGTGAAGTGTGTCTTCGAGGTATGTATGGCCCTACTTACGTCCTCATACATACTCTCTACTTCATCATCTGGGTGTGTCGAGGTCGGTGCGTAGACCTGTATGACCTTCAACGAATACCTCTTGGATATTCTGAGTATAAGGTACGCTACCCTGCTCGACACACTTTCGATAGCCACTATGCTGTTAATGAGGGACCTGCGGACGAGAAACCCGACACCACCTTGAGACAGATGTTCGCCTTCCCGGTAGTAGAATAAGTTGCCAGATTTCAGGGTTATCGTGTCCTCGCCCTCTCTTCGGACTTCTGATAGACCCATGATATCCCAGTGCAACTTATCTATTTCTTCTTCCAGCTCAACAATCTTTTCGTCTGCCCTCAGTGTGCGTGTGTTATACGTTACCAGGGCCAGTTTTCGTTTGGGGTGGTAGCCGGATCCCGTCCGGTGATTCTTAGCACCCCCTGCCCCGCCATTACCGTGGCCGCTACCATGACCAGGAATAGCGGGGCTGCCGGGAACTGGGGGCCGGTGCATTAGTCGTGTCGTCATTTTGGGGGGAATTTGCCGATACTCACCACGCTTGGCAGGCGTGTTGGTGAGCGCAGTAATGCTTCTGTTCAGCAAAGGGACGCTGCTGCCCATCCCTTTGGTTAAGAGTCCCTTAGTCGACTTTTACGACCTCCACGGGAGGAGACGGAGTGGTGCTATATTCTTAATCCGGACACCACACGGACTAGACTGAAGTTATTATTATTATATTATTATTATTTAATCTGATTCTTTTTTATTGATCTCCCACACTAGGATTTCAGCCGTGTCGTGTCGTGAGTATAGTTTACAGACATGATCCTCACATGCACTAACACCCAGAGCCGAAACAACTATTTGTAGATCTATAAATACTATCTGTGTATTGAACCCGCGACATGTAGAGCAGAAAGCCGTATGCTTAGCCACTGCTCCAAACGTGGGGTCAATACGATTATGTTTTTATTGTTTATTTTCACTTATTATTTATTATCCTCTGCAAGGAGGAACTCTTACACGTACGGGTCCAACACATAGAGGCCCTTTGCTAAATTTTGGTCTAAAATGTAATGGGACACTATTTGAGGACTCTCGATGGCTGCACTCAAAAACACACACATATTGTCCCTGGAGGTGTAAGAGTATTTAGTGTATTGGATAGAAGCTATAATGACAACATTTATGGCGGTGTGTGTTGAATAAAATATTACTATCTTCATTAATGTAGACGTTTTTAGATGCTGCTTCATGTTACTTTTTGCTCATAACTATATTCACACGTTTTATATTAGAAAGATAGTAATTTAATTACGTAGTGTACTGTCATTTTTTATGATTCATTCCTGCAAAATGTGCGCCAACAAAAGCCAACAGTTGTTGTTTAAATTCTAGTTGATAGAATGAAATTAATTAATGAAAAAACTGTGTCTATCTGAAATTATGTTATGAGAAAGTTATGAGCACGAATAATTTGTATGAAAGGCAATTAGACGATTCCACGGGACAAACTAGTTAGCTTGTAATAGCTACTTACAGGATTTTATATTCTGTATCCTGTGGTTTTGCTTAAAGACGTACATTATATAAAATACGTAAGAACTCTTCTGTGACGCTTGAAAAGATAATAACTCTTAATTGTATAAGTTCTTATTTACCTGTACTTTTATCCTCTGACGTGTGGAATCAATGGATACATTAAAAAGGTACGTCATCTATTTGCGTAAGTTTATATATTTTACTCCAACAGGAAAAGTCCATGACCTCTTATTACTAAACTGTGTTTTTTTCCTATTATATTTTAAAACGTAATCTCTTTTTATTACATATGTGTGTAGAGAAGACGATGCAATCGTAAATAAAAAATATTATCAAGAAAACGTTTTTGGAAAATCTGTAAACGTGGTTTTCAAATCACTTGACGGTTCACACAAACGTATATTCAGCAGCTGACTGGGAAAGGCTTACAATGAGGGGCTCATTGTAAGCGTGAACGTAAAATCAGACTACAATTTCCAATATCAAAATCAACATTACTTTCGTCGGCTAACCATGCGTTACATTCGGCGTGGACCGACCCTTATAGTTACAATGAAATTGTGGAACCATTTCAAGTATGTATTTAGCAAGATCGTTGGCACTAAGATTGTTAAACGTTTTGTGAGCTCACTATGACGTTGTATTTGTAAATGGGGAGCTAATAGCATTTATTTTTATAATTAGTCATGTATACGTCCACTGCTGAACAAAGGCCTCTCCCATAGTTTTCTATAATTGTGTCATTATTTTCGGGGGTGTTGTGTGTTGTTGTGCAATGTTTACTACGCTTGGCAGGGGGTTGGTGACCGTAGTAAGGCAAATGTTCCACAGAAGGCTGCTCACCCCTCCCCTAGTTGCCTTTTACGATGTCCACAGGAGGAAATGGAGTAGTGCTATATTCTTAATCCGGACACCATACGGGCATATACATTATAATCTATTATTGCCTAAATAGAATAAAAAAACATAGTAAGATGCTGTTTGCGATAACATCGCAGTGTATAGTATTTTTTTATGTCCATCCATCCATCTATCTATTCGGTTTTACAGCAGTATTAATTTATTAACAGGGCACTAGAAGTCAAAATATAGTACTTTATGAAACTGTTGCTTAGTGAGGGGTATTAAAACACGAATGTGTGTTTAAAAACCGAGCCGAGCACATTTAATACCTAGTTATGTGCAGTTTCATACACTACTTGTCATACTTTTTTTTTGTCATGTTATAATAATGGCGCGGTCCGCATATGTGTTCTATTAGAAAAAATAATTGATTGAATCTCTTTGGTGATATTAACTTCTCGGACTTGCCCTGTATCGTAATGAAAATTTATTTTTGTTAGAGAATAAGTGTTATAATTTGATTCAATTTTTATATTTCGATAGTGTATCTATTAAGTATGTCAATAGAAACTGCTTTTGAAGTAAATAGTTGGAATTTTATGATATGAGAGTAGATAAAATACTTAAAGGAATAATGTTGATATGCGCATCAGAATAAGCGTGCGGTGCGCGACGCCACCGAGTACGCCGAACGGTCGGCCTACATACCGGCCGGGGTTCGACCTCCTCAAGTTTATTGCCAATCTTACACCATATATTTAGAGGCGGCATACAGTCTACTATTTAAAATCGTTGTTAGGTGAAGTTTTTTATGTTGAAGACTGAAATCTATTGCGGTGGCTTGGAGGTTTCGGACTTACTTCTTATGTATGCTTGCGGGTTCAACCCTCATCATCATAATCATCATATCAGCCGAAGGACGTTCACTGCTCAACAAACCCCTCCCCCTATAGATTTCCACTACGACGGTTACAGGACACTCGCATCCAACGCATTAAAGTTGCCCATATAGCTGAAAGGAGATAGTTTGTAGAACTGATGGCTGTTAGGGCAGGACAAAGGTTCTTGAGTGAAGATCATGCACATTTTAATGTAGCAATTCCTATTAAAATTGTGTCAGAATACCAGTGCCGAGTTTATGTGTTATTAAAAATAATAATAGATCATATAGTAAGCTCTTTTACAAAAGGTAAGCCGTTCCAAAGGAAGCTCACTCACTAATGCTTAAGGACATAAATGTAGTGTTCAAGAAAAAAACTGGTCAAGGGCGAGTTGAACTCACATGGAGGGGGTTCCAAAATTGCTGAATATATTATCTATTGTTGGATTAGGTTACTTATACCAAGAACAAACCTAACATCTTAGTTCAAAAACATTTTTGCCCATACATTCCAACCGCAAACGTAAGTTTGTACGCACAATATTGTAAGATTTACCATATTATTTTAAGATCATAGCCTCTTATAGGTTTCCCTCTAATCTATAGGTAAAGAGCTATTATTACCTGTATTTTTTTCAAAATTTTAGGCTAAGTAGTTTTGGAGATAAGCGGAGGAATGGTCAATTTTCGTATATTTTCTTAAATAACTATAAAACTACATATATTAAAATTATAAATAAATATATTTGAGACCCTCACAACATTTCATAGGTGTTACCTATGAAATGGAAGGTAGGTACAGTTCGCAAAACTTTATTCTTTAATTTTCTATATTGCCCCCAAAAAGGACCCCTATATTCAAAATTCATTTATTTACGTTACACGTACGTGTTTGGGTTGAGGAAATCCATATGAGTATAATCCGTCTAGTAGATTCGGAGCAAATTCGCTGTGACAGACGGACAGACAGACAGACACATGAGTGATCATATAAGGGTTCCGCCGTGTTTGCCTTCGGATTTCGGAACCCTAAAAATAAATCTGCCATAAATAGTGTGTGAATGAATGCCCTAATATCTATAATAAATTTAATTTAAAACTCTATAATCTCTCACAGACACGGACACACACTTATGAGAATAGTAAAACAGAAAAGTAACGAATAACTCGTAATTGACACAATTTTCTAACCAAAACACCAAAACGCAAATTACCCCAAACACGCATTAACGGGCATTAGGAAAATCAACATTTTCCACACAAAACTAACAAACTTTAATAGTATAACCATAGTCGTCCATAGTCGCCGCGCTTGGCAGACGGGTTGGCGATCGCAGTTGAGTTGTTAATGTACTCGAAGGACGCTGCTGCCCATCCTCCGGCCAATGCCTTAGTCGACATTTACGACACCCACGGGAGGAGATGGGGTGGTGGTATTCTGAGCAGGCACCACACAGATTTGAGAGTACCAGATTATATTATCGGAAAACACGATGTCAAGAAGGTCCACACCTAACGTCTGCTTCAAAATACGCAACAACTAACATTAACGCACGAACAATATACGTCACGCCTAATCATAAGTAGTACTTCCTCCTCCAGCATCCTAGTACTAAAGGTTTTTTAATTTAAAATGTTTTTGGCGCATTTCGTCAGCTAATTCGTGTCGTTTAGCCTAGATTGACACGGAACTCAAATGAGTCAGCCGAGTGTACGGCGGATCTATGACGGTTGTAGCTAACTTGTTTTGTTTAGCACTCACTGTGTAGAAAGCCTTAGTAAGGTCAGAATATAATTGAAGTTATTCATAGGTCAAATGAATTTGGCTGTTACATATTTATAAACTACTAAAAATTTCGCGTAAATACGCGTAACATAAGTAATTCGGGAGGGTTCTAGGGGGCTCTAGTGTGATCTTACGAGGACCTGGGGTGCCCCTTCGATTCCGAAGATGACCGTTCCAGTGGTTTTAGCCGGTAGGAGTCCGGTATGCCCCGGGGCGAAGGAAGTTCATGTTGAACTTCCACTAGGGACCAATAAAAAAAGGTGTTCTGGGGGATTTAGGTAAAAGTAGTGATTTTTACTGGGAAGAGAAGTAGTCGCTCCAGAATAGCGATGTCCAGTCGCATTTAGTTCGAATTAAACCCGAACAAAGGCCTCACCCATATTTATTTTTTTGTTGTTTTGGGGAGAATTTGCCAAAACTCACCACGCTTGGGGAGTTTGTTGCGCCGTTTCTCTTCTCCCCAGCTTAAAACACTAGGAAGCGGTGAAGGGTGGGCGTTTTGAGGCGTACTATTTTTAGTCTATTTTGAATAAATGACTGTTTTTTTTTTGCTTGGCCTTGTCTGGCTTGGGTTCACTCACCAGAGCGCAGTAAGAAGGAACACAGAAGACACTGTAATAGCCCCTTAGTCGCTTTTTACGACATCCACGGGAGGTGTGGATGAGTGGTGCTATATTCTTAATCAGGATACCACCCGGATAGTATGATAAATTGACTATTCCTTTTTAGACCTAATAATTGGTAATACATATTCCTATCTACGCGCCCTATGTATTGTATACAAACAAAACTACACAACAGTAATACTTCTCCATAGAAGCAAACACCATGTCCATGACAGAATACCGCAGTCGGTAACGGTCGGCCTACATACAGCCTTTGATCCCTCAATACAAGACGTAACTAACTGTCTTGTATCGGGCCGTGTAGATATGCTGTTTGACATGTGTGTTTATTTATACGTACGAGTTGTTTTAGTTAGAATTATTTAGTATGTGGTTCATGTACTCTTAAGGTACCTCCACAAGTGCAACACTTTAAATAAAAGAAGGTATGACTTAGAACTATTATCCGTCTAATTTCTGGGGATTTAGCGCAGACACAGATCTGTTCTACCTATGCTGCCCCATCCCTTTGTGTATCCACAACATTTTTTTCAGCTTAAATGTTTTTGGTGAAATAGGGCTTATTAATTGATTTAAGTACTGTTGAGCGGTAATATAAAGAATACGATAGTATCTTTTTTTAAATATTTACTTTACTTTTTTTTAAATACGTTGCCCCACACTAGGATTTCTCCTGTATCGTGGGTGCATTTACAGACACAAATTCCACTCACAAAACACCCAGACCTGGAACAACTACCTGCAGATCATTACTAATATTTGTTCCGTGCGGGAATCGAACCCATGATCCGGAGTGCAGCAGCCGACTGTATCAACCACTGCATCAACCGTGCCGTCAAATGACTGAATATGAACATTTTGTTAATTTTTAAAGTCTAAACGTAAGTTTTAGTAAGTTCTGTGTGGTTTCCAGATTAAGAATGGAGCACCATTCTATTTCTTTCTGTGGATGTCGTTCTAAGGGACCAGAGGGCTGGGTAGCTGCGTCACTTCTGTGGAACAGTAGCCACACTGCGCTCACCAACCCGTCTGCCAAGCGCAGGGGGTATTTGGCAATAATGACGACATAATTGTGGAAATTTATGGGGGAGGCCTTTGTTCAACAGTGGACGTATAAATGGCTGATATGATGATGAACGAAATTGTTTACAAAAAACGTTATTTACGCCCCTTATTACATCATGACTTGTATCGTGGACTTTCGTTCACCTCGTGTGGTTGTAGCTTATATCCCCATTTCTTAAGGCGGATATCATTAGTGTTATAATTAGGTTTGCATTTGAACATCACAATGTTTGTCACGTAACAAACGTACACACACGTCATCATCATCCTTTAACATCTCGAAACATTTATGCAGCAGACTTTAGAGTCCGCTACATAATTACTGCTTTAAGCAATAAATCAATCATTCAATCAAGATCAAGAGTTTAATAAATGAAAACTACTACAAACAGCGGTATCATACGTATTGACTTTCTGATTGCTATAGAATTAAGTACTTAACATTTTAATTTAAAAAAATAGCAGCTAAGTTCACTATGTTCGCTAGCCCAACTGCCGACCTTGAGGACTAGGTTAGTTCCAAATCACAAAAGTTATATAAGAATAAAAAAGAATATGTTTGGCGCAGTATAAAACTAAAGTTGTGCACAGCAGTAAAAAGGGTTGGGGAGATATGCGTCATATCCGTGCAAAATAGTCTTCGTACAGAACACTGCTGTGGGATATGCACGACATGAGGCAGCACCGATTTCCAGCGACAACCTGCATCGGAGCAATGGTCACCAGATGCGGTGGAGTAACGATCTTCGCAGAGGGGCTGGCCCGAGTTGGGTGAGAAAAGCCGAGGACCATGCTCAGTGGCGTGACATTGGAGAGGCCTAATCCCACTAATTCCCAGCTATGCTGCTATGCTATGCTATGGGTTGATGATGACACAGTGAGGAGGTGCAAAAACCACCTTCTTCTGTAAGAAAATGCTTAAGATGACATAGTCCTAACAGCATCTCTGACGGACTGTTACTGTAAACTTATACAAGATTGCTTTCTACTTCATGGTCTACAAGCCTGAAAGGTGTGCAGGTGTGTGTGTGCGCTCCAATCTGAGCGTAAGTATTATAAAGCTTTTCACGTAAATTCACCCGCTCGTTACCTTTAAGCTACACATAATCGAACATGTGCGTTAAGCAGCCCCGCCCTAACTACAGTTGGGAGCCATAACTCCAAGCTATCAGTAACGGTTGACCCACATAGAGTTACTTAACGAGAGACTCACAGTTACATCCTGATATGGCTGCTCTCGGAACTGGGATGGTGAGATAACTGTTCAGTGGCTTATTATGTAGATCCTTTCATACTAGATATGGTAGCCAAGATCGGCCAAACATAAGGCGTAAAATGTTTGGAATTCTCTGTGCTGAGACTTTGATTTTTGATGACGGTGAGCACTGCTGTAGATTGTATCTACTCTATTTCAATTCAGAAAGGTTGTCTAAGTAACAACAACAAACATTAACAAGGTGCTCCATATTACGCGTCACTTAAACCACTTTATAACTTCGTATTTATATTCTAATCCTTTCCAGTTTCTATATTGAACACAGTATTATCGGTTTACTGGAAGTGTTTGCGGATCTTACACTAACATGGCGACATATTTTCTTTAGTTGTAAGCTAATTACAGACGTCGACCACAAGGACTTTATATAGATGTTCCTCAGATAACGATTGTGCTCGAAACTACATAAGTAACAGCTAATGGCAGGACTTCACTTAATGTGCAAATGTTAATACTTATGTCAGGCCATGCCGTGTGGTGCCGCTGCCGTGTGGTGTCGGCTCAGAATACCAGCACCCTATCTCTTGGTATCGTAAAAGTTGACTAAGGGATTAGCCGGAGGATGGGCAGCAGCGTCCTTCGAGTACTTTAACAACTCAACTGCGATCGCCAACCCGTCTGCCAAGCGTGGCGATTATAAAACCTCCCAACGAGCCCACAACATACCCATATCGGTCGTTGCGGTGATCTTTGGGGGAGGCCTGTGTCCAGCAGAGGACTTTATTAGGCCAAAATGACCATGTCAGGCCATCGCAGTAAAAAATGGGAAGTATTGATTGGAACTACCACACCAGACAAGACAGGTGGAAAATAGCATAACAGATTTGCAAAATAAGTTTCTGAACGCTAATGTAGGGCTGTTTAGGCACACATCTACAGCACACTACCATCCCAATCCCAGCTTTCGACTTGCGAATGATTTTTTGTTAGACCGGGAAATGGAACTTTATATGTCCTGTGCTGCCCTAAACACCAGAGACCAGAGGAAATCTTGAGCTTGGCAATAGAAAAGTTAAGTCAGAACGGTAAGATGGATGCACTTTCCCACCTATGAAACATTTACGGTATAGATTGGAAAATGTATTATATTTTCAACATTCAACGGGCTTTTTATCGGAAATCGTAAGGAAACCCTAGGGGCATTCACAACTTACTAAATTTTGTGTGTATATGTCGCAGAGAAATGATGAAAACGGAGATTTGATCAAAGCCCTAAGGTAGATGATCAATTTACGGAAGATGTTAAAATTATAAATCAGTGGAGAAGTATTATTTTAAAGGATTCTTTTACACACTTAATTTCTTTATAGAAATCACCCCACAGCGTTGTAATTTGCCCCAACCGTGGTTCATGCAGACCAACGAAAAGTGATATTGTATACCTGGCCCCGCCCGACTTCATAATTAAAGTATTTTTTCTATTTTGTGGTTTTAATATTTTTATCGTGTAGGGGTTTTTTGATATCGGTAAATCTTTTTTCTAATTTGTTTTTTGTGTTCGTTACCATTTATCTTGATTTACTTTAACGCTCCTTTGATTTTGCATACTGTATACACCTTAATAAATTGTGCAATAGGCTAAGAATCCATATATCAATGTAACAAGTACAGATGTCCCAAATAAAGTAAAATTAAAACTAACAAAATCATGATTTTGAATAATTTACTACCGCATAATAAAAATCGCGACAACTGACATAATAATTAATTTGAATATCTCATTATTTCTTGCTATGCTTAGCTTTAAAACACTGTGCAGAATACTATATATCATTTATCACAGATATAAACGACTGTATGTACAGTTAAGTCATTAAGCCCAGTGTGTCAAACGATGTATAACGGGACAAAATTCGTTTACGCATCCTGTTTGGTTGACCCAAATTTGAATAAAGTTAAAATACATAAAGCCTTTTTGATTTTGGCAGTTAAAATGCTTTTGATTCAGGTCGAATAGCGGGGCTAAGGATGTGAGGTATTTCCTTTATGAGTCAGTTTTGGTATCTTATTACATTTTGGTGTTTAATGTTTGAGCATTCATCACCGGACACCTACAGGGTTTAGAAATACCACCCCTAATAAAATAGTTATGCGCATGTTATATAGTCAAAGGGCCTGCTGGAAAAATCTACTACAGATGATTGACTTGCTGGTCTCCTCACCAAGATGGATAATAAACCACGCCATACTAGGTCACTCTGGATCTAGGAGTTGAGGCAATCTTCCAAGGTTCATTTGCTCTATTCCATATTTGGAGTAGCAACTTCATTGCCTTATTACCTCAACAGGTTTCAGTTTTCGGAGTTTTATATCGTTTACTCATGACATTTTCTTCAAAAATGAGAGTGACATCAATGACTATGTGTAATGTACTATGTTACTCAGACTCGAGATTGCGGGTAAATAATTAAAGCCGTGTGGTGCCGGCTCAGAATACCACCAGCCCATCTCCTCCCGTGAGTGTTCTAAAGTTAAGTTCCCAGTACTCGCCACGCGGTGAGCACTGAGCGCAGTATGGCTACTGTTCCACAGAACGAACGCTGCTGCCCATCCCCCTGGATTAGAGCCCCTTAATCGCCTTTTACGTCACCCACGGGAGGCGATGGAGTGCTATAATCTTACTCCGGATATCACACGGATCATTATATAAGTGAATTATCACCTTTAAATACAAATTTACCTCTAAGCTATACTTACATAAATATTAAACAACACACATTATAACAGTATCTACAACTTTTTGCAAACCAAATTGCACCATTATCTGACCAAGCCTAACCGACCTACCTTAATTCCTCAGTGATCCGCATAAATGTCACACTTGGGGTGCAAGTTCGATGTCCGGTAACGGAACACATTTATCTGGGTCACAAGGCTTCGCTAATATCATCGCAACGTTATACCGTTACTGCCAAGATCATAATACATTAGTGTCTGCGAGCCAGTTTAAGTTGACCTGAAATAAGTTCAGTAAAGTCTAAAGTCTCGTATGGCATGCTTAGGTCAAGTTGAGTGGTATGTAATCTGAGAAGGTTGTTCAAATGGGGTTATATAACTGTTAGCGACACGTGTTTTGTGGTTCGTGGGAGTATTATATTATAGTGCAACAAAGTATATAATTCGATGAAGGAAGCAAAATGGTTTGGGTTGAAGCACATATACTCACAACATACAATACGCAGAAACTAGATATCGAACCACCAGTGATCACATATGGAACAGAGACGTGGTCACTCACAATAGGCCTCATAATAAAGCTCAAGGTCACTCAGCGAGCTATGCTGGGTATTTCTCTACGAGATCGAATCAGAAATGAGGAGATCCGTAGTAGAACTAAAGTTGTCGACATAGCTGAAAGGATTAGTAAACTGGCGTGGCAATGGGCAGGGCACATTGCTCGTAGAACTGGCCGCTGGGGCACAAAGGTTCTAGAATGGAGACCGCGCACCGGAAAACGCAGCGTGGGACGACCGCCAACGAGGTGGACAGACGACCTGGTGAAGGTCGCTGGGAGTCGATGGATGAGGGCGGCATGTAACCGCTCGTTGTGGAAATCTAAGGGGGAGGGCTTTGTTCAGCAGTGGACGTCCTGTGGCTGATATGATGATGATGATGATGAGATATCGAAATAATTAAAAAAACACGATACGTTCCACTATTCACCTCCCGGCTCCACCATCAGACGTGTAATGTTTGGAACTCATTAAAACAAACCAAACGAGTTCAAACTCGAGCGGTTTACTAGTAGCTTTAAAGAGCCCAAAGAGTTCCACACTCCACCTCTTAGCTGCATCATCAGATTAGTTCGATGGTGCCATATGATTGTATTGTCATCCGGATTACATATGCTTGCCAAGTTTCAAATCGATAGGACAATTATAAGTAGCTGAAAATAGAATTCCAAGATTTGTTTACAGCGTTACAGTATTAGTTACAAGTGACGCTAGTAGAAAAACATTTCGCCTCGGTTGATGCCACTTTTTTCTTCTTCTTCCTTAACATTGTTTTGTTATTTTTCTTTATCGGATATATTTTATCCAACCAGGAAACTTCTGTCGCGATTCTGGTTTCCTTTTTTAAGTCATTTGATGTGGGTACATTGTACAAATCTCGTGAATCCAACCAGCACGAAACAAATAATGAGATGGCAATCTTATATGTACGTATTCAACTTTATTAAGGGACCCATCGCTCAACGAATGTATTCGATTGTTGACGAGACACCTTAATAAGTCAAAGCTCTTGGTTTCTGTTTAATTCGGGTTGACATAGCAACTCAGATTAATTTAGTCATTAACTGCGGTCATACGTAGAGGAAAATGTTAAGAAAACGTTAATTGTAGGTATTACTTTGCCCATAGTAACAGAATTAAGTTTCAACGAAATACTGCATGAATATCATCATACCTGTCACCAGACAGTCCATATTAAGATATGGCACCATCACTCCATAAAAGGTGACCATGGGACTCTAAATTAGAGGGAAAGGCAGCAGCGTCCCTTCTGTGGAACAACAGCCATTCTACGCTCACCAACCCGTCTACCAATCTGAGTTTTCATTTCACCTTCTGTTTTTCGGTTCGAAGTTGCCATTTTATAAACTTTATTTCGCAGTGGCTACATCATTAATTTTAAGATATTTAGGTATATATCTGCAACCAAGGAAAACGTTATCAAAACCATTTATATAATAAATTAAATACTAAAATATTAATTCATTCGCCCATAGTTACAGTTTCCGGAAAAACCGCACTGTTTGAAAAGGACGTCGCCATAATTCGGTTAAAGTTCTAATTAATTTTTTAAATATAGTCTTTAATTATATAATTATTTTCCTTTAGTATATCATAATTAAGTGTCAATATATCTAAGCACTTCAATAAATTATAATATTTGTAAGGATTGTGTGGCATAATATGTAGCGCTTAGTAATGTTTAACACCATTGCATTCATAATAATGTCTCATCTCTCTCACTCATTATATTTAAAACACCTAAATTCAATACACAGTAAAATTCAGTTTACTATGGATTTAGAGGACAACAAATCCTTGGCCTTTCTTGACATACTTCTCATCCATAATCCTGATCTTTCTGTTAGTCACACCGTTAATAGAAAGCCTACCCATACAGACCTTAACGGTGCAAAGTACATCCTTGTCAGTTAGCTACGGTGGCCAAATCTTTGTTACAGAGAGCACATGGCATCTGCGACGCCGACCATCTGGCAGGGGAGCTTCACCATGTAAAGGAAGTGCTTCAACATAACAATTTGAAAGCACCGCATCCCCGTCGCAGAAGCCGCCCCAAACCCACCACGGACCTGCTGTTTTACCATTCATTTAAGGTGTCACCGACAGAATTGGTCATATCTTGAAGCGTGCTTCCATCAAAACTTAATTCAAGCCGCATAAGAAGATCAGCTAAATTCTCAAACCGGTGGAATGTCACATACCTTTACAAGATGCAGGGGTCTACAAGATTGACATTGATACAGTAGTTTGTCATACATAGGGCAAACAAAGCGTAGTATAGCCACCCGAATAAAAGAACACAAAACAAAATAAAATAAAACACATAGAACGCAGCTGACATCAAGCATAGACGCTCCACAAGGTCTGCAGTGTGTGAACATGCCTTAGGTAAACCGAAACATTGTCTTCGTTTTGATCAACCTCAAATCCTCGCGAAAGAGAACCGATCACATATCGGTGAATAGAATAGAATGTTTCGAGAGGCTTTTGAAATTAAAAAACCATCCTAATTTTAATAGAGAAGATGGTTGGAATCCGGTTATTAAAATAATATAGTCCCAAAAAACATACCGGACTAAAAACATCAAGACACTGTGAGTGATTACTGCGTGTATCGAAACTAATTTTTGATTAAAATTGTACGGTACTTAGATAAAATAAATGAACTTTTTAAGATCTGTAACGACGCCCTGTCACCTTAGTAATCCTGCGACCACGAACTCTGCAAAGTGTTCGAAACGTCAGGAAAAACAAAAATCTATAATATACGCGATATAATCCGTTTAAAAGTGTTTCACTGTATTCATGTTATTGTATTGTAATTTACACATGTTGCAGCAAATAAATCTGTCTTTATCTTTATCTTTATAGGTAATTTAATTCATTGAAGCGGCTTTGATTTATAGAACGTAACCAAAATGGTGACGGTATCTTCCCGTGTTTCACGACTGTGCCTTTTGCCTACGTTAGTTTTCGAGGAAACGGACCTACGTTTCCTAGTAATGGTCTGTGAGGGGCCCCGTTAACCCTTACTCTCATAAGTAATCATCCTCATTGATCAACGAGCTTGATGAGGTCAAAGTCAAAGTTTTTTATCTCTACAAATAAATAAAATTGAAGTGTCTGTTTGTAATGTCAAAATAACAGCTTTTTACCAAATGCATATGAAAGTATATACGGTACAAAAACGATTTTTTATTTTTTTGTCTGTCTGTCTGTCTGTTTGTTCTGGGTGATCTCCGAAACGGCTGGACCGATTTTGACAGGACTTTCACTAGCAGATAGCTGATGTTATAAGGAATAACTTAGGCTACTTTTATTTTAGAAAAATAATTAGGGTTCCGCGCAAAAAAGAAAAACCCTTGAAATCCAATATATATATTCTATGTCAAGTGTCTATGTCGAAATACTCCAAATTTGTTTTAAATTAAACGCGGGTGAAACCGCGGGTCCCAGCTAGTTTCATATAAAATATTGGCACTTATGAAACGTCAGAATCTAAGTTGCACGGTTCCAAATAGTTGATCTCGTGGAGAAGAGCCGGCAAGAAACTCCATGGATACTCTTTTAAAATAATTGAGATTGCAATGTTGATTGATACAAATACATAGGCTGCACTAAAAGTATCGGGAATGGAATATTTCCACTGTTCCTGTCATATTAAAATCTTTTTAATTGAAAACTCCTTGGTTTTACAAATCGAATACCATTTATTTATTTAAAAAAAGATTCACGGTCTTGTCACAAGGTTTTGTCAAACTTGTTTAGTCGTTGAGAAAATGGAATTGACTCGAGAAAATTCAAGAGCGATGATTTATTATGACTTTCGAAGTGGTTTAACACAAAAACAGTGTGTTGACCGGATGATTTCTGCATTTGGTGATGAAGCCCCATCCAAAACCGCAATTTATCTCTGGTTTGCTGAATTTCAACGTGGACGTGTCAAGCTCAGTGATGATCCTCGTCAAGGTCGTCCAAAAACTGCAGTCACCCAAGAAAACGTTGATGCTGTGCGTAAGCTGATTGAGGAAGATCGACATGTGACATACCGCAAAATTCAGGCAACCTTAGACATTGGCATGAGTCAAATACAAATAATCTTGCATGAACAATTAGGTGTAAAAAAGTTGTTTTCCCGATGGATACCGCATTTGCTATGTGAAGAGCAAAAAGCGGCTCGCGTTACTTGGTGCGTCAGAACTCTCGAAAGAGTCCACGCAGGATCCTCAAATGCTGTATACAACATCGTATCAGGTGACGAATCCTGGATATATGCGTACGAACCCGAAACAAAAAACCAGTCACGAGTTTGGATGTTCGAAAATGAGTTAAAGCCAACAAAAATTGTTCGTTCACGGAGTGTTGCAAAAAAAATGGTGGCCACGTTTGTCTCCAAAACCGGCCATGTTACGACTATTCCTCTTGAGGGACAAAGAACGGTTAATGCAGAATGGTATGCTAGCATTTGTTTGCCACAGGTTGTTTCTGAACTCCGTAGAGAGAACTGCAACCGCCGCATCATCCTCCATCACGACAATGCGAGTTCTCACACCGCGCACAGAACAAAAGAGTTTTTAGAGCAAGAAAACATAGAATTATTTGACCATCCGCCGTACAGCCCCGACCTAAGCCCTAATGATTTCTATACTTTCCCTAAAATAAAGAATAAATTGCGTGGACAGAGATTTTCATCACCTAAAGAAGCTGTGGACGCCTACAAAACGGCCATTTTGGAGACCCCAACTTCCGAATGGAATGGTTGCTTCAATGATTGGTTCCATCGTATGGAAAAATGTGTCAAATTTCGCGGAGAATACTTCGAAAAGCAATAAATACATTTTTAAATAGTAATGTTGTGTCACTTCCTTGATTCCCGAAATTTTCAGTGCCGCCCTCGTAATTGTAAAACATATACCGAGTATAATGTAGGTCAATGTGTAAAGATGGAACATAGCACAATAATATAATAATAATAATTTATATGCGGTGCAGTTAACGGCTGACCAGTCCCAACAGACGGCACCCGTTCACGAGCATGAAGCATGCATCGCTTAGCTCAACCATAGTCAACTCAAGTCATTTTAGTGAGTATGCAGACCAATACAGTCAAGCAAAAGACACAATCAATATAAATACTAAAAATAACATTTATGCCTATATGTAAAGCGCTATATTGATCCCATAATAGCTATAAAACAGCGATATCAGGTGACAGAAGTACTGATACTGCATTCACCATCCAGCCTCCTATGCGCGATGAGTACTGAAAAATTCCCCACTAAACACGCCACGTAGCTGGGTGTTTATGAGGGAGGCCTTTGTTCAGCAGTGGACTTCTTTTGGCTGATATGATGACATTCATAGTTTATCATTTAGAATTAATATTCATATTCGTTGTCTGACCGATTAGATAAGTTACGAAGACAACTAATTAACTTTAGTTTATATCAATATATAATTATGATAGTACTAGAGAATCATAAGTTGCTAGCTATCTAATTGTTGTCATACATTACGTATTATCAATCAATTTATCAGATAAGAAGTTATTTTGTCTTTTCATATTAGTTGATTTAGAATAACTACAATTTACGAATATCAACGAATTCATCATCATCACCATCATATCAGCCAAAGGATATCACTGCTGAACCAAGACCTCCTCCATAGATCCACACCGAGCGGTTACATGCCGCGTTCATCCGACGATTCCCAGCGACCTTCTGTCCACCTCGTTGAAGGTCGTCCCAAGCTGCACTTTCCGGTGCGCAGTCTCCACTCGAGAACCTTTTTACCCCAACGGCCATTAGTCCTACCAGCTATGTGCCCCGCCCATTGCCACTACAGTTTACTAATTCTTCTTCTTTCTTCAGTTTGCTATGTCGGCAACTTCACTCGTTTCTGATTCAATCTCGTAGAGAAATACCAAGCATATCTCTTTCCATAGCTCGCAGAGTGACCTTGAGCTTTCTTATGAGGCCCATAGTTAACGACCATCTCTGTCCCATATGTCATCAATTAATTAATAATTAGTTATTTAGGCCAATTCTTACCTGACCAAAGATCAATTTCTAAATGTGAGTAAAGGTCCGTGCCAAGCCCAAGCTGTGGGACAGTAATGGGCTGATTATGATGATGATGATGATTCCCTGACCAAGTTAACACAATATGAATTCAGACTCAATATGAGACTATAATTATCTGTTAGTTTATCAGAGTTCAGATTTAGTTAAAGAATTTGCTCCGTCACCATAATTAGTATAAATATTATAAGATAAAGTAATAACAATATGTAAATAATTAAAAACATTTAATTACATTAACATAATATATAAAATTTACCAGGAACACATGAATGTTAGAAGATTAATAACATAAAATGATAAAACATTGTCCTTATCATTTCTGATAAGCTTTAGTTGGTTGGACGTAGTTAAATATTAATAATAAAGGCCTTATAATAATAATGATTAACTGTAATATTATTTATATTTTGCAACTAACTACTTTTACCAGGTTGTCATGAATATAAAGGAATGCTTGGATTTATGATCTGGAAAATTAAAAGGTGAAGGAGTGAGTCATATATGTAGTGGATGATTAAGAATGCGTAATCATAACATATAGGTTCGTAACATTTAACTGTAAATAGCACGAACCCAATACATCCCATGGGTGTCGTAAAAGGTGACTATGGGATTAGCCGAAGGATGGGCAGCAGTATCCCGTAGCGATTAAGGCAAAATCCCGCTTATGAGCACACAACACATCCTGACCGGTCAGGACAGGTGTCGATTTTTGGGGGAGGCCTGTGTCCTACAGTGGACTTTATTAGGCTAAAATGATTAACTGCTAAATATAGGCCATTTGTAATTGAACGCGTGCCGTCATGACACAAACATTAAAATCCTAGTTAAATAAATATTATAATTAGGCTCATGTAGTTGTAGACTTTTTAGAAGATATTAAATATATTATACATTGTCACTGTTAACCTTGTAACCTTGTTTCATGAACAATGTGGTCATAAATATTGTAACATGATTTAATAACGGCAACCATGGAGGACCTCGCCCATTATTCTCCATAGCAAATCTATATCTTGGAACAGTGACCTACGAGTTAATACAAAATGAACGGTCAAACGGAATATTGCCATAAGCACCACACGTAGCAGGTGGGTTGGTGATCGTAATATATCGTTAAAGATAATTTGTACAAATATATAATTTCAGCCGAAAGACACCCACTGCTAAACAAAGATCTCCCCCATAGATTTCTACAACGATCAGATACATGCCGCCCGCATCCAATGACTCCCAGTGACCTTTACCAGGACGTCTGTCCATCTTGTTGGATGCCGTACTACGCTGCATTTTCTCAATATGTACTACAGTTATTCTGAGACATTCGCGTCCAAATAAACGGTGCAGATCGATTTTCATGGCCAATGAATATTACAGCGGTCAATTCTTACGTTGATAACTGTTTGTTACTTCTAGTCTTTGAATATGTAAGAAGAACACGCCCTGCAGTTGATTCCGCTATCATAATACGTGTATCTATTTTCTACAAGCAGTTAACTTGTTATCCAAAAAAGTGCAGTTGGTCTATCAATAGTATCGTACCCCTTAGATATGGATGAACAGTAGATACACTAGATTAATCATACCGTCTGCAGCTACTTGGACTCGATTGGGCTTTCAAGATTCCCTTTGACTTGCAAATTACGCTTATTTCGTGCAGACTACAAAAACAAAATTATAATCTGTCTTTAACATTAGCTCCCTATATACTCGTACATGTTTAGCAAAAGACTGGGAGGGATGTCACAAGTAGCTTACCAAGGTCCGCTTAACCCATCTGGCTATCGGCAGTGTCATTAAGTTGAGCGATAAATGTACGCATGTAAGTGGTACCACTTCATTATGCTCGGCGTGATAGCATCTAATTTCTTTATAGTTGTGTTCTATCCGGCGTAATAACTAGATGAGTCAGTTTTTCCTATCGTATTGATTCCGTTGATTATTATCGACTAATTGATAAGGAACGTGCCGTATTGAATATACTGAACTCGTTTCTTTTGAAAAAGTCTTTTCTTTGAAAGAAGTTTCAATCAAAATAAAAACGATTAGAAACCCCTTCAAATCTCTGTTATCCCAAAAATAGAAAACGTTTTCGGTTAGTAACCGTAGAACCATTTTTATCGTATCGGCAACGACAAAAGTATTTAATTTTGTTCAGAATAGAATAGAATACTCTTTATTGTACATCAGAAAATGTAAATAATCATTGTTACTAAAAGATATGTACAAAGGGAGGCCTCATCGCAGTCAGCCATTTCTACCAGACAATTTTACGATGGACAAAGAATGACAGGGGTTGAATGTTGTGAAAAAAAAAAAAAACTAAAATTTATTCACATAAATAAATAAAATTTATAAAATGGAAATAATTAAGGAAAAGGTTGAGATAAAGATTTCAACATGCAGAAGTAAATGAAGTACTGGGTATTACATATTAGTCAGTATTTTTTTTTTTTTAATTGGCCGGTTGGGAATTATAATGGGAAGTGGAGAGATTGTACTAGATACAGTATAGAAGATGTACAATATGTCCATTCCGTGTTTAGCTGTTTGATCTACGATGACCTTTATTTTTATTTGTGCCCAGTGGAAATTCTTCATGGACTTCCTTCGCCCCGGGGAAGGTCGAAGGGGTATGCCGGACTCCTACCGGCTTCAGGTCGTCGTATGATCACACTAGAGCCGCCCAATGGTGCCACGCCATTAGGTACATCTCGGAGAGGGTGAATGTAAAGCGGTTGGATTGCGGTTGGATAGCACCCGGGGGGATTGTAAAGGATCCCCCAAAGCGTCCCACGGCAACGCCTGACCACATGCGTGCTACCGTCTTCTCTTGGGTCGCTCGGTGTGGGCACGCAGATTCCCCAATCTACGCACCCGCGAACCCAGAGGTCCCCCGCCTTATAGCAACGGCAGGGGGTTTCAGGCGTATGGGAATTAAGCACCAGGGCAGTTGTTACCCCGGTGCCGTCTCCTCCTTCTTCGAGCGGAAATCGGCCCTCTCCCGATCCCGCTCTGCAGTCTTCTTCTGGAGCATGACACTCTCACAGAAGGACCGCATTCCAGTTTTCGTGCTCTGCCAATATAGCCTACTGCTGGCAGAGAGAGATCTTGCCCGATCCGATCGACCAGGATCCGCCGCTCGGCGGCGTACGCAAGGCACGCCTCGAGCGTGTGCTGTGCAATGTCCAGGTCGCTATCACAATGGTGGCATTGTGCCGTGGCCTCGCCTCCTATCCTGTGCAGGTATGCACCGAAAAAGACGTGCCCGGTGAGCACCTACGTCAGGCGGTAGGTGACGCGCTCGCTCGTTCTGAGCCATGCTACAAAGAGCGGCAGGACGGCCTCCACGACGCACTTGGTCGCAAACTGCATCCGCAGGCGGTGACGCCACTTGCCAAGTGCACGTCGCCGCCTGGAGGCGCGCCTTCGCCGCTCTGGCGGAGGGAGCGTGTCTGATCGTAGGCCCACGCATCCATCTCCGCCAGGATGTCGAAAGGGGTAAAATGCGCCAGGAGAATTCCCGTATGGTATCCTGGTATGATCTGGATAGCCACTCTGCACTGCAGACCGTGAATCTTGGTTCTGCAGTGCTGGGCGCATGATAGTTGAGCTGATCACACATTGAAATAATGATATAACATGTACAGTAATGATAATTGAGATGCAAAGTTTTGACGGCAGTCGCTCAGTATATAATAGTAATTCAGTCACATCTGGTAAGGCTGTTACCACCCCACAACATATGTCATAATGTGATTTTTAAACGAAATTCCGTAACTATTAGATATAAACAATTGAAAACCGCACGACGTTGCCGACATTTTATGTAGAATATTTTTGTTTTTTATTTTTGAATTATTAAATATTGTTTAATCTGAACACCGAACAACGTTTCTGTTATACATGACGTTGGCGAAATTATGGAAGATTCTCTACAGAAGCCATAACCTAAGAGAAGAAAAAAAAAAACTAATTCGTTAATCTGTGGCGAAAGTAACAATAATCAACAAACGAACGCACACAAATAACTCATAGAAATAGTTGAAAAATAAGAAAACAACTTTCAAATAATGTTCTCAGTAGTCCCTTTGCTTTCGGTTTGCAACCACAAGGCAATAGAAAAACATCGGCAGCCATCTTGCTTTTCCCTGCGCATGCGTGCTCATTTTCTCAGCGTAGCACTTTGGACTCGCGCGTAGATAACTCTAACTAAATGTTGCGTTCCGGAGAAATTTAGTTTACGTACATACTATTGCAAAAAATAAAACGGTTTCTCTGATAAACAAAATAACCAAACATTTTTCGGTCCCTATTTAATTGCTTATTAGGTACCTAACTATATCGGTACAGATTTGTTATAAATATATGCCGAAATCCACCAATTGAGGAATTGAATTTGAATTTTACCACGTTGAGCAGATACTAAAATGAATTACATCCCTCTAAATTACTAACAGCTAATAAGTACCTTCTTTGATGAACAACTTCGACAAAAAACGCGGTCAGCATGTTTACTGGTGTCATAACAAAATTGTACATCGGCCACAACTTTCCTTCTACGCATGCATGGATCGATCGTTTGGTACGCATGTGACAATCACGTGGTTCGCATTCAAATACAATGCGTGGGTGTGTTTGTGCGTACCTTCCGATTTTAAGATGACGTCGTACCGGCTATGCCTGCCTGGTACATTGTAGAAAAAGAGTATTCATTTTTTGTCTGTCTAATGTTGGAGAATGTTTGTTTTTTATGATCTTCATCAATATCGCCTTCAATTCCGTCAATAGGGACAACTTATTGGCAAAAGATAGAAAATAATTACCCGAAATGTATAGTTTTCTTTGGCAGTGTTACAGATATACCTCTAAATTACTTTAATTCAATTCAATTCTTTATTGCATTCCATAAGTTTAGAATCTCCAATGAGATGCCAACAAAGTGACTTTCTCGGGCCAATCATTCTTAGTCTAGATATTCACCCTATCATTCTGAAACAAAATTCCAAATTCAACGTAGTGTTTGGAAGATGGGACACTAGAGGTGGATTGGAGGTGACTTAGACACAATTCTGATAGCCCTTGTAGAATAGAATAGAATAGAATCGTTTATTCAGTAATTAGGTCATAACACACTTTTACACGTCATATTGAAACAATGGAGGGCATTCCTATAAATATTGTATTCCTGAAACAGAAATTTCACTCAACCGGTCTGGACCTAAAACCCTCTAAATGCGAAATTTATTTACCTGACAACACAGGCTGACAATCGACCTTACCAAAATTGAACGCAGGAAGTAGCTCCCAATATCATATTATCGAAAACAATTTTTGCACCTCCTCGGGTTCCCGATCCTATTTATATTTTACTATATACCTATATTTTTTCATCTTGCACAGCTGAAAAAATACAACATTTCAGTGATATTTCGGAGACTTGTCAAAATTAGGAAATTGTCGGACCAATCGTACGCTTATCATGCTCGTCGGATGCTAACCGGACGGTATATTTTTTCTTGTGTAGGATCGGTACGATATTTCTAATAAATGTGTGGGGTGTGTCGAAGTTTGCCCGGCACGCGTTAGTAATTTTCTAAAAGAAATTTTCTTACAATGTGTACCCAGCCTTAGGCGCACGTAATTTTTAAGTTTACCTGCCAAATAGAGCGAATATCACAACCTCTATAATATCTTTTGTAAACGTTTATTCTGAATATCTTTTCCTTATAATCACTTATATGTTACGTTATACCGTAAACCTGTGACTCATGAACAACGTTTCCTTGTGGATCTACAAAGACATGGATTTATACCTCGCGACGTAATATTGAATGTCTCTTGTTATGGGTAGAACTACTGATGCCATAAATCTGAGTTATTTTATCTAAAAGACACTTTCAGCAGTTATAATTATAGTGCGATAATCAACGTGCTTGTTTATTCTTAATTCCTTAATTTACTTAAAGTAAGACTCACATAAGTCTTTTTTCTTTATCGTGTATATAGTTTAGATGCAGAAACATCGAGACTTGGAACAACATGTTCGTTCATACGACACGACATTCAAAAGAGTAATTTTGTCTATTCACGAAAAAGCGAGCATTGAGGAACAGATTGGAATCGAAAAGACTCTTATAAATATTATACCTAGTTTCTTTAAACTGATTCTGGACAATAGGGGTTTAAGAATCTTTATTTCTCAAAAGAATTACAATATTCGCTTATATGAGAAACTTATGGTTTACTTACGAGAATATATTAATGTACTGACGAGCGCTTTTGAGTTGAACAATAAACAAAAACTACACATTTACGGTCGGTATTATACGTATTATATAACTGCTAACAAACTTTTAAGCAAAGTATTTATACTCTTTACAGACAAAAATAGCTTATACCTACCAAGTTTTAATTAACAACACTTTCTGTTGGAATTTATTATATTCATTTTTATATAAAGTAACTAGCGGGTAACTTGAAAATTTGCATTATGATGGTAAACGTAAATACAAAGACTTAAGTTTAACTAGATGCGACTTAACGTAATAAAGTGGGAACTTTTTTGATATAACATTTTAAGATTTTTTTAAACGTGTACATTGATTTGGCTTCTTTAATGTCTATTGGTAATTTATTGTATGTCTGCGCACCTTCATACATAAAGTTATTTTTTCCATAATTGGTTCGAGGGTGGTGTAAATGTATGTGGTTGGCATTCCGGAGCATCCGTTTGTGTATTTGTGATTTTTTTGTGAAAGTTATATTATGTGTGTGTATGTCTTTGTGTAGTATTTTTCTTATTAAGATGCATGTTTTGTAAACGTAGGTTTGTTTTATAGTCATTAATTTGGTTTCTTTATATAAAGTAGTAGTCGGTGTTAAAAAGTCATAACAAAACAGAGTCTTAATTAATTTGTTTTGAGCTATTTGGATCATATTGAGATTTGTTTTAGCTGCTGTGCCCCATAATTCAATAAGATAGTCGATATGGGGTTTAATCAGAGAATTATAGATAGTATAGCGAACATTTGAAGGGAAACATCGCACAATACCTCGTAAGGCTCCCATGAGAGAAGTCAGTTTAGTTCGTATCTTTTCAAGGTAAGGTTTCCAGGTCAAATGACTGTCAAGTATAAGCCCTAAATATTTTTCAGTGTTTGTTCTGTGAATTTCTTCATTATTAATAGTAAGAGGATTAAAGGAATCAATTATTTTATTTTTTGCTGTAAATATTATGTAATTAGTTTTAGTTGTATTAATTGTAAGAAGATTGCACTGAAACCAAGTATTGACTTTCTCTAAATCTTCTTGTGCATCTTTTATAATTACGTTTATAGATCGGCCATAGTAAAGCAGACATGTGTCATCTGCATATAAATTTATATCGCCTTTGAGACCCAATTGACTGATGTTGTTTATATAGATAAGAAACATGAGAGGCCCTAAAATGGAGCCTTGTGGAATGCCGTAGGTAATTAATGCCTGACTACTTTGGTGGTTGCTTATTTTTACAATTTGGTACCGATTTTCAAGGTATGATTTTAGTATATTTAGAGCGTTACTATTTATACCAATGCTATTTAGCTTTTTCAATAGTATTTTATGGCTCACGGTATCAAAAGCCTTTTTTAAATCTATAAATACAGCCAAAGCTATGTTTTTATTATCAATTTCCATTTTAAGTTTTGTTATTATGTCTATAGTCGCGGAGAGTGTGCTAGATTTAGGTCGGAAACCATATTGCTTGTTATAGAAAAAATTTATTGAGTTTAGGTATTTATCAATCCGGGTAAAGATAGTCCTCTCAAAGATCTTAGACAGCACAGGTAGCACCGAAATAGGGCGGTAATTATTTGGATCAGATTTGGTACCTGCCTTGAAGATTGGGCTAACTCTAGCTAACTTTAGGCTGTCAGGAAAGTGGCCCTCCTTAAAACATTGGTTGATGCATTGTGTAAGATTTGGTACTATCACATATTTTAGACATTTTATCATTTTCGTGCTGATACCGTCTATCCCTACAGCAGTGTTAGTATCTAAATTATCTATTATCCTGGCGACCTCATCCATAGTTACAGGAGTAAGTTCTGATAAACCGGGGCTAATTTGTGTTATAATTTTTTGAATGGTATAATTCTCATTATTATGATATTTTTTCGGAATTTGGTTTGCCAGTATGGATCCTATAGTTGAAAAATATTGGTTAAAGCAGTTACAGATTTCTTGTGTGTTTGTTATGACTTTATTTTGAATTTTGAGTTTTGTAGGTGCACAGGCTTTTTTAGTTTTATTATTTGATATACTGTTAATAAGTTCCCACATTTTCCGTGGTTTGTTTAAACACATATGAAAAGCTTTTTGGTAATATAGTTCTTTTGTTTTTTGAATCATCACAGATACCGCATTTCTTGCTTTTATAAAATCTTCTTTAACTCTTTCATCTTGCGGCCTTGTTTTATATTTGTGCCATAGTACATTCCTACGGCTTATGTCTGTAATAATATTTCTATTAATCCAGTCGCTTCTTGGGGGATTTAAAATTTTTGTTTTTATAGTTTTGCTATTTGCAACACTTCCAGTTATAATTTTTTCCAATGTGGTATAATCGAGTACATTATTGATTTGTCCTGTTACAGTTCGGTATAAAGTTTCATAGTTTATGGCTTCGTAGTTAGTTTTCATTCGGGGTTCAGGTTTGATTTTATCTATTTCCAGGTATAGTTGTTTGTGGTCCGATAGACTCGATTCTATAATAGCAAGGTGGAATACTTGGTGTTGTAAGTTGGTTGTTGAATGGTCCAAAATAGTTCTTGTTGTGTATGTTTCTCTTGTGCAGTATTGCGGATCAATTTTATTCAGGATTGTATATCCATTTTCTTCAAGCATTTCTCGGTATTCAGAGGTTGAGTGATCTGAACGAAGCAAATCAAGGTTATAGTCTCCAAAAATTATTACCCTCTTTCTCTTTTGCAGTTGCATTGAATATATATCGAGAAAATGTTTGAGATTGGTGCGATCTGGTTTATATATTGCCCCGATATCTAGGCAGTATTTATTTATGTGTATCCACAGATAGTGAATACTATCGGTGCATTGTTCTTCAGTCATATTGTGTTTAAAGCTGTTGTGAGCAAAAATAGAAACTCCGCCACCTCTTGTTGTTTTCCTATAGTTGTAGTAGTGAGTGTATCCTGGTAAAGTATACCGGTTTGCTTCATCTTCGGATTTTATCCATGTTTCGGTTATAATAATTATGTGAATTAGGTTTTGAAAGGCCTCAAGTGCGCATTTTAATTCATCAAATTTACCGGGTTTAACAATACTGCGAGCATTGACATAGAACATTTTCAACGGAAACTTGCTAACAGTTACGTCTGAGTAATTAGAACTTACTTGAACTACAATAAGCTGCTGAACTCCCATCGAATGCTAAAACTCTCCTTTCGGCCGGCTTTTGTGATCCTTCTACCACAAAGCATTGTTTTTATAACTATTTCCTAAGACAGCCTTCTAATTAATTACACATTAGCTATGAGGGTCTTGAATTGAGGGCACAAGTGAATGTAATATATACCCTATCTCTAGTCGGTCTTAGGTTCTTTTTTGTGTGAACAATCGTATTCCCTATGGTGACCGGATTAAGAATATAGCACTACTAACTAAGGGACTCTAAACCAGAGGGATGGACAGCAGCGTCCGTCGTTATTGTGGATTAGTACTGCGCTCACCAACCCGCCTGCCAAGCGTGAGCAGTACTGACAAGTACCCCTAAAAATTACTAAACAATTAAAGGACAAAATTAACAGTATCGGGGCCTGATAAAGTTATATCAACCTATTGGAGGGTATTCAACAGAACTTTAACAAGAGGAAACAACTTGATGGAATCAGATACACGAAGTACAAGCAAATGGAAACAATTGTTTGGTACAGTTCATGAAAGAGCAAAATTGGACTTCTGGGGTGGAAGGCCTGGTGACCTGAGATACAGGCTTCAGCCTAGTTTAGGCACCAGTCTCTCACAGTAAATTTGAATAATACTGTAACTTTTATTGTGGTGAGAAATAAACAAATAAAATGAAACAATTGTAGAAATCTACGGTAGAGGCAGCTGTTCAGCAGTGGATGTCCTTTAGCTGATATGATACGGTGCCGGTGCATGAACTGAGCTTCCTGCTCTGCGGATTTTCCTCGCAAGTTTCCTGATACGTGACGACATACGTTATTCAATTTGCATTCAGCCGATTTTACAAACTGAATACGTCACCTTTACTCGCTTCTTGTGGCACCCATAAAATGCAACGCAAACCCCATAAATGCAAAGACAGACATGTACGAGATCAAGGTCGCGTGACGTAAAAAACTATGACCCTTCTTTTACAGATAATACAAAAGTCACGTATACACGTATCTTTAAGGTAATAAGGCGTATTATGGTATTATTAGGTAAAATAATTGCTGTAACACGTAGATAATTATCACTGTGCGTAATCTTCTGAATACGTCACTGTGGTCAGCTAATCCTGCGACAAAAAAGAACAGCAATTAAGTGCGGTGACGAATGTGTTAACGAAATATTACTTGAGGAAATTGATGTTCGAAATAGTGTATTGATGAATTTATGAGTACTACGATATAATTTAACAGGAAGGAAACCGGAATACAAACTATAGCGGGAATTGCTAAAATATTTAAGTTATGTCACTAGGTTGTCCTTATTGAAGATAATTATATAATTTTAATACCTTTTCAAATTAATTTATTACACCTACATGTACTACATAGGTGTTACTGTTGCCCATCCAATTTTGTATGGTCTTCTCGGAGCCAGTCCAGGGAGCTGTTACTACTCAACCGGGAAAATTGGGGAACCCGAAAAGGGCATCCAGCCAAGCAATAACTAACAAACTAAGTTACCTAAGAGTGCGCCCTAATGGGAATCGGGCCTCGGCTTAAGGAATGGCTGAAGCGTCAAACTTGGGATAGCTGGATCGATACGATTTAAATATATTTTTAAACTTTTGGCTGGTATGGATGCCTAAGTCAAGGTGGCCAGGGGGGACCATCACAATAATTTTGTTCGTTTTAATTGTACTAGTTCGTATGTCCTGTTTTTTTTTTAAAACGATTCCCCACTCTAGGGTTTCTCATGTGTCGTGGGCACAGACAAAAATTTCAATCACACTACACCCAGACCCGGAACAACTACCTGCAGATCATACAAATATTTGTTCCGTGCGGGAATCGAACGCGCGACCTGGAGCGAAGCAGTCATATCAGCCACTGTACCAACTGTGTCTAGTACTAGGGGTCGCCTAGTGGTCGTAATTCGACTGTTTTTCACATAAATTTTAACTTTCTGTTCTTCTCCTCCGTATGAACATTAACTATGCCAAATCACACAGAGGTGTATGTGCGCACAATGTGCTTAATAAAGGGGTACAAAGTTTTTTCTTCACGTATTAAGCTATCCTACTAATATTATAAATGTTAATGTAAGTTTGTTTGTTACGTTTTCTCGCGAACACTACTTAACCGATCATCATGAAACTTTGTACACATATTCTTGGAGGTATTAGAAGTAACATAGTAACACATTTCTTTAAAAAAAATGTACGAAAGATATATCTTTTAATTTAATTTAATTTAAATCTTTTAGTTAATTATAAAAAATTGTTTCTATTGTAATGATATCTGATACTTATTTAATGGCTTCAATGCGAGCGAAGCCGCGGGTAAAAGCTATAGATATACTTTTGTTAGAGTAAGGGTATAGGAAGAATTCAAAAATTCCTTTTGTTCGGCTCTCTTGAAGGTTGCTGGGAGCCATTGGATGCGGGTAGCATGTAACCGCTCATTGTGTAAATCTGTGGGGGAGGCCTTTGTTCAGCAGTGGACGTCTTTTGGCTGATATGATGATGATGATGGTGTGACTGCTTATTGCTGTGATCACTAGGAGTCCTATGTTCACAGTGAGACTTGGGGGGATCCTTTCAATCCTCCCCGAGAACTGCCTGTGGGGCGGCCTTTTTACAGTCACCTTCCCTTCGCTAAAGGGGGTGACCGCTTTACAGTCATCCCCTCCGAGATGTGCCTAAAGACGTGGCAGCAATGGGTGGCTCTAGTGTCTTACGAGGCCCTGGAGCTCCCCTTCGGTGCAGAAGATGACCACCCCAGTGGTCTTAGTCTGTAGGAGTCACACCTTCGCCCTTCACCTGGGCGTAGGAAGTTCATGCAGAAATCAGAAATCCCATTGGACACCAATAAAAAAGTAGTCCCATGTTCAGCAGTGGACGTTTACGGACTGATGTATGTGTGTGTGTGTGTCCAGACTTTGTAGAGGTTTGAAACAGGGGCCTGTTGGCCTGATGAGGATCACTGTCATAGTGTAAAGGATAAGTAAACTATGTCGGTATTCACAAGTATATATATATATAGATATATTTCGTATGGTTAGTGGCCACCCTTGTGTCAGAGTTGTTCAAGCCGCCCAAAGGCCTCCGACTTGGCTTAACGACTGCTGTCTAATGACAACAACCGGGACCGACGATTTAACGTGCCCTCCGAAGCACGGAGACGCTCAGTTGAAATACCAGTATGCGGTCACCCATCCAGAGATAGACCGCGCCAAGCGTTGCTTAACCTCGCCAATCGTTTACCGATCAGTGAGTGCAACTGGCTACGAGCGCCTCATTATCATATTCACAAGTAGAGCAGTGTCTTGGAAATTGTTCAGTGTGCTATTACTGGCTTATAAAAGAACCATCAGTTGATGTCTTCATACTTTTTTTATAGGTACGGTTGCGTAGAGCTTTTTATCGTCACTGTGCTCGGCACTGATAAGATAATAATGTTTGATATCTGTTTTATCGATTAGCTACTTATGTAGTGCTATGAGAAACAAATTCATTTCACAAAATGTCCATTCGCACTCTTATACCATCACGTACTACGTTGTTTTTCACAAATGGGCGTTACATACTCTCTACACTTGAGAAACTACTACACTACTATTGAAACTATTCAATCGACCTACATTCGGCTAGTACATTTGACTGTTTATCATTTCACCGTTTCACTCTTTTTTTAATGGCGAATGTAAACAAACGCTCACTGAGCTTTCTACTACCACAGCGCGACTACAATGACTGTCGCACACAGGCGCGCGTTCAAGCGCACTCACACGCACACATAGAGATAGTCGAAAATCAACCTTTCTCTAGTTCATTTTCCCCTGGTACAGCCGGTGGCGATCTTTTTTTTTCACCACGAGTCCAAATGCCAAATTGGGCGGTCGTTGTTCCACTTTCAAAGTTCATTGTCGGTTACCGTTTGCCGACCTACCTTCACATTTTGCTGGTATTTATTTTGGACAGACAGTTAGGTTTTATGCGGCATTAAAATGCTGTGCAAGATGAGATCGCCGTTACGATAAAGGCGTCGTTTATTGATCGGTGGCGACGTGACGTGGGGGCACGCGAGTCCGTCCGTTCGTTACGTGGCACACGCTCATTCATAAACGTAATATTTCCCAATATGACGAAAACAACGCAGTATGACGCTGATGACAGCATAAAACAAGTGCTTTTCATGCGTCGGCCACGTGTGGGCCTCGCTGACCGAATATGTCAATTCTGTTTGAATAAAATAGCCAGACGAACATAAAGTTATGTTCAATTACAAAAAAAAAACTATGCTTGAACTTTTGAAACCCGAAAAAGACAAACAATTCTATATAATTCGTTACTACTCGATATCCGCGGTCAGTGCAGTATTCGCATTTAGAATCGTAGTCAGTAGGTAATCATATTAGATTTAAATAATTTACCTAGATTTTTTGGCATCATGTGCAACAAAAACAGATTTTATTCTGAGACGAAAGCTTGATATGACATGACTTGATTTATGGAATTATAATGAGCAACAATTACTTTGTTAAAGTACGGCTTATCACAGCACAAACCTTTTTTCAAACCTTTGTTACTTCCCATAGAATATTATCGCACCTTGTTAAACGTCATTGTCTGACACACATACTGTACAAAAACTATGGAAAATTTCTTCAACCAAAAAATTTAAGTACTGCCAGATAAGTATGTATCGTAGTACAGCTTATAAGCTGACAATTTATAACGTACCCAATTATGTATGGCATTGGTCGCGATACAGTGCCAACTATTCTCGGTCGCTGTGTATTTAGGCAAATTGGGTGAAAGGTGAACAAACCTCGCAGCCATTTCACCGGGCGTTGACTCATCGCAGTGCGATTACAGTGGTATCATTACTGGCCGAATTTGCGCTCGACATTCAAAATTTAACATCCAACCTCGTTCAACTCTCGGTTGAGTTTCAATAGTTTTTTCCTTGGAATTATGACTATTTTGATAAACTGTGGGCATAATAAATTAAAAGTTGAGGGATACTGATGCAGTTTATTTTTTACAATTTGATTTTGGATTCTAATTCAACTTGAACACGAATCATGTAAAACATAGTTACCATGGGTTTTTTACTGTTGTGTTCTTACGAATTTTACTCTTGTGGAATGAAGTAATACAAATTTTAAGAATTGCGACGTAGTGACAAATCATATAGTAACGCAAGCAACTACCTTTTTTAAATACGAGGGGCAGCCGGGAGCAAAAACAAGTATTAAAATAAATCAATATTTATAGTTTGTATAAATTCATTACTTTAGCGTCATAATTATACTATAATTTATGTTTTTATGTAGGTAGGTATTCGTGATTCATGTCTTGTTACGTTTATATTCTCGTTTTTGATTTACGTCCGATTTTTATTTACAAACGTTTTTTATTAGGATTTCTTCCTTTTAATGTAACCAGTTAGTTATCATAAATCAGTTATGAATATATTTATTTGAAAAAATCGTATATATAACTACTGTGATATGAAGATAATTTGCGTTACAAAATTAAGTAGGTAAGTCACAACAATACCTTCTAAATGTAAAAGAGAACATGTAGGCACATTTCCCCATATCAAAAATATTTGAGCTTCCCAAAAAAAAAATTAAAAGAAAATAATACATCGCTTAACTAAACAGCGACACGACAGGACATAACTCAAGTATAATTTTCAATACATTAAAGTTTCTTTCAAGCAAAGTTTGGCTCCCTATAATGATAAGGTCAACCTAATATTGTAGGTATTATACCTATCTACCTACAGTCATTATAATTAAAAAGGAACGGAAATAAAGAAGTTGCAAATTCCGTAGCATCATTTCAGTTACCGTAGCATCAAGTCCGAAGTAGCCAGTGTAACATGGCCGGTATTTGCTACTCACCAAGTGTGAGACTACTTTCATCGAAACTTCGGATCTTGTAGAAAGTCAGGGAATCGACTATTTGACGCGGCGAAAGCTCCGGGCCTTGTACCAATGTACAAATTATGAGCCAATGCACTTGCTTTTGTGACTAGTGTGTACTCGTTTAAAGCGTATAGGTGTTTGTAAAGCTACATTGGTGTTCTGCGAAATGCTGAGGATAATTGCACCTGTAGCGTGTCTAATGAAGATTGACGTGTCTCAAGATTTGACAGCACGTTTAGCGCAGTTCCTAGTCGCTTGGCTTATTGCGCTACTTGTTGCGGGTTCGATTCCCACACGGACCAAATTCATTGTTCATTTGTCTGTGAACTGTACCCACCACACAGGAGAAGAGGTAGAGATTAGAGCGCGTGCATATCTGTACACGTGACAGAAATGAAACTTGCCCGCGCATGCGCCCACACCATTTATGTCCACGCATGCGCCCACACAACGTTACACATAAAACGATGCCCTCTTTTACCTTGAACTTTTACTTCCATCGCACCCAGAAAAGTTTTCATCACCTCGTAACTGAACTGACAGACATGGACGCCAGGGCCAGCATTGGAGACAGTATACTACCTACAATTTTCTTTATCATTATTTCTTTGCAAGGCAAGGTAAACACAGTAACAAGTTCACCCACACAAACAAATCAAACTAGGCTGCGAGGGTGGTTCTGTGTGATTCCCGAAAAGAATGGCGCGAAAATATTTAATATGCTATTCACTATTTACCGTGTGGTACTGGCTAAGAATAGCAGCACCCCATCTCGTGGGTGTTGTAAAACGAGACTGTGAGATTAAACAGAGGATGGGCAGCAGCGTGGCGATTTAAGCCAAACCCCCCCCCTAATGAGCCCACAACACAAACCGAGACCGGTCATTGTGGCGATTTTTGGGGGTGGCTTGTGTCCGGCAGTGGACGCTTTTTGGCTGAGATGATGATGATGGTTTGGTTAGACTGGCAGCATACCTCAAAGAACTTGAAAATACCAGGATGGTGATGATTTTCAGTAGGTTGTGAGAGACAAATAACTCATCTGAGGGTCAGCAGCAGTGTTTATGCTAATGAATATAAAATTATTGCCTGTTTCGCTACTGGAGAGAATGACTCAAGATTAAAGTGTGTGGCGTGTAAATCTGGGTCGAGCGACTGGCCAACGAACAGACTCGCGGCGGTAGTGGTGGAAAAGTCTAGAAGGATCCATTTGAATTTCGGTGTCTCTCGAACGAATGAGAGCACTACCGCCGCCGATATAGTGTGCAACTAGGCGACCAAATTTTTATAGTTTCTATTGGTTCAGAAATGGCTGGTTATAACCAAATGTTAACGTAAGCTTAGGCCTTTCCATGTTATAGCAATAAAATGGAGTTTATGTTCTTCGGATTCATAACTCGTTTTAGAATCTTCAACGTTGTGAACTTGTCATTACATGATCCAATACAAATACGACGATATCACCGCACTTCACTAAAAATCTTTAGATTTAAGATTCTGAATATCTACCGTTTTTGTGTTAGGATCACAATGAACACAAAACCAACAAATCCCTTAATCTCAAATTCAAAGCTTTTGGATTAGATTGATTATTAAATTCGGCCGTTAGTTTAGTGTGGCGATATCACCGCAATTTTTAATTTTATTATTAAATTCGCCTAACAGGGTTTCATATTGATACGCATCTAATTTTCTGTTAACTTATGAACATATGAATGCAATAAAGTTTGAGTTTGAGTTTGGACATCGTAATGAAGTGCGGTGTCTGCTCTAGTACGTAGTACATAATGGCTCAATGTGCAAAGCAAAATTTTCGATTCGTAGTTTTAAACGAGAAAGAATAACAGAACTTTGAGAGTTACCAGAGATAAACAACATTAAGGGCACACTGTATGATAAAAACATTCACGGTTTTCAGATATAACGTTTCATAACACATTTTTCTATTAAAACAAAACCCTATATATAATCTCATTTCATTTGGTTATAAAACAAAAGTAAGGAAAATAAGTCACCCAACGTGGTTTAGCATCCAAATGACGTTTGAAAAAAGAACTGACCGTTGTACGTCACATACTATTTGTTTCTTTTCCTTTATCACAATGGGCTCATTTCTTCGAAAAACACGTTATACAAGCTCAATCTATTAAAACACGTCAGCGTGATGATTGAGATGATTATACTAAAGGCAAATTAATAGAGAATATATATAGATATAGAGGTACATTGCGTATAATATGATAAAAAAACAAGAAAGTTTACTTTTTCAGTATTTTATTTCATGTTAATCTGCTCTGCCTTTTTATATAATTATCAGCTCCAATTCACTCGAATGCAGTTCTATGTTATACGTACTTAAAATATGCAAAGAGATGTAGTAAAAAACATGTCTCAAATATAAACTCTCTTGTAATAAAATAAAATGAATTTGAAAAAGGAAATCCGTATTGAGATAAGTAAAATAAAAACACGTATAACGAAACGTCAAAGACTCGCACTATTCCGGCGTCGACCGGTAATAAAATTCAGGCGTGGCTTGATCGTAAGCGGCGGAAAAACCCTGGCAACATTGATGTATAGATGATTTTTAGCCAAAGGACTCCAGGCCAAATAATAACAAAAATAAATGTTATGATTTTAGCCATAATCTGCCACTGAACAAACAGCCTGGCATTGACTATGAAAATGGAACGTGATATGCGTCGATTTTGATCTTTTGTATTCATCATAATTCATTATAAATTATACTTTATTCCTTCATTATATTCCTTTTAACATAACGTCACGGTATATCAAAATTAGTCATATGACTGATGATTAAATAATTCAATAATAGTAATAAATAATAATTTTTAATAATAATAAATTAATAAATCATAAAAAGATTCGGAAAAGTTATATTATTTACCCAACCAATAATATGGTAGACATACAACATGGGGGGCGTACAAGGAAAAAGAGTACGTCAGTCTTAAGAAGTTTTTATAAGTGATGTCAGTCCTAAAGGCCTGCAACACATCACCGACTGCTCTGGGGTTTTGGAAGCTTAACATCAGGCTATCGCAAGCTTACATACCTATTTTATAAAAAAAAAAAAAAACAAGTTGTTCTTTATATGGAGAAGAGCTTTTCGTTATCAAACTGACTGGTAAGTAAATAAATAAATAAACATCCTCAAAATAGGTTATATATTTTAAAGTAAACTCAAAATCAGTTATGTATTTATTACACTTTACTTTTTTAATAAATATTTGAAAAAGTAACTTGAACACTTAATAAGATGAGCGACTTTCCATTAAGATCCAGAAACATGTTCCCATATTATGTATGTACATAATGGACAATATTGATTTGTATGCTCTTGAATAGTAACATAACAAAAAGTGTGACACCGAAGACATAAAAAGATTAACATGTTCAAAATATGTTATAGATTTGAAGTAAACACAAAATCAGTTAAGTAATTTTGCTTAAAAATTATTTGAAAAAGTAACATGTACACTTAATACATTATATTGATCAGAAAGTTGAGCAATTTTCCATTAAGATCCAGAAATATGTTCCCGTATTATGTATGTATGTTAATGAACAATATTCATTTATGAGCTCTTAAATATTAACGTAACAAAAAGTATGACTAACTATTAATGTTATCACAAAACAATGTTGTTTATAGTGAAACGTGTTATGAAATTGTTTGGTTTGGAATACATAATACGATGATTTGAGTCACTCCAAAGGGTTTCCCCGTAAGCAACAACAATTCTGACGCGGTAGAACATTCACATGACCACAATGGCATGCAATAAATATGATGGAATCAACTCAGAGAGTAATTTTTTTTTTTTTTTTTTTTTCGTTTTTTTTTTTTTTTTTTAAACTTTGCCCCACACTAGGGTTTCTCCTGTGTTGTGGGTGCGTTTACAGACATGAATTTCACATACAATACACCCAGACCCGGAACAAATACCTGCAGATCATACAAATATTTATGATATGTTTAATTATGAGTTAGGTACTTACTTATAAGTTATCAAAATAAATTCCAAGAAGGTAAAAGAAAATTTAGCTAAAGCACTTTATAACACGCTTTTATTACCATCACTTGTACTATGTAAACAAATCTTGGAAGTCGATTTAACCTATTTTGAATATTGTCATGTCGCATGTATATGTAATTTAGATGACAATAAAATAACTTGGCATCACCGAACTGATCTGGTGATGAAGCCAGGAGGTGAATACTCGAACTCTTCAATGTACTCGTAAGCCCCTCGGAGTTTGGACTTCTTTGGTTTGTTTTAATGACTCACAAACATTACGATTCACGCATTATATTAGCTTGATCTGTATGTCTGCATGTAGATGACCGTAATGGTATCTTGCAATACATTCCCAAAAAAGCACCTACTTCTAGATGTCAGATTGACTTGAAAGTTGGCAGGCGTACCAAGAATTGACTGACGTGTGTTCGTAATTAACAATAATTTGATATGATTATGACCTGGTGCTGTCACTAGGATTAACAGCTCATGATTTAAGTAAACCTACACTACACTAGACATGTATAAATAATGAATTTAAATCTATTAGTAATGAATTTATAGGTTTTTAGAGATAAGATTACTTGCAAACTAAAAATAAATCTATATAATAGCATGGGGTAACCACCCCACGCTATTATATTATACGTAGATTAATTATGAGAATTTATGTAGAAAGAACCCCACGTTTATTTTAAATTAAAAAAATATTTTGTGCTTTTTATTTCATATAATTAAGATCGTGTTTTTATAGTTTTTAAAAGTATAATTTAGCCTGTGTTTCATTTTTTCCTGATTCTAATATGATTACTACTTGGGTTAACAGTGAAGGAAAACGTGGTGAGGTAGCCTACATACCTGAAAGGGCTCCAAAATGTTCTCAATGATGTGTGTAGTCCGCCAACCACTATGCTAGCGTGGTGGACACTCGTGAGATCGAGGTACGGCGGTCCGAGCTTGGGCGGATCCTGGTGGCGGAGTAGAATGAACGACTGGTACAGCCCAGTGCAGGGTACACCGCGAGAGCGGTGGTAAGATCCGTCATGGAGGAATGGCTAGAGAGGTGGCATGGTGCCCTTACCTTCCGGATGACGCAGGTGATATCGAACCATGGGTGTTTCGGGAAGCACCTGTGTCAAATAGGCTGAGAAGAGACGCCCAGTTGTCATCACTGCGGAGACTGCCCGGAAGACACAGCGGAGCACACGTTGAAGAATTGCCCAACTTGGGTAACGCAGCGCCGTGATCTCGTCGCAGCCGTCGAAGAGGGTAACCTCTCGCTTCTGACAGTGGTTCAGGTCAGTATATACGGAGTGAGAGCGCGTGGGATGCCGTCGCTACCTATTGCGAGGACGTGATGCAAGCAAAGGTGGTGGCAGAGCAGGGATGGCAGGGGACCACCTCTGGGGTGCTAGGTCAGGAAACCTCCACGTGCGCTCGGTGGCTGCTGGTCCCTCTTGATACGTCCGGGGGGAAGAGCAGTTGTCGGGCCGGTGCACCCTGGGCACCGGGCAATAACTTCTCCACTTTTTGGAGGATCTTGTTGCCCGGTGGCTAATATTCTGACAGGGACGGGCCCAGTTTTTGGGCTGTAGGCCGTAGGGTGTTCCTCCATTTTTGGAGGAGCATGGGCGGGCTAGCTGCGGGCTCGGTGTGCACTTACCCTGCCCCGAGCAGGTAGTGGGAGGACTCCCCTTCCCTGCCACCGTCGATATCGTAACCTCGGTTGGAGTGTCGTGGTCACGTCTCGCGGCTTCGACCGGGACCGAGGATCTTGGCTTAACCGCCCGGATCGCGAGGAAGAAGGCCTCTATAAAAATTCCCCGAACCCAAGCTTTGCGTGCGGCGAGGGGTGCATGGCTGATGGGAAGTTCAGTCGCGAGCACGCCAACCCCAGGACCGGCGGAACCTGAACATGGGATACGCTTGCCCGGGTACAGGGGGCACTGCCCGGGTCGACCGTTTATTTCCCCCATAATCGTGGGATCAATTATGGTTAAAAATACAAAACATAAAACTGACGCTGAGAAGGAGGCCGTGAAGGAGGTTACGAAGGAGATCGTAACGGAGGTGAAGAAGATGCATACGCTGTCAGAGTCTGACAGCGTCCAGATGGACATGGGGTCGGATGTCGGCCCCGTGTCTGGTTCGGGTGCCAGGACGCGTAGTGCGCGGAACTTACGCGCCAACGCACGTGCACAGCGTACAAACGCACCGCTGTCGCGTCCAGGCACGCCGTTGCCATCGGGTGGGGTAAGCGATTCCGAGGAATCATTGGACCCTCGGGGCTCGTACGCCTCATTAGTGATGGCAGGTGAGGGTCGCAAGCGGGCCCTCCCTAAGGTGTCAAAGGGGTCATCCCCCGATGCCAAACGGTCGGTCCGTAAGGATGGAAATGTCGAGAGGCTAGAGAGGGAGAACGCGGAATTGCGCTCCCAGATAGCCAGCCTCTCGGCGCAGATAGAGAGGTTAACGACGGAGGTGGGGCTACTCCGCCGTCAGAGGGACGCACCGGCGAACCCTAGTCATGGCGATGCTCCGGCGTTCATGCCAGCAGACGCAGTGGCCGAACTTCGGCGTTCAATCGCCCTCGAAGTTGGGGGCATAGTGAGCGCCAGGTTTGCCGCCTTGGAGGGGCGGCTCCTGCCGGAGCAGCGTCTACGCCCGCCATTGGCAGCTGATTTACGGCGGTTGCAGTCAGAGACTGCCACAAACGCAGCTACGTATGCCGCCGCCGCTAAAGCCTCGTCCTGCACGACGACGGGTACGACTGCACCCAAGGCACCGTCTGGTGCATCGACAAAAGCGCCGGGTTCTTCCCCTGCGGCTCTAACGCAGGGAAAGAAGAAAAAGAAAGGCCGTAATGCGGTGAATGTAGCCGGATTGGCCGACCTGCCGGCGGTGCCTGCTGCAAATGTGGCGACCACCGCGCCTGCGGTAATCGCATCTGCTGAGCCACAGGCCACAGTGGAGACTGAGTTGTGGTCCACTGTGACCGCAAGGAGGGGGAAAAAGTCCCAATCCCCTCAAGCCCAGGCAGCTTCTGCTACGCAGGCGGCACAATCTTCCACCACCCAGGGAGAGGTAGGAAGAAAGGGGAAGAAGAGAAATAAAAGGAGGAAGGTCAACCTCCCCAGGGTTCCCGCAACGGCCGCCATAACGGTCACCGTGCCGGAGGGCTCACCCGACAGTCGGTTGGGTGAGGTTATGGCTGAGGCCAGGAAAAGCATCAAGCTCGCTGACCTCGGCATCGGTCCCGACACGGTGACCATGAAGAGGGCAGCCAGCGGTGGAATGGTGCTGTCCGTCGCTGGTGAGGACTGTAGTGCCAAGGCTGACAGCCTGGCGCGCCGTATGCGGGAGGTGCTCTCCCCCGTCTTTGCCGTGCGGATCGCACGGCCAATTAAGACGGCGGAAATGAGGGTACGCGACCTGGACGACGCCGTCACGCCTAAAGAGGTGGCTGATGCCATCGCGGCGGCGGGCGGCTGTCTACCCGAGGAAGTAAGGGTGGGCGACATTCGCCGCTCATCCGTGTCCTTGGGCACCGTCTGGGTGCGCTGCCCGCTGGAGGCAGCAAGAAAGGTGGCGTCCACCTCGCGTGTTTGTGTGGGGTGGGCTTCGGCCAGGGTCGAGGCATTGGCGGCACGGCCTTTGCAGTGCTACCGATGTCTTGAACTCGGGCACGTGCGCCTCCGTTGCGCCACCCATGGGGGGTTGACCGGAGCAACCTCTGCTTCGCTTGTGGCAGCCAGGGCCACAAAGCGAGACAATGCACGGCACAGTCACAGAATTGCCCGCTATGTGCGGACTACGGACTGCCGTCAGGGCATAGGCTGGGCAGCAAGTCATGCGCTGCCCAGAAAGGTAAGAGGGGGAAGCGAGCCCCCTCTGCCACTGCCAATAGGCAGGAGTTGACTGTGCCGGCGACAACGGTCGCGGGCCCACCGGTGGCAATGGAGGCCGAAAATTCCCAGCCCTAAGAGTTCTACAGGGCAACCTGAACCACTGCCGCAACGCGCAGAATCTGCTGCTGCAGACTGTTGCGGAGTGGTCGGTTGCCTTGGTGGTTGTGGCGGAGCCCTACGTCGTCCAGGAACATCCTCGCTGGTTCGGGGACGCCGGGGACTCCGTCGCCATCTATTGGGCTGAGGTTGAAGGTGGGCCGCCCTGCTCGCTGTTGGACAGGGGGCAGGGATTTGTCGCTATAGAATGGGGACCTCTGGCAGTAGTGGGCTGCTACGTCTCCCCCAACGTGTCTCTCGCCGACTTCGAGGGATACTTGGATGGGGTGGCGCGCAGCATTCGCTGTAAATGCTCGCCCCGTCCAATGCTCGTCCTGGGGGACTTCAATGCTCATTCTAGAGCTTGGGGCAACCGTCGGGACGGGCCGAGGGGGAGGATAATACAAGACTGGGCGGCATCGCTTGACCTCCGATTGTTGAATCGGGGGTCCATTAGCACCTGCGTTAGGTGGCAGGGGGAGTCGGTCGTGGACCTGACATGGGCGGCTCCTTCTGTGGCCAGCATGGTGTCGGGCTGGCGGGTGGCGGAGGAGGTGGTAACGTTGTCCGACCACCGCCACATAGTTTTTGACGTGGCCCTCCGTCCGCCTGGCCCGAGCCGTCTAGGTCCTAGCCCGCAGTCGCGGCGTTGGGCCCTCACACAGCTCGATCGAGAGATGCTCGTCGCTGCTGCCAACGTCGTGGCGTGGTCAGAGGTCGATCAAGGGATCTTGCCCGATCCAGAAGAGGAAGCAGTCTGGTTCCGGGAGGCGATGACGTCGATATGCGATGCATCAATGCCCCGGGCCAGGCGCTCCCGGCGTACATCGGTGTACTGGTGGTCGGAGGAGATCACGCAGTTGCGCGCGATCTGCCTGGCATCCCGCCGCCGGTACCAAAGAAGCCGACGCCGGCTTAGTGCTACAGCTGGTGAGACTGCGGAGGCCTATCTGGCCTACCGGGTGGCCACGAAGTCGCTAAACAGCGCAATTCGCGAGGCGAAGGCTCGGTCCTGGAACGAGCTCCTGGCGGGACTGGACAGGAATCCGTGGAAGAGACCCTATCGTATGGTCGTGGGCAAATTGCGCCCGTGGGTCCCCCCGGTGACCGAAACCTTGGCCCCGGATTTGCTGGAGGGAGTACTTTCAACGCTCTTTCCAGCGGTCCGGGACCGTCCTGGTCCCTCTCCACCCCTGATTGCCTCGGAATGGGCCGAGGAGTTAGGGGTTTCGGAAGGGGAGCTGGGCCGAGCCATTGGCCGCCTGAAGATTCGCCACACCGCACCGGGTCCGGATGGCATTCCGGGCCGCGCGTGGGTGTATGCACTGCAGTCTCTTGGGGACCGCTTGAGGCGGCTGTTCACCAGCTGCCTCCGTCGAAGCGTGTTCCCGTCCAGCTGGAAGGAAGCCGGATTGGTTCTGTTGAGGAAGGAAGGAAGGCCTGCGGAGTCTCCTTCTGCATATCGTCCCATTTGCCTGCTCGACGAGGCTTCGAAGCTATTCGAGAGAATAATTACCCGAAGACTCGTTGAGCACCTGTCGCGGGTGGGTCCCGACCTGGCCGAAAGTCAGTATGGCTTCCGGCAGCGGCGGTCCACAATCGACGCGATTCTTCGCGTCCGCTCGCTGTCGGAACAGGCAGTGTCCCAGCGGGGTGGGGTGGCGTTGGCTGTCAGTCTAGACATCGTCAACGCCTTCAACTCCATCCCGTGGGGTGCGATTAGGGGGGCACTAGTCCATCATCGGTGCCCCCCCTACCTGCAGGGCATCATAGGGGCCTATCTGCGCGATAGGCACATTCGCTACGTGGGCAGGGACGGTAGCGTAAAGCGGAGGGAGATTACGTGCGGGGTTCCACAGGGGTCGGTTCTGGGCCCCTTTTTATGGAACCTCGCCTACGACGCGGTCCTGCGTGTCGTTCTCCCCGCTGGCGTCAGCTTGGTCTGTTACGCTGACGACACTCTTGTGTTGGCCAGCGGGGAGTCCTTCGACGGAACCATCCGGCTTGCCGAGCAAGCGGTGGCAATTGTCGTGGCCAAAATCCACCCTCTGGGTCTGCAGATAGCGCCTCACAAAACCGAGGCGCTATGGTTCCACAAACTGCCGCGGAGCAGAGAACCACCCAGTTCGTGGATACGCGTTGGTGACGCGCAAATCAGGGTGGGCCAGTACATGAAGTACCTGGGGCTCACCTTGGACAGTCGTTGGGGCTTCGAAGAGCACTTCGCACGCCTCGTCCCCCGAGTCGAGAGGGTAGTGGGTGCATTGCACCGGGTGCTGCCCAATCTCGGGGGACCGAGCGAGGAGGTTCGCCGTCTCTACGGGGGCGTCGTGCGGTCTGTGGCCCTCTATGGGGCGCCTGTATGGTCATCCCGGCTGTCAGGCGTCCGGCGCTGCAGAACCAAACTTCACAGTCTGCAGCGCAGAGTGGCTATACGGATCGCACGGGGATACAGGACAGTGTCCTACGAGGCGGCAACTCTCCTGGCACGCTTCCCGCCTTTCGACATCCAGGCGGAGATGGATGCGTGGGTCTATGACCAGACACGCTCCTTCCGCCAAAGTGGGGAAAGCGTGCCTCCAGGGGCGTTTGACAGAATGAGGCGGCTGGCTCGACGGCGCGCACTCGAGATATGGCGACAACGCCTACAGTTGCAGTTCGCGACCAAGCGCGTCGTCGAGGCCATCCTGCCACTCTTCGGAGCCTGGCTCAGAAGGAGCGAGCGCGTCACCTACCGTCTGACGCAGGTATTCACCGGTCACGGTTGTTTCGGTGCGTACCTGCACAGAATAGGACGCGAGGTTACGGCACAGTGCCACCATTGTGGAAGCGACCAGGATACCGCACAGCACATGCTCGAGGAGTGCCCTGCGTGGGCGGCCGAGCGGCGGATCCTGGTCGATCGGATCGGGCAAGATCTCTCTCTGCCGGCAGTAGTGGCGGCTATGTTGGCAGAGCATACAAATTGGAGTGCAGTGGTCTCCTTCTGCGAGAGCGTCATGCTCTAGAAGGAGACTGCAGAGCGGGATCGGGAGAGGGCTGATCCCACACGGAGAAGGACGAGGCGGCGCCGGGGCAACAACCGTCCCGGCTCCCAAGTCCAACACGCCTGAGCCCCCCGCCGTCACTACATGGTGGGGGGCCTCGGGGGTCGCGGGCGCGCAGATTGGGGAGTCTGCGTGCTCACACCGAGCGACCCCCGGGAAGACGGTGGCGCGCACGTGGTCACGTGCCGCCGTGTGCGCAGCACAGCGCAAAGCGAGGCTTGGGGGGATCCTTTACAATCCTCCCCGAGAAGTGCCTGGGGGGGCGACCTTTTTACAGTCGCCTTCCCTCCACTAGAGGGGGTGACCGCTTTACAGTCATCCCCTCCGTGATGTGCCTAAAGGCGTGGCGCCAATGGGCGGCTCTAGTGTGATCTTACGAGGACCTGGAGCCCCCCTACGGTGCCGAAGATGACCGCTCCAGTGGTTTTAGCCGGTAGGAGTCCGGCATACCCCTTCGCCCTTCCCCGGGGTGAAGGAAGTTCCATGTAGAATTTCCACTGGACATCAATAAAAAAAAAAAAAAAAAAAAAAAAAAAGGGGACCACCTCTAATCCCCGCCGCAGAAAATATCGGGCGCTGAACGATTTCCGGCCACTGAATGGTGGCCTGCGGGCGATGAACTAAGAGCAGTCAGTCGCCCGAACAGAAACAGGCCCGGGATGGCGGCGCGTGTGTTCTGCGCGAGCCTTTCTGATGATATGTGTGGCCTGCTGGGTCGCACAGAGACGGGGCCCGTCAGGCAGTGACGGGCCAATCGCTACCCGGGGTGTAATCTAATGTTAACAAATCGAATACCTCACCCCCAGCCAGAGGTAAGCGTAAAACACCGTGGGGTTTTAGCCGGTAAGAGTTCGGCATGTCCCTGCCCTGCCAAGTCCATGAGGATTTCCCCACGACAAAAAAAGGACAGCGTGGTAGACAAATGCCTACGTACCTTTTTCTGTCGTGAGAAAAGGCTCGTGCCCAGCAATGAGACAGTAATAGGCTAATTATGTATGTATGAATTTCTCCTCACTGGGATTTCTTTTCTATTGTGGGTACAGTTTACACATATGCCCACACCCAGACTCGAAATATAGTAACTATCAGAATCACATAAATATTTGTTTCGTGATCCAAGCTTCGACCCGCAGTGCAGACACCCAATCAATAAGCCACGTCGCCAACTATGTCGTCAACAACGTACAGTAACAACTTCATATGTCGCACACCAGGGGTATTCTCCTTACTTAAAACCATTTGTACTAAGATGGCAGTTTCATCATCATCATGTCATCCAAATAACGTCTATCGTTGACCAAAGGCTTGCCCCATAGCTTTACCCAAAAACCGGTTACACGCCGCCCGCATCCAACGACTCCCAGTTACCATCACCAGGTCGTCCGTCAATCTCGTTGGGGCCCGTCCCACGCTGCGTAGTCTCCACTTGAGAACTGTTCCCCTTTTATCCCAACGGCCATCAGTTCTACGAGCTATGTGCCCGTCCATTGCCACTCAGCCATGTCGTTATAATGGTAGCTTAGATACCATAAAACACTGCATTATAGTCAGAATAAAGCTAAATGTTTGCCTACAGCTTACCTTTTTTTTTAATGGTACCCAGTGGAAATTCTTCATGAACTTCCTTCGCCCCGGGGAAGGGCGAAGGGGTATCGCGAAGGGGAACTCCTACCGGCTAAAACCACTGGAGCGGTCATCTTCGGCACCTAAGGGAGGCTCCAGGTCCTCGTATGATCACACTAGAGCCGCCCACTGGTGCCACGCCTATAGGCACATCTCGAAGAGGGCGACTGTAAAGCGGTCAACCCCCCGGGGGGATTGTAAAGGATCCCCCAAAGCGTCCCACGGCAGCGCGTGACCACATGCGTGCTACCGTCTTCTCTTGGGTTGCTTGGTGTGGGCACGCAGATTCCCTAATCTACGCACCCGCAAACCAAGAGGTCCCCCGCCTTATAACAATGACAGGGGGTTTCAAGCGTATGGGAATTAGGCGCCAGGGATGTTTTTACCCCAGCGCCGTCTCCTCCTTCTTTGATCGGGATCGGCCCTCTCCCGGTCCCGCTCTGCGGTCTCCTTCTGGAGCAAGACGCTCTCACAGGAGACCACTGCATTCCAGTTTTCGTGCTCTGCCAACATAGCCGACACTATTGCTGGCAGAGAGAGATCTAGGCCCATCCGATCGACCAGGATCCGCCGCCCGGCGGCCCACGCAGGGCACGCCTCGAGCGTGTGGCCTACAGCTTACCTGCTGATGCTAGGGTTTCACTACTTGATTGGGTGAGGTAGGCGATTTCCAAATTCTTTCCCTATTTTATTTATAAAATATGCCTATGGTCAGCAGTCACATAACGCTAACGCGTAGTGATTTCAAAAAGTTCGACCTTCAACGTCGCCAATGACTCATTCAACTTTATCAATCGTAGACAATTTCGAAAGTGTTGTGATTTTGTTTACATTTGTGGCTCTTGCGAAAGTCCATGAGTGTGAGAAGACTGAGTCAGTTCTTTCCTTGAATTTTTTGTACATTGATGCGGAATCATAGTTATGTCATTATTTAAATATGTTGCTAGCGATCGGATGCAGCGCCTTGAATGAGATTGTGTCAGAGAGGTTTGACGCAGAGTTCTTGGCTTGGTTTATAACAATGAGTTGCAAATACATATTTGACGCGGCAAAGCTGGCAATGTTTTACTTCGCCAACGCTGAACAAAAAGGTAGATAAACCAAAGTCGCTGTGTTGGGAATATCGCTGAGGACTTCGCTTGTTCCAAGACGGGAAAAGCTGTCTCCTAGGCCTCGCCTTACTAACAGGATCGTAGTTATAGAATTTGGAAAACTAAACAATTTGGCTGAGCAATGTAAGTCACCACACAACTACACTATTTACATCATCTATTTACATCTAAAATTTCATGAATAGTCATAAAATATTTTTCAAAAATGAAAGAATTCCACAAAAATATGTCAACAACATTGTAAAACATAATTTCAGTCATTTTTTTTTACTATTCTCTTCCCATACACAGGAGGAACAGAGCGTGTACGGATATGCTATTTGGCTACGATAAACATTGTTTAGTTGATTTTTAAACATTTCACGGTTTCATGTAGTTATTATTTAATAATGTATTCGCTTCTTATTGTTACTTTTATTGTTTAATCCATCTACAATTTAATTTAAGTCTATTTCCGAGGTCGCGATTCATTCTTATCAGAAAATCAGCGCTGTAACTTCGTTGTACCTGAGAGGGGGTGACCGCTTTACAGTCATCCCCTCCGAAATTTACCTAACGGCGTGGTATCAATGGGGGGCTCTAGTGTGATCTTACGAGGACCTGGAGCCCCCTTCGGTGCCCAAGCTGACCACTCCAGTGGTTTTAGCCGGTAGGAGTCCGGCATGCCCCGTCACCCTTCCTCGGGGCGGACGAAATTCATGTAGAATTTCCACTGGAGACCAATAAAAAATGGTACTTAATTACGTTTATATTTAAACGTAAACTGACTTTGAACAAAAAAGAACATAGTATATTGAAATATAGTAATGTCTTAGGTTTTCGCAATTATTAGACATTATAACACTTTTAAACGGATTACATCGCGTATGTTATAGACCTCATTATCCTGCGACCACGAAGCCTGCAAAGTATTCGAAACGTCAGGAAAAACAAAATCTATAATATACGCGATGTACCTAATCCGTTCAAAAGAGTTCTATTATATTAAAATGTTCACTAAAATTCATTCTTTTATACTGGTGAATGCTGCCTAGTACCTAGTAAGTTCGTATGCAACCATCCATCTTGTAGATGCACATTTCAGCTGTTGCTACCACCGGTCATCGACCCCCGCTTCTATATAACGCCAATACGAGTAGTTAACGTTTCTGCATTGTCTATGGACTCTTCGGAAGTGGTCAGCGAAATGTAAGGGGTGAATGACCTGTATGTAACGCATGATATCGACATTGATACCTACGCATTGATAAGCAACGCATAAAATGGTGATAGTTGAATATTTTAATTTTTTTATGGTAAATTCGCTTAGAATATACATTAAAAAAATATGTTAAGTTCTGAACGTGCTAATCTTAAGCATATATCTTAAATTTACCTGAATCGTCAGATACACACAGATAATGACATTTTAATTAGTTGTTTGCAATTTGGATCGTAATTTTTATCTTACGCGCCATCTCACGATTTCGCCAGCGATAGATTGGAAGGTGTATGACTCTTTAGTCACAGCCGATAGGTTATCAACCTATTACTTCCTATGTACCGACGGATTCTAAAGTTCCAACCACAAACGTTCGTGCGAAGTTAACGCCAGTTAGAGTACAATTTTGTGTGTTCGTATGGTTTACAGCTAAACCGACCTCCTTCTTAATATCTTCCTATAAGTATCAAAGGACTAAGGAGTATCTTAAAGGAAAAAGCACAACCGCCTGTCAGTTATTATCGTCGTATAAGCCTATCCATTGGTTATCCAAGAGTGATAATTATAGGAATACAAAGAAAGGAACGTTTAAGAGTTAAACCGTCTATTAGGAGTCTCGTGATATCCAGTGGACGTTAAAGGCTGATGAGGTGATGATCTTACTGTAATAACGATCTTCGCAGGGTGGCTGGTACGTGCTGAAAGAGAACAATCGATGATAGTGCTCAGTGGCGTGATATTGGAGAGGTCAATGTTCAGCAGATGGTGATGGAGTACAGTCGAATGCTACGCTCCAGGTCGCGGTTTTGAAAAATTTGGGTGCAGTGGCGAAGCGATTGGCCACTGCTGAACAAAGGCCTCACCTATAAGCGGCACGGTTGGTGCAGTGGCTGATACAGTCGGCGGCTGCGCACCGGGTCGTGGGTTCGATTCCCGCACGGAAAAAATATTTGTATGATCTGAAGGTAGTTGTTCCGGGTCTGGGTATATTGTCTGTGGAAATCATGTCTGTACGGGTACGTTACCCACGACACAGGGGAAATCTAGTATTTCTGGGGGCAAAGTTTTAAAAAAACCTAAACAGGAAAGAGAAAGAAGTATGCAGTCATGTTTTGTGTAATTGCAAAGGATTTTACTTTTGATTGTAGGCAGCGTGTCAAAACGTACGATTTTCAGGTGCTAATGACCTGCGTGTGTGTCGATCGGAAGTGGCATGATAGAGCTCGAACTATTGATCGTGAATCGACTATTGCTATTTACTATCAAGTAATATTTTATAAAGAAATACAATGGAATTTAATTACACAGAATTTAATTTAATTTTAACAAGATATTATTTTGGTTTCACATAGCTCAGGAACTGCTTGTTCTGTAGAGTATGAGCCCAAAAAGATACGTAGAAAAATATTCACAGAAACGATGTGAAAATTCAAATTGATTATGCTTCATATCGAACTGATAAGCAAAAGTCATTGCCTTCGACACTCGATGGGACAAGATTATTCCTATTCCAGAGGAAGTGAAGCCCTAACCAATCTGTAACTAACAAAATGTAAATTTAGACACCAAGGTTAACAGTCTATGAAAATAAAATTGCTAATTGCATGTCAGGCTGTGCATAGAGACCTGCCATAGCAATCCTTATTATTAAAATCGATAATTGTTTTTTTTTTATTGTATTATATTCAGAAGTTTCAAATAACATGGGACAATGTTTTGTGGTAAACTCTCTTTGACGTTTTAAGTAAATTGTTAAAATTACTTTTATCGATAGTTTGTTGTTATCAAATATCTGCGCCTGCTTTTTTATTTTATACTAGCTGGGACCCGCGGTTTCACCCGCGTTTAATTTAAAAGAAATTTAGAATACTTCGACACAGACATTTGACATAGAATATATATACTCGATTTCAAGGGTTTTATTTTTTTTGCGCGGAACCCTAATTATTTTTCTAAAATAAAAGTAGCCTAAGTTATTCCTTATAACATCAGCTATCTGCCAGCGAAAGTCCCGTCAAAATCGGTCCAGCCGTTTCGGTGATTACCCGGATCAAACAGACAGACAGACAGACAAAAAATGTAAAAATTGTTGTTTTGTTATATGTACCGTATATACTTTCATATGCATTCAGTAAAAAGCTGTTATTTTGACATTACAAACAGACACTTCAATTTTATTTATTTGTATAGATGACATTCGCACCGTTGTAATTGTACTGGCTGTCGTCCACCATGCCAACAGCCAAGACTGTTAGTCTGCCACAGAAATGTTGTCGTCCAAATCTTGTGGTCTTGACCAAAATACAAGAGTTCTTCGAAATGCTACAAATCTCTAAAATGCACCGTATTAATAAAGTCTCAAAGTCTGAAAAAATATAACGTAACCCTTTAAATGCAATACAAGGTTTCATTTTCAGTCAAACGATATACAAACAGATATTAAATTGACTGAAAGTCGAAACGAACGAACCGATTATTTTTAAATCTATACAAATAAATAAAATTGAAGTGTCTGTTTGTAATGTCAAAATAACAGCTTTTTACTAAATGCATATGAAAGTATGTACGTTACATATAACAAAAAAACTATTTTAATTATTTTTGTCTGTCTGTCCGTCTGTCTGTCTGTCCGTTTGTACCGGGTAATCTCCGAAACGGCTAAACCGATTTTGACGGGACCTTCACTGGCACATAGCTGATGTTATAAGGAATAACTTAGGCTACTTTTATTTTAGAAAAATAATTAGGGATCCGCGTAAAAAAAACTCTTGAAATCCAATATATTTATTCTATGTCAAGTGTCTATTTTGAAGTACTCTAAATTTCTTTTAAATTAAACGCGGGTGAAACCGCGGGTCCCAAGCTAGTATATAAATAATTTAAACGTTTTGTAGTGCATGTCCCTGAATATGCGTAGTACGTAGTTTTTTCAGAACAGTATACCGTCCTTGCGTGTAGTGTAGTCGTAGATTAATAATATAGCAACACTCAATACACACAAGAAACTTTATACCAGAGGGATGGGCAGCGGTGTGCCTTCTGTGGAACAGTCACAATATCGCGCTCACCAACCCGCTGATAAGCGTGGTGAGTATGTGCTGGCAATCATTATCATCACATCAGCCACAGAACGTCCACAGCTGAACAAAGACCTCCCCTATAGATTTCCACAGCGAGCGGTTACATGCCACCCGCATCCAACGACTCCCAGCTACCTTTACCCGGTCGTCTGACCACCTCGTTGGAGGTCGTCCCACACTGCGCTTTCCGGTCTTCAATTGAGAAGCCCAATGGCCATCAGTTCTACGAGCAATGTGCCCCGCCCATTGCCACTTCAGTTTACAAATTATTTCAGACCGCAAAGTACTAGCAAATTCCCCCCAAAATTACGACACGATTATGGAAACTTTGTTATCAGCATATATCATATCGGCCATTTATACGTCCACTGCTGAACAAAGGGAGGCCCAACAGATTTTCACAACTGTGTCTTTATTTTCGGGGGTATTTGCCAATACTCACCACGCCTGGCTGGCGGGTTGGTGAGCGCAGGATGGGTAGCGTTTCACAGAAGGGCGTCCCTTCTGTGAAACGCTAGCCATCCTAGCCATGCTTTATCACAAACACCACAGACACCAAACGGATATGATAATAATAACTTTGGTATAATGATGATGAATATCTCAAAAAAATTATTTTGTGAAAGTTTCAAATCGATTCACTGAATAGTTTCGAAGATATTCAATAATAACTGAAAGACCATTTTACTGCCTTCTGTGATTGAAAGCAGGTAGCTGACGTATACTTACTGGTATCAGAAAGCGTGCACTCATGCGAGCTACTGATGTTCCTACGAACCAAAAGGTTCCCCCAAGATGTGCCTGGGGGTGGCGGCCTTTTTAGATCTGCTTCCCCTCTGCTAGGGGGGTGACCGCTTCACAGTTATCCCCTCCGAAATGTTCCTAGAGGCGGGGCACCAATGGGCGGCTCCAATGTGATTGTATCAAGGACTGGGAGCCCCCTTTTGTGCCGAAGATGACCGCCCTAGTGGTTTTAGAACGTAGGAGTCCGGTATACCCCTCCGCTCATCCCCCGGGCAGAGGAAACACGGAATGTATTTCCACCGGGATCAATAAAAAAGGGCCAAACGGTTGTTGAGTGAAGACCGTGCACAAGAAAACGCTGCATAGGACGGCCTCCAAAAAGATGGACGGACTTTCTTTCTTTCTTTTCTTTCTTTCTTTTTTTTTTTAAACGTTGCCGCACACTAGGATTTCTCCTGTGTCGTGGGTGCGTTTACAGACATGAATTCCACATACAATACACCCAGACCCGGAACAACTATCTGCAGATCATACAAATATTTGTTCCGTGTGGGAATCGAACCCACGACCCGAAGCGCAGCAGTCGACTGTATCAGCCACTAAAGACTAAAGGTCGCTGGGAGTCGTGGGATACGGTCGGCATGTAACCGGTCATTGTGAAAACCTATGGGGGAGGCCTTTGTTCAGCAGTGGACGTCCTTCGGCTGGTATGATGATGCTGACCTTGTTTTTTTTATTAGTGTCCAGTGAAAATTCTTCATGAACTTCTTCCACAGCGGGGAAGGACCGAGGGGTATGCCGGACTCCGATTGGCTAAAACCACTGGGGCGGTCATCTTCGGCACCTAAGGGGGGCTCCAGGTCCTCGTACGATCACACTGGAGCCGCCCGCTAGTGGAAGAAATAGCGAGATTTTTGGCTAGCCGCTGCTAGCGGGAAGCGGTCTTAGAGGGCTGAAATAAGGAACGTCCCGCCTTCTACTTTCCAGGTGTCGTAATGTACTCCTGTTAGGAGGGCACTGTTGCTAGTGAAATGATCGGGCATAAGAGATAAATAACTTCACGTCTCGAGTTGACGAATGCAGTGTGATGCGCAGGACTGGTCCTGGGTAGAATTACAATCTTTATGGGCAGCATGACGCTTACCGCCAGGGGACTGACTTGCTCGTCTCGTCATCAAGTGGTATAAAAAAGACAAATAAGGTAAAAAATGGTGAATTGATTGTTCCTCTAGATCAGGTATGGGCAACAGCCGGCCCGCGGGCCGGATCCGGTCCGCTGTAAGATATGATCCGGCCCGCGAGACATTAAAAACCCAATTTAAAAAAATATTACATTAGGTACTTATACTCCCGCTAGAGGGGGTGACCGCTTTACAGTCATCCCTTCCAAGATGTGCCTAAAGGCGTGGCACCAATGGGCGGCTCTAGTGTGATCTTACGAGGACCTGGAGCCCCCCCTTCGGTGCCGAAGATGGCCGCTCCAGTGGTTTAGCCGGTAGGAGTCCGGCATACCCCTTCGCCCTTCCCCGGGGTGAAGGAAGTTCCATGTAGAATTTCCACTGGACATCAATAAAAAAAAAAGGTACTTATACTCACGGGAGTGACAGTGAGGCGGCAAACATCAAATCCTTTGATGTTTGCCGTACTATAATAACATTGTCGTATTATTTCATGTCTAATATCTATCGAAAAAATATTATCACTACTTTAAAATGCACTAAGTACTTTTAAACGCGGCCCGCGAACGTATTGGCACGCTAAAGTTTGGCCCTCAACATGTCAAAGGTTGCCTATACCTGCTCTAGATCATGTTTCAACAGTTATGGCTAGGGGTTGTTTTATCCTGTAAAGTATAACTCAAATAAAAGGTGGTGCTGCAGTAACTGCATATTTATGAGTCTATTCCTTAACGAGATGTTTGCAGTGGAGGTCATTGACCCACCGCAAGCATATCCGTACTTTTGGCCAGCTCTCATACATTACGTGACGGAATTTTTTAATTGCCTCCCGTTCATACTTTGTACTATATAAACTGGTGCGAAAGAGATGGGCTATAACTATTTAATAGATATAATATGTAAAATACATTGGAGATAAAAAAAAACACAATTGATATATCTATTCAGTGGGATGTCATGGGCTGGATGCGATGATCACTATGATTTGAGGGTCTTGAGCATCTTGAGTCATGCTCACTACTGAACGGGCTGGTCGTTGGTTCGATCGTTGATCAAAACGTGATTTAAAAATGTTATGCCACAAAATTGTCAGGAGATTTCCTGTACAATGCTTTTCAGGCTGGCTATCACTACTCACTATAAAACAGGTCTTCGAGGCTTAAGAAGGTACAAGCGTTTTTTTTAAAACTTTAACATTAATTCGATACCTGCCATAGCAATTTGGGCAGTAAGATAAGCCTATCGCTTTACTCAATGTGTTATCATTAATTACTATCTATCAAAATATAAATTAATACAGAGGTAACCCCCCTTTTGCAAAGCAAAGCCCATAATTTACCAATCAAAAGTTAAGTAACCTTACAATAAAATCTCGTATTCAAACTTTATGCCAACAGCCACACCAAAAAATATTAAACCTCATTCCAACTAAAACGAATAGGACGGAACCTATATTAAAAACCAACAACAAAAAGCGCCAAAACTTACCCGTTCTAAAAAAATATTCAAATAAATGCCGCACACTTACGCAACGGATCATTTCGAAGTCAATAATGTCATAATTTACTTGTATTAAACCGAATTGACCGTTCCTTGAACCATGTTCGTATTCAGAAGTCGTTCCCTACTTACCAATGGTAATGATCGTTTAAGACTTAAACATATAATAGGTACCTACATGTCGCCAGTGTGCTTTTGGTGTTTGGCGAAACGTCTCGGAGCTATTGTTATAGAAATTTCATTCAGTGTCGAACTTGGAGTACAAATGAAGCCGAGCATATAATAAAAGCCGAGTGCCAGTGGTTTGCAGCAAAGACTAAGTTCACCACGTGGGGTGAATAGAGTAAAAAAATCAGTAATTAGATTCTTTCAGACCCTTTTACACGTTATACGAGTATTGGAGCAATATAATACATTTCTCTATATGAAAACCTCTGTAAAAAATCCGAAGAAAAGAAAGAAAGAATATTTATCTTTACGACAAACGTTGACGCACACGGTAGATATAGAGATCTACCGTGTACAGGCCTCCCCCAAAGATCGCTACAACGGCAATCCAGGGTGTGTTGTGAGCTCGTTGGGGGGTTTGCCATAATCGCCACGCTTAGCAGGCGGGTTGGCGATCGTACTTCAGTAGTAATGTACTCGGAGGACGCTGCTGCCCATCCTCCGAATTATCCCATAGTCGCCTTTTACGACACCCACAGGATGAGATGGGTTGGTGCTATTCGTAACCAGCACCACACGGTAGAGTTGTTAAGTATCTAATATTAAATATTTTTACATTATCCAACAAGAGATTATGTTTGTACAATCTCTTATAAGAATTATGTAAGTATATAGTAATGATGAGAATGAGTGTAAGTATTCTAATTGTTTTACCAGTATCTTCCATTTGATAGTATTTGTTTGAGATATTTGTTACTGTTTTAAGAAACTTAACGAATAAAAAACTGTACCCTATAACCCTATTCATGTTACATGCAAATACATGTAAGCTATACATAATTTGCATGTAACATGAATAGGGTTATAGGATACCGTTTTTGCAGTGGGTACTTTTTAAGCGCTTAAGTATCAAGGTTACATAATCCCAATGTGAAAAATACCTATCAAAAGAAGTCAAGTTTCCTAATTAATTAAATTTTGCGATAGTTATAAATAACGGTTCTCAAAAAACGGGTTCTACAATTTCCTTGGGGCTCTTTAGTGTTCATTAAATTAATTGACTGTATCATTAGTACTTTCATTTGTTATGTAAAAAGGTAGGACAGCAGGTGTGCAGTCATCTTGCAACTCAAACACCTTTATTGTACACCACATAATTACAGTGACAAACATTTTAAACATCGACAAAAATAGGACAAGTATTTAAGCGTTAGCTTCTGTTAAGGGTTCCGAACGTCCGTAGGAAAAAACGGCAGAACCCTTATAGAATCACTCGTGTGTCTGTCTGTCTGTCCGTCTGTGACAGCCAATTTGCTCCGAATCTACTGGACCGATTAAGTTGAACTTTGATACACATATGGATTTCTGCGACCCAAACACGGACGTAACTAAATATAACGGAAATAAATGAATTTTGAATACGAGGGGCACTTTTGGGGGTAATTAAAGAATAAAGTTTTGCAAACTGTAAAGTGTAACATATGAAATGTAAGGGCTTGGCGTGAGGGTGTTAAATGTATTTATTTTATAATATAAAATGTATTGTTTTAACGTTACTTAAGAAAATAGACAAAAAATTACCATTCCCCTCCCTTATCTCCGAAACAACTGAGCCAAACATTTTGAAAAAATATATATAATAGCTCTATACCTATTGATTCAATACAAACAAGTTTTTCAACTACGATGTTAAGTTTGTTCTTGTGACAAATTATTGGTATAACCGAGTTCAACAATAGGCAATATATTCAGCAATTTCGGAACGCTTTCAACGCGAGTTCAACTCACACTTATCCGGTTTTTTTATGCCTTTATAGCAATTGTAATGCTACCCAGGACTTTTCTTGCGTGGCACTACAATGCACTTGTCATCTCAAGACATCAGTTATTAAATCTCTTAAGCCCATTAATGTCACAAGCTATCCCTTTAAACCAGAGCACAGTAATGTTTAAACTGGAAGTTAAACAGTGTTGTTTGGCAGAGGAATATCTGGGACTACGGTGTTACCTACCTAGCTGGACTTTTGCAATAGGAGATAATCACTACATCTCTCTCTCTCTCTACAGTAGCTATATATGCTTACGTTGATAGGTGTACCTATTCGCACCTAATTTTATAAGTTAAGCTTGCACGATGTGTAATTTTTTTCAACAATATATATTTATATCAGTCACAGGACGTCCACGGCTTTGCAACGCTTTCCACAACGAGCTTTTACATGTCGCTCTCATCCAATGAATCCCAGCGACCTTCATCTGTCCACCACGTTGGACGTCGTCCCATGCTGCATTATACTACTATTCTACGAGCAATGTGCCCTGCCCATTGCCACTTCAGTTTACTAATCCTTTCAGCTATGTCGGCAACTTTAGTTCTACTACTTATCTCATTTCGGATTCGATCTCGTAGAGAAATACCAAGCATAGCTCTGTCCATGATCATACATGATCTACATAGTATATATTTACTAATTCTTCTCTAATTTATGTGAAGGCTTCATAAAAACAAAAAATAACATCAACACCTAAAACGTCTGTCAGTTTCTTATACAAAGTGTTTTGTATTGGTCTCCATTCATAAATATTTGTTCAGTGTAAGACGTCAAGATTTTTGTATGAAAAATGTATAGGTAGCTCGCCATTCCAACTATAATTCCAGACGCAAGAATATATCTCCATTAACGGCAAAATAAATAATTTATTAGTTTTACTAAAGTCGAACGATTTTCTCAATTTATTATAAATATTTTACAATCCTGCGCAATAGTTGACACTTGCTTAAACGATTGTGTTGCGTAATTCATATTTGGATTAACGTGTGTTTACAATTTCGTTTGACTTTTTTTGACATACGAGAATTTTACATTAAATTGAATAAAATATGGAATAAAAAGCGGATTTACACTTTAAAGTATATTTATATTAATATGTCCTTGTCATACCTTTGCTCTTATGCAACATGCAAACACTAGGCTTGTTTTGTTTTTAAAATTGTCGTCTAATCATATCAACCTAAAGACGTCCATTGCTGAACACAGGCCTCCCCATAGATTTCTACAATTGTGTCGTCATTTTGGGTGGAATTTACTCACTACGCTTGGCAGCTGCGCACGCTTAGTATTTTACGAAATCCACGGAAGGAGATGGAGTGGTGCTGTATTGGTTGTCTAAAAAGTTTAAAAGGCTTTACTTACAAATACATACAGACAAGTAATAAATCAGGGGCGGATCCTAGATTTTAATCTAGGCGGGCCTCCCTCACCCATCCTCGGGACTATTGTCAAGATTTTCAGAGATTTTTGTTGCTACTAGATCTACGGTCAACTGCATCCCATAGTTAGAGGGAGCATGGCCTCCTGTGACCCCTCCCCCTGGATCCGCCCTTGTAATAAATTTTATCTCAAAATATCAAAAATATCCTCTTGAGCCCAACCTGGAAATTGATTCAAAAGCAAAAGGATAGATAAATTTGCGACTACGTCCTAATATCATTTCTTTTTCATATCTGCATTCAATATAGCTGTCGAAGCGTCATTTTTTGTCAACGGTCCCAGTAGTGCTATGATACAACATTCCCAGCTACTTTAAATAAAGGATAGTGAGATTCAAAATTCAAAAGAATTTTCAGAAACGGCCACCGTCAAAATGCAATAAAAGTTTCCAAAGATTGGTGTTGTTTTACGAAAAAATTGTCAAAATCTTTTTCTACCATGAGCGCCATTTAAATCACTGTTCAATAGCGGTGTTTGTTTGAAATGCCGTTGTCACAGTGGGCCCGCAGCATCGTAAATTAGACAAAAATATAATGAACGGGAACGTTTGTAAAACTGTACTTGGGTATTTTTTTTTGTGACAGGTCCAATGGTATGATGACGTTGCATTTGTTGGCCAAATGTTGGTGATAAAATACATTTGGACGACTTACAACTCTAACCCTTTTAAATAGGGGAACTGTAAATGAATTGGTCGGCTTTAAGAATTTGATAAAATTGGACATTTCTCATTTGGTCAACTCAACAGGCTGTGACGTTGAACAGCCTTTGTTGTCACATAGTCTGACAATGTTTTAGTAACTAACAAGCTAAAGTTACTGCCATGTGGTGAGTCACTTAATTTGACTTGTGTTGGACATTATATGCCCAATAATGTTTCGTTATTATACAAATATTAATATCTAAATATAAAATTTATAAATATACATCATTTTATTATTTTATCGTTAAAATACAATTATTTTAGAGAATGTAGTGCGATAATATAGTTTAAACACTAATTTATAAATAAGTTACATTTTGAAACGACTTTATAATCATCTGAACTAAATTATGTGAAGGGCGAGGTTTTATATCTGTCAAACCCATCTTACTCTTTAAATGAATAAAATAATATCGTTTATTTCAACTAGTTCGCCCGGCATGGTAACTACGGGATTTTTTTCGCTTTTTGGAAGATGCGTTTGTCCAATAGTGGACAGCAATGGACTAAGCAAAGCAGAGAATCTAAGTTCACGAAAACAATTCAATAAAAGTAGTTATGTTTTTTTTAGTAAGTAATTTTTTTTCGCACCGCAGTAATGAAAACGTTGCAACAAAATACAATATTGCCTAGTTATAGTATTATTCTAATTTATTGTGGAAGACTGGTGCCTAAGCTAGGCTGAAGCCTGTGTTTCAGGTCATCAGGCATCCAACCCAGACGTTCAATTTCGCTCTTTCATATCCTGTGCGAAGCGAAATGTTTAATTTTCGTCTTCGTGTCTCTGATTCTATCAAGTTGTTTCCTCTTGTTAAAGTTCTCTTGATGAATACTCTCCAATACGTTGATATAACTAGATCAGGCCCCGATACTGGTTGATTTTGTCCTTTATAACCCAGTTAACATCTTGAATCCCATTAATACGCACTTTCGGGTGTGTTCATAAGTACTGAAAAAACCGTCCGTCAAAAAAAAGGTCAGTCTTAGTTGAACATAATATTTTGGTACCATTCCTTCTGTACGTCAGGTTGAGGTCTCTTACTCCATTTATCGAGTACTTACGTCCGTATTCCTTGACAAGTTCTTATGCACCTTGGTTCACCAGCAAGAGTAGATGTATCAGAAATTGTGTTCATTGTATAGTTGACTGATACGAAAGCATTACTAGATGTAACGGCGACACGCAAGTTTTAAAGCATCTCGCCCTCCGAGGATCATATACAAATCAGTAAATTTAGTTTGTGTAGTCGGTGGAAATGCACTATACAATATTTTAAAGATACCCATTCTTCGACCGTAATGATTGTATGTGAAACAAATATTTAGATTCTATTTAAAAAATATATATTTGATCTTTTAAATCTATTATATAATTTTAATAATGTAGTGCTTATAAGTCAAGCAGCAAAAAGCAAAGCTTGCGTACAACTGCTCAGCCAGACTACTAGGTTTCTCCATCAACAGGGGTCGCGGGCGCGCAGATTGGTAAGTCTGCGTTCTCACACGGAAGACGGTGGCGCGCACATGGTCACGCGCCACCGTGTGCGCAGCACAGCGCACAGCGAGGTTTGCGGGGATCCTTTACAATCCTACCCGAGAAGTGCCTCGGGGCGACCTTTTCACAGTCGCCTTCCCTCCGCTAGAGGGAGTGACCACTTTACAGTCATCCCCTCCATGGATGTCCGTGATGTGATGTTGACCGCCCTAGTGGTTTTAGCCGGTAGGAGTCCGGCATACCCCTTCGCCCTTCCCCGGGGCGAAGGAAGTTCATGTAGAATTTCCACTAGACACCAATAAAAGGTTTCTACATCGAGATATTCCATCTTGTTTAAAAAAATCATTATGCCAACACACAGTAGCCCTTCTCACAGCCCCCTAAATAATGAAGAAATGGATTAGTCTGTTCCAGGTACAAGAGTACAATCTTGAGACAATAACTAAGTAGTTCACAATAGTCTTTCGGTAGCTAACATTGTCACACCAACTAACAAATGTTTCATGTTTCTGTTCTTATGAACATTATAATTAACCCGTTCACGAAGTAACGGTGGCTTTACGAGGGTGAGTTATAAAACAGTAAATCACAGAGAAAGGGTGCAACGGGACAGTGGCCAAATTTTATATGCAGTGAAGTATTGTTCTAGAAGTTTTACAGAGGTATATAAAACTATGTAACTTTTAGGGTTACATAAATATATATAGAATTAGTTTCAGAGGTAAAGTTTACTGCTTAGCCACTTAATTGATTTGTGGTCGAAACAGTTATGATTAGAAAGTAGCTCCAATGATTGACAAAAGTGACAATTATGATACCTGTTTCTACTAAATAAGCGCTGGCCATACAAATGTTATTTGGTTTAAATAAAATATCAACCTTTTAGTTTTAACTCTAATTACAATAATGTCAAATTCCAAGTTTTAGAGGAATTGGCAGCCAAAATACAAAGAAGAACAGCAAAAAGAGATTTTATATGAATAAAGCTGTCATTGTTTCAACATAACTTTTACTGTCATATCAACATAATTGTCAGTTAGTTCAATCAGTCATCATTTCGGCCGAATCAAGTCCACTGCTGGACACAGGCCTCCCTCAAAGATCACCACAACCACCGATATGGATGTGTTGTGGGCTCATTGGGGGGTTTTGCCATAATCGCCACGCTTGGCAGGCGGGTAGGCGATCGCAGTTAAGTTGTTAATGTACTCGAATGACGCTGCTGCCCATCCTCCGGCTAATCCCTTAGTCGACTTTTACGACACCCATGGGAGGAGATGGGGTGGTGGCATTCTGAGCCGGCACCACACGGCAGTATAAATCGTCAATTCCAACAAAGCACAGTCGGGGTCCAAACCTTGACAACACGTAGAGTTTAGAAAGTAGTTCTATGGTATTAATATCTCCATCACCATACTAGCTGAGTAGTCTTTGCGATAATATTTTCCTCTTACAGTCGACCAAAATCTTATATTATATTATCTTATCTCTTATTAATCAATCTAATCCAAAGTCTATGAATTTGAAATTGGGAATAGATATTTTTTTGTGCCGTGCCGTATGGTGCCGGCTCCGAATACTACCACCCCATTTCTTCTTGTGGGTGTCGTAAAAGACTACTAAGGGATTATTAGCCGGAGGATGAGCAGCTTCGTCCTTCGAATACATTTATAACATAACTGCGATCGCCAACCCATCTGTTAGCGTAGCGATTCTGGAAATACCCCGCCATTGAGCGCACAACTCAAATCCATACCGATCATTGTGGCAGTCTTCGGGGGAGGCTTCTGTCCAGCAGTAGACGTTTTTCGGCTGAAATTATGATGATGATGAGCTGTTGATAAAAAACTACTTTAACCAACCTGCTTCGTCTTTCAAATCAGTAATGCAGCACGATCAATTCGTAAATCTGGCAGAACTGATGAAACAATACATGCTGCAATACTATCATCTTTCAAGATTTTCATTACAACGTCTCAGCATAAGTATAGCACTCTAGAGGCGCTCATAGCCAATTGCACTCACTGATACGTAAACGATCAGTGAGGATAAGCTACGCTTGGCGCATTCTATGGATGGGTGACCCTATAGGGGTATTTGAACTGAGCGTTTCCGTGCTTCGAACAGCACGTAAAATCGTCGGTGCAATTTGTTTTCATTAGTAAGTTATTTAGTCGTTAAGCTAAGTCAGAGGCTTTTGGGTGACCTGAACAACTCCGACACAAGGTTGGCCACTAGCCACACGAAAAGAAGAAAATAACACTATAGTTGACGGCACGGTTGGTGCAGTGGCTGATACAGTCGGCTGCAGTGCACCGGGTCGTGGGTTCGATTCCCGCACGGAACAAATATTTGTACGATCTGCAGGTAGTTGTTCCGGGTCTGGGTGTATTGTGTGTGGAATTTGTGCCTGTAAACGCACCCACGACACAGGAGAAATCCTAGTGCGGGGAAAAATAAAAAAATAGATGTACTGGTTGTAGATTTAGATCATCTTCATCTTCATTTCGGCCGAATAAAGTCCACTGCTGGACACACGCCTCCCTCAAAGATCACCACAACGACCGATATCGGTGTGTTGTGTGCTTGTAGGCCTTAATTGCCACGCTTGGCAGGCGAGTTGGCGATCGCAATTGAGTTGTTAATGTATTCGAAGGACGCTGCTGCCCATCCTCCGGCTAATACCTTAGTCACATTTTACGACACCCACGTAATGAGATCGGTTGGTGCTATTCGTAGCCGGACACCACGCGACTAGTTGTAGATGGTGAATCAGTCCACGATTCTAATCTAACTAATTACATCATCGCTTGTATTTTATTGGTAGGGGGTTGAAAATATTTATTTATTTATTAATAATGGGATCATGCTCTACCGCATTGGAGTGTTGATGGCAACTATAACGGGTGTGACATCGTAACGAAAACTGACACCCTTAGAATTTTGCGTCGGTATTTTAATGAATTTTCTGATTTTATTCCGGTGTATTTCTTTAACTGTTTAAATAAAAAAGAATCGTTTTTGTTCATCCTAACGCTATTTAAATAAAAACACAATAAAATATTTATTTTCTCACATTAAACTAAACAATGTAAATAAAAATTTTATGGCTGTGTTTCGCTGCAGTTCACGGATGAGGTCATCGCTAGCAGTAGCATAATAATATCATATCACAGTATAATATTCTTCTAGCGTTTTGATCGCGTTAGTTATGATACATTGAGTGCTCAAAACTGTCAAATAATGTAACCTATTATTTCAAAGTTGAATGACTTTCCGAATTTTATTTATTTTATTCATAATTTTCTCACTTGTCAGTAGCCGGCACGGAGACACAATAGATTTTAAATTACGTCTAGCATTGTAACAGTTAGTGAGATTAGGCCAAAGTGTAACCACTTCCTAAAATTTAAAAGTTTACAGCCTGTATATGTATAATAATCTAAACTTATGCGATCAACTTAATAATTCATTCATCCATTATTCAGATAATGAAACTTTCATAAGAATCTTATGCATGTAGAAGTGTTTTTCAAAATATAATACGAGTTCAAGTGCTGTGTCAACGGGTGAAGAGTCGGAACAGTAGGAAAGCTAACCGGAAACGGACGCACAAACTGTATGTGTATCACGTTTTTCGTACACGTTTCACATTTGTATATATTGAATGGATAATATCTGTTGTTAGACAGGTTTATTTTGTGAGGGTTTCAATTTGGTTGAAGAAAGAAGAAATGTTTGTTTGTTTATTTACTTTTATATTATAGTAATACTTTTATAAGATAAATATACTTTGTCAGCTTGGCGACCTACAATGTGTCTTGCCCTAACATATGAGAGAACGTTACTCATTTCGATCTTTGGCAGTTTTTCGCCAATCATTGACTCGCAGTTCCCGAAGCCAGCTTCCACTGTTTTGCTCCAGCGATTTGATGATGATGATGGAATTTTTTAAATAGTTTATACATACAAAGTTATCAGTACTTTTTAATGATTATCTTCATCATCATCATATCAGCCAAATGACATTCACTGCTGAACAAAGGTCAAAAGTATAGATTTCCAGATTCTCTTGAATTATTAGAACCTTATTTGGGTTCTTATATGGGTTTTTACAATATTATCATACAATAATTAAGTAAAACTTAGTAAAACATGTATCTTATGGTCAGCTGTAGACTGGCTAGAGTAGCTGGTTTGTTGTATTGTTTTAATTCAGGAAGCCAATTCTCGTTTTTAATTTACACTATGGCTGAAAGTTGACCGAACTGAGAGAAAATTATAAATTGATGATTATAAATTATTATTAAAATATGTCTCTATAGTTAGATAGGTATGTATAAACTAATAAACGATTAAACATCAAATTTTAATTTCAAGCGCATGCATGTATTAGTTTTATACACAACGTCATACCATTATAATTCGAAAGAAATAGATTTAAAATAAGTATTTTAAAGCACCTCTTGTCTAGCTCAATAACCTACATCATGTACTTCTTTATTCAGCAAATCAAATATATGAAATGCTAAAGACCTGGGACTTTACAGAACAGACGAAATCTCGTGAAGGAATAAATTAATTACAATTTATAAATAGATGACAACAGTCAGGCGTTGTCCGGGATAAGTCTATTCACTGCTTAGCGCCATTATACTCAATTAGCATAAACCAGTTATAAGGTGAAAAAATAAATTTTAATGAAATAACGGGCCAGTGGCCAATCTTAAAATAACCATAGAGACAAGTCAAGTCAAAGTAAAAAGTTTGTTATTAATAAAAACCAATTACTGGAACATCAGATATGGATTATCATCATCAATTGATGTTGCAAGGTTCGAATCCCGTTGATCCTGTGGAGAAGAGCCGGTACGTAACATGGATGCACTTTAAAAATAATTGAGATTACAATGTTGACAATGTACAAGTGATAGTAAAACATACCAATATCAAGAAAAAAAATTAAGTTTTAGAAATATAGTATTACTCATTAGTAATTAAAGTATCTTGCAATATTTATTTAAATTTGATATTAATTTTCTGTCTTCTTCGTCTTCTATCACCATCGTTTTATTTTCATTAATTGCGCTCATGATCCTTGATGTGCTAATAATAACTGTCAAATAATGTTTAAATAACTAAATCGCTTACTATCAGAGGTGACCAACCAGCTGGTTTATAAAACTGACCTAGTTTCATCGTCTAGACTTAATATTAGTAGTTTGAAATGTTTCTTATACGTCAACAAACGGAAATTCCGTTAGATATGCATATAAAAAAACCAATGTCTATTATCACGACATGATGACGCTGTGAACTGGAGGTTTACGGCTCGCTTCTAAACTCCTTGGCCTTGACCGGCAAGAAAAATTTCACGCTAAGTGTAGTAAACCTAGAAAAATAAGTATTTGTAATGTTACTATTTTTAAATTTGGATTCCCGGGGATAATTCCGAGTTACCAAATTTCGTCGCGATCTAGAAAACTAGATCGCTGATTACGTATATGTTTACAAAATGCGGAAAGCATAAAAGTTGAATCCAATTTTTTTGTTTATCCTTCGTTGCCCCACACTAGGATTTCTCGCGTGTCGTGGGTGCATTTACAGACATGAATTCCACATACAATACACCCAGACCCAGAGCAACTACCTGTTGATCATACAAATATTTGTTCTGTGCAGGAATCGAACCCTCGATCCGGGGCGCAGCAGCCGACTGTATCAGCGACTGCACCAACCGTGCCGTCAAAAAAAACGTTGGAATTAGAGTGCAGTTTTGGAATCAAAGAGTTCGAAAGCCTTAAGGTATCAATTTTCCTGGACATTGATCGACCTAGTCATGAAATACGCCATATGGCGCCAATGACGCTTAAAGGGGTTCCTAGTATGTACACACGGCTACATATTGAAAATTATATAATCGAGCTATATTCCCAGTACAAGCTTATCTCGCATTTTATAAGCTTTCCGTACAATGAGAGGCAGCTGGTACTGGATTTATATAGCTTGATATATAGCTATGTGTACCAATGGAACTATTTCAAAGTCACATGTGCTTTCTTAATCCCAGACTCCAGCGACTATAACGGTGAGAGAAGCATCAGGAACCTGGAACTAATGGTCTGAAATCGCCAAGATGCAGTGAACAAGCGTTGCGATGAACGCTAGTTCATTCTCTGTGTGAGAAAAGCTCTTTACCCAACAGTGGGATAGTAACAGACTGATGTTTTTATTATCACGACATGTAATACCTCTGACAATAGAAGTTGCTGTTTAAAATATGTTTTATGAAAGAGTTGAAATATGCCTCGGTAAATATACCACTGCAAAAAATTAAACATAAAGAACATCCCTTCGCACTGCAATAAAAATAGGTAAAACACCGCCAAAGTCACGATAAAAAACGTCTCGAGTAAGTAAAATACGAAATGGTTATTTTTATAAAAAATATAATTATTGTGTTTGCATAACATTTAAATGTTTAATGAGATAGTAGTGAGACTGTCCTTGAATTTTGGTTGAAGCGACCCAATTAAGATCTTTGGTACTATTTATTTATTATTTGTTTACAGCCTGCTGCATGCTTTAAATTGAAATGATTAGAGCAAAGGGTTGTTTTTGTGTGTCCTGTTGATAGACGACGAAGACTTTTTTGTAAGTACGTAGGTAAATAAAACACAAAATAGGTTTTTTTTCTTTCAATATAAATACGATAACAAGAGAATAGTACCTTACAAAATAAAAGTGGTCGACATACTTACATAATTTCACAAGATACGCATAAATGTATACGGGATGGACCCTTACGAACTTTCTAATCGTAAAAATATTCCTAAAGGTTACAATTTCAGCAATACTTCGTGTTTTTGTAACGACGATAAAAAAACACTAACTGTACTTGCCGTAAAGATACTAAAATATAAAATAGCCTTTGCTTTTAAGTGTACAAGTTAAATTGGTTTGCAATGTTACCGTTAGGTAATGTAAAAGTATTTAAAAATGTATGCGTACGAACTGCACCATTTATACAAATTATCGAAGAAAACAACTTCGGGAGCGATGCAAGGTCAAATAGTGCAACGTTTTTTGAGTAACGTTATGTGTGGGCGCATGCGCGAATATTTCCATAAGCGATTGTTTCAATGATACATGTAGTCGGGGTCCTGAAATCAAGAATTTTCCCCTCTGGCACGTGTACTGAGTTGCACGTGCCCTATTTTTTTTAAATCATACATAATTACTGAAATATGTTTTGAATCCGCGAAGGATGAACTGAATCAGTGCTTTACTTACTGTTTTTTTGACCAAAAAACAGGTGTAATTAAAGAATATCAAATCAATGCTATGCTATATCTACATCGCTGGTTAAGAAACTTGACTTTCATAAAAATATACATAAATCACTAGTCTAGAAGTCGCCCTGGATTCAATCCCTTTGTATGACAAACATTTATTCGTTTATTTTTTCTAGGAAATACAATATCAACCCAAAATTGGGAGCCGTATCCAGTCAATGGCACTAGAGTCGCTCCCTATTACGGGAAACCTAATAACGTCATCGGCGAACTGTGTGTGTACGACAGTACGCCTCTGCTTACCTCTGGGAATATAGGCGTGACGTTATATGATGGATGTACATCGATATCTATTACTTTTATATTACATCTGGGTAGACCAAGTACACCGTGGCATAAGACGGGACAAACAAGCCTTGCAGAAGAATATCCAGCTGTGGCGACTTAAAATTCTAGTAGCGAAAAAAAAACGGTCAGGTTCCGACTCGAAAGCATCGTTCAACGTTTTTTTCATTAAGTTCTGAAAACTTTAATATTACTGACAAAAAACCCTGTTTCCGTCGGTAGACGTCGTTGTGATCATCAAAGAATCAATAACCAGGAGCCCATTATTCAATTAGTAATCCGTGACCGGAGGGCTTAAAATAATCCCTCGCTACTCCAACACTATCATAATCCATCATCTGTTTGTGATTTCTGAAAGATTACTATTGTTTCAAAACTCTTAGAAAATTTAGCTCCAAAGGTTTCTTTTATCGCCCTTACTTTCATGGGATTACCGACGACTTGGTGACTTGTTGACAAAATACTGTCAACATCAATTTCTAGACACGTACCATTTTTTAACGTCGCCATGCCATTTTCTTTTCTGCAGTTGTATATTTTATTGTTTTCAATACAAACTGTTAACAAAATGAATAGAATAGCAATATTTGGTATTTCTTTACGAGACTGAATCAGCAATGAGCAGATCCATTAGAGAACTAAAGTTGCTGACAAAGCTCAAAGAATCAGTAAGTTTGAAGTGGAACATAGAACTCGTAGAAATGCAGGCCGGTGGGGCAGAGAGGTTCTCGAGTGGAGATTACGCACGCGGAAAACGCAAGAGACGGAGACGACCTGGTAAAAATAGCTGGGAGTCGTTGGATGCGAGTGGCATGTTACCTGTCGGGGTGAAAATCTATGGGGGAGGCATTTGTTCAGCAATGGACGTTCTTTGGCTGATATAATGATGATGATCATGTAGAATAGAAATGTTATAAACGATACGATGACTGCTTATTGCAGCTTATGACTGGGCCTTTAACAATCAGCAGAAATGTTTTACGATGTTAACTGTCGTTAAATCATTATTACAAATCTACAAATCATTTTTATCTACTTTCCTGATACCTGAACATGATTAAACGATTATCACATTTTTTTTTAATTTTTTTTTTAATAACGATGCCCCACGCTAGGATTTCTCCTGTGTCGTGGGTGCGCTTACAGACACAAATTCCACACACAATACACCCAGACCCGGAACAACTACCTGCAGATCGTACAAATATTTGTTCCGTGCGGGAATCGAACCCACAACCCAGTGCGCAGCAGCCGACTGTATCAGCCACTGCACTGCAATACATTTTATTTGTAGAGTAAAATAAGGTTTAATGTCAGTCCAACAACGTCCTCGGCTAAACACTGTCTCAAAATTGTTCATTATTGAGAGAGGAGTCTCTCTCAATAATGAACAATTTTGAGACAGTTTTGCCAATGGTATTGACTAAGCTTGGCAAACTGATATCTGACGGCACCATTTTTTTTGCAATCAAGTGGGCCGAGCTGAATATCATTCACCTGGTGATAATCGTCACACCTCAGTTGTACCTCAACAGTTGTAATGCCACCTAGTTCTGCATCATCATCATCATCACACTGCACTCGTCACTTCGAGTCATTTGTTATTTAGACTCTTATATCCAGGTATTTCACTAGTTATTGTGCCGTTCTTACCGGAACACAGTAATGTTAGTTTAAACAGTACTGCTTGGCAGCAGAATATCTGATACTGAGGTGGACCATTTTTATTGGCCCCCAGTGGAAATTCTTCATGCACTTCCTCCGCCCTGGGGAAGGGCGAAGGGGAACACCGGACTCCCACCGGCTAAAATCACTAGGGTCACATCTTCGACACCTAAGGGTGGCTCCAGGACCTTGTATGATCACTGAAGCCGCAGACGGGCTGACCGCAAGATGATACCGACTTGTTTAGTTTTTTTTATTCAATATAATTATGATTCGTTCACGGAAGATTATTATTTCTACCTGCAATTGTTTCTGTAATTACTTAGAAGTTATTGAATAAAATGTTGCTTAAATATTACTAAATACATTCATCGTTAAATTTAATACATTATGTAATTACACAGAACTAGTAAGTGCCTGCGTATCGTCATGAATGCCCAGTATGCGGTCAATCTACTTTTAACTAAATCATATGTATAAAACCACATACATATATCAGAATATTGCTGTGTATAAAACTGTATGAATACCTACATATAAATTAAAGTAGGTATCATTTTAAATTAATTGCATTAAATGTGTACTCTCTGTTATCCGTAATTAACTTAATATTTTCCTGAACTGATATTGTTGCCAAGTGTCGGTCCGGGTGTGGTAACATTTTGTTGCCAGATTCATTATTTTATAACTTTATGTTTTGTCTGGAAAATTATATGCGATTGAAGGTCTAACAAGTTGAATAATGATAAAATTCAGTAGCTTGATAACTGCAAGGTAACTGAAAATTACAAACAAGATAATTATTTTTTGTAATTTGATTTTGGTCATTATGTGGGTAATCCGCTGAAGTTATTAATACAAAATGCTTAAGACTAGGTACTTTAATATATATTTTTTATCCTTTTTTCTCTATTTCATTGTAAGTATCGCTCATAGCCAGTTATCTGTAAACCATCCCAAGGTTAAGCAACGCTCCGTGCGGTTAGTCAATGGATGGGTGATATTATATTATGTCATATATATATATATATATATGACATAATATATGATCATTCCAAATGCCACTATGCATATATATATGCATAGTGGTGAGTTGTTCAAGCCGCGCAAATGCTTCCAACTTGGCTAAACGACTGCCGTCTAAGAACAACCGGAAGCGACAATTTTTCGTGCCCTTCGAAGTACAGCGATGCTCATTCCAAATACCACTATGCATATATATCATCATCATCATCATTTCGGCCGAACGAAGTCCACTGCTGGACACAGGCCTCCCCCAAAGATCACCACAACCACCGATATGGATGTGTTGTGGGCTCATTGGGGGGTTTTGCCATAATCGCCACGCTTGGCAGGCGGGTTGGCGATCGCAGTTGAGTTGTTAATGTACTCGAAGGACGCTGCTGCCCATCCTCCGGCTAATCCCTTAGTCGACTTTTACGACACCCATGGGAGGAGATGGGGTGGTGGCATTCTGAGCCGGCACCACACGGCAAGCCGGCACCACACGGCATATATATAATTTTATCATATATATATGCATAGTGATTTTTTTTTCTTAGAACATCTGTTTTTCTCAAGCTAGGTATATCTTTTGAGAAAAGTTTATAAAACAAGTTATTTATTAATGAAATACCCTTTAGACATAATAACCCCTTTTCGTTGCTATAGTAAATAAACTTTTCACAGACACATTTATCTACGCATCACATCCACAGGGCATTGTTTCCAGTCAGCCACCCGAGAGTTCAAGATACGGGAAAACGATGCGCTCCAATTTTCATAGTACTTTGAACTTTGCAAAAATACGCTGTTTATTTGGAACTCCTGAATTTTGTTCGTGGGTAATCATCTCGTGAGTGATACTGAGTGGTTTTTTATGGTTTTAAGGTTAAGTAGCTTTGTTTTTATTTTTTCAGGACATTTGTATTACTATTTCATCATCTTAATCTGTCTGCGTTCGGCTTTGCAAGCAGGTTATTTTAAAATTGAAAAGAAGTTTTTTTTTTCATCATAATTTTATCATCATTTCAGCCGTAAAACGTCCACTGCTGGACAGAAGCCACCCCAAAAGATTGCCACAACGACCGGTATGGGTTTGTGTTGTGTGCTCATTATTATTATTGCCATAATCGCCACGCTTGACAGACGGGTTGGCGATCGCAGTTGAGTTATAAACATACTCGAGGGGCGCTGCTGCCCATCTTACGGCTAATCGCCTTTTACGACACCCATGGGATGAGGTGGGGTGGTGGTATTCTTAGCCGGCACCACGCGGCTACATTTTCTGGTCGTTTAATTTTATGTAGGTACATAATTTACTGGCAATTGGATACCTCAATTTAAGAAGGCCAATTGTAGATGTGATCGCAGTGGCGCAAGCAGTAATAAGTTGCCCATAAACTGAAAAGACCGCAAAATCAATATTTATTTCAAAAAATATATTAAGATTCGTTTGCAACAACATCAGTATAGAAATTAACTGTGGTTTTCAATAGATATTTATAAAAGCCACTGTTAGCATATAAATAGTTAATAGACTCTCAAGTTAGCTCCAGTTTCTAAACAAACATTTTCTCCCGCAGATAACCTAAAAGCAATTATTTAATCTATGACCCTAGTCGCATGGCGGTCTCGGTTCATTGACTTTGACATTTCTAATTTAGGCCTCACCTTACCCACCTATATTGTGGAGGTGGATCTTAACATACGTAATATTTAAAACTAAGTACTACAACATTTAGTCGGGTTATCCGCGAAAAACGTTCTCCAACCGAGTTCACGTCTGCTTTCTTTTATTCAAATTTGTCCGTAGTGAAACCAATAATTGTATATTAAGTTAGCAGACATATAAATTATGTTTATATTAGCTTTTTTAGTTTTTCATTATAAAGCTGTCGATTTATGATATTGTGTCAATAGATATCGATAGCGAAACTGTTAAATAAATAGAATTGAATCGATTAGGTAAAATATTAGTCTATTTATATCTGAAACCATGATCCAGTGCATAAACAATTAATTCTATAGATGCAAGATTATTTATATACATTGGATAATTAAGTCTTAATATTGCGTTCCTAAGAACTATTTTACAATATAAACGACCTTAATGTAAATTTAAAGTTGCAAATAATCCTCAAGCGACTCCAAAACCAATACAAATCACCTTTTGTTTAGGTTACTAGAACTACTGTTAACATTTCGGTAGCGAGCGGGAACAATTGGTGCATTCAGCCAGGCTTATTATTTAAAACAATTAACCCGGTAGCCGCTCGCACTGACAAATTGTTAAGTAATTGAGCCATAGAGATGTAACAGACATTTAATGAAAGAACTAAGCACTGGCAATAAATGAAAGGTGTGGCGTGGCACAGACATGGTTGCAGCGGCGTAGTGGTCAGTTTATATGGCGTCTTACTTTACAGATCAGTAAAATTAATTACTGTCATAATGTAGGATTTAGGTGACAATTATAAAGGCCCCACATAACCACGCAGTCTCCCCGGAAGGCGTGGCATGCGTTAGGCATATACAATGCCTAAAAAAACCGTATACCATGGCACGTGTTAAACATGTTATAACTGCAGGTAACGATCAAAACTTAGAAAAGATATCGCATGTAAATATTTACATTTATGGACGTCAATTAATAACTGTAAAGAATTTTTCGTGTATAGAATCTATCTATAAAACCAAAAGGGAGATACACAGAACGTGACATTTATTTGCTAACTCTGATGATGAGACAAAAGCACGTCTCTTTCATGATCTTCCTCCGCCCTAGGGAAGAACGAAGGGGCATGCTGGACTCCTACCGGCTAAAACCACTGGGGCGGTCATCATCTGCACCGAAGGGGGCTCCAGGACCTCGTATGATTTCACTAGATTTTTTGTCGGCATGGTTGGTGCAGTGGCTGATACAGTCGGCTGCTGCACTCCGGGTCGTGGGTTCGATTCCCACACGGAACAAATATTTGTATGATCTGCAGATAGTTGTTCCGGGTCTGGGTGTATTGTATGTGGAATTCATGTCTGTAAACGCACCCACGATACAGGAGAGATCCTAGTGTGGGGCAACGTTTAAAAAAAAAGATCCTCCCTGGTACCTCCCCCCACCCCCTCCAGTGGGGAGATTGTAAAGGATCCCCCGAAGCCTCACTGTGCGCGGTCATGTTGCGCACAGGGCGGCGCTCGACTTTCGCCGCTCTGGCGGAGGGAGCGTGTCTGATTATAAAGCCACGCATCCGTCTCCGCCTGGATGTTGAAAGGCGAAAAGCGCACCAGAAGAGTGGCCGTCTCGTAGCATACTGTTTGGTATCCTCGTGCAATCCGCATAGCCATTTGTCGAGCTTCAGTCGAGCTGAACATACAGGCGCCCAGTAGAGGACCACGGACCGCACGACCCTCTCGAAGAGGCGGCGAAGTTCCTCACACGGTCCCCCAAGATTTAGTAGCAGTCGGTGTAATGCAGCCACTACCCTCTCAACTCGGGGGACGAGGCAAATGAAGTAATTCGTAGCCCCAGTGACTGTCCAGGGTGAGCCCCAGGTACTTCATGTACCGGATCTCCCCTATTCGCGCGTCACCTACGCGTACCTATCCACGAACTTTTCTATGCTCCTCGGCAGTTTGTGAAACCATAGCGCCTCGGTTTTTTGAGGCGCTATCAGTTCGGGGCCGAAATCCACGCTCTGGGTTCAGACCCTGTGTAACTGTACAAGAACCTATTGCCATCGGGATATTTAAAGGCGAAAAAAAACACTTAAAATATATCTAATTTATATATAATTTTGCTTCCAGTTTAGACGGTAAAATGGTGTGTGTACGAACGCTAGAAGAATATATCGGGATATTTAAAGAGCTGAAAAATAAGACTTATAATATATATAATTTGTACTTCTGGTTTAGGTAAAAATGGCGTGTGTACCTACTTATATAGGGTGTAAGAAGATAAACTGCTTTGGGGTAAGATATTTTTTTATTCCGTGTGTGTGTGTGCCAATAATTTATGTAAGTAGGAAAAACGATCAAAGAAAGATATGAAATACAAGTAATTAAGTTTTGATTAAAGAGGATATAGATTAATAATAATAATTAATAGATGAATCTGTGTGGTGCCGGCTACGAATAGCACTAACCCATTACATCCCGTGCGTGTCGTAAAAGGGATTAGCCGGAGGATGGGCAGCAGCGTCCTTCGAGTACATTAACAACTCAACTGCAATCGCCAACCCGCCTGCCAAGATTAGCGATTATGGCAAATGAGCACACAGCACACCCATATCGGTCGTTGTGGTGATCTTTGGGAAGGCCTGTGTCCAGCAGTGGACTTTCATCATAGTCATATCAGCCATGTATACGTCCACTGCTGAACAACGGATTCCCCCGTAGATTTTCACACCTGTGTCATCATTTTGGGGAGTAATTGCCAATACTCACCACGCTTGGCAGGCGGGTTGGTGAGCGCAGTATGGTTTCTCAGAAGGGACGCTGCTGCCCATCCCTCTGGTTTAGATTCCCTTAGTCGCCTTTGACGACATCCACGGGGGGAGATGGAGTGGTGCTATATTCTTAATCCGGACACCACACGAAATCAGTGGACTTTATTCAGCCGTAATGATAAAGGGGATACCTAATTAAATTAAAATGATTTTTATTTCTGTACAGCTAAAAACTTATTCTTATTCTTTATTGTACAACATCAAACAGAATTATTGTTAAATAAAATAAAACATGATGTACAAAGGCGAGCTTAACTCAACATTGAATTTTCTTCCAGCAAACCTTTGAGTGAAAACATAAATAAAAAATAGAAACAAAAGAGGACAGTATGAAGTGTACAATCAGGAAGAAAACAACAGTTAAGAATAATGTTAGAATAGCCAACTATACAGCATGGATATAATATATACTTAAATAAATACATAACTATAAACAAATATATACCTTAAATACATACTTATAAGTTATAATGAAAGAAAATGCTTTTTGAGTCCTTTCTTGAAAACGTCCAGAGAAGAGCTGTCGCGTAGTATGTGTGGAAGAGAATTCCAGAGACGCACTCCGTGTACTGTAAATGATCCATCATAACGGTTGGAGGTGTGATGAGGAGTACGAAGGAGAAGAGAAGAAGATGTACGACAGGCTGTACCCCTAGGTACAAGAAAGTTATTATTTTACGAGAGGGGAATGGGCAGCGTTCCATATGTGGAACAGTAGCGATACTGCGCTCACCAACCCGCCTGCCACCACGCTTGGGAGTATTGGCAAATTTTAAATCTATGGGGGAGGCTTTTGTTCAGCAGTGGACGTATAAATAGCTGATATGATGATGAAATACTTATTAAATTGTTGTCTTATAAAAGAGTCAAATGTATTCAAAATCAATTATTAGTCAGTAAAATAAATAAGTCTTTTACAGCCAGCTTCGTGTTATCGAATTTGTGGGTATGCGCGCGCAGCTCTGTTTTACTCTCCTCAAACATCAATGACGGCAACTTCATTCTCTCGGATCTCAGACTTTTTTTTTTTCATTTCTCTAACGCACCAATAGAAGTACTTACTTATAACTTCAAAATACGCTAATGGTTTTTTTAAAGGTTTTTATAAATATCAATGCATGCAATTGCCAATCGCTATTATTTATAAATACGAAATACTTTTCACGTTGTTATTCTTCCTTCTCTGAAACCACTGAATGGATTTGAATGGGGGTTTTCACTGTGAGATAATACCATGGCGTTATGCTATATTTTACCTCGAAAATATCGTGACATATGACTAATGAGTCGTATGCATAAATATACCCGTGCGAATCCGAGCGAGTCTCTAACATTCATTCGTTTTGTATTAAACAAAACATAGCTTTTTCTTACGTAAGAAATTGTATAAAAATCTCAACAAGCTATAAAAAACCTTAGATGAAACAATATTTGAAGAGATGCAATTACTTAAGATGTCTCTCGTATTGACGTATTAGGTACATGCGCTTAAAAACTAACATCTATTCCAAGAAACCAAAGAAAGTCAGCCCTTACGTACTTTCTAATCATAAAAAAACCTTAAAAAGGTTGCAATTTTTGCACAATTACGAACACAATGAATATTTTGTATTGGCAATAAAATAGCAATTAAAACTTAGTTGTTGGCAACATTTCACGTATCTACATAATGGCGACCTCGAAAACATTTGCACAATGTACCTATAGGGTTATAAAGCTATTAAAAAACAGACAAAGAATGACGCAAAATTGCAATACTATCAAAAAGTACAAAAAAAAAAAATGTCATATAACGTTTGTTTTTAGGGTGTAAATTTTGTATACTGCACAAGTATTTTACTTATAAAAAAGCTGGTTACTTTGTTTCTATTTTATTTCTATCGCTATTTTCGAATATATATGATGTACTAGTCAGTACCAGACTTACAAAAGGTCTAATAATTTTAAAAGGTTATGGGTGGAGCTATTAAACTAAAATTGGAATTGGAAATCTAGGGGCTTAATATAAAATCAAAATGCTACTCAGCAACCCATCCCTAACCTTGTTCGAGCCAGCCTTTATCAGGCAGTAGTTATAAGTTTTCCACCTAAATTTAATGGGAAATAACGCTGTTGATATGCCTAAAATAGATGACAGCGAAAAAATTCAGTGCTTAAATTTCGAGTATCCGAGTATCTTAGCCCTTACTTGAATAATGTATCGCATAGAGACACGAAAGGTATAAATATTTTATTTATATACGAAAACAAGTTGTCAAACATTCTATTATTTACTGGTGAGACTGATATGGACTATTTATACGGTCCATTATCGTAACTCGTTAATTGGTCAGCTGAATGGTGAAAAAATCAAAGCGGTTTACGGCTTCGCCAGTTTGGTTGAGCAGCACCAGCTTCTTGAGCAACCAGCGAAAAGCCCATTAAAATACAATTTTAAATATCCGTCTAGAAATTAGATCCCTTGATAGGGACCCGAGACTTGCTTCTTTGTGAGATATTATATTAATACCTTACAAAAATTAAATTGCGAAACACGGTGCATATTTCAGTTTAATAAGTATTCTCAAAGAAGATTTATTGTAATTTCTAAGAATTTGGAAAATATTTAACAATAAAAGCTATGCTAACGTAATAATTGTAAGTATCAAATCATATCTGTGAAGGAAGTTCGTCACACACTTTTGACAATTTGAGAGAGCCACGTCCCCGTCGCAGAAGCCGCCGGAAACCCGCCACGGTTGATCGATGACCTGCTGTTTTACCATTAATTAAAGGTGTCACGGACAGAATTGGTAATATCTTGAAACGTGTGTCCATCCAAACTTACTTCAAGCCGTATAAGAAGATCAGCCAACTTCTCAAACCAGTGAAGTGTCACATTCCTTTACAAGGTGCAGGGATCTACAAGATTGACTGTGGGTTGTCATACATAGGGCAAACAAAGCGTAGTTTAGCCACCCAAATAAACTAGGTTTGCAGTGTGTGAACTTGTCTTAGGCAAACCTAACCATTTTCTTCGTTAGGTATGTACCAAGACTCGGGGGTCACGGGCGCGCAGATTGGGGAGTCTGCGTGCTCATACCGAGTGACCCCCGGGAAGACGGTGGCGCGCACGTGGTCACGTGCCGCCGTGTTCGCAGCAAAGCGCACAGCGAGACTTGGGGGGGATCCTTTACAATCCTGCCCGAGAAGTACCTGGGGGGCGGCCTTTTTACAGTCGCCTTCCCTCCGCTAGAGAGGGACCACTTTACAGCCACCCCCTCCGGGATGTGCCTAAAGGCGTGGCACCAATGGGTGGCTCTAGTGTGATCTTACGAGGACCTGGATTCCCCCTTCAGTGCCAAAGATGACCGCTCCAGTGGTTTTAGCCGGTAGTTGTCCGGCATACCCCTTCGCACTTCCCCGGGGCGAAGGAAGTTTCATGTAAATAAAGTACCAAGAATGTTTCGTGAGGCTATTGGAATCAAAAAAACATCCTAATTTTAATAGAGAAGATGGTTGGCAGGTACCCCTGTTTGGAATCCAGTTATTAAAATAATAAAGTTGCAAACTTCATACCTACCACACTAAAAAACATCAAGACAACGTAAGCGATTACTGCGTGCATCGTAACAATTTTTGATTACAATTGTACAGTAGACATTTAAAAAATCTGTAACGCGTAACGACGCCTGTCACCTTAGTCATCCTGCGACCACCACCACTGCAAAGTGTTCGAAACGTCAGGAAAAACAAAAATCTATAATAAACGCGATGTAATCCGTTTAAAAGTGTTTCATTATAATGAGTAACAATAGCGAAAACCTTTGACATTAGGTACTGTATCAAATCATCATCAAATCATATACAGCCAGTTGACTCCACTCCAGCCAGCCAGTCAGTTGGACTCATTGATCGGTAGAAGGTCAAAATCTAAATATTTATTTGCAAACCAAGTGTACATTAAATAGGTCTTAAATTAAATAGGACGCACTTAAAACTTAGCGGCCTTCTACAGACGTTGCATTATTGAGGAAGATCTAAGGCTTGTGCATACAATAGAAAGCAACAACCAATTTGAGAGTTTGTAGTTTTTAAACATCGTATTTAGGTAATTATGATAACTCGGTAGATCGCCGTGTTAGTAAAGAAATATATTTGTAAACTTTTACGGATGTATGTATTAGTATGTATATGTATCTATGTATAGTGTATATGTGTGTATATTTAAGTAGGTATGTATTTCAGGTTTTCAATTATTATTTGTTGATTGACGTAAGAATTCTTATAAAAACATTTTTTCATTCGTTGAGGTTCAGCAACGCTTGGCACATTCCGTCTATGGATCGGTGACCGCATTGTGGTATTAGAACTGAGCGTCTCCGAGCTTCATCGGTCCCGGTTGTTGTCATTAGATGGCAGTCGTAAAGCCAAGTCGGAGACCTTTGGGCGGCTTGAACAAAGTAACAAATATCTTCATTACTGTGATTATTCCGGTGACAAACATTATGAGTTCTGGATTAAAAGATGTACCTAGTTACAAAAAGAGCAGAGTATGCCATTGTTCGGTCATATAGAGAACATGTGTGAGTCGAATCATCGAGGCGAATCATCATCATAATATCAGCCAAAGGACCTCTACTGCTGAAAAAAGGCCTCTCCCGTAGATTTCCAAAATTGTGTCATCATTTTGGGAAGAATTTGCCAGTACTCACCACGCTTAGCTCGGGTTGCTGAGCGCAGTATGGCTACTGTTCTACAGAACGCTGCCGCCCATCCCCCTGGATTAGAGTCCCTTAGTCGCCTTTTACGACGACCACGGAATGAGATGGAGTGGTGCTATATTATTAATCCGAGTACCACTTGAATAAAGAGGCGACTAACGAAAGGAATTTACTGCATAAATGTGAGTGGAAATGAAATTGAGGACTAGTCGCTTTTTGTGACATGTTCAAAAAGGTCAGGTGTGTAGTACTCGGCACCGGCGTGGATGGACATAATATATGAAAAGATTCAAGAATGTGGTAGAAACAAAAGGAATATTTATGACGATCCTTAGCACTTGGCCTTCTGTAAAATAGGCCCACCAGCGGACGAAAATGAAATGTGTATGAAAACATTGCTTATATTTTGAATATTTACCGTCATTTGTAAATAGGTCAAAACGACTGGATAATGTAGATTACGAAAAAAGGAATTCTGAAAAGGAAATTGATTAAAATATTATATTATGATATTCTTTATTAACATCTCTATACGAGGGCGGCACTGAAAATTTCGGGAATCAAGGAAGTGACACAACATTACTATTTAAAAATGTATTTATTGCTTTTCGAAGTATTCTCCGCGAAATTTGACACATTTTTCCATATGATGGAACCAATCATTGAAGCAACCATTCCATTCGGAAGTTGGGGTCTCTAAAATGGACGTTTTCTAGGCGTCCACAGCTTCTTTAGGTGATGAAAATCTCTGTCCACGCAATTTATTCTTTATTTTAGGGAAAGTATAGAAATCATTAGGGCTTAGGTCGGGGCTGTACGGCGGATGGTCTAATAATTCTATGTTTTCTTGCTCTAAAACTCTTTTGTTCTGTGCGCGGTGTGAGAACTCGCATTGTTGTGATGGAGGATGATGCGGCGGTTGCAGTTCTCTCTACGGAGTTCAGAAACGACCTGTGGCAAACAAATGCTAGCATACCATTCTGCATTAACCGTTCTTTGTCCCTCAAGAGGAATAGTCGTAACATGGCCGGTTTTGGAGACAAACGTGGCCACCATTTTTTTTGCAACACTCCGTGAACGAACAATTTTTGTTGGCTTTAACTCATTTTCGAACACCCAAACTCGTGACTGGTTTTTTGTTTCGGGTTCGTACGCATATATCCAGGATTCGTCACCTGATACGATGTTGTATACAGCATTTGAGGATCCTGCGTGGAATCTTTCGAGAGTTCTGACGCACCAAGTAACGCGAGCCGCTTTTTGCTCTTCACTTAGCAAATGCGGTATCCATCGGGAAAACAACTTTTTTACACCAAATTTTTCATGCAAGATTATTTGTATTTGACTCATGCCAATGTCTAAAGTTGCCTGAATTTCGCGGTATGTCACATGTCGATCTGCCTCAATCAGCTTACGCACAGCGTCAACGTTTTCTTGGGTGACTGCAGTTTTTGGACGACCTTGACGAGGATCATCACTGAGCTTGACACGTCCACGTTGAAATTCAGCAAACCAGTGATAAATTGTGGTTTTGGATGGGGCTTCATCACCAAATGCAGAAATCATCCGGTCAACACACTGTTTTTGTGTTAAACCACTTCGAAAGTCATAATAAATCATCGCTCTTGAATTTTCTCGAGTCAATTCCATTTTCTCAACGACTAAACAAGTTAGACAAAACCTTGTGACAAGACCGTGAATCTTTTTTTAAATAAATAAATGGTATTCGATTTGTAAAACCAAGGAGTTTTCAATTAAAAAGATTTTAATATGACAGGAACAGTGGAAATATTCCATTCCCGATACTTTTAGTGCAGCCTATGTATCATATCTATCTCGGTTTGTAAGAAAAGTTTGGTTTTTAAGACAGTTTCGCAAGTTTTTATATATTGTGGCTTTGGCTAAAAGACTAATGCCAAATCAAATTAAATCAAACGTCACGTCAAAATGTTTTTAATATGAATATGAAGGTGACTAAATATACCTTTTCAAATCAAACAGCAGGTTTAGTTATAAAATGTGTAATTTATTTATTTATTCGTACACGGCTACATATCAAGCTATTGAAAACCAGTATAAGCTGATCTCGCATTGTATAGGCTTTCAGTATGATATGAGATCAACGTAAACTGGTTTAATAGATTGTTGGGTAGCCGTGTGTACTCTGCTTTCACTATCACTATCTACTCTCGTTGTCGTGCAAAATATTGTACCATATAACCTCAAAATCCCAATCTTTACATTCAAATATCTTTGAATTCCCACGATCAATTTTTATTTTAAAGTGTTTATAGTATTTGCGTATTTTTGGCAATATTTTGCTTATGTTATCGCTCTCGTTCATCGACCTGTCGAAGTGGGCCTGACTTACTATGGGCGATGGCCAGTGTCCCTTACCATCTGCTGATAATAGGCCTTTAGTTTGATCATGCGAGACTTTACATACTTTGTGGCAATCTCGATACTAATAATTCGAGGGAAAGAGTATTAAAACAAATATATTATACTTATTATACAACCATTATGATACACGAATACTATTATTTTCTTATTTACTTAACAATTAATGAAGTAGTAATTAAGATATCTGCATGGTGATCAAACAACACGGTAGCGAGACAGCAAATGAATATTGGAAATTCCTATAGTAATATTGAAATGTTTAATTGTTTTTTAATAGTACGTGGTTACTCCAACCGTTATAATAGATCTTGTTTTAAATACAAAGTTGACGGGTCATAACATCTTCATCATCATCATATCAACTGAACAACGTCTATTACTGAACAAAGGCCTGTAGTCTATACGGCTAAATATATACCTTTGTAGACGACATTATTTATTTAATTGTATATTATCAATCACTTGTTCACATTATATTCGTAGATGACAAAAACCAATTTTTAAATAAAGGACTTAACAAAATAATAATCAAAAGAACCGCTTAAATCACGTTCGAAATGGTCTCTTTACCTCGATAGAACATCGAACTATCAATCTCATCTAAACGCACTTAACAACACAACAGGAATGACGAATTCAAAATAATATCCACTGAAGAAATTCCCTAAATAAACTTATCAACATATTACAGGAACGTGTACAATAATTCAAGCTAAAACAAAGACAAACAAACATAAGAATATAGTAATAAATAAAAAACAATAAATATAGAATACACATTTATAGCCACATTGTTAGAGATATGAACACGCTATAACCGCAAATTGATGCCCCATTTATCATTTACACGTCATTAACCGGAACCATGCCAGAATTACATATTACAACACTAATTTTAATAATGGTATATTTAGTTATAGAAACAATGTTCATCCTAATGCATTATTTGTTTCTCCAGCTTACCGCTAACTACTAGTTTTAGGCCTATCCCAACAAGTGATACCAGCTGAACAGAGCATCCTCGAGAATGTTCGAACTGTGGGAATTACTAGGTGGTACCTCAAATAATACTCTAGCCTTGTTTATTAATAGAAAATTACTTTGGGATTATACATCCCCAGGTTACATCAGCTTCCACATTCTCATCTCTTTTCTTTTCTCTTTCTGCTAGCTGGTGGATGGCTGAGGTAATAACATACATTACGGCTTCGAGATTATTCACTTCAGTGGCCTCTTTAATGACAATGACATTGACGGTCAACAGAGATCTTTATTTAATTGATCGTAAAACTAGGGAAGGGAAAGTTTACCAATAAGAAAATTTAGCGCTATTCATTGGAAATTAAGTAAAGCCGGGAACTATTAACCCTTTGCGTCCTGTCTTCATTTCCTTTTATTTAATACATCGCAATAAATTATAAATATTAATTTGCTTAACATATTAGTTTGACGAAATTAGACCTATTACTTGTATCATATTCAAACCAACTAACGAAACAAACGCAAAATTGTTTCCAAAAATTTACCCATAATGACGGTCCATCGTAAATCGTTATTAGATAGTTAATCCTCTTTAGCATTGCTGATATTCTTGGTCATTTCCAATATTTATAACCACCCGCATAAACCAAAAAGCGCCGAAGGAGATTAAAAATTAGGGTGGCTGGAACATCAATATTGTCGTGTAACATCAAATGTTTTGTTAGAAGACCGTAGCCCATTATGTTGTGTTTTAATCCGCCGCATATTTTAATCTTTCTAAAGACTATCTTTCGAAGGATTAAAGGGTTCAAATTTTTGTAATCCTGTAAATATAGAACATTTTACTTTTTTATTATTTTAGTTTTAGTCAGAAATCTTACGCAGAGATAAAACAAAAGCTGTACCGTTTACCGGATTATTAGTGATGGTACTATTTAAACGGGTTGCAGGATTTGCGGGAAGACCTAGTGAGATCAGGATTTAAGTATTTAGTCTAGTTACTTAGAACAAAAATTATAAATATACACATAATTGATTTTATTGCCGTACTCTAAAATATTAAGCTCCCGAAAATTGCTTAGAACAATCTTAACTCATTTTGTTAACATACTCAAAGTATGTCACTGTGATCATAAAAGATAGTAGCGAATTGTCTACAAAAGCTAATATCGACGTATCACGATTTGTATGTAACGATTTCTCTCGAAACAAGTTCAAAGTCCCCGAGAGCGAACAACTCAACAATCGAAGACGCGACAAGTGTGAAGGATTGTAGTCTTAATTTCCGAGTAGTCTTTTTTTATTTCATTTTATATTTGAATGAATTTTCCTCTTCATATTTTAAGTCATTATCTTATATTTGTTGTACAGTTACAATTTCAGTTTTATTAATTTAATAATTTTCATAAACAACTCGTTTAAAAAAATGTGTTGATAGAATGATTGTAACAATTATTATTCACAGTGTAAACACATGTCTCATTCATAAAGTTTCCCAGATCAAATTTCTCATACATGCTTTTAAAGGCTATCAAATGAAGACCAATGTAGTAAACATTTATGAGACATACCTACACAATACCTATTTAGTATTTCACTTGCGCAATTTTGTATTTTAAGGGAAAACCATCCAATTATCAGAATTTAATTAATTCTATGAAATTATTTGAACTATATTTTCTTAATTATTATACATTGAAATATGACTGTTTATTAAGTCATTTCAAATTTAAGACACTATTCTATTAATTTAAATATCGTACACATACATTGGTGTTTGATCATGATTTCAAATTTCACACAAGCACCAGTCAAAGTCTAAAACAGAATTGAATTCTAAGTTTTAATCGAAACAACACGTATGTTTATACTTCATTTATCTCATTCATCACGTACTTGAAGTAATAACTTTTGCAATTGTCGACAAAGAGATTCTTTCAACACGCAAGAGAGGGCAAAACGTGTAGTTGATCAATGATTTTTATTTCATTTAAAGGAGCTACAAAATGTATCTTCTTTACCTGTAGTCATTTTTCTTTCGTTGCTGGAATAAGGTAAGTGACATATCAATTAACCACGAATCTATTGTCTTGTAGCTGTAAATAAGTCGCTTAAAATAATCAAAAACGCTAAAATATATAATGTAATTACATTAAATATACTCAAATTTATATTCTTAAATATACTCAATATTAATAAAACTGTACTAAACTCTTATCAGATTATTAATGGAATTAATGAATATTTAAACTGTGCATATCTGTTACAGCATGTGCTAAAATAGCAACGTGGTATTAAAAAAATATTGCGATAAAAAGATGTATTGTAAGGGCGCATAGACGCACCCAGCTGAAAGCTTCCAAATTCGAATCGCAAAAAAATGCGCGAGTGCGCACGAGAGCGGATTATAAAAGGAAGGCACGTGGTCGAGCGTTGCCACAGTCGAGAGACAACCACGGAATCGGTCGCACGTTAATCTATTTCGCGCGCGCTCCAACATCGTAAATAAGATCGAGATTTTCAAGTTCAAGAATCATTTTAAATATGGATATCAAAGTTTTGGATCCCACCGGCATTTATTGATGAATCCAAAATTCATCATTCAATCTGATATTTCTTAGAATTTAACAAAATATCAGCGAAAATGTTCGGCTTGGACCCCACTGGAGTCTACTGAATTTCGGAAATTTTGATTTTGAAGAAAATTGCTGTGAACAAGATGTTCGTTCTGGATCCGACTGGAGTCTACTGATTCATAGGAAACATCCTACGTTTCGTTTACTGGAATTCCTATATCCCGCTCATCAAAATGTTTGGGCTCGATCCCACGGGAGTGTACTGAATTTCTTTTGGTGTTAAGAATATTTGTGCTTCAAAATGTTCGGCTTGGACCCGACCGGCGTGTACTGAAAAACTGTTTTAGTGTTAAGTGTTCTTAATTAACAAACAAAATGGTCGCACTTGACCCCACAAATGTGTATTAGGTTTAATTTTTGTTCTTTTATTCATCTTAGTGTTACTCTTTCAAAATGGCTTTGGGTTTAGATCCTACGGGAGTTTACTAGGTTAATCTAGCGCGATGTCGCATCCAAGTTCATATCAAATTATTTAACTATTTCATAATTGTTGTTTAGTAAAATGTCAGTAATATGTTGTTCATCAACCCGCCATAAATTGATATCATTCAGCAGAAATGCATTTTCATCGAATAGAAAAAAAAGGAAACTCATTAATGTAACCGCGAAGTAAAATTTGTAATTATGTAAATAGGGAACCAAAGACTGCTACTGCCTATCCGATGATACTGTTTTTTTAAAGTCTGGGCGAAGACTAGGAACAAATGTTCTTTAATTTATTGAAGTTACCTTAGCCTAAGTGATTATTTATTGACTAACATTAGGTAAGTAAAATAATTTCGTTGAAATATCTGGAGTTGGTTTGACAACTTGGTGTTGTCAATTATGTTATGTTTCTGATGTTATTCAGTTGTCGGCCAAACAATGGTATTTCTTGCATTTCTATGTACCCATTGCATTTCTTTTCGACTGTGGCAGTGATTTTATACTCTTGTAAAATAATAAGACTGTTAGATGAATACTCTAGCTAATTGTTGCTGAATAAGCATTGAAAAATGTAGAAAATATATTTTTTTAAGAAAATTACACCGATATTTATTTCTTATTTTCAACAAACCCTACTTATACTTTACTAGACTTAATTATAAAACACGATAACTTTACATGTTATGTTTTCACATACATTTCGCAATCGATAAATGTAGTTCGATTTTCATCACAAAGTCAGACATATATTATTTTCTGTGACGCACAAGTAATATTAAAAAGATGTATTACTTTACATAATACATCACAACATACCTTTAGAATATTGTTTTACAACAATATGCGTTTCAAAAATATTTGAATGGTATTGAAAATATTTTGCTGCATCAGCCGTCATCCGATTGCAAGCAATACCACCGCCACTGCTCGGAGAACGGTCCTCTAACATAACCAAAGTTATTGAAATAGTAAATGGATTTAATGTAAGGCACTTATAACTACTTATTATTTCTATAGTGGTTACTTTAAAAGATTCAGATTTTCATTAATAAAAAAATATTATTACAGACAATTTACATACTATATAAATAATATAAATAATTAAATACTAATTTAATTCTTTAAATATAAAAATAACACAAGGAGTTGCTTACTTTTTAACAACATCCAGGCATTTTAATCAATAAATATTTTTGTTCTACATATAATCGAACAAATAACGATTCCAATAACTGGTGACTGTACCTCAAAAGAATGTGAAAATTCTGACCTTGTTAATGACACTGTCGAAAACGTTCATACATGCAACAAAATAATAACATTACATCAGATAATATCAAAGAAAAGTGAGCTGTGAAGGATATATGAACATGGTTTGATGGTACAAATATAACTGGGCGCTTAACATAAATTGATATTGGCAGTCTGTCTTAGCGCTGATAATCTGTCCTGCTGAGCGAGGATCGAACAGAGCAAACAGAGACCTAACGGAAGTCGTGTAAGCGATTTTTGTGTATATCTTTAGCGCACCAACTACGTTTGAGTTTTCTCTATATGTTATGAGTAGAAACAAAACCCACTAACGAGCAGCGGGAGTGATTTGTAGTTACAAATACACTCAAACCTCATTTCAGTCGAATTGCAGTTCAGTTGAGTTTGACTTAACTGGACGGCTTAAAACTTGACTTGATTTATCAGTTTGGGCATATTAAGAAATTTTCAATATAGGAATCGTTTTGTCCAGAAAGAGTAAGATATCGTAAATTGTTCTATACCCTTTTATAGTTATCAGTTAACTATAGCTCGTAAACAACGGGGAAACTTAACCGGAGTTAGTAGGAGGTAGTTAGTTGGTACGTACCAAGGCATCACAGACTATCAGTTTCGAATACTGGAGGCCTAAACCCCAAAAATATGGCAGACATACAACATGGAGGGGCGTCTAGAAAAAGTGTACATCAGCCTAAAGGTCTGCAGCACATCACCGACTCCTCTCGTGTTGCGGATGTTTATGGAGGGGTGGTGAACGCCTAGACACCAGAAGGCGCCTTTGCCCTCCTATTTTATAAAAAGCTTCGAATTGTAATCAAAGAGGGGTAACCTTGAACCTCACACGTTACCCAAACGGTTTGATAGAGGGATAAATCATGCAGTTTGTCCACAATAGTATCCTCTGTAAGGAGGAACTCGGTCTTCTATTAGGCTCATGCAGGGATATGGGTCCAACACGCAGAAGCCCATTAGATAATTTGTGTCTAAAATGTAATGGGATACTACCCGGAGACTCTCGATGGGTGCACCATAGAAATACTCGCGAATAGTACCCGGTGGTGTAGGACTGGTGTATAAGATGGAAGCCACAACGAGAAAGGCTATTTTCAACGGCGATTGATTTTCCTATGAAAATCTGTGGCAGAGGGTGACTCGCCTCTCACAAGATGAACCCCCTAAATGGGCACCAGTACGGTCAATGCCTTTTATTATATTATAGCATGCGATGACAGGTATAAAGCCTCTATATGGTAGTTTGCTATTCCAATATCTAATATAATATTAAGTATTAATCTTTACTACTTACTGATTGCCGTGCCGTGTAGTGCCGGCTACGAATAGCACCAACCGATCTCATCCCGTGGGTTTCATAAAAGGTGACTATGGGATTACCCGGAGGATGGGCAGCAGCGTCCTTCGAGTACATTAACAACCCAACTGTGATCACCAACCCGCCTGTGGCAGGCATGGCGATTATAGCATAACCCCCCAATGAGCACACAACATTTCCATATCGGTCATTGTGGTGGTCTTAGGGGGAGGCCTGTGTCCAGCAGTGGACTTTATTCGGCAGAAATGATGACTTACTGATTGTAAGTATTTACTGATTGCTTGGGAGTCCGCTGCAACATTTGTTGTTTTCCTGAGATTTTCCTTTCACTCCTTAATTTTTTATCCCAATATCCGAAATTATAAAGTCCGAATAAATCAAAACTTCTGTTTAAATTAGCTAAAAAAATAGCTTTAACTACCATCTTGTAAACAAAAAGAGCTGGGCAATTAACAGGCACCTTCCGCTCCCCGTGGGTCTCTTATTAGGTGACTAAAGGACGCCATTATGAGAGTAGCAGCATAATAAAAGAATACCAGGGTAATGTTTTACTGGTGGTAGGTCTTATTGCAAGAGTCCAGCTAGGTAGGTACAAACGTTTATTGGGAAATCTGCGTGCTCATACCGAGCGACCCTTGGGAAGACAGCGGTGCGCATGTGGTCACGTACCGCTGTGTGCGCAGCACAGCGCATAGTGAGGCCTCGGAGGAATCTTTTACAATCCCCTAGAGAGATGCCTGGGGGGTGGCCTCTTTACAGTCACCTTCCCTCCACTAGAGGGGATGACTGGTCATGGGATGACCACATTACAGTCATCCCCTCCGAGATGTGCCTAAAGGCGTGGCACCAACGGGTGGCTCTAGATGGAGATTATTCGAGTTCCTGGAGCCTCCCTTCGGTGCCGACGATGATCACTCCGGTGGTTTTAGCCGGTAGGAGTCCGGCATGCCCCTTCGCCCTTTCCCGGGGCGAAGGAAGTACATGAAGTATTTCCACCGGATCAATAAAAAAATAAAAAAGGTAGGTACAAACGTAACCCCCGGAAGACGGTGGTGTGCACGTGGACACGTGCCACCGTGTGCGAAGCACAGCACATATCGAGGCTTCGGGGGAATCCTTTGCAGTCCCCCCGACAGGTGCCTGGGGGGTGGACTCTTCACAGTCATCCCCTTCGAGAAGTGCTGAAAGGCGTGGCACGAATGGGTAGCTCTAGATGGAGATTATTCGAGTCCTGGAGCCTCCCTTTGGGGTGAAGGAAGTTCCATGTAGAATTTCCACTGGACACCAATATATAATAATAAGAAGGAGCCGGCATATATATATACATCAGTAAAAACTAAAATGTATGTAAAGAAAACTACTTCACTTCGTATACGAGCTCTTTTCTTTATGCTTGTCTTTGCCGTGTTATCGACAAAGCTTACTAGATGTCACGACTGACAGTGGTTACATTGAATTAAATATATGAGAGTGAAGAATAAAGATATTTTCTAAATTTGATACAATTTAAAACAGACCTGAAATAAAGGCTTTAAATGTTGTTTCTTTTGTTTTACTGAGAAACGCAATTACGTCTTTATTTTACTATCCCAAACTAAAATATAAACTCTATTATATGTATACTATGTAATACGCGATGTAATTAGTTTAAAAATGTTTTATTACAATGAGTAATAATCGCTAAAACCTAAGACTACTATTAAAAGTATAAAATAAATTTTAAATGTAAAAAAGCGTGGGGTCCTTTACAACAATTGTCTTAAATTTTTGATCGCTGACTTTTTATAAAGATTAAATCATTTACTATGAGAATATAAGTAGAGAGCATAACATGTTACCTATATTTAAAACTAGCTTGGGCCCGCGGTTTCACCCGCCGTTTAATTTAAAAGAAATTGGATTATTTATAAATAACTTAGAGTATTTCGGCATAGACACTAGACATAGAGTATATATATATATATATTGGATTTCTTGGGTAAATTTTTTTTGCGCAGGTCCCTAATTATGTATCTAAAATAAAAGTAGCCTAAGATATTCCTTATAACATCAGCTATCTGTCAGTGAAAGTCCCGTAGAAATCGGTCCAGCCGTTTCGGAGATTAGCGGGAACAAACAGACAGACAAAAAAATATCAAAACGGTACCCGTATATACTTTCATATGTATTTAGTAAAAAGCTGTTATTTTGACGTTACTAACAGACACTTCAGTTTTATTTATTTGTATAGATTTATTACGAAATTGGTTATGAAGAAACGAAATCGTCATTGTGTTATTATTACAAATAAATGCCGTTTATACACTTACAAGTTTTAAAACAATTTTATACCTCAATTTATTAGAAATGAAGGTTTACAAACAGGTGTTCACAAATGCACTGTTGATATATGTACATAATAATAGGTAGACACCAAAAAAAAAACCGGACCGTGCCAAATGAACTCGCGTGGAGAGGGTTCCGTACGATGAATATCTTATCTTTAGGTACGACGAGTGACGGATGGCTGGCCTAGTTAAGGTGAATGAGTAGTTCAAATAATTTATCCCAAGAACAAACTTAACATTGTAGTTGAAAAACTAGCCTCCCATACATTCCAACTGCAAACGTAAGTTTGTACGCATAATATTGAAAGAAGCCATATTATTTTCAGACCCTATACTTTTTATAGATTTTCCTGTAATATATGAATAAAGAACTATTACCTATATTTTTTTTTTAATTTTAGTCTCCGTATTTTCGGAGATAGGCTGCGGAATGGTCAATTTAAGTGTGTTTTCTTAATTAACTTAAAAACTATATTTAAAATTTATAAAATAAATATTTTTGGGACCCTCACAACAAGCCCTTCCATTTCATATGTTTCACGGTACAGTTTGCAAATATTAATTCTTTTATTTTCTAAATTGCCCCCCAAAAGTGACGCCCATATTTAAAATTCATTTATTTACGTTATACCCAACACGGACGTGTTGGGTCGCAGAATCCATACGTGTACAAAATTTTATCTTAATCGGTCCAGTAGATTCGGAGAAAATTGGCTGTGACAGACGGACAGACACGAGTGATCTTATAAGGGTACCGCCGCTTTTTCCTTCGGATGTTCGGAACCCTAAAAAGCACACACAACAAAAATAAAACATTCGATTCAAACATTTATACCTAATCAACAGTGATATCATAATATGGCGACCATCAACCCGCATGCCAACTTAGTGATTAATATGTAACGTCATATTCATATATGAAAATTTATTACAGTTTAGCTTTTTTTAAACATGTTGGGGTCAGCTTCTATGTTAACTATATACGGCTGAATATCATTAGGTAGGTTTATTTTGCACAAAGTAATACCGATGTCTATTATTGCCAAACTTTTGGACTTGTAACTGTTCGGGACGCCTATCATAGGCAGCATAGGCACGTATCACAGCCGAACGTGAGGTTTCGACGTGCTAGAGTGGTCACCCACCCATTTTTGACCGCGGCAATATTGGTTTACCTCATCATTTCAGCCGAATAAAGTGCACTGCTGGACACAGCCTCCCCCAAAGATCACAACAACGACTGGTCTGGGTATGTTGTGTGCTCATTGGACCCTCAATGAAAGGCGTCTATGGATTATCCAGAGGACGGGCGGCAGCGTCAAAGTAAAAGGGTTTTTACATCATCGCCACGCTTGGCAGGCTGGTTGGCGATCGCAGTTGAGTTGTTAATGTACTCGAAAGACGCTGCCGCCCATCCTCTGGATAATCCATAGTCGCCTTTTACGACACCCACGGTATGAGATGGGTTGGTGCTAATCGTAACCGGCACCATACAGCTTTACCTCACTTTACATAACTGCGTCTGCGCGATAAACCCGAAACCATTCATACATTTGAGACAACGTTTGCTGAATTATGATAAATAAACTGAGTTGTTTTGTGTTATTCTTAGGTCGGAATAATATGAATACTATATATATATTATTTACATAAATACCTACCGTAGCTTGAAGCTTGAAGCAAAAGACGTGCGAGGACGCGATGGACATTTAATACATTGTAATGAAAGCGTTCCAGAGCTCATGGTCAGGGGAATAATGCGTTTATAAATGCACGAATGTATACAAGCGAAGTATCTAATATTAGTAAACAATTAGATATGTATGTATACTCCTCTTTTCGGTGGGTTTTGTAAAAGGCGTCTAGAGATGTCAAGAGGAGTCACCGCTTTATTAGAACATAAGAGTGCAGGTCACGTAATGGAAGAAACACTCGTAACACCAGAGGAGTCGCCGATGCATTGGCAATTTATTAAGGGAAAGGGGCAAAGAGGAAGGGGCGAAGGAGGGAGAGGGGCCTAACCCAATTTTGCTACTATATGAGAGCATGGTAACATCCCGGTCGATTCTGATCATATTCGTTTCCACTGTCGTCTACTGCTGTATTATGCTAAGCGCCACCAAGAAACCTGGTTGAGTTCTAGGTGTACCAAACATTGCAGCTGCTGATGGCATGTTCCACGTTCAGCAGCTGACGCGTTGATACACGGTGTCCTCACATCTAACCTTTACCTGACTTAGAAGAACAGGGCCTCTGGTCTTCAGGTACGCTATCTACCTTTTTATACTACCCGGTAGAAATACATCATGCACTTTATCCCGGGGGCGCATGCCAAACTCCGGCCGGCTAAACCACCGAAGGGTTCATCTTTGGCACCGAAGGGGCTTAGGTATGTAGTGAATACTTACCTGTCAAAGGCATGACCACTTAAGCTCGATGATCTACAGACGGCCTCCAAAGAGATGTGCAGGCGACCTGGTGAAGGTCGCTGGGAATCGGAAATCGGGAGCATGAACATCCACCTGAGTTTGATAAATATTTATATAAAAATAAAACTGGGCTCAGAATGCCACCACCCCATTTCCTCCCATGGGTGTCGTAAAAGTCGACTAAGGGATTAGCTAGAGGATGGGCAGCAGCGTCCTTCGAGTACATTAACAACTCAACTGCGATCGCCAACCCGCCTGCCAAGCGTGGCGATTATGGCAAAACCCCCCAATGTGCTCACAACACATCCATATCGGTGGTTGTGGTGATCTTTGGGGGAGGCCTGTGTCCAGCAGTGGACTTCATTCGGCCGAAATGATGATGACATTATTGATAATTCCTGAATCAAATGTTGCAAACCAATATTTGATACAAAATTTGATATCATCTTATCTTTAAAGTAAACGTAAATTTTCTTGGTCACTTATCTTTATTTTCTTCGAAACGATTCAACTTGACATTGCACGTTAAATACAGAATTTAGCTAACAATATCAAAGACTACAATATTATACTATGCGGGAGGGTCTAGTTAACTAAAAGTGGGTAATTTTGAATATCATTATTGACTATGTAAAATATATTTACGCCGGTTAGTGACTCACTGACTCTGTAACGCTGTATGGAAAAATGTGACTACAGCCGGTATATTAAATCAAGTGCTGTGTAGTCCCAGCTCACAACTACCCGTCAATTATATCTGTTATTTAAGTATCGAACAAGTTTCAATTTAAAGTGTTGTATCGTCCCAGAACGTTAGTTTCTTCCTAATACGCCATTCGCTCCACCTGGGATATTAAGATATTAAGGGGATTCCAGGGGATTCTAAGATCAACAATTCGGCTGCCAAGCGTCGTAATAATGGAGTAAAAATCGATCTCCTTTGACAGACCATCGCACCGAAGACTTGATAAGCTTGGCTTTACATTCCTGATTTTGTAAATTTTAGTGAAGAAATGAGAACACATGCTTACGTAACATTAGACTGCCATTTCAATCAAAACATATATGATCGCGGAGCAGTGTTAGTTAAATAAATATTTACGTATTAATTAAATTAAACGTAATATTAGTGTTATTTGAATATACAGATATTTAAATAAATAGACCAAGTTAAAGTTACAGTTAGTCGTTTCAAGTGGTGTCCGGATTATTATTCTAAATCCTCTAAAATGTCGCCAGTTGTAGAAATTATGGGAGAGGCCTTTGTTCAGCAGTGGACGTCTTTTGGCTGATATGTTAGTAGAAACTGTTCGTTTGTTGTTAGTGTGTATCGATAATGATTGCCAAGCAAGCGCTATTTTACTTGTTCTTAAAATAAAATAATGAAATTCATGATATGTAGTAGCGGAGGTAGTATATCAATGAATGCGGCATAACGAAATTCGTTCAAAATGAAACGTGCAATAGTTTTTAAGAGTTTAACAAACATCACATCACAATCACCATTGACAAAAACACCATAGATATAAACCCATCAGATAACTATGATTTCTTTATACGCTGTATGATTGAATCGCTGTCAAGGCCAAGAACTTGTTTTGGATAATTAAATATAAATGATGACACTGTTCGAGGTCATACGATTACGGCCCTTCATATGTTGCTGATTTGTGTACACAAGAATTTGTTGTGGAATTTGAATGTATTGGCAACATTTCATCATGTTAAATGCTAGAAGATAAATGATTATACTGTATTGATTTGCCAGACATTTTGCCTTAAAAATAGCTGCGTTACTGTCGACGATTTTCGGCTGAAATGATGATTATATCAGCCAAAGGACGTAGACTGCTGAACAAAGGCCTCTTCATATATCTATGTCCAGAATTGTATAGTTGGCCAATTCGCCAGTATGCGCTACACTTGGCAGGTGGGTTGGTGAGCGCAGTCTGGCTACTGTTCCAAAAGTAACGCTAATGCACATCCCTCTGGTTCAGATTGCCTTAGTTTGTTAAGCGACTTAAAAAAATTTGGGCTTTGTTTCCTATATGAATGTATTTTGGTGGTAGGTTTCTTATAGCCCAGAGAGAGAGGGAGAGGGCCGATCCCGCTCGAAGAAGAAGGAGATGGCGCCGGGGTAACAACCGCCCTGGCGCCTAATTCCGCTACGCCTGAAAACCCCTGCCGTTGCTATAAGGTGGGGGCCCTCTGGGTTCGCGGGTGCGTAGATTGGGGAATCTGCGTGCCCACACCAAGCGACCCAAGAGAAGACGATAGCACGCATGTGGTCACGCGCTACCGTGGGACGCTTTGGGGGATCCTTTACAATCCCCCTGGGGGGGTGACCGCTTTACAGTCTCCCTCTCCGAGATGTGCCAATAGGCGTGGCACCAGTGGGCGGCTCTAGTGTGATCATACGAGGACCTGGAGCCTCCCTTAGGTGCCGGAGATGACCGCTCCAGTGGTTTTAGCCGATAGGAGTCCGGCATACCCCTTCTTCCTTCCCCGGGGCGAAGGAAGTTCATGAAGAATTTCCACTGGGCACCAATAAAAAAAAAAAAGGTCTCTTATAGCCAGAGGCCGGCCAGGTACACACGGCTACACATGAAGCTATACAAAACCAATTACACTGATCTCTCATCATACCGAAAGCCTATACAATGCGAGATCAGCTTATACTGAAATAGTAGAGCTTGATATGTACGCGTGTACCACCCCAGTGCCAGATATTCGCCGCTAAGCAGTAGTGTTTAAACTTCAGACATTACTGTGCTCCGGTAAGAAGGGCACTGTAGCTAGTGAAATTGCTGGACATAAGAGACTCAATAACTGATGTCTCGAGTTGACGAGCGCAGTGTGACGCCTCGCAGGACTAGTCTTGGGTAGCATTCTAGTTGTTATGGGTGCATGTCGTTTACTACCAGGGCCGAATGACGTGATGGCCTTGTCACCATGTATAAAACTATAATAAATGTATGTACGCTAGTTTTTCAGGATCTATCAGACCGATTGTTATGCTTCCTTCTCTGGAGTAATCTTTTTTTTTGGGACAAGCCCGCCACACATTCCCAACCACTGCAACTCCTGTGAGCCAGGATCTACAATGGCGACCACCGAAAAGAACACCGACCAATGAAGGTCGGTGTGTCCCAGAGAAATAAATAACTGTCTTGGAACCCGCAACGAAATTAATCAGAAAAGAAAAAGGAGGAGTAGGAAAGAGTAATGGAGTATGGAGTAATCTATATATTAAGGGGAAGGTTTTTATACAATCTTAGCCAGCATAATGTGCCGTGTGGTGATGGCTAGGAATACCACCACCCCATCTCATCCCGTGGGTGTCGTAAAAGCCGACTAAGGGATTAGACGGAGGATGGGCAGCAGCGTCCTTCGAATACATTAACAACTCAACTGCGATCGCCAACCCGCCTGCCAAGCGTGGCGATTATGGCAAAACCCCCCATATAGTAGCATAAAGTTGGTGAGAATAATGTACTGCCAGTGTGATGTGAGTGGTGATTCATGAGTTATCGTGGTTCTACGCGTCACAACTTAATTTCCTGGAACTTGCAGTTCTAAGCCCGCCTTCGTGTCCCATGTTATAATAACGCGTTTGAGGTGCTGATGGTCTGTAGTAGCAGGGCAGCCCCATCAGCACCCACCAGCACAGTAGCGCACCACCCAGCTGCACTACAGTAGTAGAACTATTAAACACCCTAGTTGTTGCCTTACTTCGCAATAATTAATAAAAAGAGACCTAATCATCATCATTCCGGCCGAAAGAAGTCCACTGCTGGACACAGGCCTCCCCGAAAGATACCACAGCGACCGATATGGATGTGTTGTGGGTTCGTTGGGGGTTTTGCCATAATCGCCACGCTGGGCAGACGGGTTGGCGATCGCAGTTCAGTTGTTAATGTACTCGAAGGACGCTGCTGCCCATCTTCCAGCTAATCCCTTTTACGACACCCACGGGAAGAGATGGGGTGGTGGTATTCTAAGCCAGCACCACGCGGCATAGCCGGCACCACACGGCACCAAAAGAGACCTACATATTGTTATTTTATACCGGCTGAATCAAATAAAAAAACCGTTCGCTCTGAAATAGCTACAAGTACCAATAAAAATGATAAGAAGTAAACTGTCAGAAATAAAACGAAAGTCGTTCTCGTTAAATGACGTTTTACCTATTATACATCTTGTATACCATTAAAATATGGAACTAAGTTCTTGGTTTAGGTACAAGAGCCTTTTTTGGGATAAGTACGCCGACATTCCCAACCACTGCAACTCTTGTAAGCCAGGATCTTCAGAGGCGTCCACCGGAAAGAACACCGATTAATCAGAAAAGAAAAAGGAGGAGTAGGAAAGAATATACGTTCCACTTCCCTCCGTAGCAAGGACACTAGAAAAATAGTAGGCCATAGGCACAATAATTGTGAGTGTACAACTAGGATAGCCTTAGCCCACGACGGGTAAAAAAATGTTTATAAATATTTAATTACGGGTTTTGAGAGTTGTTGTGAGCTATTGTGACTGGTTCCAACAGTAGGTATGGCAAAAATGCCTGATCGCACAGAAATTCTTTCTAGTTGCAGCAAGGTCTGTATAGTAAACAACTCCGGATGTAACTTGCAAGCTGTCAAACAATATTGCGTTCATCTTGCTAAAGAATACACTCCCACAGGATATGATGTGCAGACTGTTCATATTCACAGTCCGGTATTGAATATTTGCGGAATGATGAGGCAACAAGCTTGAAGCTTGAAATACAAGGGCATATGCACACTTAACAAACGTTACAGTTCTCTCGAATCGTACGACGAGCGACAAATCAAGAGACCGCAGGGCGCCAACCGGAGACACCATCCATGACTTAATTACTCTGCCACCGATAGTAGCGAAGGGCCTTGATGACCGACGGTTGTAGATCCGCGAGCTAGTACCGGCTAACTTAACGTGGGCGTGTATTCTGAGAAATATTGCCTTCATTTAACTGCTCTATAGTTAAAATTTCAAAGACAATGTTAATAAATTCTTAACACGTTTAGTAGAGTTCTATGTCAAAGGCTCGACGAGGGCGGTACTACAATCCAACCTATGTCACTTGCCATACCAACTATGTAAGAGTAGTGTTCTTGGTAAAAGGTAGGAACCGTCATCGAATGAACTGGAATAAAACACATTCTAACTTAAGCTTTAGGTCAACTGCACGCCGGCTCGCGTTTAAATTACTGATGTACGTAAAGCTGTGGCACCGATGCCGGCTCCATTGTGATTGTTTGCTGGATCCTGGAGCCCCCTTCGTGCCAAATATGACCGCTCAGGTGGTTTATTCCGGTAGAAGCTCGCCTGCGTCCGCCTCCGCCATCTCCGGTGCGAAGGAAGTACATGAGTTATTTTCACTGGATTCAATAAAAAAGGTTGGTGGCCATAGAGAAAAGTGCCGCCTGCTGGTGGGCTGGGATGTGCCTGGAGTCGGGGCATATCAGGGCCATCGGTACACAGTCAAAGTAGACGAGTGTTACAGCTGTGGTCAGCCCGGTTCCAATGCCAGCCAGCACTCCGCAGTGCTACACTGCAACTTACAGCGAAAAAGCCTGCGGAGCACAAGGAAGGAATCAAGACATGCTCTCCATACTCCACTAACACGAAGAGAAAGAAGGCGCGATCCACCTGCACTACTGCCATCCCTGGGGCCCAAGAAGAGGAGGGGTACGGATCTTCATGAAAAAGCTCATAAGTGACGGACTTGGGGAAATCCGTCGTTCCATTTGAAATGAGCCAAAGGTGATGATGAAATGATGCAGGGGTTTTCCACACGCGCTTACCTCTGACGAGACGGTTAGGTAAAAAGACGCAGAGTTGCAAGCTAATAAATTTTCGGTCGGATCGGAGTTCCTTATCGCACCTTAACGTTCTGATTTGCTTGTGGGCTGAGGTGCTAGACCAATGATATTATATATTAAAAGAAGTAGATATGTTACATGCGCGCCAAAAGTGAGAACCAAAACACCCCCAATTGTGGCACCTCGCAATAGGTTCGCCTAAGACAGATCAACGAGCACACACTGTCACAATCTCTATTGTTTTATTAATCAAGTAATAACAATGCCGTCGTGGGTAAAGAAAATACACAAACTATCAATCAAAAATAATAAAGTACCAGGGATTTCATACCACACGTGAGTAACAAACTATATTCATTCATTTCGGCCGAATGAAGTCCACTGCTGGACACAGGCCTCCCCCAAAGATCACCACAACCACCGATATGGATGTGTTGTGGGCTCATTGGGGGGTTTTGCCACAATCGCCACGCTTGGCAGGCGGGTTGGCGATCGCAGTTGAGTTGTTAATGTACTCGAAGGACGCTGCTGCCCATCCTCCGGCTAATCCCTTAGTCGACTTTTACGACACCCATGGGAGGTGATGGGGTGGTGGCATTCTGAGCCGGCACCACACGGCATCATCTCAAATTGCCGGCACGGTTGGTGCAGTGGCTGATACAGTCGGCTGCTGCGCTCCGGGTCGTGGGTTCGGTTCACACACGGAACAAATATTTGTATGATCTGCAGGTAGTTGTTCCGGATCTGGGTGTATTGTATGTGGAATTTATGTCTGTAAACGCACCCACGATACAGGAGAAATCCCAGTGCGGGGCAACGTCTTTTAGAAAATACAGAAACATACAATTCGGAATCCATGCTAACATAAATATATAGATCGCATAGAGAACATCCAAAAAAGATTGATTAAATACCTATGTTTTCATCAGGACATACTCTATCACTCTAGCAACCTTGAGCTGAGTAAAAACATAATTTGTTACCACTTCAATCAATCGCCGCGAGATAAAAGACTGGATGTTTTTATTAAGAATCTGTGTATCTGACGTTGTTTTTCCTTCAATGTCCTATGTAAATTACTCAGCCTTAATCCTACAATATACCATTTAGTCGTACTAAGTATAGGCAAAATACTTATGTACCTATATAGAATGAGCACGCAGGAATTTGAATAAATTGTGTAGTGTGCCACAGGTGAGAAGGTGTTTAACAAAAAAGGCGATTATGGGGAGGATGGGTAGCAGCATCCTTCAAGTACATTAAGGACTCAACTGCGATCGCTAACCGCCTGCCAATCGTGGCGATTATGACAAAACCACTCAATAAGCACACAACACAACCAGACCGGTCATTGCGGCGATCTTTAGGAGAGACCTTGGTTCAACAGTGGACTTTATTCAGCAGAAATTATGAAATGAGGTAAATAAGTGGATATCTTAAAAAGTATTTGTATTCTGAAAGTATATTCGCATGCATTCCTTAGTAGATTAATTAGACGTGAGCTTATAATTGTAATTTCCATCTTATATAATAGTTTTACACCTCCGGGGACAATCCAAGTCTGCATTTTATAGTGTAGCCATGAAGAGTCTCTGGTTAGTGTCCCATTACATTTTAGATTAAAATTCTCTAAAGGGCCTCTGGGTGTTGGACCCATGTCCCCGCGTAAGTCTATCAAAAGACCGGGTTCCCCCTTACAGGGGATGTACGCCCGAGAATAGAGAAACATATAGATAATAATAATATTTATTTGCACAAAACATGGTATATAAAGTTGTTTGACACAATAGAGAGCGTACATATTTTGCTAATATCATAGCATGCAAATGTGTTAGGTTTCATTACAAAATGTTTCCCGTCGTGAATTCTTTTAGACTGTAAAAAATATTGATGTTTAACCATTTGTGTAGTTTATGTTTAAACTGTCTAAAATCTAAAGTTTTTAACTCAGACTCTTATTAAATATCCGAACACACAAGGCTAGACAGCTTTTATTATATTTTGTCAGTCTTGGGAAGTCATTTAATACAAGCCTGTGGGGATCACGTCGTGTTTTAGGATTGATAACATCTGCATTTTTAAATAAATTTTTATGCTTCTTAAAAAACATGCATATTTCATAAATATAAAGATATACCGGTAATAAACCAAGTTCTTTAAATATTGGCCCGCGTAATTCATCCGGTTGAAGCCCGTATATTGCTCGAATGCACTTTTTTCGAGCAATAAATATTATATTTTGGTCGGTATTATTGCCTGTATATACTTCTGAAAGCGGGTGGCACACCGGTACTTAAAGTCCTTCAGAAGCTACTTAATTCCGTCTTACTCGAGGGCACAACGCCGGAAGCGTGGAACAGAGGTGAGGTGGTGCTCTTCTTCAAAAAGGGTGATAACACCCTATTGAAGAATTATAGACCCATCTCACTTCTGAGCCATGTTTATAAGCTGTTTTCAAGGGTCATCACGAATCGTCTCGAGCGCAGGTTTGATGACTTCCAGCCTCCCGAACAAGCCGGTTTCCGAAAAGGTTTCAGTACCATAGACCACATCCATACGCTGTGGCAGGTTATACAGAAGACCGAGGCATCTGCCACTATGCTTGGCGTTTGTTGACTATGAGAAAGCCTTCGATTCGATCGAAACCTGGGCAGTGCTGCAATCTCTGCAGCGGTGCCAGATTGCCTATCGGTACATTGAAGTGTTGAAGTGCTTATACAGAAACGCCACCATGTCGGTCCAAGTACATAAACAGAATACAGGGGCAATTCCATTGCAGAGAGGTGTGAGACAGGGGGACGTCATTTCCCCGAAACTGTTCACAGCTGCAATGGAGGATGCCTTCAAGCTACTGGAGTGGAAAGGATTCGGCATTAACTTAAATGGCGAGTATATCACTCACCTTCGATTTGCCGATGATACCGTAGTCATGGCAGAATCGCTGCAAGAGCTCAGCACAATGCTCGATGATCTCAACAGAGTTTCCCAACAGGTGGGCCTTAAAATGAACAAAGGCAAGATAAAAGTCATGTCAAATGCCCATGTCGTGTCCATCCCAATATCCGTTGGGAGCTCTGTTCTCGAAGTTGTTGAAGAGTATGTCTATCTAGGACAAACTGTCCAGTTAGGTAGGTCCAACTTCGAGAAAGAGGTCAATCGTCGAATCCGGCTCGGCTGGGCAGCGTTCGGGAAACTTCGCAACGTCTTTTCGTCAACAATACCGCAATGCCTCAAGACGCAAGTCTTTAACCAGTGTGTGTTACCAGTGATGAAATATGGAACAGAGACGTGGTCACTCACAATGGGCCTCATAAGAAAGCTCAAGGTCACTCAGCGAGCTATGCTTGGTATTTCTCTACGAGATCGAATCAGAAATGAGGAGATCCGTAGAAGAACTAAAGTTGTCTACATAGCTGAAAGGATTAGTAAACTGAAGTGGCAATGGGCAGGGCACATTGCTCGTAGAACTGATGACCATTGGGGCACAAAGGTTCTCGAATGGAGACCGCGCACTGGAAAACGCAGCGTGGGACGACCTCCAACGAGGTGGACAGACGACCCGGTGAAGGTCGCTGGGAGTCATTGGATGAGAGCGGCATGTGACCGCTCGTTGTGGAAATCTAAGGGGGTGGCCTTTGTTCAGCAGTGGACGTCTTGTGGCTGATATGATGATGATGATGATGATGATATTGTATTAGTGATTCTACATAATCATGATAGGTAGTGATAGCAGTCTTGATGTTAGTTAAATTTTTAACTTATTTAAGTGCGTATACAAATTTATTAATTCTCTTAAATACATCATTTGCTCGTGCTTTCCAGTTTATGTCCTGATCTACTATAACTCCAATAAATTTTATTTGTATTACTTCATTTAGTTTTGCTATGTCAAGTTTCAAACTGTATTTATTATTATTCAATTTATTTAATTGCATGTATACCAACTTATTTAAATTTATTTTTAAGTTGTTAATGTCAAGCCATCCAATTAATTTGTCAATCGTGTTATTAAAGTATGTTTCATGGTTGTAAATTGTATTATTCTTTCTATCCGATGTCACTATAGTGGAAATATCATAGGCGAATAACACTTTATATAGAGTAGGAACAATATTGGGCCCAGGACACTTCCTTGAGCAACACCATAATTGTTATATAATACTAACACGTTGGTGTCGGTTAGTTGAATCTGAGGATAGCCATTGAAGTGCATGTCCCCTTATTTCACATATCTCTCTTTAATAACAGATAGCTTTATATTCACTTACTGGGACACTAATCCAGAGGGATGCATCCCTTCTGTGGAACAGTATACTACGGTCACCAACTCGTCTGCCAAGTGTGGTGGGTACTAACCAATTCCCCTCAAAATGACGAGAAAATTTATGAGGGAGGTCTTTGTTCAGCGATGGACGTCTTTTGGCTGACATGACTATGACAATCGTTGGGATGCTGATTGTATTTTTAGGTTTTTGATAAGGCCACATATGCACTGTACGTTTGGCGCACTGGCTAAACGATTGGCTTCCTGCGCTACGGGTCACAGATTCTATTCCTATAGGTACGGAACGAATATTTGTGTAGACTGTCTGTAAACTTTACTCACGATACAGGAGAAATAGGAGTGAGATAGTATTAATAAAATTAAGAATTTTAAAACCTTTTCCATTCATAGCTTCGAGTACATACTCGAAGATGTACTCACGTCAGAGAGTAATATTGAAAACCTGTAGGCTTAGCGCGAATGCTTTGACGGATGATATGCATTTTGGGGCCGAAAATACAACTATCCTGTAGCATTTTCTATTGAATTTATGCGCCTAACACAATTTGTATCGCATATAAAGTCAAAAAAATAAATAAAAATTATGTGCGGTACAAGTACTTTCAATTCAAAGCTCACTCACATTATCGTTACGTTTACGTTACTATACGTCAAAATATTCGTGCTAGATAGACCGTTTATTACAAAGCTTGGTTACGTAGAGTATCGGTTGTCGCTATGGGTCATCGTATATGAACAAGCTACTAAATACGCTGAGGATAAGCTTTTGTAATCGGCATTCGACGTCATAAAACACAGGAAGTATGAAATAAACATACGATTTAATATGTTTCCTCGCTGATTAGCTCATGTAGCGTAGGACAGGAAAATGGGGCAAACCTGTGTTGCCAAGCTGAATAATCTGTTACGTAATTATATAAGCAGTAAATGTTACTGTTAGCCTTTATCATCCAGGTTTCGCGTGGTGTCCGGAGCAAGTATACAGCACCACCCCATCTCCTTCCGTGGAGGTTTTTTTTTATTGGGACAAGCCCGCCATATATTCCCGGCCACTGCAACTCCTGTAAGCCAGGATCTACAACTGCGACCACCAATCAATGAAGCTCATTCGCGTTCGCTCGCAAGTGTGTCCCCGAGGAATGAATAACTGTCACAACATAGGACCCGTAAATAAATAATTGTACCCGTGGTGCTTGGCAACCGGGCTTAACCCTGTTGTAAACTCCCATTTATTGTGCCTATGGCCTATCGTTTTTCTCTATCTCCTGCTTGCTACGGAGGGAAGTGGAACGTATATTCTTTCTTACTCCTCCTTTTTCTTTTCTGATTAATTTCGGTGCGGGTTCCAAGACAGTTATTTACGTGGAGGTTGTGAAAGGTGACTAAGGGACTCTTAACCAGAAGGATGAGCAGCAGTGCCCCCTCTACGCAACAGTAGCCATACTGCGTTCATCAACCCGCCTGCCAGGCGTGGTGAGCATTGGCAAATTACTCCCCTAAAATGTTGACACAGTTGTGGAAATCTATGTGGGAGGCCTTTGTTCGGCAGTGAATGTCATCTGGCTGATATTATGGCATTGATGATGCTATCATCTAACCACTGCTGGCCAAAAGCGTCCCTACATAATTTTCAAATCATTCGGTCTAGGACCAGTGTGGACCATGGACAGACGGGTTAGCTATCGCAGTTGAGTTGTTAATGTACTCGAAGGACGCTGCTGCCCATCCTCCGGCTAATCCCTTAGTCGACTTTTATGACACCCACGGGAGAAGATGGGGTGGTGGTATTCTGAACCGAAGGATATAATTTAAAAGGTTTGTAATAATATGGAATATATTGGGTGTCGATTTAATCACCTGTAACGTTTAAGGAAGAGAATAAGTCCATGATTTTCCACTCGAATTTGTAAAATATAACCTTAATTTTCACAAAACATTTATTTATTTATTAACACAGGGTCAAACCAAAATCGCTAGCGGTCCAGAAGGAAGGGTCTATCACTCGAACAGTACATGTATTTCACGTGTTCTTTTTGCATATTTCAGTTTTTAGGGTTCCGAACGTCCGTTTGCCTTATTTATTTTATAAAAACAAAATCTAATAACCATCGCACGGCTTTGACGAGTCTACACACCTCATACATAAAATCCATGGCGTCCAGGCGTTAGGATACTTAGAGGGTATAATGAATCCGGAAGAGAACGAGAAAGAAACATACATAGATACGCGTAAAAAACATAATCCTGTATTTGCTGTCACGCAGTCGGTTAAAAACAGAAATTCTCGCAATCGTTATTGCTTTCATTGTGACAATTCAACAATGTTCGGTGCTACATCCAATTCTGAAAAATGTAAATAATTATTACATTATTGGCCTATTAATTACGATCGCGATTGTGTCACGGGATCAGACTGCTGTCCCCTTACACAAGATGGCAAACTTCGATTGTCAAGAAAGAAAAGTAACATGTCCGTTTGATACCGAAAATGTCTTCTATTTTCTACTCTCGATCAAAGATACCCGTACTATGTATGGCTTGAAATCATAACCCACAGCGATAGCTCACGACCAACCGAACTGCCGTTTTTAATCATATATAATATTATATCAGGAAAAGGACTGTCCACTGCTGAACAAAGGCATGCCCCATGTATCTTTTATGAATTACAATTATATGTTCAGAACAGAGTAATAGCTACATCATGAATGAATAAACGAATAAAACCCTCTATGGCCAATACGTAATGAAGTTAATTCTAGAAAAGACCACTACGTTAAAAAAAACCTAAAAAGGTTTTATTGTTATGAAGATAAATATGTAAAACTTGAAGGAAAACTGGCGTTTAAATTGTTGTGTAATAATCCTATGACATGCCGAGGGAAATACATTTGAAAACGTCATGATTGTGGTAAAATTGTAAGGAAACGTCTGGTAAGTACAGTACAAGTACTGGTGGTAGGTAGATACTACTAGAAGAACTACCTATAGGTAGGCTCAGCTTTGGTAGGTTTTAGATGAACGGGTGACAAGGGATGTAGCCAATCCATTGAACTAATGCCTTCACGTAGATACATTATGTAGACCATTATTTTAATACCTAGTCGGCAATTCCTTCGTCCATAATAACATGATGTGTCCTGTGACCATATTTGTATATATTTTCCCTTCCAAACGTCCTACCTATGCACATTATACGTCAGCAAAGAATAACACACGTAGTTACATTTAAATAGGTATCAACTTAATAGGCAATAGCTTCTAATCTATATACATACAAATAAATAAAATTGAAGTGTATGTTTGTAATGTCAAATAACAGCTTTTTACGAAATGCATAGAAAAGTATATACGATACAAATTACAAAAAATATGTTATGTTTTTATGTCGTTCTGTTTGTTTGTTTCAGCTAATCTCCGAAACGGCTGGACCGATTTTAACAGGACATTCACTGGCAGATAGCTGATGTTACAAAGAGTAACTACTTTTATTTTAGAAAAAGAATTAGGGTTCCGCGCAATAAAATTAAAACCCATGAAATCCAATATATATACTCTATACTATATGTTAAACTGTCCATGCCAAAGAACTCTAAATGATTTATAAATAATCCAATTTCTTTTAAATTAAACGGCGGGTGAAACCGCCGTGCACTACTAGTCATCAATAAAATTCTGTTTCAACTTTTCACAAATATGATAAATATAATATATAATATGGTCAACTTCCAATCCAACGTGCGAAACGATGCGGCTATGTATCAGTATGTATATCACGCAGGGTTAAAGCCGTCTGAACTCCTTAACCTGACTAGTGGGGATACGTAACAGTTCAAGTTTAATATTTTGAACTTCTAGTTTTCAGGATTGTTATATTTCTGGCTTTTAATGTTATAGACTTTTGACTGCCTATGATACCACTATATATATACTCTGATCTATCTCAAGACCATCTTAACAAATTGGATCGACTTCTTAACAATGGCATTCGCTTCATCTTCGGATTACGCAAGTACGACCACATTTCCTCTTACCGATCTAAGCTTAAATGGCTAACTGTCCATCAGAGAAGAGCCGTCAGATCACTCTGTTTGCTCTTTTCTATTTTAAGCGATCCTTGTGCTCCTAATTATCTCAAAATACTTTTTCAACTTTTGGGTGGATCTCAGTCATAACCTTCGTGCTTCTGAAAATTTTATCCTTAACGTACCTTCTCACCATTCAGGGTTTATGTCCAATTCCTTCGCTGTCTCAACAATAAAACTATGGAACGAGCTTCCCCTGGATATTAAGACTGCTCCGAGTAAATTCACGTTCAAACGCAAAGTGCGTGAACACTATTTAAAATCGCTGCAAACCTAATCATACAGAACTGTCTTCGTCATTAGTGTTAATATTCATGTCAGATATATATATGTTTATGTATTTTATTTATTGTATATAATATAATTGTATAGTATGTATTTTTATATTATTAATCTAATGTATCGCCTCTGTTTCACATGATTTGTGATTTATTATGAAATCAATTAACATAATCTATAAGTATGCTTTGTATCGGTACCTCTTTCGATGTGCTTCCTATAACCCAAAGGTTGACTGGTAGAGAATGCCTCATGAGATTAAGTCCGCCTTGTGTACCACAAATGTACATAGAAGTTTAAATAAATATCACTAGTGGATATTTGCAGAAAAGCCAGCAAGTAATGTTGTTTGCTAAACAAGTATATTCATGACCACGCTCAATTATTATATTGTACATTCATCTGTGTGCGAATAGACCCGATACTGTATTAAAATCAAGTAAGCATCTCCCTTTGATAATAGTCCCTGAATATTTAAACGCTTTGGTAAAGTCGTGTTCGGCGTGGTTCCCTAATTATGTGTGGTTCCTGGCAAAGAATAGACCACCATTCTCCTTCTTTGGGTGTCGTCAAAAGGCGACTAAGGGTTAATATCAAGAGGATAGGCAGCAACATCCTTCTGTGTGCTAATAATACCCTACTACGATCACACATTCACTGGCTAAACGTGGTCCAGATGACCGCTCATTTTGTGACGAAGTCATCCTTCATCTTCATTTCAATCAACCTCTTTCATGACTTCATACCTTTTATTTCCATCACTGTCCACCTCACGAATCATTCTTTATTCAAATCAAAATTCGAATTTATGTGACGTAGAGTCGCTCTTCATATTTTGATGATGATCATTACACATTCGATTCTGAACGCTAGTGGTTCAACACACAGCTGTCGCTCTGACCAATAGTCTCCTGCAATATAACAATTACTTATTTTTAACTAGCTTAAATATTGTGTTTATAAGCTATATTTGAAATATATAAACATCACCATGAAGATGAAGTGTTGAAGTTGTGAATATCAATATACCATTATAACAATATATATATGTTACGTTTCATTGACATCGTTAACTGAACACCGTTACTTGCTGCCGTGGAGAGAGCCTCCTTGTTGAGCTAACCGGGAAGGAACACGGAGGGAGGCACTCCGCGACAATTTTAGTGATTATTGGGAAGCCCATGTTCAGCAGTGGACGTTTACGGGTGATTTATGCATAAAGCTGTATTAGTAACTGTTATTTGAAGCTGTGAATCCTCATTCATATGAATCAATTTCGAATGCCCATACAAGACTTGGTACCTAAATTTCACTGTAATACATAATATAAACATTTATTCGTCGTTCTCATCACCAACAGCTAATCAAGGGTCTGCCCTACTGACTGGCCTCTGACACAAAACTTTGTCATTATCATATTGTCTTTTGCATAGTATAATTTTAAATGAGGTGCATATAGACGACTGGTCTTACCTGCACACGAGTCAAGCGGTGTGCACAGCACTCAGTGCCGCAGTGGGCTACACCATCAGGCTCCTAAGTACTGCTTCCGGAAACAGCGCACTACTCACCACCGCGCGGAGCATAGCATTTTTTTACATATGTTTTGACAAGATATCTATTATGCTACTCCCGTTAAAGTGATAACGTATTTTACGACTGAAATTGAAAATAAGTCATGCACTTTTATCATTGAATGTCTCCTTAATGAAATGTCTGTGCCATTCGTCTACTGCAGTTCGCAGTTCACCCATTTTGAGACGAGTTGGGATTCTGGATTTTACTCTATCGATCATCACCAAGTACGTTCGAGATCCCAAACATAACCCAGCCATCACCATATGCCACTGTAGTTTTAAAATCTGTTTGTTTGTATTGTTCTCCTTTGCGTCTTTAGATTGTTTGCTTCCGTCAACTTTGATTCAAAAGAATTTTGTACTCATAATTATCACTAAACAATATTTTACCCCATTGGTCCTCCTGGTGTTCCAAAGTCAATGTCCCCGAGCAGAAGTTAGTCTGACCCTACTATGATGAATTTATAATTTTGGAGCCTTGGCAGGCATGAACCAGTCAAGTTCTTTGAATTTTCTTCATACCGTATGCTCACTTACTTTTACACCTACAACTTCCTCAAGCTCATTTCTGGCTAGAACGGACATTTGACGTGGGAATTGGTCTCTACGTACGTGAAGCTGAATGAAACGATCAACCTTGCTCGACCTACCTACGTCTTATTCTGGCTTATCCCGGTCTTCATACAAAAGCATTATTCCCCCTGAATCGTTAAATACTGCGATAAAATGTTGAAACAGATCGGTAAAGGATTCTTGAGATCACTCTGTAGTTTAATCCCTCTTCGATTTTTCCTCATATCAAGTGCCCTAACAATCTCAGGTGGTCAAGTGGTTAAGTGAGCTAATGAAGTCCTTGACTTTTAAAAAGTTAATAAAACTGCATTTTAATGAAAGCTTTAGGGAATTTCAAACAAAAAATACCATTAAGGGATTAAGGGAAATTCACACGAAATTTTATTATGTGTGGGACGACCAATTAAAATAATTAGTTTTAATATAAAACAAATTTAAAAACCAGCCAGCAATGTCACAAAAACAAGATTTTCGACGTTTTTTATGTTCCGCTAAATTAGCCGGTGTGTGTTTAATAACCGGGTTACCTAATTAAATGTACGCACGGGTACATGTCAAGCTATACAAGTCCAGTATAAGCTGATCTCTCATTATGTAGATTTGCTTTACAATTCGAGATCAGCCTATACTGGAAAACTATAGCTTGACATGTAGCCGTGTGTACGATAAAAGCGAATCCCTTTACCACGCCCATTGTGACGTTGTGTGTTCATAAACTTGTGACACGTGGGTTTTCTCAGTATCCTTTTAAAACACAACTAACGTAGGTCAATAAAATACGTAGCCAAACCACATCGATTAAATTGTTAGGTCACCACCTACTAGTGTAATAGTTTCTGAAGTTTACGCGAATGGCATCCATTGCATCGAAATAGCTACTACTAGTACAGCAAACACTATTTAATAATTTATTGGAATGCAATAGTGGAAATACATTAATTTTTTATTTTTGTGAAATATTTTATTGTCATGTAAAGATTAATTAATCTAAACACCGTACAAGGTAGCCTTACCTTATACTTGACATTGGCGAAATTGTGGATGATACTCTACAGAAGCCATAATCTAAGAGAAGAAGAAGGATATACATATCATATCACTATATACTACAAAGACAACAAAAGTTTAGACACGTGTCCTTCCTCGTTTTGTCTTACGTTGCAAGATCGACCATTGAGCAAGGTCCTGAGTACGATTTCCAACTTGGAAAGAATCATTGAGTTCCATTTGGGAATTCTCCGTATCAGCCCAGTTATGACGCAGTAAATGGTGTTAGCTTTTACTTATTTTAGTTCTAATATTTAATTGAGTAAGATAATTATAAAACATTGTTATCCACGTATAATAATAAATAGGTACTTTTACGCGTATGTCTGCGTGTCACAGTTGCTGTTTTGATCAATAGTCGTTCAGTATACTTACAATCTTGTTCAGACGTTCAATCTATCGTTCAGCTAATTGTGATGTGACACGCCGACATACACATTCTGACTTTGGCGCTTGACGAGTAAAGACTGTCTTGAAGTATAATTCTAGAAGTACAAATAAAAGTGAATATTTGAAGAACGCCTGCATTCTCATTTACCGATCTCTCATAATGGTATAGGTTCCCTCAGGACGACATGGTGACGTAGTAAAGTCTTTGTACAGTCTACCAAATGTTGGTGTACGACAGTACCGATAACCACATTTTCTAGCATTGAAACGTCCATAAGGAGGCGTGATCGTGCCGCCTCTTTGGTCGTGCGGTCCGTGGCCCTCATCGAAGCGCCTGTATTGTCATCCCGGCTGTCAGGCGTCCAGCGCTACAGGACCAAACTTCATGTTCTACAGTGCAGAGTGGCTATACAGATCGCACGGGGATACAGGACAGTGTCCAACGAGGCGGCAACTCTTCTGGCGCACTTTCCACCTTTCGACATTCTGGCGGAGATAGGGGTCTATGATCAGACACGCTCCTTCAGCCAGAGTGGCGAAAGCGTGCCTCCAGGTGCGTTCGACAGGCTGAGGCCGCTGGCTCGACGGCGTACACTCAAGATGTGGCGAAATCGACTAAACTTGCAGTCACGTGCCGCCGTGTGCAGCTAAGCGCACAGCGACGCTTCGCTTGGGGGATCCTTTAAAATCCTTCCCGCAAAATGCCTGGGGGGCGGCCTTTTAGAGAGACAGAGGTTTTAGCCGGTAGGAGTCCGGAATATCCCTGCGCCCTTCCCCGGGGCGGATGAAGTTCTGGGTGAATTTCAAATGGGGACCAATAAAAAAAGAACAGAAGGCGTGATCGTTTATGGGTGAATATGATGATATTGATTCCATATTGTCTTCTAAATTAGTTTAAGTACCTTACTTTCTAGCCTTTGTACCTAAGTTAGTGGTAGAACGGCGATTTGACGGCACGGTTGGCGCTTAGCCGTTGGCTTACTACGGTTCGGGTCGCGGGGTTGATCCACACACGGTAGAAAAATGTGTATGGTCCACAAATAATTGTTCCGAGCCGAGTGTTTGCACATGTAAGATTTAATTTTGTAAACTGTACCCACGATGCAGAAGAATGTGGCGTGGAATATGTGGGTATCGTTATTAAAAAGGAAGAAATATATTATAGTGTGTGAAAATTGTGTCTGTAAACGCACCCACGACACAGGAGAAATCCTAGTCTGGGGCAACGGTTTATTAAAAAAAAAATATAATGATATAATGTCTTGTAACCGACTTGGCTGGCAATCTGTCGGGACGTTCGCTCTCATAAAGATGGCGGAGCATAACGATGCTGATACAGACGTCAGGCTCATGACAGGTTCTAAGTCGGGACTGATCGACTCAGCACCATGACTAGTTGAGCTGTTTTGTCAGTCAAAATCCTTTTTATATAACTCGGTGACGAGACGAGCAAGTAATTCGTGTGGTGATCAGCGTCATGCCTGCCCATAATAATCGTATTTCTACCCAGGTCTGGCCCTGCGTGGCCCCACACTGCTCCCGGCACCTCGTGACACAAGTTATTTGGTCTCTTATGACCAGTAATCTCGCTAGCTGCAGTGCCCTTCTAACCGGAACACAGTCTAAAGTTCAAACACTGTTGCTTAGCGGCGAATTGCTGGCACTGGGGAGGTACCTATCTACCCGGACTCTTGCATTAACAGACCCACGACCAGTATAGGGGTGATATATTCTTTGCCGAGACCCACATGGAACTATTCCCATAATTAGTTAAGAAATTTTGACGGCACGGTTGGTGCTGTGATTGATATAGTCGACTGCTGCGCTCCGGGCCGCGGGTTCGATTCCCGCACGGAACAAATATTTGTACGATCTGCAGGTAGTCAGCAGGTAGGCACTCATCTGAAGGAGTTGTTCCGGGTCTGGGTGTATTCTGTGTGGAATTTCTGTCTGTAAACGCACCCACAACACAGGAGGAATCCTAGGGTGGGGCAAAGTTAAAAAATAATAATTGCCCAGTTCGTCCAAACTTTAACTACACGTTTCCCACATCCGCCCGAAAACGTCCACCGCTGAACACGGGCCTCCTAACGGTCACTACTAATGAGCAGCCATCCCCCATCCCCTATTGCCATAAATGCAGGTGGATTGGCGACCGCAGTATGTTGTTTTTACTACACGGAAGGAAAGAGCAAGGAAGCTGCCAGTCGTCCATATTTGAACCCTTAGTAGCCTTTTACGAGACCCATACGTGGAGAGGCTACTTTTTTGTATAACCTTGTGAGTTGAGTTTTTTTTAGTGGTCCCCAGTGGAAATTCATTATGAACTTCCTCCGCCCCGGGGAAGGGTGAAGGGGTTTGCCGGATTTCTACCGGCTAAAACCTGGGGCTGTTGTCGTCGGTGCCCAACCACGGGCTCCAGGTCCTCATATGATGACGCTGGCTGTCGAACGCCCTTGGAGGCACGCTTTTGCCGCTCTGGCGCAGGAAGCCTGTCTACTCACAGACCCACGCATCCGTCTTCGCACGGATGCCGAAAGGCAGAAAGCGCGCCAGGAGACGCGCCGCCTCGTAAGACACTGTCCTGTGTCCCCGTGCGATCCGAATAGCCACTCTGCTGCAAACAGTGAAGTTTGGTTCTGCAGCGCTGGATGCGTGTTAGCCTTGACGACCATACAGGCGCCCCGTAGAGGGCCACAGACCAATAATAGTATACGTGGTATACTGGTAAACCAAAGTGAACCAAATGAATAAACCGGATAAGTGCGAGTTGAACTCGCGTGGAGAGGGTTCCGTGCGATGAATATGCTATCTAATGTAAAAGGAAATTGTTGAATATATTGTCTATTGTTGAATTCTGTCTTGTACAATCAATCCCAAGAACATACTTAACTTTGTAGTTGTAAAACATATTCTCCGATACATTCCAACTGCAATTGTAATTATGTACGTACAATATTGAAAGATTTATCACATTATTTTAAGACCATAGACTTCTCATAGGTTTGCCTGTAATTTATAAGCAAAGAACCATATTCTGTAGTATTTTTACATTTTTGTCTTGGTAGTTTCTGAGATAAGGTAAATTTTGATCTATGTTCTTAAATAACTTTAAAAGTATGAAAACATATTTGAGGCCCTCACAAAAAGACCCCTATACTCAAAATTCATTTATATGACGTCCATTTTTGGGTCACAAAAATTCATATGTACCAAATTTCAGCTTAATCGGTTCCGTAGATTCGGAGCAAATTGGCTGTGACAGACGGACAAGACACACGAGTGATACTATAAGGGTACCGCCGTTTTTTCTTTCGGACGTGGGGAACCCTAAATGATACCTAACCCTATTTTTTCTTCTCAGAGGCTATCATGCAGGAAAATGCCCTCCATCCGCATCGTTACAATATGATGTGTAAAAGTATCTGTTGGGCCCTAATTACTGAACTAAAGGGTCTACTCGAGTCTTTTAAAAAAAATGTTAGGCTAATAACGGTGTGAAGAATTTGCTACTTACTGAGATTTTAGAGTCACTAGGAAATTATTTAAAGTGGAAGTAAGTAGGACATGGAGATTTATATGGGTTACGGGCATGAAGCATCGAGACACTGGACGTGCCAACCACGGATAAAATTCCAACATATACATATCTTTTCATTATCAATACAATACCATCAATATTGTTGGAATACATCTTGTATAGTTAATTTGCGTGTAATAATAAAAATAAAGATAAAAATTAAATATTTTTATCTATAATAATAAAAATAAAGATAAAAATTAAATATTTTTATTATATATTATACTAGCCGGGACCCGCGGTTTCACCCGCGTTTAATTTAAAAGAAATTTAGAGTACTTCGACATAGACACTTGACATAGAATATATATATTGGATTTCAAGGGATTTTTATTTGTTGCGCGGAACCCTAATTATTTTTCTAAAATAAAAGTAGCCTAAGTTATTCCTTATAATATCAGCTATCTACCAGTGAAAGTCCCGTCAAAATCGGTCCAGCCGTTTCGGAGATTACCCGGAACAAACAGACAGACAGACAGACAGACAGACAAAAACTTTAAAAATGGTGTTTTTGTTATAGGTACCATATATGCTTTCATATGCATTTAGTAAAAAGCTGTTATTTTGACATTACAAACAGACACTTCAATTTTATTTATTTGTATAGATATAATCATATAAAACCATTTACAGGCTGCACTTATGAATAGTCAAGACTTTAGTTACCACGTTACAAGATGTAGATTTCCTATGGAGATGAACAGGCAATAAACCCCATGGGTTAGTCTTTTTATATCATAACTAGCTGGGACCCGCGGTTTCACCCGCGTTTAATCTATACAAATAAATAAAATTGAAGTGTCTGTTTGTAATGTCAAAATAACAGCTTTCTACTAAATGCATATGAAAGTATGTACGTAACATATGACAAAAACACTATTTCTAAATTTTTTGTCTGTCCGTCTGTCTGTCTGTCTATTTGTTCCGTGTAATATCCGAAACGGCTGAACCGATTTTGACGGGACCTTCACTGGCAGATAGCTGATGTTATAAGGAATAAGTTAGGCTACTTTTATTTTAGAAAAATACTTAGGATTCGGCACCTAGGAGGCTCCAGGACCTCGTATGATCACACTAGAGCCGGACCATGACATACCTAATGTAACAAACAAAACAAACGTTCTTTTCTGTGAAATCCCGTTTAAAAAATGTCTTTTGAAAGTCCAATTTGAATTATGAACTTAAATGTTTATGCTCGCAATGAATTAATACATCGACTTTGGGTTTTTCTATAAGGTTAGCTCTCCGTATTTTTTTTGCTCGACATGTATGCCAATTATTACTCAGGAAAATATTAGATTCTGATTACAAATATAAGTTCACCGATTACCAAGACAAAAAATCTGTAACGAGCGCCACACTGATTAGGAAGTCTACCCAAACTGATGAAGTAGTAGTGGGCACTGTAGGGATAATTCTGTTTTCAAGGATGTATAGATGTTTGAGCTTAGGGAGTTGCACTGCTGGGCATCGTGCTCAGGACCTTGCTCGACGGTCGAGCTTGTGACTTGAGACAAAATAGGTGTGTTTTTGTAGTGTTATAACGTGATGACCTTACGATTAATCGATGTGGGTTTAGCGACGTATTTAGGTGATCTACTTAAGTTGTGTTGTGTGTTTTGATGGAAAACACTGAGAAAACCCACAGACGTTAATATGACGTGACTATTTTTTTTATTTGAGTCATTTATGTACTCATTTGCGACAGTGTCAATCCCATCGTACTCTCAAACAGTAACTTACTCATAAAATAATTTAACTAGTCTTAATCGGCAAGAACCTGTACATCATTCATCATCATTTCGGCCGAATGAAGTCCACTGCTGGACACAGGCCTCCCGCAAAGATCACCACAACGACCGATATGAGTGTGTTGTGGGCTCACTGGGAGGTTTTGCCATAATCGCCACGCTTGACAGGCGGGTTGGCGATCGCAGTTGAGTTGATAATGTACTCGAAGGACGCTGCTGCCCATCCTCCGACTAATCCCTTAGTCGACTTTTACGACACCCACGGAAGGAGATGGGGTGGTGGTATTCTGAGCCGGCACCACACGGCAAAGCCGGCACCACACACCAACCTGTACAACAAAAAAATATTTTAATCTTACTTAACTAACAAAAGTATGTATAATATTTTTGCTGCTTAGAAAGTAAGCTTAGCGAAAACTCCATGGATTGAAGAAGGTATAAAATGTTTAGATTACAAGTCTCATATGAGCGAAATAAAATTTAAATTTATTCATTTGCGAATATGGGTTTTACATATGTTGTTACATAATTAAAATAAATATCACCATAATCAGCGTTTCGGCATGCAAAAATCATTAAAGTACATATAATATAATTGAAATATAAGTACATAGTTATCGCCCAGAGGTTGAAATTCGACCGTTTTTAGTTTGATCTTAATACGTAAAAATTTAAATGATTTCATCATCATTATCATCATCATATCAGCCACAGGACGTCCACTGCTGAACAAAGGCCTCCCCCTTAGATTTCCACAACGAGCGGTTACATGCCGCCCTCATCCAACGACTCCCAGCGACCTTCACCAGGTCGTCTGTCCACCTCGTTGGAGGTCGTCCCACGCTGCGTTTTCCAGTGCACGATCTCCATTCTAAAACCTTTGTGCCCCAGTGGCCATCAGTTCTACGAGCCTGCCATTGCCACTTCAGTTTACTAATCCTTTGAGCTATGTCGACAACTTTAGTTTTTCTACGGATCTCCTCATTTCTTATTCGATCTCGTTGTGAAACACCAAGCATAGCTCTCTCCATAGCTCGCTGAGTGACCTTGAGCTTTCTTATGAGGCTAATTGTGAGTGACAACGTCTCTGTTCCATATGACATCACTGGTAACACACACTGGTTAAAGACTTGCGTCTTGAGGCATTGCGGTATTGTTGACGAAAAGATGTTGCGAAGTTTTCCAAACGCTGCCCAGCCGAGTCGGATTCGACGATTGATCTCTTTCTCGAAGTTTGACCTACCTAACTGGGCAGTTTGTCCTAGGTAGACATACTCGTCAACAACTTCGAGAACAGAGCTCCCAACGGATATTGGGATGGGCACGACATGGGCATTTGACATGACTTTCGTCTTGCCCGTGTTCATTTTAAGGCCCATGTTGGGAAACTCTGTTGAGATCATCGAGCATTGTGCTGAGCTCTTGCAGCTATTCTGCCATGACTATTTCATCGGCAACTCGAAGGTGAGTGATATACTCGCCATTGATGTTAATGCCGAATCCCTTCCACTCCAGTAGTTTGAAATCATTAAATTATTTACCTAATATTATTTTATTTAACTGTCTGTACTCTTTCTCCATATGAACTTTAACTATGCCAAGTTTGCAAATGCCAAAGTAATTATTATCATATTCACAATAAAATTATCGGTACATACAATGCGAATGCGTGGTCACAGGAGATATTGCCAAAATCACCACGCTTCGCAGATGGATGGGTGAACGCATTATGTTATTATTAGCACGCATATATATTATGTTATTATCTTGATATCAACCCTTAGTCACCTTTTACGTTACTCTTGAATGGAGTAGGGTGGGCTATTATTTGCTGGTAACTACATGAAACATAAAATTGCCAAGAATGCACAAATATTATTTCTTACACTGATCGGTTAGTGTTCGAAGGGGCGCAGGTGCGTTGAGGTCACTGTAAATGTATTATAAAAGAAACTTCATTTTATAATCTAGATTAATATACAATAAATGAAATGCTTATTACAAATGCTTTTACCTATTTAAAAATATTCCAAATAATAAAATATATTTAAATGCGTAAATAATAAAAACGGATTTTACTATTTCCGAAATTTAACGTTAAAATATTATAATTAATTCATAACATAAACTAAACTGCAATAATAATAGAACTACCTATAATAAATATGATATTTAAACAATACTTGATATTTTGTGTTTGTATAAATAAGATACCTTTTGTATGTAAAAAAGTACCTATCTTTGAACTTAACTTTGCAATGCTTAAAAAGGGCGACTAAGTTCAAATCACTATGTATTTTATTTTAAGATCTGAGATCAATCACTTAGTACGCAAATAAATGTTTTGGTTTATGAGTTTGAACATTATCATTATACATACATACATTATTGTCCTGTTCCCCGCAAAATAATAACTACCACATACTTATCAAAGTGCTATATCTAAGTACAAAGTCAAAACAAAAGAGTAAAAAGTGTATGCGAGGTGCGCGCGCGCAGGTGGGCGCAGTTCGCGCATGCGTTGTGCGGCGCGACGCTTTCTTGCGCTAACCCACTTTTAGATCAAGGTACATTAGAGTCGCCAACTTGCAAGCTTCGTATTTCTTTTTATTTACACTATGTACTTGTTTTAAAGCGTTTCTGCAATTTTATGCCGTCATTTAATATATAATAATCAATAAAAGAATATTGCCGAGTTATGGCTGTCTCAATTATCTAGACTTGAAGCTCATACTGTTAGCCAAGGTAATACAGAATTACTCAAAAATTAAATCATCAACTGCTCCGCCATCCTACCTGGATCATTTCTCGTATGCCTTAAATATAGCACATAGTTAAGCAAAAGTAAAATAGGGTCCAATGAATAGCCTTAAGCCCGTTTACCGGCTGTTATTGGTTACACAGTTTCGCTTGGGCTTAGCCCCCCATTTTTATATATGCTACAGGGAAATGATAAAAACAGAGATTTTATTAAATCTTAAGGGATTTAATCAAGTCACTTACTTTCTTAAGTGAAATCACTCTGTTGAGAGAGTTGTAATTTTTAAATCTTTTGTGTTGATCATCTACCTAAGGGATCTGACCAAATCTCCGTTTTCATAATTTCCCTGCGACAAATATAGTTTTAAGTTTAAACTAACGACAATTTAAGTGAGTCCATAGTTTTTTTGTTACTTTTCACAGTACTGACAAGCACTTTGATACGAGTAGATAATCGAACTGTATAATAAGGAAGTTGTATTCATTAATTTTACTAAACTTCATCGACTCCATACCTTCCTCTATTCAAAAATGCATCTAAACAAAGCTAGGTGTCGCATCTTAAGTGAGCGTACTCTCTCCGGCTTAACGCCACCGCCGCAATTACACGAACACTTACGTCAAATCTATATTAGTATACGTTCTCAGAACCGACTGATAGCTACTGCAATCACGACTTTTTTGTTGCAGCGCAAGCTACTAAGCATTTTGAGTCTATTTTAAACATCAACAATAAGTCTACTCTTACGATATCAAGCCTTCTTGATCGCGTGTTGTATATCTAATTCCCATAGGTTGTATTATAATCTTACAGCTTACTATGGTAATCATGGAACTTAATAAAAACGTTTGCTTATCTTAAAAGATTGACTTTGAGTGAATTACTAGTTCCATGAAGGCTCCTTAATGTTACCGGCAAAGAGTTAGTAACCCCTTCTATCCTCCTGCGGGTTGTGAAAGTTAACTAAAAGATTCTTCTGATCTAAATAACAATGCTGCCACCAGTCTTTTTACCAAGTATATTGACTTTTGCAAAATCATTCATTGTGACTGTTTTCTAACTGACCCATAACATTAAGCAGTGACCGTATACAGGCTGAAATAGTAATCCTATTCGTATATATTTGAATCTTATATCTCAGTCTGCAGCGCAGTTATGGACATTTTATATATGATACCTTATTTTATATATGATATGGTGTTAACTGGAGCAGACGAGGGAGATCTGATGTTTATACACTATTTGGGAACAGTAGATGTCATGAATGATTGATTTTGCAAAAGTCAATATACTTGGTAAAACGACTGGTGGCAGCATTTTGTTATTTATATTAGAAGAATCTTTTAGTTAACTTTCACAACCCGCAGGAGGATAGCAGGGGTTACTAACTCTTTGCCGGTAACAATATGGAGCCTTCATGGAACTAGTAATTCACTCAAAGTCTATCTTTTAAGATTAGCAAACTTTTTTTTATTCTCTATTGTGTGACACAATAAAAAATGATACATAGAATGTTAAAAAACGATACAAAGCCGAGCTTAAACATTCAGTTTTCTAACAGCAAACCTTTGAGTGATAAAAGATGAAAACAAAAGAGGATAGTATCAAGTGTACAAACAGGAAGAAAATAGTTTAATATAATTAAAACAACGAATTCATTGCAAGTGCAATTAATTAATGAAATACACAAGTATACAGCATGAATATAATATATACTGAAATAAAAACATAACTATGAAAATATAAATTACTAGCAAAACCCATATATATATACTTACTTAAGAAATACTGAAAGGAAGTGCTTTTTGATTCCTTTCTTGAAAACGTCCGGGGAAGAGCTGTCACGTAATGAGTGTGGAATGGAATTCTAGAGACGCAATCACATATTGTAAATTATCCTTCATAACGTCTGGAAGTCTGATAGGGAGTATGAATGAGAAGAGAAGATGTCAGACAGGCTCTGCCCCTGGTCACAATATATGTACTCAAAGATCTCACGAAGATAGACTGGAGTCTTTCAGTCATCTTGGGTACGGGTTGGGTTGGGTTGTGAAGAATCGAATAAAGAAAGGAAAGAATCTTAACAGATCCTTACCAACCTTCATGCCACCCTCTACCGAGCTATGACAAACTTAAATGTACACATATCATATGAAGACATACCTACAACATAATGACGGCACGGTTGGCGCAGTGGCTAACTGATTGGCCTTCTACTCGCGGGTTAGATCCCTGCACGGAACCAATATTTGTATGCTCTACAGGTCTGGCCTGGGTGTTTGTTACTTTGTGCATGTGAGACTGATATCTGTAAACTGTACCGTACAGGAGAACTCCTAGTTTGGCACCGTTGAAAAAAGTATAACGCATAATAAAACCGGTAGCAATGCCTACTATTAGGTCTTTTCGATAACCTCTATCAATCACCTGATACTATTACAATGTTTTTAAATGTAGAATCTACGGTATAACTCTATCAGCGAAAGCTACGGCAAGCGATAGCGCCTATCATGTTCAAAGATAGTGTGGAATTACACCTTAGTTAAAGTTATACTCCACGCTGGAAATAGCTAAATCTGTAATTTATACATACAGGTTAGTGCGTAAAAGGGACTTGTGGTCAAAGTATGACCACGCGGTACGATCAATCAGCTGATCTGTCAAGGTTTAGTTGCACTTCGAGAGGATCCTGCTGCGATTCTCTTTGGCGTATCTACTGCCGGAACCCAGAAACCTATTCTTGTTGTTGTTGATGTTTGCCTTTCACTATAATTTCTCCTCCTCCTAGTTCACAGACAAAAATGCACACACCCAAACCCGTAACAACTACTCTGTAGGCCTTAGAAATATATGTTCCGGGCGAGAATCAAACAGAGTTATGATCACACATTCACGTATAAAAAATTACTCACTACGCTTGGCAGGTGGGTTAGGTTAGCAAAATGGCTACTGGTCCACAGAAACGATGGATGATGCATCCCTCTGATTCAGAGTCCCTTAGTCGCTTTTTACAACATCCACGGAAGGAAATGGCGTAGTGCTACATTCTTAATCTGGGGACCTTCTATTTTTTTTTTATTGGTGCCCAGTGGAAATTCTTCATGAACTTCCTCCGCTGCGGGGAAGGACGGAGGGGTATGCCGGGCTCCTACCGGCTAAAACCACTAGGGCGGTCATCTTCGGCACCTAAGGGGGGCGCTAGAGCCTAATCTGGGGACCTAATGGAAACTAAAATTAATTTGTAATGAAAATTGTTTTTAATTCGATTAAATTATTAAATTGTTTTGAAAGTTCATATTATCATTGTTACATTAATTAAATTAATTTTTAAACATGATTATTAATTTAATTGCCATGTTTATTTGTTACATCATATTTTAATTTCTGATCTTCATGCAATTTTTGCTTTTGAATTTCATTAATTCATAATTTTAGTTTGTCAATCAAGCTTTTTACATATATTCTATAATTACCTATAAATAAATAAATTTAAATATTAATTACCTGTTACTGTAGCTTTATCTGTCAGCTATCGCGCCACGTTCATTTCGAGTCTTTAAAACTATCTATACATATTTAGTTTTAATGACTCGATATATATGTATACTATACTGTACTGTATGTGTACTGTCTGAACAATGATCAACTGAGCTTACAAGGCAGAGAGATCGCAGGACTTGTAAACATGCAAGAAAACCACTTAGCCACTGCGTCAACCGTGCCCTGAGTCAGTTATTATCAAATATCAAATTAAACAGTGAACTGTTTTTATAAGGTAGAATTCTGTGAAACGCTTGGATCACAAATCCATCTAGTTTCATCGGCTAACCATGCCATGGACTTCAAAAATACACCATTGCCCTCTCAGGTATTCAAATTGAATTAAATTATACCACATAAAAATATGTAAATTTGTGAAAAAAGCAACTAAAAAGTGTGTGGTGAATCTATCGTAATTGTAAAATGGAGGATATAAGAACATTGCGCAAGCGTTAGGACGCGCAGTGCATAGCAAAGTGGCTGCATTACTATACGATGCACGTACGCAACGCAGTGATAACTCACCGCGTACCGCGTACCGCATATGTACTGGCACACTAATAGCTACCGAACTATAATATAAAGTATCGACACTAGTTAAGCATAATATCTTTCACGTTGCCTTTTGATTCGCACTGCTGCCCTCGCGCTGGACCTGGAGCCCCTTAGATGCTGAAGATGCCCGAAAAAAATTCATTCTTGTCAAAATCTTGTTCTCCTCTCATAAGTTATCGTATATCTACAGTACGCCAATCGTGACGCACGACATACGAGAAGTTCCAACAGGCCGTGTGGTGTCCGGATTAAGAATATAGCACCACTCCATCTCCTCCATGGATGTCGTAAAAGGCGACTAAGGGACTTAAAAGCTAGAGCAATCGGCAACAGCATCTCTTCTGTGAAACAACACCCGTACTGCGCTCACCAACACACCTGTGAAGCGTGGTAAGTACTGGAAAATTCGACGGGACGGCTGGTGCATTGTCTGACACAGTCCACTGCTGCGCTCCGGGTCGTGGGTTCGATTCCCGCACGGAACAAATATTTGTATGATCTGCAGGTAGTTGTTCCAGGTCTGGGTGTATTGTGTGGGGAATTTATGACTGTAAACGCACCCACGACACAGGAAAAATCCTAATGGGGGACAATGATTTTATTAAAAAAAAGTATCCGATCATTTATGGGGAGGCTTTTGTTCAGTAGTGGATATCTTTTGGCTGATATGATGATAATATGAGTCCCAACAGATTACCGTAGCTTAAGATAAAATGATCGGTTTCAGAAAGCACTTTGACTCTACAATAAATCTAGATGAAGCTGGCATTTCCTACTAACTGCCTCTGAGAAGAACTGCTGAAATAAACTTGAAGGTTTCGGTTTAAAGTCCAAACACGTTTGCGTACTATATTATATTAGATAAATGTAAGGCAACGTCTGGAATGGAAGTTCATATTTGATACTTAAAAATATGTAACACGAAAAGAAATTATACTGTCCGATTGAACCCAGAATCAAAACATCGGCAGCAACGCAAGCGCAGTTTGAATTCATAAGTGGACGGCGGATCGCGATTAAATTGCATCGGACAAGGATGACCCACTTATGACGATAAGTTTTACGAATTGGATAGCATGGTATTCAGTCAACTTGTTTTCCATTTGCTCCCAAATCGACATAGGGCCCCAAAAGTAGCGTTAAGTGTAGCCACGAACTCTTAGGTAAGAAAGAGAGGTAACAGAACTCCGAACTGAATAAAATACCCAATAATTTATTTGTCTGTCTGCCTGAAACACTATTACATGAAATTCAGTGAACAGATTTTGATGAGACGTTCACTACACGGGATAAGATGGTGTGATGCCGGTTACGATTAGGACCAACCCATCTCATCCCGTGGGTGTCGTAAAAGGCGACTATGGGATTATCCGTAGGATGTGCAGCAGCATCCTTCGAGTATATTACCAACTCAACTGCGATTGCCAACCCGCCTGCAGAGCGTGGCGACTATAGCAAAACCTGAAAATAAAATGAGCACACAACACAGCCAGACTGGTCGTTGTGGCGTGTGTGTCGTTTTGGGGGAGGCTTGTGTCCAGCAGTGGACTTCATTTGGCCGAAAAGTTCACTACAGGCATTACTTAGGACGCTAATTTAATGCTCGGCGCATTGGTTTTAGACAGATATTATCACGCTATCTCTCTTAGGATCTGAACAGTGAACTAATTATTTAGTTTAGTTCCAACATTTGTTGTATTATATTTTGACCAGTAGTGCGAGTCATTCACTGGTAGTAAGCGTCATACTTGCCCATAACAAACGTAATGCTACCCAGGACTAGTCCTGCTTAACACCAAACTGCGCTCGTCACCTGGAGAGAGATAAGTTATTTAGTCTCTTATGCCCAGTTACTTCACTAGCAAACAACGCTTTTAAAAAAAAAAGTAATTTTTGACCATTGAAGTTTATCGTTGCAAACGCATTCATTGAAATTGAACGAGTCAGTACTCGTTGCCGACCTAAAGCTTACGTCGGCAATAGTTCAATACAACTACCTTCCCACATAGTTATTGTAGTGGGTCAAATAGGTAGAACTTTTTTTTTTTTTTTTTTTTTTTTTTTTTTTTTTTTTTTATTGATGTCCAGTGGAAATTCTACATGGAACTTCCTTCACCCCGGGGAAGGGCGAAGGGGCATGCCGGACTCCTACCGGCTAAAACCACTGGAGCGGTCATCTTCGGCACCGAAGGGGGGGCTCCAGGTCCTCGTAAGATCACACTAGAGCAAATAGGTAGAACCTACCACCCTAATGCAATCATACAAAGAAGATAGAACTCTACTACCACTGAACGACGCTACGAAGAACTTCAGACTTCGTAACAACTGTAACCTACTTTTAACGTGGAGTTCCTTTACTATAGCAAATATGTTTATTGTATTCTTGAACTCAGCCCGTAAACAATCACAAAAAGTCCACTGCTGGGCCTCCGATTCCCGCAACAATGAACGGTGAAATTTCGAGAGAAGAGAATGAGAAGCCTCTTGTACTGACAGTAAATTGTTCTTTAACACACTGTTCATTTAGTTATATGTTTGTTCCGGGTAGTGTCCGGATTAAAAATATACCACCATTCCATCTTCTCCCGTGGATGTCGTAAAACGCAACCATGCGACTCTAAACCAGAAGGAAGGAAGGAAGAAGCGTCCCTTCTGTGGATCAGTAGCCATACTGCTCTCACCAACCCGCATGCTAAGCGTGGTGAGTACTGGAAAATTCCCCCCAAATTGACAACAAAATCGTGGAAATCTTTGGGGGAGCCTTTATTCAGCAGTAGACATTTTATGGCTGATATTACGAATAATGTTTATTTATATATAATACGTAAAATTGTGTTGCGTGTCACCGCCTGCCACAGAATTTAACTGAAAAGTTAAAAGGCAGACGCCGTTGTTCCCGTTTATTATTTCAATCCCGGAACTAGGTACGCAGACCCTTCCCTCTCCGAGATGTGCCTATAGGCGTGGCACCAGTGGGCGGCTCTAGTGTGATCATACGAGGACCTGGAGCCTCCTTTAGGTGCCGAAGATGACCGCCCCAGTAGTTTTAGCCGGTAAGAGTCCGGCATACCCCATCGCACTTCCCCCGGGCCAAGGAGTTCATGAAGAACTGGGCACCAAAAAAAAAAGGTACGCAGACCCTTATCTTAAGAATCAGTTACTTCGGCTCGGTACTGCTACATTTATCTAATAGATTACGTCAGATAGATAAGTATAATGAGTGTACGTGATCGTGTACGTTTATACATGTGTTTGCGTATAGTAAGTGAGTTAACCTGTGCGAGTGTGGTAACTGTACATTTTCCAAATTCAAGACATATTGCTCGGTTTTTTTTGTATTCAATAGCACACAATAACACCTTGATACACGTAGATCCTAAGTTCCCTTTCACGATACCCAGAGAGGAGTTGTCTTTTCTTTACCACAACCAGGCTACGATTAAACTAAAGATTGTAATTTGTGCTGTGTATTCAGCTTCCAGAATAGCATGTGGAGTACTTTTTCCGAAGGATATCTTTAATTAAAGATGGCTTCCAAGGCGTTTAGTATATAGTTTTGAATAAACGTACTGGTTTTGCCCGATTTAAACCCGATTTAGATTTCACGCAATAATTTAAGCATCAAGTAAACATTAGAGATAGCTTCACAAATTTAACAAATAACACGTTACTACATCTCTAATAAGCTTAGCTTTAGTGGGGACGCCATAAAAATGCACACTTTATTAGATTAGAAAACGAGGAACTAGAAATCTAAGTTAGAACTTATAATATACCTAGACTTGTTTCTACTAACTGCTGTACGCTCGCGTACGACTGCGTTTAATAACTTTACCACAGATATTTGAGTAAATGTTTTGATTCAAGTAATGGCTCAATCAAGCCAGGTCGTTAGCTGTATAGTATTCGAGCAAACCACCAGATGGTCAATTATCGTAATTTAAAAATATTCAAAATATAGTCTCAATGTCGTAAATGGCACAAATTGTATTCTTCCAAACTAAGAACCACGTTAATCGTGAACTTATTATGCAATCTCATAACGATCAACTTTCAGTCAATAGTATAAATTAATTTAGAGAGTTGCTTCTCTAGTGTTATCTGCCACAGGCCAAGAAACAACAGATTGGCCGGATTTGGGCGTAGCCGAAACCTTCAAGCAACCTCACAGTGATGACTGGCAGAGACCTGACTGATAGGCATAAACTGCAAAGCTAATAAATAATGTATCGAATTCGGGCTAACGACTATTTGTAATTGAATAATTACGCTTGTTTTAAACGAATGATAGGCTAAGTAATACTTTTACACAAATATTGACGGACTGTATTAATTTCCATGTAAGATTTTAATGAGAACAGTTACAAGAGATACAAAACTGATAAAAAAGCCAACCATTAACAGTTTACACGACCCGGAAATCGAACCATAAACCAGTTCGCAGCCGATGAATGAAATGAAAAATTTAAGAAATGTCGTTTATTCAAAATAGAAAGAAAGAGAGAAAGAAAAATGCCAGAAAATGGAATGAGAAAGAAATGAAAAAAATAGGAACAGTTGTGTCCAACCTGTTTTCTACTCTCCCAGTAATGCAGCATGACCTATTCGTTAACATGTTTCAACATTTTCATTAGAATATTTCAGCTTAATTTATTACATTCTACAGTCATACTGGGTGCAGGTATAATCACCTTTAACCTTTCAGGCGGTGAATCAGTCCACGGTTCTGCATCCGAGTCAGTAATTCATTGTACCTTATTTTATTGCCAAAATATTCGACTAGTGGCAGTCAATGGCTTCACGCGTCTGCCGTACGGTATACATCATCATAATCATCATATCAGCCATTTATATGTCCACTGCTGAACATCGGCCGCCCTCATAGACCTCCACAACTGTGTCGCCATTTTGGGGGGCATTTGCCAATACTCACCACGCTTGGCAGGTGGATTGGTGAGCGCAGTATGGTTACTGTTCCACAGGAAGGACGCTGCTGCCCATCCCTCTGGCTTAGCGTCCCTTAGTCGCCTTTTACGACATCCATGGGAGGAGATGGAGTGGTGCTATGTTCTTAACCCGGACACCACACGGACAATGGTATACATAGTATTTATAAAAAAAAAGTAAACATAATACAAAACCAATGAGTATTTGTATTATATTGGTATTGGTGTATATTATACTTAATTATAATGCTAACTATAATTGGCAATTAGGCTCGCAGCAGATTCCAGACATTTTCCTGGACCTTTATACGTGTGAAGGAACATTTACACGGTATTTTGTCTATAAATAATTCAAGTTGTAAGATAATTCTCAAGATCAAAATTATAACCAAATTCTCGGATCATGCTCGGAATAAAACAAGGGGCAGAGTGCATACATTGTCTTGTGAGATTTCAGCATGAATTCATGTATCTAAATATCCCAATAACAAAGGGGGTTCTACATAATTCAAATTATTATTTAAATAGGGAACAAAACGCAAGTCATGGAAGTTTTGTGACGGATTGACGTCACAAAAGGCCAATGAACAAAATTTAAACTGTCGTATGATTTTCTTAATATTATCCGCAATGCCAACATGGAAAATTATTTCTCAATTCTTCTATACACAACGGATTGGCTACAGTGAGAACATCATCATCATTATTATTATATTAGCCAAAAGACGTCCACTGCTGAACAAAGGTCTTCCCCATAGATTTCCACAACGAGCGGTTACATACCACCTGCATCCAATGGCTCCCAGCAACCTTCACCCGGTCGTCTGTCCACCTCTTTAGAGATCTTCCCACGCTGCGTTTTCCGGTGTGCGGTCTCCACTCGAGAACCTTTGAACATTTTTACCCCAACGGCCATCAGTTCTACGAGCAATGTGGCCCGTCTATTGCCACTTCAGTTTAATAATCCTTTTAGCTATTTCGGCAACTTTAGTTCTGCTACGGATCTCCTCATATCTGATTCGATCTCGTAGAGAAATACCAAGCATAGCTCTCTCCATAGCTCGCTGAGATATTGAGAGAACTATGAGTGTGAACAACTATTACTTAATTAAATTCTTTCTGTTCATTAGCACTGCTCGTATTAAGGTTTTTTGAAACTAAAATTACACTGCCCATTGGTTAGGGCAAAAACGTTCTCAAGTGAGGACCATGCATCAGAAAACGTAGCGTGGTGAACAGACGACTCGGTGAAGGTCGCTGGAAGTCGTTGAATGCGGGTGGCATGGTACCGGTGGTAGTGGAAATCTAATGGGGAGGGCTTTGTTCAGCAGTGAACTTCCTTCGGCTGATGTGATGATGATGATAAAAATTCCACCGCTTTTTGGATTTCAAGTATCATCGCTGTAAAACTTTACCCAGTTTTACTTGGCAAGTAGATATAGCAAACAAACGGACAGACAGGCCAACACACAGGCAAACTCACTGTCCATAAAGGTAAGCGATATTTACCTTCAACTTTTTTTTATTTAGGTGTAAATGTCATGCCGGTCATGCGGCCGAAAGAAGGATGGTTTTTAGGTATAGTTAAAAAAATATCTGTATAACTAATACAACATTAGAAGATTATTTTAACATGTAAAAGTAAAAAAAAAAATCCACGTTACGTGACATTGACGTTCTCTTATTCTCATTAAATTCGGCTTGTATGAAATCAAAAAGCCAAGTTGATATCTATTTAATAAGGTAGGGTACTGGACATCGACATCGACAAAGTAATTTTCAAAGAACCGGTGTTTTTTCATCATCATCTTATCAGCTAAAAGAAGCCCACTACTGAATAGAGGCCTCCTCCATAAATGACCGGCGATTTTAGGAGGAATTTGCCAGTACTCACCACGCTTGGCAGGAGGGATGGTGGGTACAGGAGGCCTTCTGTTCCACACAAGGACCCCGCTGCCCATCCCTTTGGTTTAGAGTCCCTTAATCGCCTTTAATGGCACTCACGTGTGGAGATGGGGTGGTGATGATGAATATGGATTCTTAATCAGGACACCACACGGGCAGTGCTTATCAATCAAGATCAAAATTTGAAGAGACTTCACGATGTAACCTAAAAGATGCCAGTTGTATATAACGTTAAAAATGGAAAGGAAAACGTTCAATTTTTATTCTATTAACTCTCACGCTCATAACAGCCAAAATGTATGCATTCGAAACTTCTAGACTATGTTTGTGTTTGAAAAAAACATCTGACGGCTAATCCACAAAACTTCCAAACATCAAAGCCACTGTACTAACAAAATCAATTTTATGGTTAATTCATAGACAACAGCGGCCGCAACACCGAACGCATGGAAGCACACAGATGACGTCTGTACCCACGGATTGGATATCATCAGATAAGAAAGTAGTTTTCACTCGCATAGGGAAAAGGAAACGTGTCGCTCCCGACCCAGCTAGGGTTGCCAGATGTTCATCTGGATTCTCCCGACATTTTATATGATGCCCGAAGAAATACATGATCTCCCGGCAAACGTATCGTCGATACATTCGTATCGTAGTTTTATGCACATTTTTTACTTAAGTAATAAGAATACAGATTTTTATGTTTTTAAATACTCCTAAAGGATTCAAATTGATAAACTCGGTGAAAATAAATGCATAATTCATGTGGCAATGTAAAATTTTAGTTTATTAGGTAGGTACGAGTTTAATTGATCTCAAAATTATTCTTGAATAATGTTTAGTCATATGAAATCCATTAAAAAAAACAAAAAAATCGATTAATAATATTTATTCACAATCCCGACATTTTACAATTTTGTCAACCCTAGACCCAGCTGATAGCTGTGTGTGGCTACATGACTAGTTAATTGTGGGACATACCAATTTATACTATTTAAACAGCTGCCCTAAAGGTTGGCAACACATCCGCGACTCCTGATGTTACGGATGTTTTGGCTGGCGGTGATAGCTTGGGGGTTACTTCCTATATCATAAAAAAATCTCGCTGGTGAATTGATCCGTCTGCGAGGAAGTGGCATAGCAATGTATTGACAAAACTTTTTTCTTGTGGGTACTGCACAAACACCTAGACCCGGAACTGTCTATAGGTCACACATATATTTGTTCCGTGCGGGGAACGAAATCGCGACACGCAGCGCAGAAAACTAAGCGTTTAGTCACTAATCCAAACGTGTCGTTGATATACAAGGTAGGTACAGTGTCTAAAAGAGGTTTCCTCTTTGGATATTCACTACTCTATGTTTGATACCTTTGATCAGCAATGTATCTAGAAAAATCGCACGAGCCTAAACTCGAATGAAGTATAGTAATAGTCGAGTTTCTAGAAACATCTGCCAGCTCCAATATCAGGCCCTGACCCTACCTTGGATCGGAGAACTTATCAAGACAAAGCAGTAACTTGATTTAGAACTTAAAGAGTTTACTATAATGTCAAGACAGCTTCAAAATCAGTTCAATCCATACAAATATTTTTTTTTTGTGATCTGAATCATGTGTATGCAAATCTCAACTAAAATGGATGCCGTCAACTGGTTTTTAATCGACTTGGCAATGACATTACAAACGATTGGCCGCCCGACCAGGTGCAGTCATAAAGGAGTATGCAATAAGGAGTATTGTAACAAAAACACTGCACGTAAATGCACAATTCCTATCGCCTTCAGAAATGTTTTCTCCAACGATTTGTGTCAGATATCTTACTAACGTCAGATAGAAAGGTTAATTTAGGTTGGTAGGTCACAACACTAGCATAACATGAAGACTAGGCGTAAAGCTTATCTTTGCGGGAGGTCTTGCTTCAGCAGTGGGCGTCCTTCGGCTGATATGATGATGTTGATGATGATGAGACGTAAAGTTAATAATAAGAATATTAACATAAACAACAGACTTACAAATAAATAATGTGCCTCATGGCTGGACCGAATAAGCATCCAGATCAGCTAAATGCCAGGCGCTAGTTTTCATCTGAAACCTTTCTGCTCCACGGATGTAAATTTGTAGTATCTCGATGCTACATGTAATATATATAAGCCAAAAGACGTCCCCTGCTGAATAAGGGCCTCCCCATAAACAACTAATTACATGCCGTGTGTCATTTCAGAGGGAATTTGTCAGTACTCACTATGGTGACAGGTGGGTTGATGAGAGCAGAATAGCTGCTGTTCTACAGGGACGCTGCTGGGTATTCCTTTGGACATCCACTGGGGGAAGTGGAGTGGTGCTATATTCTTAATCCGCACACCACACGGTCAACGGTTGTAAGGTTAACTAAGTATTTCTTTTTATGGTTCTAAGCCCTCTGATATGTAGATCAGAGCTCTTATTTTATCAGTTGTTTTAATGGCTTAACACTAATCATTTTATTGTACCTGTAGCTTGTTGCTGTTTATTGCATACCTATAGTATCTTATTGGCTTAATATTGTTCTTGTACATATACTTATTGCTATTTATTTACTACATCTATATCATATCTATGTTGGTAATACTCGTATATGGCAAATATATATTCCACATATATTAACTATTTATTTTTATATATTACTTTGCTAATTATTTTTGTACAGTAATTTATAAATTCTTTGCGCATATCTTTATTGATCAGTAGTTCCTTGGCATTTTCACGGTCTAATTTTAGATTAACAAGTAACTAAGTAATATTATGAAATCGTATATTGCACTGCGGTATCAATGTCATTCATGTTACTAATGCGAACGTTTAACTGAGCACGGTGGATACATGGAGATTCTGTACAGGTGAAAAGAGACCATCATACACAATATTGTTTGACTGCGACCCTCTTATTAGGCGTAGGGCGAATCACCTTTTTTTTTATTGATCCGGTAGAAATACCTCATGTACTTCCTTCGCCCCGGGAAAGAGCGAAGGGGCATGCTGGACTCCTACCAGCTAAAACCGCCGGAGTGATCATCGTCGGCACCGAAGGGAGGCTCCAGGAACTCGAAAGATCTCCATCTAGAGCCACCCATTGGTGCCACGCTTTAAGGCACATCTCGGAGGGGATGACTGTAAGGCGGTCATCCCCAAAGCATCTCTCGAGGGGATTGTAAAGGATTCCCCCGAAGCCTCACTATGCGCTGTGCTGCGTACACAGTGGTACGTGACCACATGCACACCGCTATCTTCCCGGGGGTCGCTCGGTATGAGCACGCAGATTTCCCAACAAGCGAGCTCGCAACCCCCAAGGGCGAATCACCTGGGAACAGTTTACACTGTAACAGTTGATTACGCGCAGTTCTATGATGGCACAATTAAAGGACCTCCAAGAATTCTTCGATTCGCAATAAAGGAAGATAGCCCTCTTTTTGTTGGTAAGTGCAGAGTGGCTGTTGTTTCACAGAAGGGACGATGCTGCCTATCCCTCTGGTTTAGATTCCTTTAGTTGCCTTTTAGGACATCCACACGAGTACACGGAGTGGTGCTTGTGTGTAGTGGTGGTGACCTTAATCCGGACAGCTCACGTAATAATATGTATACTATGTATATAAATTCTGCTTATTAACAATTGCCTGCAAATTGCTAATATCAAAATTGATGGTGTCTCTAGTCGCCCAGTTTCCTCTCATTTCCCACACATCTTCTGTATTTGTGTGCCGGGCATTACGTAAACGAATCTTCACATTATAATACATTGAAGGACGACACTGCATTAAATCAGTAGGGTGTCGCCGTCATATTAACATATTGAGTTTTGTTTTACTATTTTTGATTATCTAGTATTGAATTAAATTTAGATTTTTAAGTTCATTTTCAATCTAGCCTAGTTTTATTAGTATTTTTTCCAATCGTAGTTTTAGTTATCAATTTAACGAGCTTCATCAACATTACTTTAGGCAAAAAACGGCCACTGCTGGACAGAAGCAGTTTTTGCTACAATCGCCACGCTTGGCAGGCGGGTTGGCGATCGCAATTGAGCTATAAACGTACTCGAAGTATGCTGCTGCTCATCCTTCGGCTAATCCCATAGTCGCATTTTACGACACCCACGGGATGAGATGGTTGGAAGTATTCTTAGCCAGCACCACATGGGTTTAACGAGCTTGATACATTGTAATTTAATTACTTTTAAATTGGGGATTGCCGTGGGATTCTTGGCAAAGAATAGATCACCCCTCTCCGCCCGTGGGTGTCGTAAAATGTGACTAAGGGTTAAATATCATGAAGTAGCAACATCTTCCTGTGTGCTAATAATAACATACTGCGATGACTAATTCACCAGCTAAGCGTGGTTATTATGGCAATATCCCCGTTGACCACTTCATCCTATCCCCATGATCATTTTATTTGTGTGAGATCATTATAAGCGCGTCTTTGTGTTATTTGATCAAATAAACTCCGTGTGGTCTCCGCATTAAGAATATAGCACCACTCCATCCTCTCCCGTGGATGAAGCGTTGTGAGTACCGGCAAGTTCCCCCCAAAATTACGACATACTTATGAAAATCTACCGGGAAGGCCTTTGTTCACGCTTTGTTCAGCAGTGGACGTTACTTTTGGCTGATATTTTCAAGAAAACAGAAATTTCATAATTTTTTTACCGGTTTGTTAACTTGTTTGTTACTCCTACTACCTAATTAATAATTTAATATGCATAAATATTAGTCGTATAATTTAAACTATAATATTTAATTGAATTTTAATACAAATAATTTATTACGCTATAATTAACGAACTAATTATATTAATAAAGGCCTTTTGTGCATGAATTAAGCAACGCGTGTCTCACATTCATTCATTAATAAATAATTATCGTAATATGAATTATTTAACACGTTATTTAACAATGTAAACAATTAATTTGTCATCAGAAGCAAACATGTTTACAACAAGTGAGGCATTGTTAAAACCCAGGTTGACGTTTTCCGCAATCAAAATTATAAATATAAACTTCAATTCATTCATATTTCTGTGTTCCATCCCTTTGGAAATGGTGAATAATAAACAATACCTAACATAAAGTTCCTTGGTTTAAACAAAAATTAACTGGAAAAAATATCTCCAATACAATTCAAAACTGAATATGTGTAACAATTTACACGCATTGTGAAGACAGGAGCCTTTACTACGGATATCTGTGTATCAACGCCTCATCTAAATGAAGAAGGTAAGAAGGTTACCCGTGTCTCGGTCTCCCTCACCGACGTCGCGGAGGCCCATCGTTGCGACAACACCATTCCGTTCAAGTAGTAAATACTTCTCCCCCCCCCCCCATCCCTTGCTTGCACCGGCCTGTGCTAAACCTGTAGATTTTAATACCGATCCAGCTGTCGCCAAAACAAATAGCTTGCACACTTCAGCAACGCACTAAACCGAGGTCCGTGTCCCGCAGGGGGCGCCTTAGCGCAAGTTGCTTAGATTATAATATTAACTATAAGCCTGGTTGGAAGCCTCTTTTGGCTTCGCCAGAAATGTAGCTGTTCGCTACAAGCCAAAAGAGGGTAATTTTTTTGGATATATATATATATATAAATCAGTATAGGTCAAATAAGTATAATATATATACCTATACTTATTTGACGTTGTGGTTCCTGGCAAATAATGACACACACGTCTTAAAGGGCGGGACAGGCAGCAACGTCCTTCACCATGTAATTTAAAATCAAATTTTAAACATTTTGTGCTTTTAGTTCAAAGTTCAATGAAGCGTGTTTTAAAGAAACATTTAAATTCATGAGTTATAGATTCAAATTCATTATTTACACATGTCTATTGTATTAAATTAACCTTTTATTTATTTTATAATCATGTGCTGATGAGCCCGGTGACAGCACCATAGTCATGTTTAGGAGTTTTTTTTATGTATGCATCGGGGCGTAAGATAAAAACAGGATTTTGGTTTTGCAACACTGGCAATATTGGCGGTATTATTCGTTTATTTATTTATGATTAATCTACAATAAGTGTACAAATTTATTATTGCAGTCACTGGGAGGAACAAGTCTTCAGTGTTATTCTGAAAGAACTCACTAGTAAACTCACTTATGAATCCGCAGTGAAATCTCTAATTTCGTAATGTTTTTATTAATTTTCCCTATTGATTCAAAAGTGAGTTTGCTAATGATTCCCAAATGAGTAGCACTCCTGGGTAAAATCTCTAATTTCGTATTGTTTTATTACTTTGCACTGTGGATTCAGTAGCGAGTTCTGTTCTGTGTTCTGAGTGAAAAGTAGTAAAATCAATACAATATTAGGTCTCATTGTGGATTTAGAAGTGAGTTTGCTTGTGAGTTCTTATAACATAGCCACGCAGCAGTGCTATTCTGCAGTACACTCCGCATTCAGAAGCAGGTTTGCTAGTGAAGCAAACTCACTTAGGAATCCGCTGTAATAATTTGAAAACAATACGATATCAAAGATTTCACTGCGGATTCAAAAGTTCTTACAAAATAGCTACGCTGTTTACTTTAGATAAGATTCTTCTTAATATTATAAATGCAAAAGTGCGTTTGTTGGTCTATCTGTCCGTTTGTTACATCTTCTCAGCCAAACTACCCTAGTATAACTAAATTGTGAACTAGGTGAATTTTAACCCGGAAGAGGAAATAGGGTTTACTTTTACTTTCCGTATATGAAAATTAAAATCTTTTCATTTGGGTGGAACCGCAGATACCTACAGCAGATCAGGAACCATTCAAAACGTGTTATATCTTAGTTCTGAAGTCTGTGACATTGATTTTTGTAACAATTATACTGTTTCAACGATAATCATCGCTGATATTCATCTCTGAAAATCTTCCTGACCACTAAAAAGCGTGGTTTATTAAGATCGTTTTAGTCCACTTGAAGGCTCGATTTAATTCTATTTTAAATCTACAACTCCAATAGTCCCAAGAGTGCACTATAAACCACCTGGAGGCTTCACTATGTGCAGTAATTAGCACCTTAGCACAGACCTTTTACTTGTGCGGTACAACTAGTACATTGTTTTTCCTACCTTGTACTCGTATTTATTACTAAACGGTTTGTTTAAAATAATTAATCTGTTACTTAATATTTTATGACGATTAAAAGACCTCCTTTATTTTTGTTGCATCACATTTTTTATTTTACGACATTGAATTAGAATGGATTCGTTTTCAAGGAACTTGAAAAACCATACAGTATTAAAAGATGTCGTGTACGGCCTTGATTTAAAAAATACAAAGTTTGTAAAAGAACAAACAATTTTCAACCTTAGTTTCGTAAACTTAAGGATCATAGGTACACTATGTAGCGCGTTGAACTCTTTCATATACAAATGAATCATGCTCAAATTAATGATTGTATAAAAATTATACAAATAATGTTGGGTTAATTTAAACAATGTTTTTTATACAATAAAGACCGCCTTATTATTACCTAAGTCAGTTTTTATTATATTTGGAGAGTACTTAACACAAACTAAATAAAATTATGAAGCAGAGCCATGGGCGGAATAAGAATACTATCGAATTAATACTTAGGTATTTATTATCTTACCATATCTAGAGGCACGACAAGCTGTTCGTGGACTTCCTCCGAGTAGGAAGGGAAAGGTATTGTTCCACCCTTGATTCGTCCGCGACGGGATTGCTCGAAACACATGCGCGCCGCTACCTCAGGCCCGTCTAGTGATGGACCAATAATCTTCACTAACGCCGCGGCACACGGGCCAAGATTGCGACCTTCTTCAGCACGGAATTGTCTGCTGCGGATTGTGAGAACGGTCGTGACCTTCCGCTCTCTTTCCGCAACCTCCTTCTATGTGATTATTTTCCTTCTATGCGCAGTGGTGGCATCTCTTTTCGGCATCCCTACTAATGCGTCACAGGAAATTGCCGAAGTTGCCATGCCCAAAAAGGCCACCGAAGCATAGCCAGGACACGGACGCTAGCAAGTCCACATTACGGCCATGAATAATCGATAATAGCGTCTATGTAGCCCCTTGCTCTGATTTATCTATGATCCTGCGGTCGTTGGTACTAAGTAAGGCAGGTTTGTGCAAATTTTCTTTAGCCAAACCAAGCGGGGGTTAGTTGTTTACTGTGACCACATTTCGATGCATCTCCCTTCGGCATGGAGTAAATATTCCCTGAGACTGCAAAGCTCGTGATTGTGGAGAGTCTTCACATTTAAAAAATCTCGACTTCCACACGTCCGTGGGATGAACAGCCTAAGTGTACGAACCTCCCTGTTCAGGACATCAAGGTCCGTCCATTATATATGTTATTATGCCTCTCTATTCAAGGGTTTATATCCCCTGTAAGAGGAAACCCGGTTTTCAGTTTGATACGTTTACACGGGGACATGGGTCCAACACGCAGAAGGCCCTTTAAATTTTTTTAATCTAAAGTGTAGTGGGACTCTATCCGGAGACTCTCCATGATTACACTATAACAATGCAGTCTCGGATTACGGAGGTGTAATACTATTGTATGAGATGGAAACTATAAGTATAAGGTCTACTGCAATGGTTCCTAAATGGGTTGAATACTTCAAAAAGCAAAATAACTATATTCTGAAACAAAACAATTAGTTATAACAAACATCAGCCGCGGTCTTATACGGAAAAAAGCATCTCAGCGTAGCAGACGCTCGTCAAATACAAATATATTTTATTCGCCAATCGATATCGTATACATATATTACATTATATTTTTTTACAAGTCCGTCTTATCTTGCCTTTTAGTAGGTATGCGAAAACACATGTGTCATAATTTTTACATAAATTATAATTACGCAACATCACAATACTTGATTACACTTTATTAAAATAATTATATATTATCATTATATATCATGTCATAATCATATTATATTAAACCATAATCATCATATTATTATATTAAACCATAATCATATATATTAGACTAGCTGGGACCCGCGGTTTCACCCGCGTTTAATTTAAAAGAAATTTAGAGTACTTCGACATAGACACTTGACATAGAAGATCTATATTGGATTTCAATGGTTTCATTTTTTACGCGGAACCCTAATTGTTTTTCTAATACAAAAGTAGCCTAAGTTATTCCTTATAACATCAGCTATCTGCCAGTGAAGGTCCCGTCAAAATCGGTCCAGTCATTTCGGAGATTACCCGGAACAAACAGACAGACAGACAGACGGACAGACAGACAGACAACATTTTTTTAAATAGTGTTTTTGTATATGTAATGTACATACTTTCATATGCATTTAGTAAAAAGCTGTTATTTTGACATTACAAACAGACACTTCAATTTTATTTATTTGTATATAGATTTGTGTCTAAAAAGTCAACAATCGTATGGAAAGAACAGTATGTCAGCCATTTTTTTAACCGTCTCTTCATTTGTAGTAGCGGCAATTCTCTTATAACTTTGGATACTTTATTAAATACTTTAATGCACATTACAAACGTATTTTTTTGGAACACTGTTGTCTTTATAGGCTGGTATCAGTAAGCGGGTTGGATCTCTTTTACCAATAATGAAATTGTTACAAGCGCTTATAAATTGGTTGGGATTATTTTTAATACCCATACAGACCTCCATTATACAGGATGGGCCATAAGGGTGTTGGCGGTTTCAATATTCAATTAAAAAAGAACTACGAAACATAACAAGAATATATTTGTATTTTTTTAAAGTAGAAACATAGGAATTTTTAAGATCTAAAAATAATGTTGTCCAAATGACATCCCTCGGCTGCTTGGCACTCTTGGAACCGAAGTCGCAAATTTTTTGTGATGAGGCCAATTTTCACCTTAATGGCCATGTGAACAAGCAAAATTGTCGGTTCTGGTCCGAGACTAATCCCCGACGCTTGCATGAACGTCCACTTCACAGCCCTAAGCTTGTCGTGTGGGCTGGGATATCGTCAACCGGTATTATTGGGCCATACTTTTTTGAGGACGAAAGAGGGGAAGCGATGACGGTTAGAGCTAACAATTATTGCAACATGATAACAGACTTTTTGGTGCCAGCTTTGCAAGAACTTCAAGGCAATACCTCGAGGATGTGGTTTCAACAGGATGGGGCCACATGTCATACGGCTAGGGTATCCATAGAGCTGCTGCAAAATGTTTTTCCCGAAAAACTCATTTCAAAAAGGGGGGATATTGAATGGCCACCACGTAGCCCCGATCTCTCTCCATGCGATTATTTTCTATGGGGCTACCTCAAATCGGTAGTCTACGAGAATAATGCAACCAATTTAGAGCAGCTGAAGAGGAATATTATTCAGGATCGGCTCTCCGTCTCTCCCGACCCCACTCTGCTGTCTCCTTCTGGAGCATGTTGCTGTTGCAGAGTCGCTCGGCAGGTCGTGAACCAAAGCGCCTCGGTTTGTTGAGGCGTTATCCGCAGAACCAGAGCGTGGATTTCGGCCACGACAATTACCACTACTTGCTCGGCAAGCTGGATCCTGTTACCCTCGAAGGACTCCCCGCTGGCCAAAACGAGCGTGTCGTCATCGAAACAGACTAAGCTAACGCCAGCGGGTAGAACGACACGCAAGACAAGAAGGGAGCCGAGAACCGACCCCTGTAGAACCTCACACGTTATCTCGCTCCACTTTACGCTACCGTCCCTCCCCACGTAGCGAACGTGCCTATCGCGCAGATAGGCCTCTATGATGCCCTGCAGGTAGGGAGAGCAACGATGGTGCACTAGTGCCCGACTAATTTCACCCCACGGGATGGAGTTGAAGGCGTTCACTTTGTCTAGACTAACGGCCAACGCCACCCCACCCCGTTGGGATACCACCTGCTCCGACAGCACTGAAACTTCACCTAGCCACTGTAATTTCTCGGTTTATAGGTATAGGATCCGTTCAAGGTTATTTTTATTTATAAAGCTTAGATTTGACTTCAAAAACAATTCGTAGTAAAGATGTGTAAACATCATATTTCATTTAGGTATTGAATAATAAATAAAAGTCGGTGAGTATGAGTCAAAATTACATACGGCGTAGTTTATACACTGACGCAAATTCTATAGAAACCGCAAAATAATGATCTACTTTTTATTATTCCATACTAATTATGCCCACCACTTCGCTGCGTGAAAAGGTTCTAAAGTATCCTATCTATAAAAATACACTATATTACTCTAAGTAATGAACGAGCCCGTTATATGATACATTTTACATACGATAAGTAGAAATATTTTTAGTTAAAATTGTGTTTAAAATAAAATAAATAAAACCTACTTAGTACCACATTAATTATAAGAATTTATCTGTATTTGAAAACGGTAACAATGTCCAGCCATGTGGCCCATTCCTGTTAAATATGGAAGGGGCGATAGACATGATGATTTCTTACTTCGGAACTTTATAATTCACAAATATTTATATCAGCTCTTAACAAGTAAAGAACCAATGTTCTCCACGAGGAATTACTTCATTTAAATCTCAGCTGTATAATTTAACATCTGGAAATCAGCAAAATCCAGTTGTACATTTTTAATGTGACTTCGTTTTATGAATTAATTTATGAACATGCGAACATTAAAAGTCATTTATTTAGATTTTGCAAATATATTACGTCACTCCCGTACTCCCTAAAGTGTATAAGCAGAGTATGTATAAGCGGAGGTGCACTGTCGTAAACCCTCAGTTCATCGATAACGTTAGGTCTCCTGTAATAGGGGGCAAGCCTGTTATCAATTACCGGACACAATTCAAAACTCCGGGCTACTACTGAGAAGTTCCCTAACAGAAATACCCAATAACCATTTGCCCCGGGGAATCAAGGACTTCAAGCTCGGTGACTACGCTTGAAATCCACTTGACCACTAGAAGCCGTTTACCAGTTAAGATTTTTTGTAGTATTTGAAATTTTCTGGAATTGCTGGTCGAAGTTTGAATTTTATGTATAATGGATATGTCATTATAAATGTTAAACAAAGACTATTATGTAAATGTGTGTGATTTATTTAATTCATTAATAAGAACATTAACTTAATATTATGTAACACATAATAATATGTGACAATATCAGCCTGTTAATGTTCCACTGCGTGTTGACGATTTCAGACCATTAGACCCAGATTTTCTGACGATAATTTCCCATCTTCGCCTTCCACGACACCCATGGGTTGAAATGGGTTCGTGCTATTCCTATTCCGGCACCACACGCCTTAGGTGACCGGTTGCCCGGTTTTGAAGTCGCCACCATCCACCCGGTGGCAAAGAACCAGTTCTGTAAACTTTCGGGCCACCATGACCTTTTAACAATCTATTACCACATACCTACATGAACATATGCATTTGATGATGGTGTTGGGCAGCAGCGTCCTTCTATGCGATAATGATAGAATACTGCTGACATGAATTCCTTTGCAGGACTTTAAATAGTCATTAGTCAACGTTTTTATTTGAAATAAACCAATTTCTGGCACTCATAAAACTTGAGTTGCACGGTTCCAATTGGATGGTTATATAGAGAAGTGCCGGGCAAAACTCGATGTATACTCTTCTAAAGCAATTGACATTACGATGTTGATTGATACAGATAATGATAAAAGATTTAATGAGAAAAATGTAGGTTAATGTGCATAGAATTTATTAATAAGAAATGAATGCCCCAGAGAGTAGGTAAGGGCTTCTTCTCCAGCTTGCCTTTATTTGCTAGCTGGAATAGACCCCACAAGTGCCAGCAGGACTGTCAACTCTGGCTTGCCTTAAATGGCCGATCAGAGGGGGGCCGCCAAAGCTATGGCTCGGGGGTGGAAGTGACAAACAGTGCGCGACGTAATAACGGGTAAACCCGCACTGGGTCTTCAAGACGCGTGATGGTGAAACCGGTGCCGTACCTAAGGCTATTGCTGAAAATCAGCGCTGATGGCTCGTTGAGATGCCACAGTATTATGCTGAGCTTCAACCTATGTTTTGCGAAGATGCGACGCACAATTTCCTTAAGACCGTAACTTATGTAACCCTGCCCTGTACCCTGTATTGTAGGCATAGACTAGGTAGTAAGATACTTCGTATATTGTAGGCATTGTTTTTTTCTTTTTTGTATTTGTTTCTTTTTCGACCACAGACAAAAATGTGTACTCTTTGGTAAAAAATATTGTTGTTATATTTTGACTGGATACCAAGTCTTTTGGCCATTTTTATTATAACGGTGTTGCCAGCGCGGATACGCGTTTGGTTTCATGAAGTGTTAGTTTTTAAGCGTATAATTATTGTAGTATGTAGTATCGATTTTAGCTATGTCGTTAGTAATGCCTTATGTAGAATTTTTACATTTTAATCTGTACTTGTGCGTCGACGTTCGCCGCAAAAATAAACTGTTTTTCTTTCTTTCTTTCTTTCTTACCTCTCTACACACCAAGCCACTCACGTTGAGCTCCCTGTCACCAGTGGTGGTGGCTGCTTAGGGCCGTTTAAGCTCATCTTGTAAGTGGCGATGTACCGTCTGTCACAGAATTTGACTTAAGGATTCAAAACGCCGAAATTCCCGTTATATATAACACCCATTGCAATAGACCTTATCGGTGTAGTTTCCATCTCATATAATAAGTTCTACACCACCGGGGCCAATCTGCGACTACATTTTCAGCAGCCATGGAGAGTTCCCGATAGTGTCCTATTACATTTTAGATTAAAATTCACTAAAGGGCCTCTGCGTACTGGATCCATGTCCCCGCGTAAGCCTACCAAAAAGCCGCGTTTCTCTTTGCAGAGGATATTAACCCGTGAATTCTATTATATTCTATTCTATTGTGGCTCTCACGGGCTCAGCATCAGCCGAACGCACTTCGACCATATTGGATCCATTGTGCTGCCCAAAGCCCTGCACTACTCCTCCGCTGGAAAATCAAGAAGTCCCTGCAGGTACTTCGTAATCATACCTGCCTGGAGCCGTGCAAAATCATCAGGCAAAGGATAAGCTATTCCTAGATGTTTTGCCCTACGTCTTCCCAGAGCTTCACAGCTGCACAAAATTTGCTGCATTGACTCTTGATTGTCCATACAGAATCTGCATGTATCCGTTGTGCTAAGCTTCATCCTATGGAGGTGCTCCTTGGTGCCAAAGTGGCCTGTCATTGCGCCTTAAATGGGTTTTGGTTATATTTAATAATCTCTTAAACCCGTCTAGTCTTGTGCTGCAGAAAGTCTTAGAATGATTTAGGCCTCTCACTTGCCTCCATTCTCTGACATGCTCTTTATCAGCAAATGCATGTAATGCCTCTTGGTAGGTAGGTACCATGAGGTATTCCTACAAATGGCTCAGGGCCGATGAACTGCTCATAACATGATGTTTGTAGCATTCTATAAGGCATATTTTGTTTAGTAGTGGACATTTATGGAATACGTCCACTCTTCACTCGAATGGAAACCTAAACATCCCTTTTTTTTATTGGTGCCCAGTGGAAATTCTTCATGAACTTCCTTCGCCCCGGGGAAGGGCGAAGGAGTATATAGACTCCTACCGGCTAACGCCGCCCACTGGTGCCACGCCTATAGGCACATCTCGGAGAGGGTGACTGTAAAGCCGTCACCCCCTCCCCCCCCTCCGGGGGGAACCTAAACATCCCTATTTTCATTAATATTTTATTAGGATCCGTTAGGTTTTGAAACTCGGCATAGGTATTCTACAATCAAATGCTGATGGTTCTAAATACTAATTTCATTACGGGGAGGACTAGGTTTTCTAACCGCCAACGGATCCTGGTCGATCGGATCGGGCAAGGTCTCTCTCTATCGGCTATGCTCACAGAGAATGAAAATAGAAGAATTTTAGTCGCAGAACGACTTACGACCACGAACGCTGCAAACTGTTCGAGACGTTTGGAAATACAAAAATATATAATAACCGCGATGTAATCCGTTTAAAAAGGGTTTTATCGTAATGCGTAATAATCAATAAAACCATAGACATTCCTGTAATACTAATACAATTGAACTACTATTGATTATGTCTATCAGTGTGGTGTCTGGATCAAGAATATAGCACCACTCCATCTTCTCCCGTGGGTGTCGTAAAAGGCGACTCGGGGAATTTAAACCAGAAGGATGGGCAGCAGCGTCCCTTCTGTCTTTATAATTTTGCGGGGTATTTGCCAGTACTCATCACGCTTGGCAGGTGAGTTGGAGACCGCAGAATGGCTGCTGTTCAACAAAGCGGGTGGGTAACGGCTAGATACATAATATCAGCCTGTAACTATCACATTGCAGGGCAAATGCCTCTTCTTATACAGAGAAGGAACGAGCACTGATCACCACGCTTGCTCAATGCGTGTTGGTGATTTCCGACCGTTACTTCTAGATTTCTCATCGTCCTTTCTCTTTAGTCAGCGCTATTATTGACCAAGAAAGTGCTCATGACAATAAAAAAGTGTAATTTATATGGAACCTTGTGGAAATACATCATGTACTTCCTCCACCCGGTGGTTGGGCGGACTGGCATGACAGACTCCTACTAGCTATAACCACCGGAGTGGTCATCTTCGGCACCGAAGGGGGCTCGGGGTCCTCGTACCATCACACTAGAGCTGACCGTTGATGAGAGAGTCGGTGACTGTAAAAAGGCGGCCCCGAGGAAACTCTCGGGGGGATTGTAAATAATTCACCCGAAGCCTCGCTATGCGCTGTGCTGCGCACACGGCGGTACATGACCACACACCGCCTCCCAGAGGCCGCTCGGTAATAGCACGCAGATCTCCCAACAGGCGCGTTGGCGACCCCCAAGGCCCCATGCCATATAAAGACGTCACTGCTCAGGCGTGTTGGACACGGGCGCCGCGGTCATGGTTACCCCAGTTCCGTGTCCTTCTTCTCCGAGCGGGATTGCCCCTCTCCTGATCCCGCCCTGCGACTTCCTTCTGGAGCATGACACTCTCACAGAAGGAGACCACGGCACTCCAATGCCCATGCTCTACCAGTATAGCCAACACAACTGCGGAGAGATCTTGCCCGATCCGATCGATCAGGATCCGCCGCTCGGCAGCCCACGCAGGACACTCCGAGCGTGTGCTGTGTGGTATCCTGATCGTCTCACAGTAGCACTGTATCGTGACCTCGCGTAGGACAACTTAGTCCTTAAGAAGCAAGTCACAAACCCCAAAACCCAACAAAAAACAAAATTGTATTTCGCTAATCTTTTTCTAAACATTCAATATTTTATAATGCGTTATAAATATTTCCACTTTTCGCACGTTAAGTTCTATATCATCATATCGGCCATTTATACGTCCACTGCTGAACAAAGGCCTCCCCCATAGATTCCACAACTGTGTCATCATTTTGGGGGGTATTTACCAATACTCACCACGCTTGGCAGGCGGGTTGGTGAGCGCAGTATGGCTACCGCTTCACAGGAGGAACGCTGCTGCCCATCCCTCTGGTTTAGATTCCCTTAGTCGCCTCTTACGACATCCACGGGAGGAAATGGAGTGGTGCTATATTCTTAATCCTTCTATATGTTACCGAAATAAAAGTGAGCAATCAAGGATAGACGGACAAGTTATTATTTAGTTTTCATTTTTTTTTTCATTCGTTTTATTTTTCCAATCTTTGCGCAAGACTCCGCTTTGTTTAAAGGAACTCGTGCGCATTAATTACTAAGGCTAAATGCGCACTATTTCAGATAACTGCTACGACTCAATTATGGTTAGCCGCTTGCTGAGTACGCACGCACCAATCAAGGCAGCTAGCACATGGCGGGCGAAGTTATGTTGGGCAGTGGACTGATAGCGTAGGCACGAGCTTTATCACATGGGAATAGCTTATTCTGTGGTGGAACGATTAGCCAATCAGCGAGATCGGTAAAGGAGCTGAATGTTATACGCGCCGGACATACTTCGGTATCGTCACACGTAGATGCTATTAAGTAATGAACAGTATAACAATGCAGTAGCTCTTTTTTTATTCGATTAGGAGCTGAGACAAGTTTGTCATTCACCTGGCTGTATATGCCTGCCCATAACAATCTTAATGCTAGCCCTGCGTGGCACCGCCCTGTACCCATCACCTTGTGACATAACTTATTCAGAGTCTTATGCCTTTTTAAGGTTCCGAACGACCGAAGGAAAAACGGTGGAGCCCTTCTAGGATCACTCGTCTGTCTCTCAGTCCGTCAGTCACAGCCAATTTTCTCCGAATCTACAGGACTGATTAAGTTGAAATTTGGTACACATATGGATTTCTGCAACCCACACATGGACGTGTAATGTAAATAAATTAATTTTGAATGTAAGGGTCACTTATTTCATTGTTTTATAATAATTCGTTTAAAAGTTATCTAAGAAAATAGGCGAAAATTGACCATTGTCTATCTAAATATTATATATAATTTTGAAAAAAAATGTAATAGTTCTTTATTTATAGATTACAGGCGAACCTATAAGAAGTCTGTGTTCCTAAAATAACATGATGAATCTTTCAATATTGTGCGTACAAACTAGCATTTGCGGTTGGAATGTATCGGAGAACTTGTTTTTCAACTACAATGTTAAGTTTGTTCTTGCAGCATAAATGTTTAAATAATAAGAATATTTAAAAATGAACTTTCTTCGCCCCGGGGAAGGGCGAAGGGGTATGCCGGACTCCTACCAGATAAAACCACTGGAGCAGTCATCTTCGGCACTGAAGGGGTCAGTGAAGTGACCAGGTCTTCGTAAGATCACACTAGAGCTAGTGTCTTATGCCTAGTAATTTACTCACTACAGTGCCCTCCTAACCGAAACACAGTCATTTTAAATACTACTGCTTGGCGGCGAATATCTAGCACTGCGGTCGTACCTACCTACCCGGACACTTGACGGAACATAGAACCTTTATTATTATTCTATTTATCCCAGTGGGAATTCATCATGAACTTCTTCCGGGTCCTCGTAAGACCACACTAGAGCTGCCCATTGGTGCCACGCCTTTAGGCACATCTCGAAGGTGATGACTGTAAAGCGGTCACCACCTCTAGCGGAGAGAAGGCGAATGCAAAAAGGCCGCCCCCTATTCACTTCTCGGGGAGGATAGTAAATGATTCTAGTGAACTATGGCCTTTTTTTATTGTTCCGGTGGAAGTACATCATGTACCTTCTCCACCCCGGGAAAGGATGGAGGGGTATGCCAGACTCCTACCGGCTAAAACCACCAGAGTGGTCATCTTCAGCACCGAAGGGCGGCTCCAGGAACTCAAATAATCTCCAAGTGCCACGCCTTTAACCACATCTCGGAGGGGATGACTGTAAGGCTATCACGCCCTCTAGCGGGGGAAGGCGACTGTAAAAGGGTCACCTCCCAGGCACCTCTCGGGGGGATTGTAAAGGAATACCCCCAAAGCCTCTCTATGCGCTGTGCTGCGCACATGGCGACACGTGACCATATGCACACCGCACTCGGTATGAGTACGCAAGTTTTCCAATAAGCGCACTTACCCCCCGCCATATAAAGACGACAGGAGGCTCAGGCGTGTTGGACACGGGCGCCGCGGCAGTTTTTACCCCGGCTCCGTGTCCTCCTTCTCCGAGCGGGATCGGCCCTCTCTCAGTGTATTATACCTAGTAATTTCACCCACTACAGTACCCTGCTAACCAGAAAACATTGTTTAAAGCATAAACACTACTGCTTGGCGACGAATATCTGGCACTGTGGTGGTACCTACCTAGCCACGCACTTATAACAAAGAACCTACCACCAGTAAAAGATGGAAAGTTCGCGTTAACTCTAATGAAACTCTTAGAACTTGGGAGCAATGATTAGCTACCGCAATTGTTCCACTTCATTATCCCTAATGGGGAATAATATACCCGACTCTTATCTTCCATCACATCTGCTCATAGAAAGACTGATCGAATGATGAGTTAGAAAAATAAAAACTCTTATGGAACGGATTCGCGGGCACCTAGACTCCGGTAACCCTTAAGACCACCCAGGTACTACACAGTTTATTTGATGACACCTTATTGGGTACGGACTAGTGTCTACAACATGCAATGTAATCATACAACTCAATTCGCTAATAAGAACTGTGTGACGACAGAGCACCAGAGCCCAGTATTCATCCATTAAAAAATCTATGTCATTCGATTCCTTGTTCGCTGAACGGCCTTGATACCATGTTGCATTACTTCATTACATTGCATGCTACCTACAGTCATCATATCATCATATCGGCCATTTAAACGTCCTCTGCTGAACAAAGGCCTCCCCCATAGATTTTCATAACTTTGTCATCATTTTGGGGGTATTTGCCGATACTCACCCAATTGGCAGGCGGGTTGGTGAGCGCAGTATGGCTACCGTTTCACAGAAGGGACGCTGCTACCCATCTCTCTGGTTTAGATTCCCTTAGTCGCCTTTTACGACATCCACGGGAGGAGATGGAGTGGTGCTATATTCTTAATCCGTACACCACACGGTACCTACAGAAACATATCAGTATCAAAATTCAAGTCTTTATGATCTAACTTTTGTATCCCTGCCGAAGATTTTATAACATAGTTAATTTTGGGATAGCGGTCTCAAAATCAGTCGGTCGGTTTTTCTTGTAGATATGAGGTTGTATACAGCATCCAGAACTGCGGCTTAATGTAGATAAGATGTTATGACAATTTGCATAAGGAAATTAAACAAAAGTAGTAGTTCTGAGACAAGTATGCGGTAAGTATGTACAACTATGATATATTTCTAAAAATAAGGACAAGTTATTATACAGTTAGAATGAAGTTTTCGTTCTCTGACGACTATCTTAATATGTTATAGTAACCTAACTAAAACCTTTGTTCTATTAAATCAAAGTTTAAAAAACAACGTGTTTTTTTTGCGACCATTTTTCATCACAATATGCTGTGTTACGCTGTTCGGAAAATATATTTCCACGTTCCGTCCACTCGCCACCAGGTGTCGACTACATAGCGCGCTTCTATCATATAAGCGCGCAGGCACAGCACTCGTCTCATTGGCCGGCACGACGCACGCGCGATCACTACAGTGCCCCGAACCAAACTCGCGACCGTACACTAATCGAACTGTTGTGTTGACTGTGCTAACATGGATATACTAACATTGGACCCAACTGGACTTTACTAAAAATAAAACAATCAAGATGGACTCCACTCTGGACCCTACCGGTCAGTACTGACTTCTACAACCCCTCATTTGCCCAATCCTAATTAGACTCTTATAAAAATGGACGTAAAGGTACTTGATCCTACTGGGCAATACTAAAGTGAACAATGATCGGTTTAGACCCCACGGAAATATACTAAACCCCAATTCCAATGAGACAAGATGTGTTGCGGAAGACGCAAGATATTCACAGGCACCAGTCCGCGGGAGACATCCTCCTGTAGAAAGAGAAGGTTCACGTCCAAACTGGTCCGCTAAACGATAAACAACTCATCACCTGTAAATAGTATGAATAAAATGAAGGGAGGACGTGTTCGCAAGGTCATTGGATGGAAATCAGCTGACTCGCGCACCGCGTGCAATCCGGAAATGTACACCCATAGAAACAACATCGACATTATGAAGAAGAGAACATTTTGCAATTCGCTGTTTCAATTTGGACAACACTAAAATTATATTTTAAGTGAGTATTTTTTCTATTACCGATATTACTTGTGGCGGAGACATGCCTGTTGAAGTTTGAATAAAAAAATGGAATGGTGGTATTGTTCTTTACACTATTTTAGACACCTCCATTTTTTAAGGGTCGGTCAAAATTAAGATTCAGTCATGGGTGCTGTGAGACAAAGAGCGAAACGGACAGCTGTCGCCGTGGCGGACACAAGAGCTGCACGCTGAATATTAAAGTTCGTTGCACATCTGTAATCCTTCCTATCCCCCGGCCGCCATATTCAGACTTTTTGGACACCGAAATTATATAATTAAGAATTTAGAATACGATTATGGCAGGACGCCACCATAAACGCTATATTTTTAAATCAATTATAAGGTTGAATATTTAGTTATCTGTCCGAATTTCGGCCAGTATCGCGATTTTTATGGCACCGACCGCGAGTTCATTGACCGGACATATTTTATTTCATCGCGCGCTTCCACGTACACACACAGAGACTACCCACCCACACTAATGGAGTGACGTACCCACACAGCTTCGACCCATCTCTGCATGTTTGCGTCCACTTCGCGTAAATGCAACACACCGCTCATTTGTATTGCGAATGTGTACATAATCGTTGCTATAATTAATTATCATTATTGTGTCATATTATTCGTAAATATTAAAAATAACTTTTAGAAACAGGGTTTTAAAATTGTTGGTGCGCTGTTATTCAATTATCTGATACGAATCTGTTGTTAATGTTGTTTCAGTATCGACTTCCTCCCAGACATGGTTACATAGGGTATAATAAATATAAAACAGATACCGCGTGTGTATGCGGAAAGGTATTTTATAATCTGTACACGGCCCAACACGTATCATAATATCACGAGATTAACAAGCGCGTAATGTGCCTGTGTTTGCCGAATTATTCCAGTTCAACAACCGGGCGAACGTCCGATCGGGAGTTCAAAATAGACGCGGACACGATTCCACCAAGCTCCTCGACAACATAAAAATGTCGTTATTAAGTTACTAACAACACGTTAGTTAGATCATATAAAACAAAATAAAAAAATATATTTGTAGAATTGCAACACTGAACTCGATATTTGACAAATGCAACACGGAAGAATCATTACGTAAACGTACTTCGAAACTTTGAATTTGGAAACATTTTTTTTTCGTTTAGCGTTGACACGATGATTCACGAGTAGGTACGTGATATTTAGGTTCGCACATGTCTGTATCAGATTGGGCAATATTTCGCGATGAACCTCCTTGACCCCTCTGGTCGACAGCGAGCCTCTGTCGGCTGCAGCGTGGCCTGTTTTTGGCATTGCGTCATCATAGGTCACTACCACCCTAGTCCGCCAAATTTTTTGCTCATAATATTCTCCGCACGTTGGTTTCTTCCTTTGTTAGTCCATTTAAACTTATGCCATCTATTTTGGTCACTTAATATAGTCAAGACTGGTCGCGTCGTAACTTAATGTGGCGTAATTTGATTGTGATAAAACTTAAGCCAAGAAAATATATTTTATTTCTTTATTTAGGTAAAGTTAGAGTAATAAAACGCGTTATATGGTCAGGTTAAGTCTCAAATAAAAACTTCCTAAAAAGATGGTTTGTGGATAGATAATCGCAGTTGAAACAAAAAATAAGCCTACATGGTTTTAATGTACGATAAAATCACACTAGTGATGATATACGAGTTAGCCGCTGTCCATAGACTATTTATTGCGCGTCCTTTACCGACATTACGTGTGCATAAATTATAGTCACTGAACAATGAATTAGTTCTTACACAAAGTCGTATAACCCAAGCTAATCGATTCTTAAAACTTTACACACGCTTAATAAAATGAATTTAGTTTTAAGGACTTGCCTCAGATATTTGGTTTAACCTTCAGCTTATGTAAACACATGAAATCAAGCACGACACACATACTTAACAATTAATGTTGCGACGTTGCAACAGCAAGACAGGAATTTGCGACGTAGTGATGAAATAAAGCGCATTATTTGAAAATGCTCAATCAACACTTTAAAGCATATTGTAAGGTTGAAACGTAAAATTGCCGGTTCTTCGTATGGAACTTTGAAAGGCGTCGAGGGTTAAAAATACTGATAGTGTGATTTGTTAAGTTACATGCATTTTTTCGTTGTGTAGCTAGAAGAATAATGTTTTAGTTAAAACAAATATCTCTTAAAATGTCCCGTTCATACAGCCTCTATACAGATAAAATTCCGTATTCATTTAAAAACAGATATCCTACTTGAAATTGATCTTAATTTTTGTTTTTTGTTTTTTTTGTTTTAAAAAAACGTTGCCCCACACTAGGATTTCTCCTGTGTCGTGGGTGCGTTTACAGACATGAATTCCACATACAATACACCCAGACCCGGAACAACTACCTGCAGATCATACAAATATTTGTTCCGTGCGGGAATCGAACCCACGACCCGGAGCGCAGCAGTCGACTGTATCAGCCACTGCACCAACCGTGCCGTAAAACATGTGTCCTAAAAGTGCACAAAACGTGTGCAGTTGTCTTACAGGTGCCCATTTAGGATAATAGATAGCAGACTACCAACTCGCACAAAAACACAATATTGCTTGCTTTAGGCGACCTGCCCAACAAGCAGATGCACTTATCGACATACTTCATAAACTTATTATTCTATTTAACATGCAAATTAGATCAATGATGCTATCGATTCTTAAAATATGAACAAGGAACGTCGGGAGATCGCCATTTTTTCTGCAACAAAGTAAAAACAGCGCATGAGTTGAAGTTAAAAATGTATGCTTTTTGCGATGCAAAATACTGTCTGTCGCATTACAAAGGTGCAATACAAGGTCGCATGGCAGCTGGTAGGTCTAATTAAAGGTTTTATGTTTAAATAATTAAGTGGGCAGTGCCAAGCCACGCTGTACGATGGAGCAGGTGTCGCACTTGTTTATGCAAGTATAAAAGCATTATTTAGGGACATACCAAATTACGTACATTAATAATACGCTCTCGATGGTGTTATTGCCTGTGCACACGAAACATATATTGCTCGAAACCTTCATATTATATGTATATGTACCATAGTTTTCGTTGCCAGCTTGAAATTATTAATGGATAATACACGAGTCTCTTGTAGCCGATCGGATTAGAGCTTTCTAATTAGTCTAGATAGCGGCTTAATTACTATCTAATATTCAACTCGCGTACTTTTAGCTTATAAAATTCATTGACTACAAGAATGCGTCGATAAATGTATTATTTATTTCTTTAGGACCCGTCACACATAAACAATTCGCGATCACTTTTGTAATAAAAATCTAACTATAAGCCATCATCACCATCTTCGTGCTCTAAGTTACTTGGGAGTCAATATGTTCAAAACCATAACTCATGGAAAATACGGACTAAATTCTTAATTAAAAGTTGGTATGGGGCTATACAATGATCACAGCGTTAAGATAATAAAGTAAAGAAAAAAAACGTGTATATCACCCAGTGTTTTAATTTTCTATCAAAAATATGAGACAAGGAATGTTTGGTAGAATTTTGGTGGAGTCAATAAACTTGTAAGGAACCAGTTCCTATTTGTTTGAACACAAATGTCTTTGACCAAAGATAAGAAAAATAAAAACAATATTGTCGACAGATAGCTACGTAGTTTAATTAGATATAAATTAATTTATTGAGGAATTTATCTCAAATTGACTTTTCGTTTTAATTACCCAAACCTTTAAATTTCTATTCTGGCTATCTTATATTGCAGCAAATAAATTATTTTAGTTTTTTATATATCATTTATATCAAATCAAGTTGTAACTATCACGGTCACTTGAATATCACAGGCGTTTAGTAAGTTAAATAAAATAAAAGATTGTAACCTTCGGTAACATTATTAGGTATGAATTGTGACACATGTTTTTCTTATCTATATAACACGAACCCTTTCAGTTGGGCCATCACAATTTAAACCTTAAAAGGAAGGAACTGTATGCAATAAAATGCGAATTCATTTCACAATTCTATAACCTCGACTGCTTGTGCTATCATGTGCAATTTCGATCGTGAGACATTGTTAAAGGTTTAATATATAAAAAGTGTGGCAATATTTTGTAGTAATTTGATTTTATTCTGCATACATAACCTTTTACTTTCACCCTTGCCCACGATATGTTAATAGATCGTCATCATAACGATCTTTCATTCCAAGATGCTGATGTCTATTTAATGTAATTTATTTTATAAAATTATTTAGACGTTGTTTTATCTTAAACCACCTGCGATGTTTTATAAGCTCTATGAACGAATTAAAAAATAAGTTGTCTATTTTATAATTTTGACATTTGCCGCACTCGTGCCAAATGTACATCAAACTGGCGGTCAGTAAATGCAGTCAGTAGGTCAAATATTGGCCGCAGACACCTAAAATTAAACATTTATCTGCAACCTTACTCGTTACAATACAAGTTTAGTTGCATCAGAGTTTGCATAACAGATCGCCTGGCGTAATATCCGCGTGAACGTTCCTTTTCAACTGATCAATTTAACTGGAATTTTATTATTTGTTTTTACCTTTAAATGCATCCGGTAGACAACCTAAATTTGCACTGAAAAAATTTAAACAAGTACATGTATTACGTCTAAATTCAAATCCGCATAGGTAGGTGTTTATTTTAAATTAAATTAATATTCAAAAGTATTTATTGACTTTAATACGTTTATACATAAATTCTATTTTAATATTATTGTTTTGACTTAAATTTGTGTATGTTCTACGCAGAATTCGAGTTTTACAAGAGTTATCGGGCGATCTACGCAAAAATTACGTGCAACGTACTGTAGTACCGTCAATGTAACAGATATACTGCGACGCGATTCGCCGTCTAATGTAATATACAAGATAAGACAATCATTTATAATCATAGAATGTCGCCTTATATCTTGAACCGTAGATCAATTTATGATAAAAATGTGGATAATCATTTTAATTTCCTGATGATAGATTTCCTCGTATCTTTTTTCTCTTGTGGCTACTGATAGATTCGTCATCGACTAAGTCATTGACACGACTGCACTGAATGCCAATATACTAGGATATGATGAGATCGTAAGCGTTCAATCAACTCTCGAAGTGCATCCACCTTATCAAGACCGCCCACTGGTGTGTTAACAACAATAACGTTAATATAAATATGATTAAATTAAAATTCTAATCAAAACACCAATTGATGTGTTTGTCGTGTCTATTAGATAAGAGCGATGCTTTGATAACGCACACATTAACAGATAAACCAACACGTGTTAGTGAATAATTCCTAGAAACTCCTGCTTCCCTAGTACCCGAAACATAGAAACTGCTCACGAACGAATCTGAAATACAACATGAACGCAACTTTCACATGTGGAAAATCGTACACCGATGTGAAACTACATGCATACACGGCGCATGCTCTCATTCTACTTGTATTTGGACGGATGCCCGTGTGTTCTGTAGTGAAAACGCTTTCCTCGTACAACAAGTATAATATGTATGTATGTACGTGCATAAGTGGCAGTATCTCATAGTAAAGGAACGCGTGTTAATAGCAAAGTTGTGTTTCCGCATAGGCAGTTCGTAGAGGCAACGAACACGAACGTGTGAAGGCCTGCCCCCGTGTGAACACGAGAGCGTCAACCTTACGAATTAGAAAAAAGTCGCTTTACGCCTCGCTTTGACGCATGGCCCGGATTATAAATTCATAGTTTTTAGAATTAAAAGTAATCCCCAAATAGCAACTGGTTAGTCAAAAGCAATTTTTTAGGGCTAAACATATATCTTTATATCGTCATTTGAGCCAAGTCCTAATAAAATTGTAAAAACAAACAGCAATTTGTAAAGAAAACAGAAAAGTATGTGCCTACGTCAAAATGTCGTCAGTCGCTGTGATTGTGACGCGCCTACACGCGCTTACGCACACTTTTAAATGTACTCTCATACCCACGTCTGTGTATACTTACAACATTGAAATGTTCGTACGTCACAAGTTGGCCTCCCGCAATCTCTGCGAGCCTGGTACCTCGTCTCCCCGTAATAAGCTGAAGATAACTCGCTTTTCTTGATCTTACAATAAAGGAAGGCATTATTTTGCTTCCGGGTTCTTTTTTTTATTATAAAGGATTAAGATTAAATTTAATCTATGCACCTATACACCTGTTAATAAGTGGCTTGTATATTCATGAAACTGGCGACAAAATGAAAAATACTACTATGAAACAATAGCTTTAAAATTTGTATCACCTATAAGCGTATTTTGAACCAGATTATAAGAAAACTCCCAGTTGTTCATCTAGGTAGGTCGACCAAACCTGCAAGTCCTTTCGTATGACTTACACTTATACTCGGTATTCAGAACCGCTTAGAAGGCGTTGCCGTGTAATGTATGTAACGTACTAACTCTTTATGGCCTCTACTGTCCTGGTACTGAGTGTTCTAGTTGACGATCCGAGCAGTCACGAGATGACGATCATAATTGATACCTTAATTTAGTTTTAATGAAATGAGTCATGAGATGAGTAAATAATTAATAATATAAAAATATCGTTGCAAATAAATAATCTGAAACTGAACTAACAGCATCCAGCCGCGCAGTGCCATCTGTTATCGACTAGCGTAAAACAACAAAATTCATAAATATAAGAGGTTAGAGCACAGAGAATAATGGGATAAATAATAATAAACATTAAACAGTGTATTTGAGTGTACTATTTAGAGAACTATGTACCACAACTACAATGTGTCGCTAGGTTTAACACTGAACAATGACAGGTGCGTAGACCCTGCCCCAGCCAAGGATGACTACTGGTGGCCGGTGTGCACTGAGGCAAATGACGGAAAATATTGGCTAGTTTTTTATTTTGGATATAAGAGGCACACGCAGTGCACTTCTATTGTAATTAGTGGCTTTATCAGTAGATTGTAATGTATCGCACTAAAAACTAGATGCTTTGTGTCCAGAATGTGTAGCAATTATGAATTTAAAATAAACGGCCTGCCAACTGCCCTATTTATTGAAATTATCATTTAAGAACTTGTTTTGGTGTTCAATAAAAAATTAAATATATCCATATTTATGTGGTTGTATTTAAAATTTAATTTAATAATTCAATAGCTTATAAATAGCTTAGCAATACTTTGATATCATTGAGAGCATGTGTGCATTGAAAATAACTTGTAGTCAGTATTTTTTATTAATGTTTATTTTGATATTAAGAGTCCACGTACATAAATCATTCATTCGTTTGAAATAATAAAGTTCAAGAAGCATGCTGACCAACCAGGTTTTTATTAAATTCAAAGCAAAGGCGTAAACTTCCGTGGCAGTTCGGGTGCGTTAAAGGAAGACCCAAACACTAAAACTTTTTAGTAACAAAGGTTTGAAAACCATTCGCTTACAAATTATCTTGCGCAAATAGATGTAAAAAGCCGTAGAAAACAAATGGACGCTTTTTGCAATGTGAATTGTTAAAAAATATATTTGCCTTTGCAAAAAAAGTTACGACCTTGTAATAAACGTATACGTAATGGCTTCGAGGGTGATCTAGGTGGTCGCCTGAATATATTTGCAAAAAATCTTTTTATGATTATTGTTCAATTGTGTAACTGGTATCAAAGAACGCACCGCCTATTATGTTTAATGTTTTTGTAACATCGGTGACAGCTCTACGCGTTTTTTTTACATAAGAAACAGTATATCTCCCATTCGACTACTTTAAAATCAAATATGCTTTAATGTTTAATTCTCTGATTCGTTTCCATGTTATATGTACCTAATTGGACAATAAATAAAAATCTCGTGTTTTATGACATAGAAAAATATACATTGAATAGTCAACTAAAATAAAAACAAAGCAAGAAAGGATGTTCTTGAACGTTATCTATTTTAATAAAAGTACATCACAAAAAATCGCTGTCACTTGAAACTAGAGCATGCACGATATATAAAAAAAATGTCCTCTGGGGACCACCTGACGGTATGTTCTTAAACATTATCCACGGAACAACTCGCGTTTGGACGTGTGTATTAACTTACAACAGGTATTATTTTTATGGTAAAATGGACACAACGGGATGTAGTCTACGTAGTGTTTAGTATATCAAACGATAACATAAAAGGCGAAGGTAAATAGCCCGACAGTGCAGAGGCCAATCGCTTGGCACTCTGTGATGTCTGTCGTTCGATCCCTATCTCGGAACGGAACAAAATATTCGTATAAACTTCATATCGGTAGCTATTCCGTGTCTAAAGTGTGTGCATGTGAGATTTATGTCTGTAAATTGTACCCACGACATAGGGGAAAACTTCCCCTCCCTTCCTTTTATCCAAAAGTTACCAACACTTCGCAGGCTCTTGATGAAAATATGTAATGACCTGACGATACAAAACTTTTAACCGTAAACTATGTGGTATTCAAAGTTGATAGATATATAAATATAATTGATGTGTGCTACATATATTTTACATAAAAAAATACTTTTTGTATTTTTATTTATGTTTTCTTATTATTCGTTTCAGATGTTACCGCGATCGACCTTCAGCTTCAGCTTCACATCTCTTCGTCAATTTTATCATCATCCTCATTATCATCCAACTCCATGTTCGTTATTCTACTTCATTATGATTAATACTCATTAGTGAATAGGAGGTTATATGACTGATATTATTTTCTCAATAACTGCACATATCCTTCATGCATTTGTATTTTTATATAAATTATTATAACTTTAATGTAAGCCGATGTTATTTTGTTGATATAAATATATTTTTGCACTTCTTTAGTTTCGATCTGAACTTTTTTGTGTCAATAAAGTAACATTACTATGTATGAAAAATAGGTTAAGAAAATTTAAAAGACAAGCAAAAAGAGGCAAAGTAATTTTTGAATGGTTTTCTTCACTCTGACTGTATATTATTTCAAGAAACCTTCAAATATTTACCGCATATACTATAGAAAAACATTATTAGCTCTAAGGTTATAAGTTAAATATGATATTTCGGCTCCATAAATACGTAACTTCCAATCAAATTCGAGTTACCATACAGTGACTTTCCGCTTCATAAATTGTAAATAAAGTTGCAACGCTTTTTCAGTGCTTTTTGTACGCTCTTTAGATTGTTTTACTAATAATTATTTGATTTAAAATTTAAGTTTATTCTATTATTATGTAGATAAAGTAGATAAGACTGCGATAATTTAAGCGGCTATTTAAAAAAATTCAGTGTTGCCAATAAAGACTGAATTATTAAAATGAATGTATTTAACCTCTTTCGTCCTTCTTTCGGTAAAAAGGCCCAGACAGGATCCCACCCTAGGATATTTGAAATTGATATCATTGTAAGAGAAAAATAAAGGCATAATATAGGGGATAATAAAGATGTTTACATTATTTTGAAACTGACACTTATTTTATTTTTGATTCCTCTTTACCCAAATGCTACCAACACTTCGTAGGCTACAGCTGATAAAAATCTGCCTGTCCTTCAAAACGTTTGCCATCTATGCAAAGAAATAAACATTGATTGTTAAATAATTTAGCACAATAGATAACGAGACCATTATGAGTTTCAGTAGACGACAACACAAAACAATTGGCACACATTCGCAAAAAGAAAACGTTGTTTAGAGTTTATTCATTTATTACCACTATTGTACAAATTTGCATGCGGTACCTGTGAGTACAGGTACAAAATTGCATTCATTAGCAAGCGCATATGACGTAACAAATCTTTTCGCATAAAATGTTTCATTGCAAATGCAGCCGACTAGAAGATTGAAAAGATAAAAATAATAAAAGGCTTCAAGAATTAATCTATACAAATAAATAAAACTGAAGTGTCTGTAATGTCAAAATAACAGATTTTTACTAAATGCTTTTTTTTTTTTTTTTAAACCTTTCCCCACACTAGGATTTCTCCTGTGTCGTGGGTGCGTTTACAGACATGAATTCCACATACAATACACCCAGACCCGGAACAACTACCTGCAGATCATACGAATATTTGTTCCGTGCGGCAATCGAACCCGCGACCCAGTGCACAGCAGCCGACTGTATCAGCCACTGCACCAACCGTGCCGTCAATATATATGAAAGTATATACGACACCTACAACAAAAAAACATTTTTTGTCTGTCTGTCTGTTTGTTCCGGGTAATCTCCGAAACGGCTGGACCGATTTTGACGGGACTTTCACTGGCAGATAGCTGATGTTATAAGGAATAACTTAGGCTACTTTTACTTTAGAAAAATGATTAGGGTTCCGCGCAAAAAAAATAAAACCCTTGAAATCCAATATATATATATATTCTATTTCAAGTGTCTATGTCGAAGTACTCCAAATTTCTTTTAAATTAAACGCGGGTGAAACCGCGGCTCCCAGCTAGTAACCAATGTAACACACACGATTATACGAGACGTTTAGAATTAATAACCAAATAAACGAACAAAAACGCCTCTACTACATTAATTCTTCAGAATCATCAGTATATAAAGATCTACTCATGCCCATCGGTAAATTGTACGTACCTACTTAACTTACACATGCTGCTATATAAACAAGGCTCTCACAAAAGATATTCAGACATTACCTACGGCAACAACACATCTATTACGACTATTACTAATACAGTCTACGGACAGAAATTGTAACGGTATTTATTCATAAGCCTTAACCTTGCGGTAAAAGATGGCAGACTGTTGCTTTTTCTACATGAAACTCTAGACTATTGTGTTCAAAACTCTGGTCCGGTGGAAACGTGGTCGCTGGATGACTAAGGTGACAGGCGAAGTTAAAGATATTAAAAAGTTGTTTTGTTTAATCTACCGCACAATTCTAATAAAAAGTTATTTCGATACACGCAATAATCACTCACAGTGTATTGATGTTTTTAGTGTGGTATTTTGTTTGAGTCTTCATTATTTTAATAACAGGATTCCATACTGGTGGTAACTGCCAGCCATCTTCTCAATTAAAATAAGGATGTTTTTTTAAATTTCAATAGCCTCACGAAACATTATTTCTTGGTACATATCGGTTCTCTTTCGCGAGAACTTGAGGTTGATCGAAACGAAGAAAATGGTTGGATTTTGTCTTAGGCAGGTTCGCACACTGTAGAATTCATGAAGCTTCAATGCTTAGGAAAAAACAAAAAACTGTAATATACGCGATGTAATCAGTTTAAAATTTTTTCATCATATCGGCCATTTATACGTCCACTGCTGAACAAAGGCCTCCCCCATAGATTTTCACAGCTGTGTCATCATTTTGGGGGGTATTTGCCAATAATCACCACGCTTGGCAGGCGGGTCGGTGAGCGCAGTATGGCTACCGTTTCACAGAAGGGACGCTGCTGCCCATCCCTCTGGTTTAGATTCCTTTAGTCGCCTTCTACGACATCCACGGGAGGAGATGGAGTGGTGCTTTATTCTTAATCCGGACACCACACGGTTTTTTTTTTTTAATTGTAATTTAGTTTTACTTTTAACTTCTACATTATCATATTTCTAAGACACGTTGAACAAGACGTTTCTTTGTGTGTTTGGCGAAGACATTTTTACTGATAATGCAGATGAATTTACTGACAGATTTCTGCTTCAGTGACTACTGCCTGTAAATTCATCAACAGTCGCACTCGGGAAGGACTGAGGTTTGTTGTAGGTGGTCAGCTCGAGAATGATCTTGCTGTTATATGACCATTGTAACGAATCTTCAACGAAAAGTGCGGTCACACCGTTATTACATTGTCAAAATAACTGCACGTAAATGCTGCGTGAAGCTTGGCCTTATGTCATTACGCTTTGTATCTGAAAATACTGGGCATAAGAAGATAGTAGACTAAATAACTAACGTCTCGAGGTAACGAGTGCAGTGTGTTGCCACGCAGGGCTAGAACTAGATAGCATTACAATTGTTATGGGCAGGCGTGACACATACCTCCATGCGAATGACTTGCTAGTCTTGATACTATATTGTATAAAAAAACCATCGTAATATTTAGATGTATTTCAAATTGATGCGGCTTCTACAGTACTAGATGTAACCAATCAAGGCGTCTGGATGCCATCGCTTCCCATTGAACATTTAATTGCAGCATTATTTATAGTTTATAGTTCCTGTTATATATCGTAATACATTTCGGTATATTATTTGCAGTCACCATAAATTTACTTAACTTCATTTAGTCTTATTAGGCATAGGTCCTAGTAGTAGGGTTCCCTTCCCTCTAGAATGGCGAGGGAAGGGATGGCTAATCTTTGCATCGTTCTAGTTTAAGGTGCTGCTTACCTTAACTGGTCGCTCTGCTGCTCACGATTTATTGATTGTACTTAATTTACGCCGTGTGGTGCCGGCTCAGAGTACCATCACCCCGTCTCCTCCCGTGGGTGTCGTAAAAGTCAACTAAGGGATTAGCCGGAGGATGGGCAGCAGCTTCCTTCGAGTACATTAACAACTCAACTGCGATGGCCAACCCATCTGCCAAGCGTGGCGATTATGGCAAAACCCCCCAATGAGCCCACAACACACCCATATCGGTCGTTGTGGTGATCTTTGGGGGAGGCCTGTGTCCAGCAGTGGACTTTATTCATTCATTAATTTAGTTTTACTTGGAAAAATTATATCTATTTATCGACTTTATGTTGGGCTCGGCTGTCGCCGCAAAAGCACTTGGACCCTTGTGTATCTTTTGTAAGGCGGTATCTGTGTTCGTTATATGTTCGTGCAATGTACTATATCAAAGGCTTGTGCAACTTATAAATATACTGAAGCATATTTTTACTCTTACCATACTTCACATATTATTTCACAGGTTATTGCATATACTAACTCAGATAGTAATCGCTTTCTAGCGTTTCTTACAACTGATATAAATTTAAGCTTTTGGGTTTTGGATCTGAGATATCCGGTATTTGTAACTTAACAAAATAATTTTAACGACAGCAAAGAAAGTGATAATTATACTTACAGCGTAACTTTAGCTAAAACTTACTGGTATGGATTACTGATCAACACAGACGCACCTAGATTCAAGACTAAGTTATAAGTCTCCATCAAAGTTAGGTTAATCTATACTCTATACAAATAAATTAAATTTAAGTGTCTGTTTGTAATGTCAAAATAACAGCTTTTTACTAAATGCAAATAAAAGTAAATAAGATACTTATAACAAAATAAGAATTTTATTTTTTTGGTCTCTCTGTCTGTCTGTTTGTTCCGGGTAATCTCCGAAATGGTTGGACCGATTTCAGCGGAACTTTCACTGGCAGATAGCTAATGTTATAAGGATAAACTTAGGCTACTTTAATTTTAGAGATAAGAATTAGAGTTCCGCGGAAAAAATCAAAACCCATGGATTCCAATATATATACTAATTATGTAATAAGTATTTATAAATAATCAAATTTCTTTTAAATTAAACAGCGGGTAAAACCGCGGGACACAATTAGTTAGTAAGGTAAGTAAGGATACTCTCCTTATTACTAATTAAAATGATCATCATCGTTATCATCACATCAACCAAAGGACTTCCACTGGTGAACAAAGTGAGCTGTATACCAAGCATAGCTCTCTCAGCTATGCTTGGTATTTCTATGAAAGATTGAATCAGGAATAACGAGATCCATAGAAAAACTAACGTTGCCGATATAGCTGAAAGGATTAAGTAAGCCGAAGTGGCAATAGGTGGAGCGGACTGGTCGTAGAACTGATAGCCGTTGGGGCAAAAAGCTTCTCTAGTGGATACCGCGCACCGGAAAACGCAGCGTGGGACTTCAACCGAGATGGACAGACGACCCGGTGAAGGTCGCTGGGAGTCCTTGAATTATACTTATATATGAATTAATGACCGACGATACTTGCAACAAAAGACATCTAAGAACCATAAAGCAAAAAAGACAGTAGTAACAAATACCTTCCGTACTGATATCAAACAAATATATATAATACAACCAGGAGCGCATAAATCATCGGAAAACGATAAAGGCCAACCGTTAATCCTAAATTCCGAGCCAGCCACAGCCACGGTATAATCGCGACCACTTACGAGATAGGAGCGACTATAATAAGCTATTACCGAAGCACTAACCTTTTGATGTATCGTTTAGCGGTATCCATGTAAGCTAGCCGACTATGTAGGGTTGGGACCCGTTAATCAGAACTTTAGTGACGTCGATTTGAACCAGCTCAGTGTTGCGTGTTGTCGATGATGTAAATATTGAAAATGAAATCTAAATTTCAAAAGTATTACACTCATCTTATGGAAGCCTAAGCGAGAGACGTATATATCATATACCTATACCATCTCTGGCGAGGTATTTAATGGTTAAATTACAACATTTAAAAAGGCACAATTAAAAAATAATTTTACATGTATAGTGAACTGAACAGAGTGATTACAAATATTTAACTAATACATTATTTCAATGATAATTTACATGTATCATTTGCTTGAGATCATGATATTCTACATTAACATATTTTCCTTTTCAATCATGGGTCAAGATATTTAAAAAATAAAAGTATTCTAAGGGAAATGTATACATTTCACCTGTTCAGTGAACTCTGAACAAAACTCGCCATGAACATCGAATGAGAGAGAGAGACCTACAATCTGATGTCAATCCACCACCCATCTAATAAACTCGATAAAACATCAACAACATAAATTGCAACAGTTATACAAACTACAACGAACTCAGATCTAAACAAACATCACCATAAACATCGACAATCGATACTGCGCTAGCGCAGCCCGCGGCAGGATCAGGGATACGCGGCCACTGGCGCAGTAGGTCGCCGGCCGCTCGGAATGCGGAAGGGCGTCATCTGAGCTACACACTGCACGACCATGGGATTCGTCCGACTCACGATAACTGTACTATTGATTGCAATATATAATTAGATGTGGAGTGTCTAGGTACTGGCGCCCAATACTTTAATTGTGAACAAGTTATCAGAAGATTGTTGATTTTCGATCGAAATACGACAACTGGGTATGTGTAAAAGACTTGTTGTAAAGTATTCTTGAAGATCTAAAAGCGAACAAATAAATTTAGGAAAAAAATGTATTTTAAAAACTTATCAGTTTTGTAGGCTCTAGTTAATTACTGTAGTAGTCAGATGCAGGTAGCTTTTACAATGCAAAAGATTCAAGAACTGTATAATAAAATTGCTGTTTGAGGTTGAAACTTTTAACGGACGATAAGTAAAGTGTAATATAAAAGAATTGCTATATAAAATTAACGAAATATAAATTTTAATTAACGAATGCCTTACGACACCTGGTTTTTGAGTTCAAAAGGTGAAGTTCGAATCGATACCTTTGACCCTTGTCCCAGTTCTTAATTCTGTTATTCACATACAAATAATTCAGTAGCTACTAAATGTTAAATGGGATTTAATGTCAGAACAGTTGAATGTCGTTGTCAACAATGTCGGACAGGTGCAATTTAACCTTTCACTGTTGTACATTTTTTTATCCAGTAGTCGATTTTGTGTGTATGCAGTTACATGATTAAATTTCGAGACGCGCATAGCCAATTGCACTCACTGATCGGTTTGAGATCGGTGAGGTTAAGCAACGCCCGGGGCGGTCAGTCTATGGATCAGTGACCTATAGTGGTATTCCGTGTGGTTTCCGGATAAAGAATGGATATATGTGGAGGAGGCCTTTGTTCAGCAGGGGACGTCCTTCGGCTGATATGATGATGATGATTATGGTATTTACTATGCGTCTCCGTTCTTCTAAGTGCCCATGAAATCATCGGTCACGGTTGTTGTTAGTAGACGACACTAATTAAACCAAATCAATCAATCAGCTGGTACAAGGTAGACAACAAACAAAAATAAAATTTCATTTCAATCGAATACTAGTCCATTATATGACGTTCAATCGTATAACTGTCATACAAATTCAGACATGATCAAAACTGTAATGACCCCGACAATGACAGCTGTGTCAATATGCAGTGCAACAATTTCGGCAGCTTTTTAGGGTTCCGAACGTCCGAAGGGAAAAATGGCGGAACCCTTATAGGATCACTCGTGTGTCTGTGTGTCTGTTCGTCTGTCACAGCGAATTTGCTCCGAATTTACTGGACGAATTAAGTTGAAATTAGGTACACTTATGGATTTTTGCGACACAAACACGGACGTGTAAAGTAAATAAATAAATTTTGAATATATAATTTAAGAATAAAGTTTTGCTAACTGTATCATGCAACATATGAAAAATATTGATATCTCTTTATAAATTAGATTACAAAAAAACCTATAAGAAGTCTATGTAATGTAAATGTAAAGTAACATGGTAAATGAGGTATAAAAAATATGAGGCGGGGTAAATCAGCAGATCACAATGACCTCAGTATTGAGCACCTGCAGCATGTGGGTGTACATCTAGCCAGATTGTTGGCATTGCTATTTAATCTGTGCATAAGTCATGGGTATTTACCTCAGGGGCTTATGAAGACCCTTGTAGTTCCAATTGTTAAAAATAAGACGGGCGATGTCTCCGACAAGAACAACTACAGACCAATCTCGTTGGCTACTGTGTTAGCGAAGGTGCTGGATGGTTTGCTTGATCATCAACTTGGCAGACATATTGACCTTGACGAAGCTCAATTTGGCTTCAGACCGGGGCTTTCCTCGGAGACTGCTATTTTGAGGCTCAAGCATACTGTTCAGTACTATTTTACTGTGCCGGCGGCATATTATTATATTATATTATATTAGTAGTATATTGTTATATGCGTGCTTTTTGGACTTGTCGAGAGCATTTGACCTGGTCTCATACAAAGTGCTATGGGATAAGCTCCGGAAGCAGACTAAAACTTCCAGGGAACTGATAAAAATATTAAAGTATTGGTACAGTAATCAATCTAACAGTGTTAGATGGGCGGGTTCATACTCGAAGGAATATAGGTTGCAAAGTGGGGAGTGATAGGGGGGTCCGACCTCGCCACGCCTGTTCAACCTATACGTCAACTGATGATTGAGGAGCTCAGCAAAGCTGGTATTGGATGCTCGATAGATAGTAGGATTGTGAATAACGTAAGTTATACTGACGACAGGGTTTTGCTGAGCCCATCAGTCAAAGCTCTTGAAAAGCTGATAGCTATGTGCAAGAGGTACGCGGAAACCTATGGCCTCAGGTATAACACAAAAAGAGCGAACTACTTATTTTCGAGGCAAGGAAATAAATTACCCAAGTCGGTTCCACCGGCTAAAATTGGAGGAGAGCCCTTATTTAGAGTCACTAAAGTCAAATACCTAGGTCATTGGGTTGCTGATACCTCTCGGATGACCTAGACATTGAGTGAGAACATAAGGCATTGGCATTGAGACACAATATGCTAGCTCGTAGGTTTGCAAGATGCACAAAGAGGTTAAAATGACTTTATTCAAAGCTTATAGTATTTTTTTTACACCTGCAGCCTATGGGTCAGATATACCCGCAGATCGCTGGATGCCCTACGAGTTCAGTATAATAATGGTTTTAGGATGCTGATGGGGGCTGCCGAGCGACGGATCCTGGTCGATCGGATCGGGCAAGATCTCTCTCTGCTAGTAGTAGTGTCGGCTATGCTGGCAGAGCATGTAAATTGGAGTGCTGTGGTCTCCTTCTGTGAGAGCGTCATGCTCCAGAAAGAGGTCACTGAGCGGGATCGGGACAGGGCCGATCCCGCTCGGAGAAGGAGGACATGGAGCCGGGGTAATAACCGCCGCGGCGCCCGTATTCATATGGCCTTGGGGGTCGTGAGCGCGCCTATTGGGAAATCTGCGTGCTCATACCGAGCGACCCCCAGGCAGACAGCGGGGTGTATGTGGTCACGTATCGCCGTGTGCGCAGCACAGCGCATAGCGAGCCTTCGGGGGAATCCTTTACAATTCCCCCGAGAGGTGCCTGGGAGGGTGGCCTCTTTACAGTCATTCCCTCCGAGATGTGCCTAAAGGCACGGCACCGATGGGTGGCTCTAGATGGAGATTATTCGAGTTCCTGGAGCCTCCCTACGGTGCCGAAGATGACCACTTCGGTGATTTTAGCCGGTAGCAGTCCGGCATACCCCTCCACTCTTTCTCGGGACGGAGGAAGTACATAATGTATTACCACAGGATCAATACCACCGGACTCCTACCGGCTGAAACCAGCGGAGTGGTTATCTTCGCGCCGAAAGAGCCTCCCGCTCTAGGAACTCGAATAATCTCCATCTAGAGCTGTTTCGACAGCGTCGGTAAGTATAGACTATATTCTGTTATGTGTGTGTGTGTGTGTATATGTTATGTGTTATTCTGTCTATGTTATGTTAAGTATAACAATCAACCTGTTTATAAAAATCACTAATATCTATGTAGATATTATCTATGTAGTATTATTATATCGAACGAGACTCTTAGCCATTTTCCGCCGATACAATATCACCTCAAGTTACACATTAAAAAGATTATAAAAGAACATAATAGTAAGTTTACGTATAAACATTGCTGATAGCCAAACTTAAACAGCTAACTACCAACATTTTTGTCTCCAAACACTCCGTCAATAGTTCGAGACCTATCTGCAGACGCATCCCGGAGGATTACTCTCTCGTGAGACCGTCGTTAACGGTACCTATATAAGTAAAATCATTCTTAGGGCGGTCGATAACAAATGGAGCCTGTCCGTCCTATCGCCCAAAAAAGCATAGTCCTGTTAGCCAAGGGTACTGACCCTATGGGGTGGAATGACCTATTTAGATTGAATGGTGTCATTATAGGATCCCATGGGTTTGTTCCGACCGCACGAGTCCATTATTTTTGTTTGAGCTTCATTGAAATAATTGGGTGTGAATAGTTTAATGTTTTGGTTTAAGACTTTTGCTATTTACGACATATTATTTATATTTATTGTATGCAATTGTAGGTATATGCTAACGCACGAAATGTATAGAAACGGTAATATAATAAAAATAGTTATTTTTTTTAAGATGTTTAACTAAAGACAAAGCAGACTTAGCACTCAGCTTCATCTATACAAATAAATGAAATTGATGTGTCTGTTTTTAATGTCAAAATAACAGCTTTTTACTAAATGCATATGAAATTATATATACGGTACTTACAACAAATATCCAATTTTAAACATTTTTCTCTGTCCGTTTGTCCCAGCTAATCTCCAAAACGGCTGGACCGATTTTGGCGGGCAGATAGCTGAGTAACTTAGGCTACCTTTATTTTAGAAAAAGAATTAAGGTTCTGCGCAAAACAATTAATACTCGTGAATTCCAATATATGTATATATATATAATATATATGTCAATTGTCTATACGCAAGTAATCTAAATTATTTAGAAATAAACCATTTCTTTTAAAATAAACGGCGGGTGAAACCGCGGGGCACATCCAGTCTTAATAAAAACAATTTCATGATGCCATTTGGTGCTACATCATTATCATCATATCAGCTAAAAGACGTCCACTGCTGAACAAAGGCCCCCTCCATAAACAACCGCTTAAATGCCGTAAGTCGTCATTTTGGTGGGAGTTTGCAAGTTCTCACCACGCTTAGCAGGCGGGTTTGTAAGCGAAGAATGGCTGCTATTCCACAGCAGTGACACCGCTGCCCATCTCTATGGTTTAGAGTGCCTATGTCGCCTTTTACGAGGGAATTGGAATGGTGTTATATTCTTAATCCGGACGCCACCCGGACGTTGGTACATATCCTTATATTATTGCCAATTTTTAACTTTTGTGGTGGTCAATCCTGCGAAGGTATATTTGCCATCATAGTTCACAGCTGCACATAATCCTAAATTACTGCTACAAAAAACAAATGGTAAAAACTACTACAAAGCAAAGCAATAATTACAAATCATATTTTTATGGCGTCTTATCTTAAGTTATTAAAATTCTAAAAGTTACAACTCTTGCTTTGTGAGTATTATTAAAATCTAGTAAACCGAAGAAATAATGAATTCATGAGTCCGATATTGGACCAGTAATGAAATAGTCACGACTATCGCCTGAACACAATCTTAATTAAATAATCAAAACATGAAATAAACCATTTACCTAAGGACATTTGCCAACGTTCGACAATTCGACCAGACTTTTGTCGTGTCAAATTTGGCTTTCTTTTAGGGCAATAATTGCATGAATTCATAGTTTTTCTTCCTATCCACTGGTATCGCAGGACAGATTTTTAACATTGACAGTGAGTAATATTTGATCGAAATCTATGGTGCGCTTGAGACCTAATTGTCTTAAAACAAAATATAGTTCAGATCTCAAACAAAGATGGAGGTAACCGATGGCTTGATAACACATATAACAATTAATTAATTGGCACTTTATAAGACGAGTGCTTCGACTTCTTAATATTGGAATGCAGCAACGGAACAAACGCTAAAAATACACCAACATGACCAAAAATGCTTTAAATAATACAAAAGATATTAACAGCACTAGTTCTTACTTGATGTCGTAAATATTACAGATTTTTAAGTTGAAATTTAAAACATAACTCATGACACGAGCTCTCAACATAACCCCAGAAATTGCCCGGAAACCATTTAACTTTTCGTAGAGCCAAAACCTAATTTATTCTTTTATGTAAAGGTACTGTTACTTTTTTAAATTCCTCACATTTCGATTCAACAGCAAAAATGTGTACAGGAACAATAAAACTCAGTCATTTGCCTACGTTCACATAATAACAGATATTTATGCAAAATACACTACTTTTCATAATAAAGCGAATGCAAACGTAATCACCATTTAAATAATAATTAATTCAATAACGATGATGGAAGTTATTTATATAGACTCAGCACAATATGTCGTTCAGAGACAAGTCCAATGTTAAAATTGGCTACCACCTGCCCTTTAAAAGTCGAGTTATGTAAGATAAAGATATTAATCGATATTCTGCACATTTATGTACGAGTCGACTAATTTCAGCCTATTGCTTCGTTCAATACTTAAAGGCAATTTTATGTTTGTTATCTTTACGGGGTTAGCGACTAAACGACATTAAGCTCTTTAACAAATGGATCGAATTAAAAATGTCAATTAGTAGGTAAAGAGCAATAAAAAAGTAATCCTTTGTCTATTAAAGTGACATTACTTCTGGTGATAAATTGCGCAGGAAAATAAAATAATGAAAGATAATTGATTTTCTTTTTAAATGCTATGTACACATATGGCATTATTATACTGACTCCCTACAAAGCAGCCGACTTTACTAAATTGATAAATATTTTATGGAACTAAAAATAGGACTATTTAATTTCAAAATTAAAAGAAAATGTTATTCTTATTTTGTTAGATAAAATAAAAAGATTTTTATTCATTTAAACCATTAATAGTACTTATGAATCGTCCAGACTTTAGTTGCCACGTTCCAAGATGTAGATTTCCTATGGAGAAGAACGGGCAAGAAACTCCATGGTTACCCTCTTTAAATCATGTTACAATATTTATGAGTACAATGTTCTCGAGAATCCAGGTTATATAAAGACAATGTTCCTACATTAAATAGGTTTAGACTTTATCTAAACCTCTAAAAAGGGTTGATGATATATCCTTAATTTTATAAATAGACAGGGATCTACCTAAAGTTGAAAACCTAATCAAGCTATTCTTTGGATTACTAGTTAGTTTACTGCCAATAATTTAGTACTGAATTTAAAAAAAAAACTAGTAAACCAAAGAAATAATGGATTCATGAGTCCGATATTGCGACAATAATGTAGTATTCACGACTATCGCTTTAACACAATCTTAATTACTCAATTAAAATATGGAATAATAAGATAGGTTTGCTTTTTTCGCTTTGAGTTAAATACAGTGACTTTGGAGGATAGAATTTGAAGAATAGGTGGGTATAAATACTTTATGGAATGGTACATAAAGACGAAATACAGAAGGTGTCATCTCTCGTAGTATTTTATGATAACTAGTGGATGGACACTAATCAGACTTTGGTTTGTACCTACTTTATACTTTTTGTTTATTTTTACAAAGTTTATTACTTTTTTAAGAACACGAACGAAGGTATGTTTTGAAAGTAGCATGAAGTTTACATTAAAGGCCCGTTCTACTTAAATAAGTTTACTTCGATGTTACTCAAAAAGTAATGGAACATTTACGTAATATATCATTATCAAGATACATCGAGATACAATTTTGGACGAAAAACGACAGACAAACTCGCCTGTTTTGTTATGTGCGAAGAATGTTATACAATATTTCTATTATGTGACTACTAACCAGTTAAAACCAATTAACTTTACTTAGCAATTTACACTCGTAGTTTATCGTATAGGTATTAGGTAGGACATCATTTCTGTACTTCACTAGAACATTATTATGGAGAGAAAATTATTTGGAACCACCCACGTCATTACAATATTTTTGTTGAATCCAATTAATTTACGTTTTATTATACCACAACACACTAAACGCCAACAAAAAATATGTTTTATTTGTAACTAGGTTGATTTTCTAATGTATGTTCTAATTGTGGATTCCAATTCTTATAAGAAATCAAGTTATCTTAAACCTGAAGGCCGCCATACACTACGATCCATCAAATTCCTTAAAAAGTTTTATTTTGACATATATATGTCATCGTATCAGCAATAAACATGCAGTTCTTGAACCTCCAAATGATCGGACATAGGGGACACATTGCTATGATTACCAGGGCAGGCGGATAGTTGAAAACGAGTATTGTTTTCAGCACATAGAAAGGTGCATGCCGTGCATCCACTTTCCTTCTTAGTTAACTTTAACGACAACCTGGATGGTGGCTTGTCCTATACCGATAACCAAACAACCGTGTGGAGCCGGCTCAGAATACCACCACCCCATTTCTTTCCGTGGGTGTCGTAAAACTCGACTAAGGGATTAGCCGGAGGATGGGCGGCAGCGTCCTTCGAGTACGTTAACAACTCAACTGCGATCGCCAACCCGTCTGCCAAGCGTGGCGATTATGGCAAAACCCCGCAATGAGCCCACGACACACCCATATCGATCGTTGTGGTGATCTTTGGGGGACGCCTGTGTCCAGCAGTGGACTTCATTCAGCCGAAATGATGATGTTTAAAGGAAATATATTTTTAAACAATCAAATAAATAAGCTGTTGCGGTTTACTGCTGCACATAGGCGTCTTCATAGTTGCAATCACACAGTCGTTCCTCCGCATGGTTCTCACTATTTACTTCCTACAGGCAATAAAGTGTGAACAATGTTTAATAGTCGACTTCCTCCGTTTTAAGGACTCTGAAATGAAAAATGTAGCACCCCTTAACAGTTAAAATAGCCTAGTAAGGCCGTGAATCCTTTTGAGATGTGAGAATTGAAATATCTGAAAACTTGGGCCCGCACTCATCCCGGCGTAGAACAAAATCAAACAATTACTGGTTAATGAGAAACACATACCGCAACGTGTAAGAACATTCCTCTAACGAGCACGTTCAAATGTTCCCGAAATAATACCATTGAACGCATCGCTAGGTTCGATCAAACGCTTTTAGTCCTTTACCGGTCCAATAAAAACTCCTATTAATTGCGTAAGCACATGTAATAAACTTTTGGATTGGTTAAAAATAACCGAGGCAAGCGCACCACCGGTTGTCTGAGTATAAATTCTTAAAAAACATAAACTACACAAGTGCACACTGCGTCCAAACAGCTATAAATGATACATTCAATTTTTGAATTCCGAGCTATGCACTATCCAATAGGAACCAAATTAGAGTTACCGCCAAATCTGTAATATGACTTTCTAGTTCGGATACACATCCTGAAATCTATGATTAGAACTCAATTCTAATACACAAAAAATAAAGTTTAGTATAGTTGTTGGGTGTTCGTGTAGTTCAATCGTTATAACGCGAGTTAGCTCCGACTAGGATATAGGTCATTGCTCCCCTAAACCTGCGGAGTAGTCAGGGCAGTTCATAAGTACTTCCATGTTTAAATTGCCCAACTTGTATATATGTACTCTCGGTACAGGATACTGACTCGGACATTACTTACTTGCTCGGCCTCGGACGAATGACCATCCTGCCGTGTTGATAACATCTAGTTTTAGAGTCATTCCTCTCTGGAATGAAGACTATATTTCTAAGAAGCATAAGGTTTGAATTAAAGGATACGACATGTTTTAATGTGTGTATCCGAATGTTATTTATAAAGTAAAATGATTATGTGTTCTTTACATGTTCTTTATGATGTACGTATCTTTCTTCAAAATTGAATGGTTGACTATAACATTAAATGATATAAGGGTCTGGGCAGTGGAGGCTCTCTTAAATCATTAATATTTGTTGGTAGACTCTAGATAATAGGTTTAATACCAAAACCATATAAAACTTGCAGTTATAATTTTAGTAATAACTACCATATAGGCAGTTAAAATAATCTTGAAATAGAATGAAAACAGGTTTATTGATATAAAAATAAATAACCAAAAAATAATACAAGAAGTTAAACATTAAAGTGCCAATAGGGCCACAGCTTAGCATAATGTTAGGAGGCAGAAACATTATGACAGAAATCCTCATGGACTTTCTCCGCCTTAGGAGGGGCGTAGGGGCATGCCGGATTCTTACCGGCAGAAACCCGACGGTGATTCTTCCATTTACCTATTACTGGGAGAGCAGTGATCGCCGTGTAGGCATTGGACCACAATCTGCGTGCTCATACCGAGCGACCCCCGGGAAGACAGCGGTGTGCTGGTGGTAACGTACCGCGGTGTGCGCAGCACAGCGCATAGCGAGGCTTCAGGGGAATCCTTTACAATTCCCCCGAGTGGTGCCTGGGAGGCCTCTTTACAGTCGCCTCCCCCCACTAGAGGCACACCTCGGAGGGGATGACTGTAAAGCGGTCACCCCCTCTAGCGGAGATAAGGTGTAAAAAGGTCGCCCCTCAGGCACTTCTCTGGGGGGGATTGTAAAGGATTCCCCCAAGCCTCGCTATATTAGATATCTGAAGAGATGACGATAAAGATGGGCAGGGTCATTTGACCCGAATTTGAACTTACACCACAGGTTTAGCACCAGTTGTTTACACACTTTTGTGCCTCGCGACTTTTAATCATATTATCTTACGACTATACCAAAGGTGTTTACACAGTAGTATGATGAAAATAATGATTGTATTACCTGAAAAAAAGGCTAAGAATTGGTGCTCTAATCGGTGATAAGTGTACATGATCGTAGAAATCATTAACCATATTTATCGTAACACAGGGAAATGAAATAATTTTAGGTTTTCAGTGCTGTAATATTTGTGCTTATAAAAATACTATTTACAGTTACCACATAGTATCAGCTGCACCTTGATCTACGGTGACAGTGTTTAGGCCTGTCACAGTAGGTATGGGAAAGAATTCGGCCGACTAAATATATATATATATATATATATATTTATATAAAACCTGGTTGAACTCTATCGTTGAACTAGTCGGAATGAAGCCTTTATTTGAAATCGTTAGTAGATCATTTTTAGGGTTCTGAAATTTGGTACACATATGAATTTCTGCGGAACGCGGACGTGTAACGTAAACAAATAAATTTTTAATATGGGGGTCACTATTGTGGGTTAACTTAGAAAATTGAAGAATTAACGTGTAACATATGAAATAGAGGCATGTTGTAAATATATTTATCGTATAATTTTGAAATATACAGTTTTAAAGTTATTATATTTATATTATTTTTTTTCAAAGAACTTTGCCCCACTCTAGTTTTTCTCCTGTGTCGTTGGTGCGTTTACATACATAATTTTCACATACAATACACCCAGACCCGGAACCTCTACCTGCAGATCAAACAAATATTTGTTCCGTGCGGGAATCGAACCCGCGACCCGGAGCACAGCAGTCGAAAGTATCAGCCACTGCACCAACCGTGCCGTCAAATATAAGAAAATATATATAAGTTGACCTTTAAGACGCTGAACTGGACTGGAGGGGGCATATATGTCAACGGCAAGCGCACAGAAGCGCATAGATGTTATTATAATTAGTAATTTTCGTCACATCACATATAGTCATAATTATTTATTTTCTGGAACAGTGTTCACAACAGAGCACTAAAGGAGGGCCTAATGTGAGTTTATTTTTCATAATCGAAACGTAAACGCGTGCGTTTACCGCGTCGGTGCTTTACAAGCTGAAGAGTTTGAAATTGGAGCGGGCGATATTCACGCGTTTTCAGTTCGAGTGTGAAATGAAACTTACACTCGGCCCTCTAGCTGCCTTTTTAGTTTTTTATTGGTGTCTATTGGAAATTCTACTTGAACTTCCTTCGCCCCGGGGAAGGGCGAAGGGGTATGCCGGACTCCTACCGGCTAAAACCACTGGATCGGTCATCTTCGGCACCGAACAGGCGCTCCAGGTCCTCGCAAGATCACACTAGAGCCGCCCATTGATGCCATGCCTTTAGGCACATCTCGGAGGGGATGACTGTAAAGCGGTCACGCCGGAAAAAAAACCTGTAATAAAAAAAACTGAAATGTATATTTTTATAAACATTTTTTTTTACAAAAATACCTATTTTAATATGCAACAAAATCAAAACAATCGTAAACGTGCAAAATCATGCAGTTCTTACATAAAATATGTACCGATATAACACTTTTTGTCCGATCAACATAATAAACGTAATGAAAAAGTACCGCCACCGCAGATCTAAATATAGAAACACCAAGCTATAGCTTGATCTATACAAAAAATAAAATTGAAGTGTCCGTTTGTAATGTCAAAATAACAGCTTTTTACTAAATGCATCTAAAAGTATATACGGTACGGTGCGGTTTTTTGTCTGTCTGTCTGTTTGTTCCCGCTAATCTCCGAAATGGCTGGACCGATTTCTACGGGACTTTCACTGGCAGATAGCTGATATTATAAGGAATAACTTAGGTTACTTTTGTTTCAGAAAAATAATTACGGTTCCGCGCAAAAAAATTAAAACCAGTGAAATCCAATATATATACTCTATGTCAAGTGTCTATGCCGAAGTACTCTAAATTATCGATAAATAATCCAATGTTTTTAAATTAAACGGCGGGTGAAACAGCTAGTCTATAATATCAATGATGACAAGTAGTGGAAGGGTATACAAAAGACATGTGGTCAATGATATTATACCATAGATATGTTACGTCCATATTAAATGGCGCGCAAAACTCAGTCTCGCTGTATGTAGGTATGAAGCTATAAAACTACACACCTATGCTGTAAGAAAGAAATTACAAAAACTACGACAGTAAAAGAGATAGCTACCTAAAATGACAATACGATTTAGTCAATGTTTTTGTCGCATCTGTGATAGAATATGTGTTGTCTCTTTTCTTTGGTTGGCCTGTGTTTTGTTCGAGAACATTATTCTATAGATAACTTAAGTAATATTTTTATTCAAATATTTTATATAGTTTGTTACTCACGTGTGGTATGAGATCCCTTGTTCTTTATTTATTTTTGCTTGATAGTTTGTGCATTTTCTATACGCACAACGACATTGTTATTACTTAATTAATAAAACAATACAGATTCTGACAGTGTGTGCTCGTTGTCCTGTCTTGGGCGAACTGATTGCGAGGTGCTACAATTGGGGGAGTTATCGTCCTTTCTTTTGGCGTGCATGTAACATATCTACTTATTTTAATATATATCATTGCATGTAGTCATACCATCATCATGTCAGCCAAAAGACGTCCATTGTAGAACAAAGGCCTCCCCCATAGATTTCCACAGTATGTCATAATTTTGGGGGGAATTTGCCAGGACCCACAACGCTAGGTAGGGTTGGTGAGCGCAGTATGGCTACTGTTCCATAGAAGAGACGCTGCTGCCCATCCCTCTGGTTTAGAGTCTCTTAGTCGCCTTTAACAACATCCATGGCAGGAGATGGAGTGGTGCCATATTCTCACACGAACGTAGCTACGAAAGGCGTTACTCTGTGTACGAGAGTGACGTCACTGCGAAAACAGTAATATCTGTATGTCTGTTAGTTATCGCGTGACTGCAGGCCCTTTAGGCTTTCCCTGAGGGTAGCCAACGTCGCCGTGCTGCGAAGGCCGCAGCGAACGATCGTCATCAGGGTAATAAGGGGATACCATACGGTCTCCTACGAAGCGGGGAGCCTCCTTGCCGGATCACCGCCCTGGGATCTAGAAGCGAGAGCCCTCGCGTCGCTTTATCAGTGGCGCGGGGAGGCGCTAAGTCGCGACGGTTCGAACTCCGGCGGATCCTGGTGGCGGAGTGGAAAGGGCGACTGGAGCGGCCCACTGCAGGGCACGCCGCGATAGCGGCGGTAAGACCGGTAATGGAGAAATGGCCGGAGAGGCGGCATGGCGCCCTCACCTACCGGATGACGCAGGTACTCTCGAACCATGGGTGTTTCAGGAAGTACCTGTGTCGAAGAGAGAGAGAAGAGACGCCTGGTTGTCATCACTGTGGAGACTGCCCGGAGGACACGGCGCAGCACACGTTGGAGGAGTGCCCAGCTTGGGCAGCGCAGCGCCGTGACCTCGTCGATCGTCGTCAATCATTGACGGGCCGATACCTGCCGGGGGAGCGGTCAAATGCAGTGCAATGCTCACCCCCGGCTAGAGGTAAGAAGAAGGACACCGAGGATTTCCCCACGTTAAAAAAAATGCCCTTTAGGCTTCGCCAGTTTGTCCAGTTAAGCAGAAACAGCTCATAGAATATATTGCGTAACAGCACTGTAACATATTGCGATACCTTACTCGTAAATGCGTTGTACGGGTTGTAGCTGTTCGTGTTTTTTTCTATCTTTCAAGTTGTCTCGAAAATTACGGTATTCGATTTTTTAAACTAAAGTCAAAGAAGGTTCATCGCAAAAAAAGTTTAGATCTGTTTCCGGGTGTGAAATGTGGTCGGACCATTTGGCTTGTGTTTCATATTTTGGCGACGTAAAAAATATATTGGGATAAGTCCGAAACGTGACATGAAATGGATTCCGTAAGTGCGGAATTAAACACAATGTTTACTTTGGATTTTTTATTCTTGTGGTACCGTTTAGTAAATGTGCTTAAATCATGCATAGCGTTCAAAGAAATGAAATGCATCACCTTATGCAAGTTGTTACTACGACTCTTGTAAACAATAGCCTATGTTTATACACACTTCCGAATATAGGGCTGTCCAATAATCATCTTTGTTTTCCCAATGCAACGAAGTATCGCTACTTATTCACTACAGGTTTAACTAAACCGACAACAAACATCGTACTGTCATTTGCATGCTTCCTCAGGAAATGATACTGGAGGCATACTGAAGAGAAACTATAAAATACAAATGCAGTTAGGATTGTCGACGACCCCAAGCTCACAATATCAGCCCCATAAGTCTGAGCAGAGACTTTGCCTCCCTGTGTGTGTTCTACTGCTTGTACAACGGACAGTGTTTGTTAGATATGATTCCAACGGTTACTTTCTACCATCGCATCTCTCGCCATCGGCGGGGAGTTCATCCACATACCCTAGAGCCAAAATGGTCTCGTACCGTACGGTTTCAGAGGAACTTTCTCCCGTGTACGCTCAGGTTGTGGAATCGACTCCCTATCGAGGTTTTCCCAGATTACAGCATGGGGCTCTTCAAAATGTGCGTGAAAATATTTGGACAGGGTCGGCAACGCGCGAGTGATACCTCTGGTGTTGCAAGCGTTCATAGGTTACGGTAACCGCTTACCATCAGGCGGGCCGTATGCTAATTTGCCAACTTAGTGCTAAATAAAACTTTTAAACAAAAGAATACCGACTTCATAACCCCTACACGATATAAAAATATTAAAAGCACTGAAAAGGAAAACAAACTTTTTTTCGGTAATTTTTTTGTTAAAAAGTTTTATTTGTTTCTTTTTAGTGTAAATATATGTAAGAACGTTTTCCAATTTGGTATCAGTTTTTAACACTAAAAATAAAAATGACTCAAATCGGTTCTCTGATTTGAGAGGAGTCGAAACTATTAAGACATCATCCAGATAACCGCAGTCAAATTAACCTGTTTATTGAAGCTGGTTAAAAAATCACTCAATCAAATTTATATGGGACCAATTCGAAAGCATTCTGCACCAGTCAAAAGAAGAATTGCTCAAATCGGTCTACAAATATCGGAGTAATCGGAGTACATACATAAAAAAAAATACGCATCGAATTGAGAACCTCCTTTTTGAAGTCGGTAAAAATAAAAAATGTTGTAAATGAAATCGACTTCCATTCTGTATAGTATAATATATGATAAACCAACCAAAATTCATAAAGACTACTACAATGATACTAGGGACATATGCACCAGAATTAGTAAATAAATAAATGAGTAAATAGTAGCTTCACGCAAACTTACACAACCACAGGGAAACACAAAACTTTCGTTTTCTATATTTATAAATAAAAGATTTCCTACAACACATACGCAACCCTGAAGCGGTTTCGTAATCTTAAACGTTTCCGTGTAACATGGCTGTTTTTGCTACAAAGATCACGTGGGACGTGTGATCGTGGGGACGCGTGAGAAATGCATCTTGTATTCTAATAAGCTTGTAGCTTCGTCTAACACTGCAAAATCTTAGGTAATTGTAACTGCTTATGTGACAACAACATGTGTGACAACAAAACGGCTGTCGTATTTCATACCCAATGTTTACAGGAGGTCAAAAAACATGATTTGTCGTAGCCTGTATATCTGTGAACAACATTTATATTAAGTTAAAAGAGTCGTTCGAAAGGATTTAATATGTACGTTTATGAGGTGAAGGACAGTTTTCTAAGCCAACATTTTTAAATATCTAACTCCCAATAAAAATATTGTGGTCAAGTCTTGTTTTTTTGGGACAAGCCCGCCACACATTCCCAACCACTGCAACTCCTGTCCCCTACAATGGCGACCACCGAAAAGAACACCGACCAATGAAGGTCGGTGTGTCCCAGAGAAATGAATAACTGTCTAGGAAACCGCAACGCAATTAATCAGAAAAGAAAAAGGAGGAGTAGGAAAGAATATACGTTCCACTTCCCTCCATAGCAAGCAGGAGACAGAGAATACACTTGGCCATAGGCACAATAATTGGGAGTGTACAACTAGGATAAGCCTAGTTGCCAAGCACCACGGGTAGAAAAATGTTTATTAATATTTCATTACAGGTCCTATGTGGTGAGCTATTGTGACTGATTCCAATAGTAGGTATGGCAAAAACGTCTGAACGCACGGAAATTCGTCCTAGTTGCAACAAGGTATGTATAGTAAACAACTCCGGATGTAACTTGCATGCTGTCAAACATAATATTGCGTGTATCTTGCCAAAGAACACACTCACACAGAATATGATGAACACCGGACTGTTCATATTCACAGTCCGGTGTTGAACATTTGCAGAATGGTGAGACAACAAGCTTGAAGCTAAATAATTTACTCTTAAAGTTACCATGACCCATGAGAAATTGAGCCACGCAATGATCGACTTCCAACCATGCACTTGCCAGCCGCTCTCGAACGGATGAAAAGAACAGGTATAGGTGACGGCCCTTAATAGATGTGTCCCACCTGCACTGCCATTCGGCCAAGAGTTCTTCCCAAACACCAGCCTGTGGTTTAAACAGTCTGCAGATCCTAACACGATCGCGTTGTAGTAGAAATTCCGCGTCCATGTTTTCTCGCGTTGAGTAGTACATGGCAGCACGTCGCTGTATCTCAAGATCAACTGGCAAAACACCTGCCAGGACAGGCAGAGCTTCAGTACTAACTGTCCTATATGCCTTGCACAAGAATATCAACGCCAAGCGCTGGCTTTAAAGCAGTTTACGTCGTACCGCGCCGATAGTAGCCCTATCGGCCCATACAGGTGGTCAAGTCTATGATGTCGATGTTCTTACTAGGCTTACCTTAGTAAGTACCTTTATTTATTTAATCCGCTGGAAATACATCATGTACTTCCTCCACCCGAGGATCGGCAGAGGCATGCTGGACTCCTACCGCCTAAACGGATATCGGAGAGGATGGCGCGTTATAAGGGTCTCTGGATGGAGATTTTTCGAGTTCCTGGAGCCCTCTTCGGTGTCGAGAAAAACCACTCCGGTAGTTTTAGTGGGAGGTCGGCATGCTCCTCTGCCCTTACCCGGGGCAGTGGAAGAACATCATTTATTTCCACAGTGTTAAATAAAAATAAGGTGTAAATATTTTTTAATTACGTATATTTAACATTTTCTAACCGTAAAGCATCGATGGCCTTTTTTGGAGACATACTAGGTTTTGAGATGGGAGAGCCGAAAAGCTTATGAAAGAAAACCAAAGTTAGGATTTAAGTATATCATTGGTAATCAATTAAAATTTGTCGTCTGTTCGTTATTAAAATCTATAGATCAAGGGATCTATAGATTTTAATAACTAACATCAATTATTTAAAAACCCTATTCTATAATAAAAGATAAGCCTGGCCACATACTGGGACATATTCCGCTAGTGTCTTCGTAAACGTCCAATTAGTTCACCAAAACTTCCCCGAAAATCTTCTCTGAATTTTGGTTTTTTCCTCCAAAACGCTCAGCTGTTTCAATTTTTTTGTTTATACTTGATGTTATCTTTGTTATTTCTTAACCATCACTAACCAGATCAGCCCAAAAATGATCATTACAATGAACAAACATTGGCTGATGGAATGATATTGCCATAATCACCACGTTTGGTAGGCGGATTGGTGATCTTAGTATGTTGGTATTAGCACACAGGAGACTACCCATCCTCTTGATATCAAGCCTTTGACGCATTTTACGTCACGCATGGATGGAAAGGAGTGGTCTTTTCTTTAACATTCTGTCGTCATTCTGTCGTCATTCTGTCAGCATTCTGTCGTCATTCTGTCGTCATTCTGTCGTCATTCTGTCATCATTCTGTCGCCATTCTGTCGTCATTCTGCCGTCTATCTTTGGTCATTCTGTCGTACTATGTCTTCGTTTAAACATTGAAAAAGTACTGTAATGTTTTTCTTATATTATCCCTCGTTTTCACGATAGCAGAATTGCTATCTAGAAGCCGAGTTTCAATTCAAACTTATCTACACTGCATTACATTATAATGGACGGCTTACCTACATCGAAATTTTGTAACACTCGAAACACCACATTCGGCTTTATTTTCAATATTTACATACCGATAAGTGAACGAGTTTATACAACTGTGAATTCTTAAATGGATACATAAAAACCCGTAAGTATTAGTACATTATTAAATAAAAATGATAAAATACTTTGCCGCGTACTTTTACTGAGTTTTTAATCACGTGCGGTGGTGTTCATTATCCTTATTCCGTTACCCATTATAACTTTTTTACTAAATCAGTTTTAATAAATATACCTAATCTCTTTGTTACCTGTGGTTTTATCTTGGCTTAAGTAAATCAGGTGAGCCATCGCGTCGGTGGACGCCTGGCAAATGTGAGACAGAATGCATATGTATATTACATAATATAAGTATTCCGTTAAACTGGAGAATAGGTTGAGTATGTACAAGAAGCCTCCTCTCCAGACGGTTCATAAAACAAGAAAAAGGAGAAAATATCCCGAAGTCACCAGCAGGTGCCTATAAAAGAGTAATGGCTGTGCCAAATATAAGAACCTTGTGTCTATTATTGTACATATTTTCTGTGGCAACCATCAACTGGCGAACGATCTTTCTACACCTTTCTTCGCAGCAGTAGGTCTAAATGAACTGGTCTTAATGCATATCCATCAAGGCGTTGCTTTAATGATGAACTCTGAAGAAGTACTAGATATCTTCAGCAGTAAACATAAAAGAAACCATTCATTATATCATTATTAAACCAGTATATTCCATAGTTATACTTATGTGTCATTGATAAAGAATTAATCTCAAAGACATAGTGAAATACTATCTTACCAGTACGGCCCTTGTGCCCCTCCCAGAAATATATCCTGGATGGAATCCTTGAGTACACTTACAGTATAATTTATTTCTCCATAATGTATGGTACAACCACTGTCATATAATTTTAAACGTTAATTACTATTAATATCATATTTTTAAGAGCATATTGAATACGCCATTAAATTGTTATTTTTCTAACATCGCATTTCGTTCGTAAACGAATTTTTTACCAAAAATATCATCTGCTACGCGTGAATCGTTAATCATGGAGTTTTAAACGCATCCCGCACAGATAAGAATCTTTTATATGGCTAACGCGAAAAATTCAAAAAGATCGTGCGTATCCGTTATAAATGATTTATTGAATGCTAACGTTAGAAAAGATGTTGGAAGATAGTAATAATATCGTCAATATTGTTTGTTTCAAGTTTGTTTAACATTAATATAAGCTGGGAGCCAATTATAAACTTTAATTGCTTGTCAATTGCCAGTTGTAAGTTTGTAATTCATAATACAAAATGACAGCTTGCGTCTACCAAATGTCTAACAACTGGCCAGCAATTAGTTTAAATTAGGCCTCAGGCGCGTAGCTCTAAAAGTAATACTAAAACTATCAAAACCTTCTTCTTTTATAAAATGTGTGACATAATAAACAAGTAAGTTCTGAAAGTAGTTGGTTGAGAATCTAACTGCAAAATTAAATACTATTGGTCTAAACATCAAGCTATTTAAAGGTAACTTCGCGATAATTCCCGTTTTCTTTCATCATTTCGGCCGAATGAAATCCACTACTGGACACAGGCCTCCCCCAAAGATCACCACAACGACCGATGTGGTGTGTTGTGTGTTCATTGCGGGGCCTAGCCATAATCGCCACGCTTGGCAGACGGGTTGGCGATCGCAGTAGAGTTGTTAATGTTCTCGAAGGACGCTGCTGCCCATTTTCATTTTCCGGTTAATCCCTTAGTTGACTTTTACGAAACCCACGGGATGAAATGGGGTGGTGGCATTCTGAGCTGGCACCACACGGCAACCGCGCCGGCACTACACGGCAAACCGTTTTCATTACATAAAATTAAATACAACATGAATTTTTTATTTTATTTATATTGTATTTTTTTCATTACGCTTTTTAGCTTCACTAATAACTACGTAAACAAATCTTGGAATTGTCTCCTAATTGTCGTAGACATAGACATCGAGAGAGAAAAATAAATTACAGTGATAGAAAGAAACGGTAGGGTAATTACAAATATACCATTTGTTGAGTTGTTTACGTATATGACGTGCCTCATAGTAGCACCAAATATGTGTCCAGCTCAGCGTTTGTCAGGCTATAATACCTGGCGCTGGTATTATGTTGAATACCTGTTGTAACATACGAATGACAAGCAAACGGTTAAAGAAGTGAACTGTGAAAACTGTGGGGGTGGTTGTTGTCTTGCTAGGTTTGATAATTATAACCCCCTCTGGTGCAGTCGTTATCTCACCAGGGGACAACGCAATCCTGGAGGGCAGACTAAAGCAACTTCCTCATCCTTTTGATATAAACAAGTGTATCGTTTAAGAAGCTTACAAAGCATAGGACAGCTTGTGGTAAGCTGTATGTGAGTGGCGACACTGCGAACCAGAGAGAGTAGGTCAGGGCCTCATCTCCGGCTTGCCATTATTTTCTAGCTGGAGTGGACCCCATGAGTGCCCGCAGGACTCTTAACTCTGGCTTGCTTTGTTGGGTCTCGGGTAGCAGCTGAAGCATTCTTAAAAAAATGTAGATTTACGCGTACCTTTTTTTGAATTCAGTTTTGTTATACATACTGATATAATAAAAACATTTAAAACTATATCAGTTAAAAAAACTGAGGACTTATGGGCATTGTCGACGAAAGCCGTCGAATCTATAATATCTAACATCGCGCCAATTTTGGCTGTAATATTTAACGCTTGCATCGCGGACCCTTATGGATGCCCGATCTGATGAAATCTAGTAAAATTGCATCCTCCATCATGCAATCCATCCTTTAAACATTAAAGCCTAAATAATGCATCAAACTATAGGCTAATATCCGTGCTACCAGCCTTAAGCTAAATCTTCGAGAAAATTATATTAAATCAATTGTTGGAACATTTTAACAAGAATAAAAGATTACATGAGAAACAGTTCAGATTCACAAGGGGGAGATCTACAGAGTATGCTGGATCTACTCTCATTTAAACAGTATTAGGGGCCTGGGAGGATGTGCATGATGCTTTGGGCGTACTTTGCGATTTGTCCAAAGCATTCGACTGCGTGGTTCACCGCACACTCATTCTGAAACTTAAATAATATGAAATCCAAGGTAGGTCTATACATCTTGTAACCTCCTATTTGATAAATCGGGATCAAGGAGTGGCAATTGATAATGTCACATCCACGGGCTCACTAGTTAAAATGGGAGTACCTCAAGGACCAATTTTGGGGTCATTCCTGTTTCTGGTCTATATTAATGATCTGCCATATATGATAAACGATACAATGTCAAACATAGTCTTGTTTGCTGATGACACGTTACTTATATTTAAAGTAAATAGGAATAATAGGTATCTTATAGAACCCAATGATATACTTCATAAGGTATCTGATTGGTTTTCGGCCAATAACCTTCTCCTAAACGCAGAAAAAACCAAATGTATAAAGTTTTCAACGATAAATGTGACCTATATAAGAACACAAGTAAAACTTGACGGTAGAGCATTAGATCTGGTCTCATCATCTGTATTTCTGGGCGTTACAGTAGACTCCAAATTGCAATGGGGGCCCATATAAAAGCACTGTCTGGAAAACTTAGCTCTACTGCATATGCTGTTAGGAAAATTAGACAGGTGACAGATGTGGCTACAGCTAGAATGGTATATTTTGCTTACTTCCACAGTGTTATGTCCTACGGTATTTTATTGTGGGAATCGGCTGCTGATGTTGAATTCATTTTTATATTACAGAAAAAAGCAGCCCGATCTATTTATAATCTGGATTCTCGTGAGTCACTTCGGGATCTATTTAAGGAGATAAACATACTTACTTTACCATCCTTATATATATACCAAAATATCATGTATATACGCAAAAACATTATTAGTTTCAATAAAAAAAGTGACGTGCACAATTTTAATACTCGCAATAAGAACAAGCTTGTCTTGCCTGACTTTAGACATAGTAAAACAAGCAAGTCGTTTATCGGAAACAGTGTTAGGTTCTTCAACAAAATTCCTTCTAGTATTACCGAATTGCCAGAACTACAGTTCAAATTTTTGATTAAACGTATTTTAAAAATTCCTTCTAGTATTACCGAATTGCCAGAACTACAGTTCAAATTTTTGATTAAACGTATTTTAATGTCGAAGACCTACTATAGCATAAATCATTACATTGATGATAAAGATGTCTTGCATATGATTCCCTTCTGCACACTGCGACCCTCTGGCGCTGTATAATTTATCGATATCGATCGATTTATTGATACTTTACTTAATTACTTAGGGATCATATTACATTGGCTCTAGTGTGATCATACGAGGACCTTAATTGCCGAAGATGACCGCTCCAGTGGTTTTAGCCGGTAGGAGTCCGGAATGTATGAATGTTTTTTATTTTATTGATTCCAATAGACTTCATGAACTTCCTTCGCCTTATGTATTTCCACTGGGCACCAATAAAAATTTAAAAAACAGAAAAAAGGGGTCCCGCAAGCCCCTTCGCCCTTCCCCTGGGCGGAGGAATTTCATGAAGTCTATTGGAATCAATAAAATAAAAAACATTCATACATACAACATATTACATGACGCAAACTGGAAGATACTAAAACCCTATATATGTATATATTTACATGACACAAATTAGTACTACACTAAATTGTACATTGCACAAAGATATGATCACACGTCACCTAAAAACTCCTGACCAGCTAACAAACAGTTCATTAACATCCAATCTACACAGGGTGGCCATTTAATGACACTCACGACGATCAAATTTTCGATAAATAACTCATGAAGTCACAAATTGAATTGAATACTTTTAAAGCAAAGGTGCATCAGAATTATATGCCTAGGCTATCTAGATCTGATCTAGATATAAAGACACTGAGTATCAACAGCTACACACAAGCTGCAAATGTCTTAGTAATGTATTTACATTATATTCCATGTCTTAATAAGACGTCAATTAATTTTTAAATCTATAAGATTCGAAAAAGGTCCACTAAGTACCTACTATTCAATACATTTTTTTTTTTTTTGAAGTATAATTTAATCAAGGTTTACTTTTAAGAGAGTACATTAAATATCATGAAATAGTATGATGCAACTTGATAAATTGTCCAGCAGTGAACTTAAATTTTGCTGAATTAATTAATTCAAAATTCAAATAATGTACATCAGAAGGTCTATCATACAGTATGAATATTATAAAAATAGTGAAATCGCTTTGCACTAACAGTAGAAAATTAGAAATACTTTGCAATAGAACAATCAGGAAAATGCTATCCTTATTATGTTTTCTGTGAGTGACTATATAAAATTAATTAATCAAAACCTTTCATAGTTCTTTCAACTTTTATAGGATTACAACTTGACTTACCGTTGACGCCACCATTTTTTTTTTACTGTCGATGGTGCGTATCGTTCTACGGTTTATCCATAACCTATCCATAGCCTTTTTTTATTGGTGTGCCGTGGAAATTCTATATGAACTTCCTTCGCCCCGGGGAAGGGTGAAGGGGTATGCCGGACTCCTACCGGCTAAAACCACTGGAGCGGTCATCTTCGGCACCGAAGGGAGCCCCCCTCCAGGTCCTCGTAAGATCACACTAGAGAACCTATCCATAGCCTATTGTTGTTCTATTAATGGCAATTTTGGGTTTTAAGTTGCAACGCTCGCGGGATGTATAAAAAATTCGGATTAAATGCATCTGAACAACAGTTTCGAGTACCAGGACCGCACGAACGTACAGAAGTATCCGTGACATAACCATGTCGAGTATTAGGATAATCGATAACATTTTCTTATGTCACTGTAATAGCCGTTGCTATTAGTGGTAGTCGTTAATTATTATGTCATATTTAGTTACAGAAGTAAGGAATTAAACATATAGCGGCCATTAAAAGTGTTTAAATATAAATCTTTAAGTGCTTATAAAATCCTTTTTCTGTTTATTCTTGGCATAATATTACACAATTAATAAATATTTGGCCTTATACCTACTAACGTTATTCAAACTTACCCGGAAAATAAAATTAGTAAACTAGCTTAATTTGTAAAAAAAACAACGAAATACATGTTCATTATGCTTCTTATGACTGCTGTAACAATACCGAACGTTTGCTACATAGCGGTATACATCGCTCTATTTGCGTAAAAGTCGTCTATCGAATTAATTACTAAACTACTAACGGACAGTGAAGTTTTGCCAACATCGACTATACTAAATATTTAGTAGTCATAACATTTCCATAGAAACAATAAAAATTGCCGTGTGGTGCCGGCTCAGAATGCCACCACCCCATCTCCTCCCATGGACGTCGTAAGAGTCGACTAAGGGATTAGCCGGAGGATGGGCAGCAGCGTCCTTCGAGTACATTAACAACTCAACTGCGATCGCCAACCCGCCTGCCAAGCGTGGCGATTATGGCATAACCCCCCAATGAGCGAGAACAAATCCATATCGGTGGTTGTGGTGATCTTTGAGGGAGGCCTGTGTCCAGCAGTGGACTTCACTCGGCCGAAATGATGAATAAAAATTTGCAATGCAGAAAAACTATAACTACTGCCTCAATATCTAATGGCAATGGCAAACGATTACTTGCGATTAAATACGTATTTGAGCTTAGAAAAAACAGCTAGGAATTACAGGTGTAATGGAACACAGGTGCCAGTACTTAGCACGTTCCAAACTGATTAAAGAAGTGGATCTAGAGAATAGCTATATTTTAAGTAGATAATAACAATAACAAATATTTTTTAATCTTACCTATGTATGGAAAATCTTCTTAGAATGTAGCTTAGAATTACGTATTTTCATTAGTTACTATAAGTCATTATAAAAAAAAGTTTAGCTTTATAATGTAAAAGCAATAAGCTTATGGGAACATTAATACTTTAATAAAAAATGTTGCATTTCTGCTAACAGTTACACATTATTTTTTTCATTCGTTTTTATCAAAGTAAATCTAATTACTTTCAGTTCATAGTTAATAGGTATATCATTATAATAACTGTGACCAGAAACTGTAAATAACAGCAAGATAATTTACATAAATAAGTGATCCAGAAATATATAGAATGCAATAGAAATGTATACCCGATTAAATATTGTTTTTTGTTTTCCAATAGACGTATTGTATATAGCTTACCTCAATTTCAATTTGAGATAGAAACAAAAAATCTAATTTCAGTGACCTCTTTCATTAATACTATCCATTAATCTATTATGAGGCATTTTAGGGTGATTTTCAGTCTACGTTACGGCTGGGTTAAGAACTCAGGTCTTTTTTAATACAATGACCAATGATATTGTATATTAAAAGAAGTATGAAAGAATGTAGGTGAAGGTATAATATTATTGAATGACACGCAATGTATTTTAAGATTAGGTTCTTTAGTAAAAAATATGGTTCCCTTGATTCCCATTCTTGTTCTATCCTGTGGCACGTGCCTCACGGCATATGTTCTTCTTTAATTGCAGAACCACTGGCCATATGCCTACTATAAAACACATAACATCACCAATATTCGCAAGCAATAAGGTATATTTTCGCTTGTACAGTGTTTAGATAAATTTGTTACCGCTAAAAGTAGCAGGATTCTAGATCACCTGTGCAAATTAGTGTTGTGTCTTTAGATGCCTTATTATTAGGAATTACTGAACCAGTTACACATTTGCATACCTAATCGACCGTAGCGATGGGAACGATTCCTGGAATAAAGTATTTGCAAAAATCATAAACCGTATACCGGCTACAAAGCACCAACCCATCTCACCCCATGAGTGTCGTAAAAGGCAACTATGAGATTAGCCGGACGATAGGCAGCAGCGTCCTTCGAATACATTAACAACTATACTGCGAACGCCAAACCGCCTGCTAAACGTGGTGATTATAGCAAAACCCCCAATAAGCACACAACACACCCAGACCGAACGTTGTGGCGATCTTTGGGGGGGGCCTATGTCTAGCAGTGGATATTATTCGGCTGAAATGATGATACGAATTAAATATCGAAAATAGTCATCGTCATCATCAAATCTACCAGCAAACATGCACTGATGAATATGGACTTGACATAACTGTAACGATACTTTTTTTATTTTTTTATTGGTGCCCAGTGGAAATTCTTCATGAACTTCCCCAGGGCGACGGGGTATGCCGGACTCCTACCGGCTAAAACGACTGGAGCGATCATCTTCCGCACCTAAGGGAAGCTCCAGGTCCTCGTATGATCACACTAGAACTGCCCACTGGTGCCATGCCTATAGGCACATCTCGAAGAGGGTGACTGTAAAGCGGTCAACCCCCGGGGGGATTGTAAAGGATCCCCCAAAGCGTCCCGCGGCAGCACGTGACCACATGCGTGCTATCCTCTTCTCTTGGGTCACGCAGATTGCTCAATCTACGCTACCGCGAACCCAGAGGTCCCCCGCCTTATAGCAACGACGGGGGTTTCAGGCATATGTAAATTGCCGCCAGGGCGGTTGTTACCCCGGCGCCATCTCTTCCATCGCTCGGCCGCCCACGCAGGGCAAGCCTCGAGTGTGTGCTGTGAGGTGTCCTGGACGCCATCACAATGAACAGTAACTATACCTATTCATAAGTACATTGATGTAGTCGAGACCCTGCGCAGGATTGGGGAACCCAGAATGTATTTTTAGAGTCTAAGTCACCTTTTACGACACGTGGACAGGTTGCCCACTCTTTGCCTGTGACAAGCCACAGGAATCCAGCACATATTATGTTTTAACCTCCGTATATAATAAATTCGACTAGAATCTGGTTTTATTTGGAGCAACTGCAACTCGTTGACCCTCGGACAAACCAGATATTTATTAAATATATTAAACGCACTGATGCTGCAATGTCCGTCAATCGACCTGCACGCATTTTTCTTCCAGCTACTACAAACGTAACCTGAATAAAAGGAACATTATTAATTTTCAAATGAATATAATTTGCCTGCAAATAAAAACCACAATAAAGACTATTAACCATAATTCACTTTAGTTCAAAGACTATCAGATGTCAACTTTTAAATAATAAACTGGAATGTTAATGAATAAACATTCAATAATCGTAATATTCATAATATGGTGATAATAAAGACGGCCGTGACATTTGCAATGCAGTTTGCACACCGTCAGCTACTTACGACGAAATATATCCATAACCTTATTTCAGAGTAGGTAATGTCGATGACAGCAGCGGTTCGGTACTAAAAATAAAATTGATTGTATTTATAAAGTTCTTTTAATTAAAACATTTATATCAGTAATACAAGATCATAAAATGGACATTTGCACAAATGTATTAGTCTATTTCTAAAGTTGATGGTCATTGATAAGCATAATGAGTTGAGTGTGTACTCCAGAAGCCAGAGTGTTCTGACGGTACTGGATAAAGGATAGCAACAGTATCCAAAATAAAGCACATACCAACAGAGTTTGTACCGTTTACAACCATGCTATTATCTAAATCACTTGACGATAATATACTATCATTAAATGTTTATATAATTTGATAAAAAACAACCAAGCCTTTAAAGTGATGCATTTCGGCTTTCCATGAAACAGTCATATTGCATAAATTCCTGTAATGACTAAATAAAAAACTATTTTATTCATCATCATCATATCAGCCAACGTACGTCCACTGCCGAATAAAAGCCTCCCCATATATTTCCACAATGACCGGTTACATGCCACTCGCATCCTAAGTCTCGCAGCACCTTCTTTAGTCGGTTATCTATCTCGTTAGAGACCATTCCACGCTGCTTTTTCCGATGCTTGTTCTCGACTCGTGAACTTTTCTGCCCTAAACAGTTGTACGAACTATGTGTCCTGGCTATTGCCACTTAGCTTACCTTTGATCTATATCAGCAACTTCAGTTCTATGGATTTCATCATTTCTGACTAGAATTCATAGTGCATGCATCAATCGTTGTTATAAATTTAATTATATGTTTAGTGGATGCGGAACGCTAGATGTTGTAACGCAACTAGGAAGAATCTGAAGTCCACAAAGGAACTGAGAGTATCTAAATTTATTGACTGAAAAAACAGTAGACCAAATATTGTTCCTTGCGAACTCCTTATGCACAAAAATAAACCATTTCTGCCTAAACATGCTATAAAAGGTAACATATGTAGATATTTTCGTATCATATTGTAACAATTACATAAAGTTCTGCAAGATATTATTTCAGTATCATCACGAAAACAAGACTTCGCAAACGAGTGCTAACAATGCATTGTAACAAGTCAATGAACCGATTTTAAATAGTTTTTTCGATTAATTCGCTGTTTCTACCGTTGATTACAGGCTATTCAACTTTACACCACATAGAACATAAGATAAGAACTTAAACGTGCCACTTAGCATTGCTTTACATATTAAATGGTTTTAATTTCGCACAGGCTTTCGATATTTTAATTAAATACAAAATTGCGCATTGTATTGGATAACCACATATCATGGAAAGCTCACATTAAAATTGGATAACTTTGTTTTAAAATACGCTGTTATCCGCGTATCACAACTACGCGTTACTTCATCATTGCTGTATGGAATTATCTTATGGGATAAATCTACGGGTGAGTGAACCTTCTCAGGTACAAAAATTAAAAATGCGATTGGTAGTATTAGCCCGTGTAAATCTTGAAAACGTTTGTTCAGAAAGTCACAACTTCTTACTTTGTCTAGTATGTAAATCTTTGAAAGTGCCAGTTTTGTCCGACATATATCCAATTTATTTCTAAAAGCGTGTTTTTTTTTGCGAAGTACAAGAAATCAAGTATAATCGTACCTCGAGTTCCCAGAACAACCTTATTCCGAAACAATTGTTATTATATGTGTGGACTAATACGTACCACGCGTCTTTTATTTGATTTGCACAAATATTGAGTATCTCGCCGCGCCGATTCGCGCTCAGGACCATCCACGTCGGCGCCTATTATTATTTACCATGTCACCGTAGCTATATATGTCTGTTCTCTATAAATGTGCCTACTTATTTATTCTTATTTTTGTTCAGGTAAGTTTTTTTTATAATATTTTATTTTATGTATATATCTACATAAATTTTGTTTCTTTCTTTAGCGTTGTTTTATTTAGTAGATACCTAATTGGTTAAATATTTTTTTATAGTATTGGTCCAGAAGCTGGTATCATATCCGTGAGTCACTACAGGGTATAGTCGAAAACCAGCTTCTCTCAGGCACACGCTGAACTAGGCCCTATTCAGCACAAACGCGAGGCACACGCAATTGTTATACTTTTTATTCTTTTTTCGTTCTTTGTATAATTACACTTATCCTTTTGTTTTTATAAACATACATTGCCTCTCTTGTTGTGGCTGAATAAATAATTTCTTTCTTCTTTCTAACAAGGTACCAAAGGACATAAAAAAATGTTCTGGCAATTTAGTGCCAGTACATTTTTTACTCTACGAATCTCTTCAATTGATTATTTATTATTAATCAGTTTATATCTACACATTTAGTCCGTGTGGTTAAGTAGTAAGCTTATTAAGCATATAGCACGACTCTATCTCCTCCCGTGGATGTCGTAAAAGACGACTAAGGGGCTCTAAACCAGAGGGACAGGAGCGTCCCTTCTGTGGAACAGCAGCCATTCTGCGTTGACCAAACCGCCTGCCAAGCGTGCAAAATGACGACACAATTGTGGCGGCCTTTGTTCAGCAGTGGACGTACACTATATTAAGTATGGACGTACGCTCGTTTCTCAAGTACACGCTTTGAAATTAACAATTTCAAAATTAAGTTTATTAAAGGTGGTCAAACATTACGTCAGACCTTGAAAGTAGAATTTTAGGGCAATCAATAAGTTGCAATACTTCATTTAAAAAGTCTCTTACTACGATTTTTTGCACTTTTCTGATTTTAATATTCTACAAGTATTACAAAATACGGTCACTATTTTATTATTAAATTACAAAAATATTTGCTGTGATGACCCTCGGCGCAAATATAACTTTGTCGGAAGCTATTTGTTTGAGCCGTTTGGAGTCGAAACACTCGGGTTATACGGTCTGAATGCATCACTCCTTTTTAAAGATATTACTAAACGCTTGGTTGACTCTTCGTGAGACTCATGGGGTGGCCCTTCTTTGGACAAATTAGTATTGCCATTCGACGTTGCAATATTGCCAGCCTCCTAATAGATGCTAGGTGTCTTTTATATCATTTTATTGACGTGTTCTAAATGCCATATTTGTAAATAGGTAGATAGATTAATTTAACTATTACATTTATTACTTAAAACAGTACGTAATATTACAATAAAGGTCCCCTGGGTTATTAGCTACCACACTGATCAATCGACTACCGCAGTCATGCCCTGGGTGGCGATACAATCGGTGGCCAGGCAAAGTACCAAGTAGTAACCAAGCAGGTGGCATGGTTAAAGGATTCTCCCTTTTCGTTGGTGGAACATCAGTCCACCAGTAACGAACATCACAGGTATTTGTGTCATCATATCATCATATACGTCCACTGCTAAACTAAGGCCTCCCCCATAAATTTCCTCAATTGTTTCGTCATTTACGGGGTATTTCAATACTCACCTCGCTTGGCAGGCGGGTTGGTGAGCGCAGCATGGCTTCTGTTCCACAGAAGAGACGCTGCTGCCCACCCCTCTGGTTAAGAGTCCCTTAGTTGCCTTATACGACATCCACGGGAGGAGATGGAGTAGTGCTATATTCTTCGGCCCGGTCACCACACGGTATTTGTATAACAGCCAATTAAAACATAAACATGATAAGCAATTTATTGTCGATTGTACTAGGAAACGCGAACTTAAATCAAGACAAGTCAATGCTAAATTCGATATAGGTAGGTAAACGAATGAAGCAATTTTGCAATCACTGCTCCTTGTCGTAAAAACAAAAGTAACGCCCTTAACAACAATGTAACCTAATATAAATTAAGTGCTGTAAAATCGAGTCGAGTATTTACGCTATAGTGTTCATAGTAGACAGACAGGTTTCACGGAGCAACGATGGCAATTATTTAAAACATACCGTATGCAATATGATTGGAATACTCTTATACTGACAGAATTATGTAAAAGATACTTTGGCGATCCGTTAGGTCTTTTAGTCTGATACAATATTCAAATCAAAAGACCAGCACATGATAAACAATGAGGCCATGCGTCAGCCATTGCGTACAAATCAAGTGTAATATATTTAAAACATTGAAAATCCGAAATATATGACTACTATAAATTCCGTTCCTAATTCTAATAATTCTAATCAGATAATGATTCGAATTAACCGATTAATTCGTATACGTAAACGATTGTGGACATCGTTTGGTCCTGGCCTTGTTAGTCTAAGCCTCATCTATATAAGGCAAAGATTCCACACATCCAGCCAATGCATTTTTGAATGCACGACATGGCGACGGCAGGACTCACCAATACATACCTTTAAAACAGGACCGCTTAAAATACAATAGGGATTTGAAATGTATACTGACAATGTTATATGTTGATTTATTGGGTATTTGGTCGATTTAATGAATCTCTGAAAGAGCCCTTCTGATGACTAACATTCACAGAATTTTTTTAACTTCTTCTAGATTAGAAATGAAAATGTTAGCCTTCTAAGATTTTATTTTCCTATACAGTAAGTGGTAGTTAAAGGAAAATTTACGTAATATCTATCCCAAACTATAAAAATGGCAAATTTCAATAAAGACGCTTTTTTCAGAGGCATAAATACCGAAACGTTTATTTCGAAGCCGAGGGCTTTCCCTTTCATCTCCATACAAGGTAACCCTCAAGATAGAATTTACGTCGCGTGCCATAGTAAAGAATTACCAGACATTTCAACCTTGTTGTTAACTTGCTAGAACAATATGAATCTTATCGATCTCAAAATAATGTATATAATTGTAGACTGACCAGTACGCAGGGATCTTTAATTTCTGGCTCAGATGTCTCGCCAATCGATTGTACGACGGTTTGATCAGTTTTTGTGGTGCGAATGGTATTTTTTTCTTAAACTCGATACTGGGGTTGTGTGTTACAAAGATAAGTACTATTATATTATAGTTCTTATTCAGCATCCTAAAGCTATGACCCTAAAATCCCAAAAGCCTTTATTTTGTAACTTTTTAAATATACGTTGTGCTACAAGAAGAGTTAATAAATGGTAGACAAAGCTAATATGTCTCTTATTTTAATGTGGACTGTATGTTAGGCCACTCGGCTCGTATGAACGCGAAACCAAACTTTATCATCAGAACACACGTTAAAAAACGATTATCCATCCAGACTTCCGTAAAAGGTTAAGGAGAAAAGTGCCGTTCTCAAATAAATGAGAAATCAATAAGCTAAAACACTCAAAGACACTTTATACGACATTTTCAACGATGACGAAGGTTTTGACAACATTTCACTGGAGATGTTGATGATGAGAATCCTTCGAACACTCTCAACGATAACATCCATCATCAACAGATCATCCTCTTTTCCGAATCTGTGAGAAATAGCAATAGTTTGGCCCATACCTAAAGTTCCTAATCTGCTGCTAAGGACCTTCATCCAATCAGCCTTCTGCCTTGTCTCTCTAAGATCTTGGGGAAGGTTGTCTGCAACCAACTTAGGGAGCACCTAGAGCACTACCATATGTTACCTTCAGCCCAATCATTTTATTTCCGGTAAAGCAAACACCTGCTACTATCCCTAATTTATATTCCCTGTGGGGTCCCTGGGGGGAATATAAAAAACGTAAAAGGCGAATAAGGGACTCTTAAACCAGAGGGATGGGTAGCAGCGTCCCTTCTGAGGCACAGTAATCATACTGCGCTCACTAACCAAGCGTGGTGAGTACTGGCAAATTACCCCTAAACTGACACACCATTGTGGAAATGGATGGAGAAGGACTTTGTTCAGCTGTGAACGTCCATTGCTGATATGATGATGATGAAACACCTGCTGTATAGTTTAATTTGATATGAAGAAGAGACGAATCGTTTCCCCCTTACCTACTAACATACTGAATACCATAAAAAGTCTGACTTTAAAATAAAATTTGTTAACCTTGTGCAGTTATTTACAACATTCCGTCAACATCGAACGATTCCATAAAATTAATATTGATATAAAGGCCATTACGCTATACAGACAATTAATCAACTTCTGCAGACATTTGTGTAATTAAAACATATTTTTAATACACAAAGTCATATTTAAAATGTCAAAAAGGTGACAACAATGTTATTTCTTTAAAAATAATGAAAGTACAGTAACTGATAAATTCTTCAGTTACAGATTATTATTATAAGAAACATTTGAAACGATACAGATAAAATTATAATTAAACACGTTCCGAAAAAAACTAAGCACCGTGCATCCTCTTCCGTTTAAAATAAAAAAGTAATTACCCAATATGGAACAGAAAACAGCTATTTAACACATCAATATAATGATCCGACAAAATAACTCTTTAGCTGTAATAATGGCGAATTTTGACAGTCGATCCATAACGGTCCAGATCCATTGTCTACAGCCGATGCGTCCGCTACTTTTTTATTTAAAAAAAACATATCAAACCCTTTCTATTTGTGGACATCTGCCGAAATCGATTTTGCATTTTTTTCCACAAAAAACAAGCGGGTGCAAAAAGGTACCTACGTTCCGATAGTTTTTGTGATCAGCAATGTTTGGCAAAACGGCAACCCTTTGATCAAATATGGTGGTGTAATCAGATTTCGGCATGTGCTATCTTTTTTGCCCGATTTTTTTCAAGGAACTCGATCTTGAGTGGTGTGTGCCAGTCTTTGTGGCTGTCAAATGTTTGCTTTCGCCTAACATCTTCCGCATAGAAAAAATCGGCACGAGTCTATTGTTAGGAGTCACTTACGTTTCTATTATATATTTTTCAACACATGTTTTGATGTAATAAAAAGGTTTTACAACTTTTTTGTTAAATTCCCTATCCGTAGAATGGATCATTAAAAATATCCAATTAATATTTCAGCGAACACCTTTCATGGATACGTATGGAACGTAAGATGCGTAGGTTTCTGTTCACCCAGATAAGCTTTTGAAATTTTTGACGTCAGACTTGTCATACAATGTGCGTAGACGATTCTTCAGGTTGATAAATTATAAGCACTACTGTTTTTATAACCTTTAACGATTGGTGTACAATAAAGAGTATAATAAATTAATTAAATTAAATTTAAAAAGTAGTTCAACTGGCGTTCTTATATTTTTATTCTTGTCAAATTAGTGGATAATATTATATACGAATTTTACATTCAGGTCAACAGTTTACTTAAACGCGAAGATGTTTTCGATACTCGTGTTTTTAAAAGTTTTTAATCTTCTTCTTGATCGTTACACTCTTGACAGAGTGGTCGTAGTCATCACTTTAGGGTTTGTGGCGCGCTTCACTATCTGTCGCTAATCCTCGCGAACAGCCTTTCTCGTACACTCGTGGAGAGGACCGTCGGGGGGCGTCTTCACCTGGTCGGTCCATCGCATCGGTGATCTGCCGTGTGGTCTAGTGCCCTCGACTTTCCCCTGAACAACCAGGCGTTCCACGGAAACATTTCCCCGGCGAGAGACGTGGCCAAAGAAAGTTATAATACCAGCTTGGACGATGGAGGACAGACGCCGTTTGATGCCAAGCTCTTGAACGATGGAGTCGTTAGTTCTAAAATCAGTCCATGATATGCCAATCATTCTTCTCCAGCACCACATTTCTAGAGCATCTATCCTCTTTTTCTCACTTTCTCGAAGTGTCCACGTCTCGCAAGCGTGACGAAATATGGAGAACACTAGCGCCCTGACCAGTCGCATTTTTTGTGGCTTTAGTGATGTTTCTGTTTCGCCATATTTCCGTCAACTTATACATGGATGATCTTGAGATGAGAAGTTTTTAATAGATATGACATATTTTCTAAGAAGTTCATAATAAATGTTCCTTAAAGATAAAGTTATAAAATGGCTGAATTATAACGGCTGCATGTAAAGAGGAAGTATCGCATTAGGCTAATCTAAAAGCTCTTTAGGCTCAATTGGCCTATTATAGATAGGGTTCCTAAACTAGTTTTGCATGGTTTCAAATGAGACTATAATCTGATAGTCTTGAATAAAGGCTAGGCTACTTAACTATAGTAGTGTTGTATATTAGGAAGTATGACGGGTATTTTTGACTTTGACATCAGTATCACAATTGATATCAATCTTTTCTGCCGAATACTTAGCGCTGAAACGGTCAGAGCAAAATAGCGTAACATAGTCTACAGAATAATGCTTCATAAAGATACTACCGAGGAAGATGATGATAAGCAAGACTATTGAAAACACACTATCCAACCGTTTTAATAAAACAAAACTGCAGCAACAAATATAAGAACGCCGTTCAGGTTTTGGAAGACTAATTAGTTATCGCTAAACAATGATATGTAACTACACGGAAAAATTGCTAAAGTTATGTGGCAGTGGGTGGGGCACATTGCTCGTAAAACGGATGGCCGATGGGACCGAACAGTTTTCGAGTGGCCACGTACCAGAAGACGCAGCGTAGGCTGACCCAAGGTGAAGGTGGTATGATAGCAGCGCAGGTCCGTATTGTTTATCTTTGCGGAAAGCCTGCGGTGGACGTGTTTTGGGTAAAATGATGTTGATGGACCATTACTATTTCTTATTTACGTGAATGACTTACCGTTAGCTATCACGCATAGTAGTATACTATTTGCAGATGACACCACAATAATTATAAAATGTGATGACTTAAATAATTATGAAAATGACATTAACAATTGTATGACTAGTGTAGTTAATTGGTTTAATTTTAATATTAACAAAAATAAAACAAAATCATAAATATTAAGACATACAAAAGAAAATTTGTTAATTTAAATTAAATACGGTAATGTCATTATAGAACAAGTGAATCATTCAAAATTCTTAGGAATTTATATTGACGCACACGTGGAAGGCATATGTTGCCTTTATTTGCGGAAAACTCAACAGTTTTGTTTGAATCTCAAATCAAAAATCAAAAGCTTCTGGAAGTTCTTCAAATCTAAAATGCCGATAAATTTGCAAGACGTTGCATAGAGATCTTAATTTGGTACACATATGAATTTCTGCGAGCCAAACACGGACGTGTAACGTTAATAAATCAATTTTTAATATGGAGGTCACTTTTGGGGGTCAATATAGAACATTAAAGAATAAAGTTTTGCTAACTGTACCGTGTAACAAATGATATGGGAGGGCTTGTTGTGAGGGTCTTAAATATAATTACAAAATATATAGTTTTAAAGTTATTTAAGAAAATAGACGAATATTGACCATTTTTTGAAAGAAATATAGAATATAGCTGTTTACAGATTTAAAAATTTCAGGAAAACCTATTAGAAATCTGTAGTCTTAAAATAAGGGTAAATCATTCAATAGTTGCGTACAAATTTACATTTGCAGTTGGAATGTATGACAGAACAGTTTACCAATTACAATATTAAGTTTGTTCTTGGGATACATTATTTTGGTTACCACAAACTTTGGGTCAGAATGGTGGATAACATATTCATGGTACAAAAGCCTCTCCACGCGAGTTGAACTCGCACTTGCCGGTTTTTTACTATCACATGTATATACAGTAAGGTCTATGGTACAGTTTTCAGCTTCACCCTTTTATCGGTGTGTTCCTAGTACTATTTGGTTTGCAACGGCTGTAACAATCCGATCAAATACGTTTGCAAAAAAGATTATGTGCTCACAATATTGACATGACATTGTTGGTTTTGTTTTAACCCTTTAAAATATAACTCGTATTTTGTGAGTCAAGCTAATTTAATATTTAATTTAATTTAGCTAGAGTAAACTATGACTAATCTGCCTGCCAAGGGAGGTTATTATGACAATCTCTCATATAACCCATCATTGCGAGGCCTAAGTTTAACACGTACGTGTGTACGTATCTACTCATGTAATACATACTTTGATTTGGCACTGACCTTAGACATCCTGGAACTACAAACTCTGCAGTGTTCGAAACATTGGGAAAAACAAAAATCTATAAAACGCGATACCCGATAAAAAGTGTTTGATTATAAAGAGTAAAAATAGCAAACCCTTAAGACATTACTATTGACAGTTTGTTACTAAACAGGACCAGTGACTGTGTACAAAATAATCTATAGATTCATCACCATAATTTCAGCCGTAAAAAAGTACACTGCTGGACAGAAGCCTCCCCAAAAGATTGCCACAACGACCGGTATGGGTTTGTGTTGTGTGCTCATTGGGGGATATCGCCATAATCGCCACGCTTGGCAGACGGGTTGGCGATCGCAGTTGAGTTATAAATATACTAGAAGGACGCTACTGCCCATCCTCCGGTGAATCCTATTCTTCTGAGCCGGCACCACACGGCTCCTACAGATTACTGTGAATAGAATACCAATATATTTTTCTTGAAGTATGCTATAAATACGTAGATATTATAATTAACTAAAACTAGTTAATGTCAGCACCACCTGAACATCTGTCTCCCCATGGTACTCGTAACTCTATTAATACCCGTACAGGTGGCTTTTAAATATAGTCGCCAAAAGTTTAAGTTTCAATGATAAATAGACATTGTGTAAGTCATTCTAAATAAATATAAATGTAATGATAAATATAAAAAAATGGATTATCTACCTGACCTAAACTACTTTTAAAGAATTATTTGAAACTTTTAGCTCAACTCGGCCTTTCTCGGCGGCACATTAGGGTTGATCCCCACATGAATCAAATCTTTGTATGGCCTGCATAACATTGTTTCTGGTCTGAGTATTTATGCATATGAGATTTATGTCTGTAAACCGTACTCACGATAAAGAAGAAATCAAGAAAAAAATATTTGTCTTTATTGAAATATACATGGCGGAAATCCACATAAAAGACAAAGGTAATTATCGAAAATGTACAAGAAGTAGTCTTCTGCATGATACTTTAATTTCAACTTCGCTTTTGTATACATTCTACCCATATCACTAACAAAAACAGACATGAATAAATAATACCTTACTTACTGTCATCAACACATTAACCTAATGCGTTTACATATGCCCCACTTTCCCACTAGGTCAGGTCCAGCAAACTCTATTTAAAGAAATAACCTAAAGTACAAAAGGAATAAGGTCTTATAATGATAGATCATCCGGCGGGCAGACTCCCTTAATGGATTATTTCAATATAGTATTGGTCACCTGGTCATTTCCCCCTCCCCGTCCTTCATCCCCCTTGGTCAGGTGCTACTCCACCTGTACTCGCAAGTCTTGTTTTGACAGGTGGACTGGCATTGTCACATAGGATTACTACGTGCATACCTGTGCGATGAAACTGCAAAGGGTTTTTGCCTATGTACTGTTTGAATGTTTTTTTTCTCATTTTTAATACCAAACACGTACTTTGACAAAATAGTAAATTAATGATTAGTAACAGAAAATTTAATAGACCTTAAGTGCACCTATAGGTGCAAGACTTTGAAGAGCTTTAAGCTAAAAGTTCGGCATTCGACTGGATTTACGTTTGCATATACACATGACAACGAAGATTTTTAACTATCGGCAAAGTGTTGTAGTGATAGATGATTATTAAAAATAAATTCAGGCACTCGGAAAGTACGGTTGTCTTCGAATGCCTCTTAAATTTTCCGTCCGTTCATCCAGTTTATCACATCAATACAAATCTTTACAAACCCAACAGGAATTTAAAGTCGTGTGTCGTATTTTAACAACTACGCCGTAAACTTTATATTCCTCTTCCATTACCATATCGTAGGTATCCCATATTCTAAATAGGAAATATTTTACATTATTGCTGGTTGTTCATCACTTAGGATAACCTAACACCCTTTTTTGGTTGCCTGATGGGAGCACATCATGTACTCCCTCCGCCCCGGGGAAAGGCGGAGGGGAATGCCGGACTGCTACCGGCTAAAACCACCGGAGTGGTTATCTTCGGCACCGAATGGTGGCTCCAGGAACTCGAATAATGTCCATCTAGAGCCACCCATTGGTGCCACGCCTTCAGACACATCTCGAAGGGGATGACTATAAAGCGGTCAGCCCCTCTAGCGAAGGGGAGGCGACTGTAAAAAGTTCGCCCCCCGGCATTCTCAGGAAGATTGTAAAGGACCCCCCGAAGACTGCTGCGCACACGGGGGCACAAGTCCGCGTGTACGCCGCGCTCGTCTTCCCAGGGAGGATAATAACACCTAGAAGGATAGCTGCGGCCTCTGCGTTCTTGCGTGCCGCCCGCCGCTGTCGCAAATGTGTAACCTTAAACACTATATATGTGTGTGTGTTGTGTAAGCAGCGTATGTTTATTTTCGCTGTCACACACACACGCGCGCATGTATAATGTTCTTATGGTTAGCCATTTTCGTTATATTACTAATTGTTATTGCTCATTACTTTTCGGGAGCTGTGTTCATAATTAAATGGTAGAGCACTAACGGGCCGCACAGCAAATGGTGTCATAACTGCCCCCGTTCAAATTGTGACGCATTGCTTGTGGCGACAATCCTTTTAGGTGTAATTCTAAAGATCGATTGGAATATCCTCCTTTTATATCTTTGTCATCAGCGAACTTTCTATTCACAGCCTCGTTGTTTATATTATGTAGAATTTAGACCTATTTATAGATACACAAAGCTTTTACTTCGTCCAATACACTTGTATCTTTCATCAGCCTACATTTACACTACTTATACCTAATACGTGTACGTATGTTACAGGACTTACAGAAATCAGGTTCTACGACACAATAGCGTCTGCCCTCGACGCCCTCTCTGGAATTCCTTCAAAATCTGGAAGACTCATCAATATACGGACAAAAACCATCACAAAAAGGGTCCTACCCGATTTTTATTTGATGGAATCCGTCGAAGCAAGTATGAGATGTGAAGAGGGCGAACGTTCGCCCGCCAAACGGGCCGCGACGGCAAAAATGTGCATAATTGGCATCGAAGTGGAGAAAAAACCTTTCAAAAAGCGACCTCTAAACGTTAGGAAAAAGTGCACTTATATACAGGATGTGATAGACTCTGGACGGATTTAGACTTTGACAAGTACTGGTGATTACCTAATGGTCGAAATGAATAATTAATGTAATCCTAAATCTTTGGATTTGGGATTAAAAATTTGTCTGTTTTTTGTTCTCAATATGGTCTTAACACAAAAACCGACCGAAATGAAATTTTGGATTAGATCGTACGAATTTTAACATTACAAATGAACCAACGTACTTTGTGCCTTTGTAACCATCGATGTTATTCTAATTTGTATATAAACTAATCACTTGCACTAATCAAAATATGAACCGTAGTTTAGGTGCGAGCTCAGTGACGTGTTAAACTAGTTGCAATTAAGATTAACTAGTAATGACTTGCTACACGTACTGAGAAATTGTTTTTTTTTATTTCTTTATTAACAGAAATATACAAATATGTTTTGGGTTAATAATAACATTATAACTTAATTACTAGCCTTTTTTACAGACTAAAATTACGTCTTTATAAAATATGTAACATAAACAAAAAACAAACCTTATATTTACAATGTAGTATGCTAATTTAATATTGAGATAACACTACTATTAGACTTTCATTATGCCAATATAGGATGATCAGCAATAAAAGTGTATACAGGTATATAAAGGTATAGACAGGATCACAAATAAACAGATTCCTGCTAAGTAAGTAAACAATGAAAAATGCTACATGTACTGAGAAATCGGTTGTTGTTAAAGTACGTGCCTGCCGTAATACCTGCATTAGTAGAAATATTTTTCTAGTCATGACACTCGTCTGAACGATAGCTATATTTTACATGGTTACTAAACACCAGCATCACACCAGCTCAGTGTAAATATTAGCCAGTCAGCAAGATTGGTAACGGGGCTGATCGCTCCGGGTGCGCTCAACGCACTAGTGTCGTGGATGATCTTTTCATGCGCCCTGCACTGTGCACATTTAATTGTAAATTTATAAAGTTTTATTTTAGATACTCTACAGAAGCCATAATCAAAGAGAAGAAGAAGAAGTTTTAGTTTTACCAACCAAATTTTCAATTCCACTAAGTGATCAATAAATAAAAATATAACCAAATAGGTACCTACTTTAAGTGAAATGATCAAATGTTAATTTTTTCTTACCCTGCTTATGAAAGTGTATATAGACCCAAATAATAAATTGAATATTATTATTTAATAACATTAAATAATTATTAGTTTCCTGAAATCACACGCAATTTTATACCTTAAATAACTCAAACTTCAAAGTAATCAATTATTAATATTCTACAACTTGATTAACATTTAACAATTTAGGTATATATATAAAGATAATTAATTATCTAAATGGAAACTTTCATTGTTTCACTGCCTACCTACCCTAAATTCTTCATGAGTCACCAGCAAAACATCGCCTGTATATCGATGCATTTCTATAAGGGATTGATTTATTCAAATCTAGAATCTTTTGATTGTCGGCCATGCCGCAGGCAGGCACACGATTTATTTGTTTTTGAATGGCAATTATATTTTATTTTATTATAAAAGTATCTCGCATGATCCCTTAATGTCTAATTTCCGCGAAATTCGTCTCGGTTGGCAAGTTAGCAACACAAAGCTGGGTGAACATCGTGCAACGTTTTCATAAGATAATTGCGTGATTATGATAAACTAAGCGTTGCTCTTACAACTCCGTTGCACGCGAATTCACTGACTTGTTTAAATGTGATGAATATTTTTTATCGCGCGTTTATCAGGCTGTATTCGCTTACTCTTACATGGCATAAGTGCTATATAATAGATATGATACTGTTACGTAACGGATAGCTTCTGTACCATGAATGAGCCACGTTAGCCATACCTTGTCCATCACTCCATCGCTATAATTATATTAAAGAACCATATTGTAACGATAACTTTAACAAAGTAGAGTTATAGGTATATAAATGATCATTGCGGTCAACGTAGGCAAAATATTCAATATTATTATAATTTAGGCTCAATAGTACAAAAGACGTTAATGCTATAAATAAAATAACAAAATTATGCAACAATTTATTATTCGGTCCAAAGAGGACACGTTTGCTATTCATCACCTATATTAACATTATTACCTATGCAAATTCCATAACGAGCAGCTGATAGCGCACGCGCGCTTTTTTTACCATGCAGTCTATTAAACAAAAAATAAATAAATATGCAAACCATCTGCCTTTCGAAAAGTCCGATCTACCGACAAACCACTAAAAATCGCACTAAGAAATAAAAAATTGTCATCTGCATACAACATCTGGTCACTATAAAAACATTCTGGGCCTACAGATAAAAAATACTTGCTAAAAAGCGCGCGGTTTACAAAAAGTTTGAATAAAACTATAGCTTTTTTTGTTCGCAATGCTGACGTTTTTTAGAAGCGGCATGTGCCAAACTTCCGCTCTTCGCAGTAATGCTTAATTTTTTAAATAGTATTTGTTTATATTGAACGGTAAAGTACACTTCAGTATTTTTTGTATCATCGTTTGATTTATGCACTCTTGACCACGAATTAACGCCATTAGTTATGTTGAAAAGAGTTAGCAACGTGCTTAGATCAATTTAGAATTTGTTATTCCGAGACCATTTTTTTATAATAAGGAAACATTTTTGTTCTTATATGTTCCTTTATTCACATATATTTTTGATTGACAATATTAGTACCGGGCCCATTTTCATCCTGAATTTTCAGTAGAGGGTTCACATTTTGGTCTCGCGATATCCTGTATGACATCCAGGCCGCGGTTGTTTGGAAGTAACGAAGCTGACTCTAGAATATAATATACTACGGCAATCAAGAAATCTTCTCTTAGCATTTGGCTTGCGAATGTCCAAAATCAGAGAAAGCTGCTTTTCCAATAAGAAAATCTAAAGTTTAAGCTGTAGTGTTGTCGCGCAGCGTAGAAGAGCTCGTATTAGCAGTAAACGGCGATTGGTTATGATGACTTCACGCGACCACATCGCCTGAAACGGTTCTCTGACGTCATCATTATAGTTCATAATACAATAAATAAAAATAGTATATTGCATCACAAATACTGCAATAGTTCTGATTGTTTTAGTGGTGCCTGTACTTTGAATAGTATGTGGACCAATTTTAGTAAATGTTTACCAATAATAATGAAACTGAGTTTCGGCGAAGTTAGAGTCCGTGTGGTGTCCGGATTACGAACATAACACTACTCCAACTCCTCCCGGGGATGTAGTACAAGGCGACTAGCTGTCGAAATGAAAAATCAATCTAATCAAAATCTTTAGATTTTGGAATTCAAGAGTTGTCTATTTAATACAAAAAATTGGATTAGTAAATATTTTTTTAAGTTTACGCAAATAGCATCCATTGAATCGAAATAGCTTACGGAAATATATCACGTTTATTTCATTAATTCTATATAGTTTAATATTTTAATATAATAATTAATTTATCATGTAATAATTGTAAGTATGTAGGGCTGCACGTTGCACTAATAGATGCTGTACGCAAGTATAAATATAATTCAATAGAGTATGTCCATGGAGTTTCTTGGCCGTTATTGTCAATAGGAGCAACGACTTAGAACCGTGCATCTATTTAAATTCTGATTATTCGTAAGTGCCAGCAAATGTTTTATACGAATAAAAAGAAAGTGATTTTAACTATATGGAATGAATGAAATAAACGCGATATATTTCTGTAAGCTATGTCGATTCAATTTTGGATTAGATTAATTATTAATTTTGGCAATAAGGGACTCTGAACCAGAGATATCGGCAGCAGTGTCCCTTCTGTAGAACAGCCAACCCACCTGCCAAGCACGGGGAGTACTGGCAAATTCCCCCAAATGACGACTAGAAGTTTTTGGCTGATATGATGATGATGATGAAGTTTCCACACTATTACTACTAAAGCCATTAAATTCGTAGCTACCAAATAAGAATTTTTCCTGCGACCCAAGCACTGTCACAGTGTACGTAAGGTGAGGCCGGGGTGGCCCTTGGGTCACAGCAAATCCGCAAACTAAGATTTTTGAGTCAAATGTCTTATCAGAGTATAAAAAATTGTATTTAATTAACATTTTGAGATAATTTTGTATTTTTTATTTTAGACACTACCATGATGCATTCTTTAGCATTAATAGACGGCGGTACTTAATATGCTGACTTACGCCGCGACACAACCTAAGACAGTTCTCTTATATCTTAATTATAGTTCATAATTACGACTAGCTGCAGTAAATTAAATAGGCAAAAAGAAAAAACGTTTATTATAACGAGTTTTACATTATAATGAGACAGCAACACTTCTCTACCAACGGACAATTTGTGTCTTAGCGTATCCAGCTAGGTGATAGGCTTAGATATTGTTATTCTAAGGTGCAAGGTTATAATGACACACGAATGTCGAGCAACTCTTGTTGACTCTCATCAAGTGTAGTATGTTAAAACAAAATAAAAAGATGCTGATGTGTGCCACCACTCCATCTCCTCCTGTTGATGTCCTAAAAGGCGACTACGGGAATCTAAACCAGAGGGATGAGCAGCAGCGTCCCTTCTGTGAAACGGTAACCATACTGCGCTCACCAACCCGCCTGCCAAGCGTGGTGAGTATTGCCAAATACCCCCCAAAATTATGACACAGTTGTGGAAATCTATGGGGGAGGCCTTTGTTCAGCAGTGGACGATAAATGGCCGATGTGATGATATATAAGTAATGTATTCATCAGTTTGCCGTGTGGTGCCGGCTCAGAATGCCACAACCCCATTTCCTCCCATGGGTGTCGTAAAAGTCGACTAAGGGATTAGCTGGAGGATGGGCAGCAGCGTCCTTCGAGTACATAAACAACTCAACTGCGATCGCCAACCCGCCTGCCAAGCGTGGCGATTATGGCAAAACCCCCCAATGTGCTCACAACACATCCATATCGGTGGTTGTGGTGATCTTTGGGGGAGGCCTGTGTCCAGCAGTGGACTTCATTCGGCCGAAATGATGATTCATAAGTAAGTACATAAACAATCCTAATTGACAATTACGGGCATGGTTAAAATTATAAATAGTACGTATTGTATCTATAGTATGTAGAATTTTATGTATGTATATCTTATTCTTAAATTTTTGTAATATATCTTTTTTGTACCTCTTTTCGATGCATTTCTTTTTAACCCAGAGGTTGTATGGTAGAGAATGCCACATGGCATTAAGTCCACCTTGTGTCACTGATGCATATATGTTACTATCGTAACCTTGTGTACCATCATTATGCATAAAAGTGTAAATAAATAAACGTACTTAATAGTATATTGCACTATATTTTTGCTATCAATATTTTGATGAGCAACACCGTTAATTGTTTACATACTAAATTAGAAATTTTAAATGCTTATTACACGCCTACTATAATAAAAGGTGGGAGTGATATCGTAACTAAATCTGATACCATGGATTGAGTACATGATTATGGGACCCTCAGCGTTAGAATTTTGCGTCGGATATTTCATGAATAATCAGATTTCTTTCCAGGTCATTTAACTGATTTCAAAATAAAATAACTATTTTCGGCTATTCTAATGCTATTATGAATAAAACAGAGTAAGCTATTTATTTGCACATAAAACTGCAATGTAAACAAAAACTAAACGAATTTTGTTTCTCTACAGTTCACGGATGAGCTCATCGCTCGCAGTCGCATATCATATCATAGCACAATGATCAGGTAGCGTTTTGATCGCGTCATTTGCGATACATTGCGTACTCAAATATAACAATAGCTGTAAACTATTGTTTGGCTTTCCTGTTCTTATTAAAGGCCTAAGTGTAACATCTCCCCTAAGTTTTTGGTACGTTGTCACTCACAGCCTGTATAATAAATAGGCTTCTGTACTGCTCATTAATTAAAGCAATCAAAATAGACGTATAAAATTATATTATTCTTCTATCAAAGCTTTATTTTCGGCCCACGGACTACTTTAACCTATTCTGATATTTGTGACATGGCTTTCCCCAACTGGTACGGAAAAATAAGCTTTTTTTATTAGCTATATAATACATTATCGAAAGCACATGATATAGACATCTGCGATACTTTAATTACAAGAATAAGTTAAAACAGACTTTACAATAAATTTAAATTTCATATCATTCCACTTTATATTCAATTACATCTGGAATTTTACATTCTATGTTTTAACTTTGTCATTAGACGTAATATTTTATGTTATAGCGTATTGTTTAATTTATAACTGTTTTTGTGCTGTGGCCTCCTTTAATTGAGAGAATGTACTTGTCTAAAACTATGTAGTTATGATATGTGATTTCTTGTGTATATCCTTTGTTGGAGGTCCAATAAATAAGTAAATAAGTAGTTAGCTTCAGTAGTAATCGCGTATAAATTTGTTTTCATTATTGACTGAAAAATTACAAAAGTTTGTCCCCTGATACTGTTTAAAGTATGGCTTCACTAAAACAGTGAACCACTAGAACCATTGCAATATATTCGATGCAAATTTACTATTTTTAACTAAGTTTAGTTATTTGGTAGATTTTTTATTTGTTGGGATCTTTTTTTGAGAGTAGGTTCTAAGATGCAATATTTATTTTGGTGACCATTATATTTGATCCTTAAATTATTGGCTGAAAATATAATTGTCTCTTAATACTTTAGTTATATGTTTATTATTTAAATACATGTGATGTGTCATGTTATGTTCACAAGCTTGTACCAACGGGGACCACACAACAACCCCGACCCTGTAAGTATTAGCTACTAATAAAAGAATAGACAACTATGTATGTATTTTATTAATTGTCCCTCTCCCGCTGACTAAGCATAATTATGTCTTAATTACTATCTCATAATTTCATCATATCAGATCGTAAACATCCACTTCCCTCAATAATTCAGTCACGGGAGATATTGGCATAATCACCACGCTTGGCAAGCGAATTGGTGATCACAGTTCAGTTGTTATTGGTACACAGGAGGATACTGCTACCCATTTTCTTAATATTAACCCTTAGTCGTCTTTTGCTACATGAGTGGAGAAAGGTAGTCTATTCTTTGCCGGGAACTTATATATACAACATAACTCATGATTTATACAATGCAATGTAAAACGTGAGTTTAAAATTAAAATACTTAAATGTAATCAATGATATTACATATTAAAAGAAGTTGAGAAGATGTTACATGCGCGTCAAAAGTAAGAACTAAATCTCCCCCAATTGTAGCACCTCGCAATCAGTCGCCCAAAACAGGACAATGAGCACACACTGTCACGATCTGTATTGTTTTATTTAATTAAATAACAACAAAGCGGTCGTGCGTATATAGAAAATGCACAAACTATCAAGCAAAAATAAATAAAGAACAAGGTATGTAACAACACACATGTGAGTAACAAACTATATAAAATATTTGCATAAAAAACTATTCAAATTATTTATAGAATAATATTCTAGAAGAAAAAACAGGCCAAGCGAAGAAAAGAGACAACACATATTTTCTATCACAGGTGCGACAAAGGCATCGAGTACACGTGTTGTCATTTTAGATAGCTATCTCTTTTACTCTCGTAGTTTTTGTATCTTCTTTCATACAGCATAGGTGTGCAGTTTTATAGGTTTATACCTACGTACAGCGAGACCGAATTTTGCGCGCCGTTTAATGTGGACGTTAACATATCTATGGTATAATATCATTGTATATAATACACAATTATACTATATTACATAATACAATTGTTTTGGTCTCTGGCAAAACCCGACAAATGAGTATTGTATTCTAATCATCCAATAAAAATGAAATTCCTCTAATTAAGAAAAAAACACTTTCAATTTTACTTTTTTACTTTGCACTATGCAGATCAGATTGTTGCTTTTCCATCTGTCGGACTATTCATCTTATCATTAAACACATGCTCCCAAAATTAATTTCACTGCATTGCACCAAAACACAAAAGAAATAAAAAAGCGAATGGCATTAGCCCGGTTTGTGAAAAAAGGTTGTATTAAGCACGAGCCACTTTTTTTAGTTTGAGTGTGTGTTATTATGATCGGAACAATTGTTGATCAAATTAAGAAAGAAGTTATGGTCCTTACTGAGTATGATCATAACATGGATAAGGTGTAATAAATTTATGTTACAATATGTACCTATTAAATTAAGTGGAGTTTTATTACTTACAATCTTAAGTACATCCTAATGTAGAATTAGTACTTCCTTGTTCATTTTAGATTAATTTATACTTATTAAACGAAACTAATAAGTCTCATGGATTGCCATTACTACCACTTTGATACAATCATTGTAGTTTTATACCGTTAGATGACGGGTGAATGATACTGCACATTTAATTAAAACGCTATGCAAATTATGCAACTATTTCTGGTGGTCAAAGCCCACTGTCACGTCACTTTGGAACCTGTTAATTTACTAGCAACACGCCCCGACTTCGATGGGTGTGTTGAGTGTGTTGAGTGGCGTGTTGCATGTTTTTAAAAATAGTTATGTATATTTTTAACGCGCTTGTGATATTCTTGCGCCATACGTTTTGTTTGGTTCTAAATGAGTACCCGCCAGACCATCAGATCCAGCACTCGTCTCGTAACTAATAAAAACAATTTCAAGAAAAACAATTGCATTTCTCTTCATTTTCTATTCGTGGCCAAACAACAGCATATTTTATTACTGTTTTGGCCAATTTTTCTTCATAGTAACATCCACACTAAGATAGCAATGCCACAAAACCGCGGAAGTAGCCGCAACATGCTGCCTCTTCCTGTCTTTTTAACTTCCTTGCAAATTGTACCTTTGTTACCATTTTTTTTTTATATTTTTTTTTATCATAACGCTAACAATTAAGACGGATGGAGCACGCTGCACGGCTCGTGCCACGGCAGCTGCATCGACATACTTTTGCTTTCTTTGCGATTTCGCGGCGCGTTTTCGCATAGAAAGTGTCTATTAGATCGAAATGTAAACATCTGTGCCAATGAGAAGGACGCTTCGGAGACGTAGTGTTAATTCTATAAAAGAAACAAACATATTAAACAGGTAATTTTAAAACAGAATTAAGTAATATAAATAGGTATTTTTTTATTTTCTGATGATTTTGGATTCCTATCGATAAGGTCTTATGACCCATCTTCGGGCCGTGTCAGCCTTATACCAGTACCTACCAAACAGTTGGAAGAAGGAAACAGAGTACTAAGCTGAGGTCCAAAGATATTCTATATTTATCAAAAATAACAGAAATAGGTCTTAAGTTTCTTATTACACAATAACGGTTTCTTTTTACCTGTAATAAAATGCTACTAGCTACTAGGATGAATTCATAAAAAATGGTGAATATAGGGTAGATCCAGAGGAGTTCTTTTTTTTTGTGTCCAGTGGAAATTCTACTTGAACTTCCTGCGCCCCGGGGAAGGGCGAATCACATCACAGAGGTGATGACTGTAAAGCGGTCACCGCTTTAGCGGAGCGAAGGCACCTGTAAAAAGGTCGCCCCCAGGCAGGAGATTTACCGGTGAAACGGACCATCACAATTTCTCCAAAGGTTTTAAAAGCTGTTTTCTTCCCATGACCAACCCAGTTGCAAGGGACTCAAAAATTGGTGAACATGATGTTGGTAGAAAGTAAGAAGTGACATTTGTTTTGTAAGTGTGCATTAAGAACGATGTGACACCATTAATATTGCATTTGTAGGATTAGACTTACCACCACTGTATTTGTATAATCTTACAGCCATATTCTTACCTCAATAATTTTGATAAATCGTTATGCCTACGGTTGATGGGGTGGTCTGTCTGGCTGCGAGGTTTAGGAGTAATGGACTTCGCTTATTGCGTGTGAGTGGTCCGTTAATTATACGCTTTTCAACGTAATTTTAAGTACTTTCGATTAATATAGACTCATAAAAAATACACAAGTTTATAAAATTATTAAACATTTTGTGTATTCTGGACTACGGAAATTATAGCTCCGATGATTTTAGTAAAACAAATATTCTAGAGAATGGGATGAAAACGAATGTGCAGGCTCTGGAGACATCTACGGTTCAATCTTAAGCAGTGATTAATGGCTACATAGCATGCTTTGTGAACGCTTGTCCCATGAAGGTTGTACTGAATATGATGTGCGATAAGGTGCAACGACTAATTAATTAATTAATTAATTCGTGCTAGATAGTTAAGGAAAGATCTTCCTTGTTATTATATGTTGCGTGTACTTTTAAATTATTTAAGAAGATTAGGTGACTATTTTAGATCAGTCCATATCTCCTTGCTGGTGGCCCAACTTACACATACAGTATGGCAAAACCCCCCCAATGAGCACAGACCGGTCGTTGTGGCGATCTTTGGGGGAGGCTTGTGTCCATCAGTGGACTTTATTTGGCTGAAACGATACGATACATTAAAATTACTGAACAAATATCTTTTGGTTTGGTTTGATTTGAAACCAAATTCATTTAAAGACATCTCTTTGGCTTTTCATAATGTCTATTACGGCACCAATTTCATACACATCTAATTTATAACAACAGATTAACTTCGTAGAGATAATGCGATGTGCAGCCAAATGGCGCGGAACGTTGAACCAAGGTTCGTAAAAAATAAACAAAAAAACTGTGCGATCTCGTGCTAGATAATTAAGGCTTTTGAGGTATTTATTACTAAAAAAGTTTTTTACCTGAGCTATCTAAATTCTGTGTGTACAGGTGGCTTGTTTTAAGATAGCGATTAAGTTGACTGTTGTGCTCAGGATATTGATTAGTGTGTTTTTGTTTTTAAACTAAGAAATTTCGTTCCTTCCCATCATCTCATATGCATAGTTGCGAAAAGTATAATAAAAAATGGTGGATAAATAAGAAAGCATTGCCTAAAGAAGAACAGCATACAAGATATCACATTTATCACGCTGCTAATGGAGACCGGGCCCGCGGGCTGATCACGTATGTCGCAGACGGTTTGCGACAGGCGTGAATCGTGCAGACGCCGCTCTCAAACGTCAGCTTGGAATTACGTTACTGGGGGAGCGGTCCAATGCAGAAAAGCGTACAACTCACCCCCGGCTAGAGGTAAGAAGAAGGACACCGTGGGGTTTTAGCCGGTTTGATCCCGGCATGCCCCTCCGCCCTTCCCAAGGCGGAGGAAGTCCAAGAGGATTACCCAACGTCAAAAAAAAAAAAACTTGGAATTACGTATTTGCCAATAGCTATTAAACAGGCGCAGATCTCTGGCGCACACTGTCGGACGATCAATGAACTAAAAATTGCATCCTCGCCTAGCCTTTGTCGCCATTCAATTTCAGGCGAGCTGCTACCGGTGGATCGTTGGCTGTGCGATAGCTGCTGTCGCTATTTCTGGCTAATCAGGGTGTCGGACGATATGACGAAGTTTATGGCGAAGGACTTCCACAGGCTCCCTCCCGTCACCTTCGACAATGTAGATGTAACGAGCCTTCTTAAAGACATCGTTTTTCTGAAGACAAGCTTACCTAATGTGCAGAAGAAGTTAAATGCATCGCAAAACACCGTCACCGCATTGCACAACGAAATAATCGAGCTGTGTAGAACGGTAGCAGTAACTGGGTCACCATCGGGTGCATCGAACGTAAACATGCGTCGCGGAGCTGGCCTCGATATATCGGTGGCAAGTTTTGCGTCAGCAGTTTTGTCATCGCCACCATCCATCGAAAGCTGAGCCCGCCGCCACCTTGCGCACCCCTAACTCTGCTCCCGTCTCTGTGGCTCTTCTCTGCACCACTGAAGAGAGAGATCTCGCCGTGGTCACTGTGGGCACCAAGAAGCCCAAGCCTGAAAAGTGCCACTAGGACTAGTGCGAAGTGAAGTTTTTACTAACATAGAATTAAGTTTCTTTATACCTACATAATCTGTATTGTTACAATATTGTATATGGTAATAAAGTAGTAGTAACATATTATTATTATGCATCTCCATTCATTTAGGTTTATTTTCCCTGTACGAGAGACCCGGTCTTTTGATAGGCTTGCTTACGCGGCGTTCCAGGATGGTACGAACATGGTCCAACACGCAGAGGCCCTTTATGTGATAGTGGGGAATCATCACGGCGTCACTACAAAAATGCAATCGAAGGAGTAAATCTATTTTATGACATGGCAAGTACAATGATTTAAGGTCTATTGCAATGAGTGCTAAATTGATTCAAAACTTCGATAAACTGAAAAACCGGCGTTTGCCTTTCCACCTTTAAATGAAATTTAGTGGCAGACGATAATTCGCCACTCACAAGGTGGGCCCCCTAAATGTGCACCACTACGGGCGACAGGGAGCAACACTGGTGTGAACGGCTTGGGGTATCGAGAGATGCGACACCATCTCGTGGAGCGGGTTATTACGCCGTTAGACACTTCCACCTTCGAGCATATAGCTCTTTCGGGAACCCTCTGACTTCTCTGGGGCGTTCGGGTAGGCAATTCGCTGTTCACATATAGCTCGCCACAAGCTGTGCTGTTTGTAAGCTTCTTAGTAGATCTCCTTTAGATATACTTTTTTTGTACCCAAGTTTGTTTAATATCCAGTTTTGCGAAACGACTACACCGGGGTGGATGTTATTATTATGTGCAATTATTAAATTAAGGTTTTGTTTTATTACCGTCTCAGGTTTTCGCGATGCGATTATTACACATTAAGTATAATAAACATATTACATCGCGTATCCTGCGACCACGAACCCTGCAAAGTGTTCGAAACGACAGACTTTTAGATTATACACATTGTAATCCGTTTAAACGTATTTTGTTATAGTTTTATTACCTTTTTAATTAAACTACCAGCAGCTTGGGACAATAGGTATGAGATCCTGCTGAAAAATTTAAATTATTACCTACATAAATCAACTAATATGTATAAAATTATTTATTAATAAACCCAACTAATGACATAGATTGATTGAAATATATAGGAATAACAAAATAGTTTCATTATAAAGTAATATAACAGCAAGTTACATCAGTACTACAATCATCATCATCGTATCGTCCACTGCTGAACAAAGGCCTCCCCCATAGTTTGTCGGTCCCAACTGGACGGTTTGTCCCAGGTTGACATAGTCGGCAACAACTTCGAGAACAGAGCTCCCAACGGATATTGGGATGGGCACGACATGGGCGTTCTCTATGAGATCGAATCAGGAATGAGGACCTACGTAGAAGAACTAAAGTTGCCGACATAGCTGAAAGGGTTAGTAAGCTGAAATGGTAATAGTCGGCAGACTGCTCGTAGAAGTAGGTTGCAAGTAGGTTGTCGGGTGGGTGGTATTAGTATTAATAACATCAGCTACGCGGATGACATGGTGCTGCTGAGCCCGACTGCTGGAGCTATTGGGGAAATGTTAAGTCTGTGAGACCTATGCCGCCGCTGTGCACGGGCTAATTTACAATGTTAAAAAGACTGAATACATGATCTTTAAGGCCGCCGGTAAATGCCCTGTAAATACCCCTAACATTACCCTAAATGGCTTGAACGTAAACAGAGTTACTGCATTCAAATATTTGGGACATCTACTTGCCGACGACCTTAAAGATAATGTAGATATTGAGTTGGGGCAAAAAGGTTCTCTGTAGAGACCGCGCACCTGAAAACCCAGCGTGGGACGACCTCCAGCGAGATGGTCGAATAACCTGGTTATAGTCGGTGGGAGCCGCTGGATGCGTGAGGCATATGACCGGACAATTACAATATAAGAAGAAAATTCTGGAATAAAACAATAACCATCATAGTCGATTTTTAAATTGCATCACGCCGTATACCACAGACCCGTCACATACGTGCACCGAATCTATCGGATGTGTGATCGCTAAAAAACGGCAGAACCAGTGTTTTTTACCTATGCTTCAAAAGAAATTGTAAAAAATAATACGATTTCGCAGATGTTGGTTTTATAAATTTCATGCACGTGTTTTGATATTTTGGGGGTCCTTATTAATAAAGCACATATACAAGGTCTTAATTTAATAGTCCACGATATTTTACATGGCGCCTATGTCAATACTGACGATAATGTAGGTATATATAAAAACAAATCAGTCGTATTTTTTGACACACTTTTTTTCTCTCGCTCATTTCGATACTTACTGGTTATTCTAGTAAGTTGTAATAATGTACACATGCATCTGGTAAGGAAATGTAAATAATAAGGACCCGGTCGGCTGACCGATTTAGGTAGTCGGCAACGTCAATCGGAACAGGCGGATCGCTGTCGGGCGCACAAAAGAAAGAAACGGATTTATATAGTCAAATTAATTTTGTGTGGTAGGTACATCATGTTTACCATTTACTAAGACACCATGCAAAATATCGTGGTATATTAACATAATACCTTATATAGAGTTACTTTATAGTATAACTATAAATGTTAATGGGCAAGCTACTTGCTATTTATCTTACATAATTATATAAGAAAATCTATTAAATTATTGCCCCACCTACCTTAAGAGTGGGAAACCTAACCTATAGGGCATACAGCCAGTTAGGAATTAATTTTTATAACACATTACTTTTTCCGGTTCAACAATGATTGCTCCATTATAAACGAATACAGAATTTGTAATAACCATTCATATAAAGACCATTGTAGTACATACGTATATATTTTTTTAACTATTTATGTCTTAACAAATAAAATCTGCGGGACCCAAATAACCTCCTAACGGTTCACTTAACTTTTTCTAGCTCAAGTGTGCGGTCTCATCGTTTGTGAAATCGTCCATAAAATGTAAAAGTACGCTAACTTATTAATGAATAGAGAAACCATAGTACCTAATGATGTCCGCGAAATATTGTTTATGGTTACTAGTTAATTTGTTAAACTGAGTTTTAAAATATTATAAATTGATCATTGCCGATATTAGGAACTTTAGAAGCACGTTTTAATTTTAACTATTAGCGTGTTAGAGTTTTCAGTTTTTGATGAATGATCAATTTATAATATTTTATTTTTATAACTTCGGATAAGAATTATGGTAACGGCACACTCAAATATGTTACAATTTATAAGTCAAAAAGACTAGATGAAATGTGCTTATAAATATGTGTTTGACAATATGATTAAATAGGCATAGCCCAGATAAAATAAAAAGCGCGGAAACACTAAACTCGGCCTTGTGAAAATGCTTCGAGCTTGCTGAACGAGCGATTGGGCAGCAGAGGGGCGTAGTGCGACCGACGGTTTCCGCCGATATCCACTTGTCAACGGCTTTTAGTTTCACTATTATTGTATTGACTCCCATTGCCCGCTGACTACTATTACCCTGTTTTCCCCTACAGGTTTTATTATTGGCTTGTGATATGATGGACTACGACCTCGTCTGATAGTCGCTGTAAAAAAAAAAATCGCTGTCTTTAAATCCAGTTTACTATATGTATGTGGTGGTATATTCAGATTATTACAGACCGTGTGGTGCCGGCTAAGAATACCACCACCCCATCTCATCCCGTGGGTGTCGTAAGACTAGCTAGACGTAGACTTTATAACCATTGAACAGTAACCATAATAACTATAATCTCACTCACCAGTCTAGTTATAGGCTGTAAGTTGGATGGTTTTAGGTGGTGCAATATAGCGCAGTCAGCGATGTTTTTCACCGGTGCTAAACCACTGATTAGCCGCTTGCTCAGCGAAGTGTTGGGAGAGGCTTAGGTCTAACAGTAGACTACAAGGTGAGGAAAAGCACTAAAAGATTTTTCTTAAAATTTCAGTCTTTTATCAGAGACATCTAACAGGTACACTGAGAATTAATTGTCAACCATTTATATTGTACACAATAGATGTCGCTACTTTGTCTCTAGGTGGTCATATGTATATTAGTTCAGAGCTTACCCAATAGACTGCGCTAAACTTAAGTTGTATATTTAAAAAACTTTTTCCATAACTTCATTATACATATTAATGTAGATTTCATTAAAGTTTTGATGTCTTTTACAGGTAAATTCAGTAGTTGTTACACAAACTGGATCCTTCCCATTGTATTTCATATTGTTGTATTCAATTCCAAGTCTTTTTACTTCTCTTAGCAAGTCAGTAAGACATGCACATTGCCAAGGATTTGGATCGAACAGAAATTTCTTCAACTTGCCGCCCGAGTTTATTAACTCGAGACAAAAGTTATCCTGGAGGTATGTAATTTTGTTACTGGATAGATTCAAATTCTTTAAGGGTGTTCCCCGAACAGTATTGACCGAAACATCTTCAATTAGATTTCCAGATAAGTTTATTGTTATCAATTTTGGCATGTTCTTAAATAAGTCATCTGGAATAGTTTTAATCTTGTTATTTCTTAAAACTATCTTTTGTAGTTTCTTTAATGGTGAAAGAATATTACCATTAATACTTTCAATGATATTATAGGACAAGTCCAATATCTCCAAGTCATCCAGATTGACAAAAATAGCAGCATTATCAAGGGTTGATATTTGGTTAGTAGACAAAATTATATGTTTCATAGTTTTTAGATTAGGTTTAGTTGCAAACTCTGATACTTGTTTTAGGAAACATCTGTCCAGATTTAAGGTTCCCAACGATTCAAACGCGTGCAACAAATTTTCAGGAGCACCAGACATATCGTTTCTAGAAAAATCTATAAATGTCATATGTTGACTCTGATCGAATATATATGGATTCAAATCTTTTCCTATAAGTGCATTGCTTGATAAGTCCACAAACTTTAATTTATGTAATGTATCAAAAATTCCCAATTCAAGTTTGTTTATTTTGTTTCCTTTTAAATCCAGGATCTCTAGGTTAGATATCTGATCAAAAAGTCCAAGCGGAAATTCAGTGAGTATGTTGTATGAGAGATTTAGATAAGTAAGCTGTTTGGGTTCATCTATAACACCAAGTTGCAATCTTTGGATCTTGTTCTGGGACAAGTCTAAATATTTCAATGAAGTGAGACCATTAAATGATTCATATTGAACGTCCAATATTCTACATGCTCTCAGTGTAATCCCTGTAGTTTTATTATTATCCGACACGAGACCTCTTAAGAGTTCGTAATCTCTCTTCCCAGCAGTGCATACTATGTCCTTTTCGTTAAATGTTGTACATTTTGGATTTGCTTCAATTATGACTAGTATTGAGAGCACTATAACGAGAGTATTTCGATACGCAGACATATCTGGAATTACATAAATATTAAACGGTTAAACTTTATTTCGCCATTGTAACAAAATTTACTATCACTATGTATGTCTGTCCGTCTCATTTCCAGCCCTTATACCTCCAATGATGAGATGATGAGTGTTTCTAGTATATTGTAAAAAAATATAGGTATTTATCTTTTTGACAGACAGAGTGCATGTCCATGAATTAAAAAGTTAAAAGTGATATAATATGGTATAATATGATATGGTTAAATAGCTATGTATCTCTGTATTCTTTAAATATAAAAGGAACTGTTTCTATTCCAAATTAATTATTTATTGTTAAAATAACCAATGTATAATGCACAAATAAAAATAATTGCCTTGCGACACCCTGCTACGTCGTTCGCTTATAGTTGTAATACTATACTTTTAACAGATGTCACTGTCATACAGCGTTATTTGTAGCTAGGTTGGATTATAATTCCATTTGAATAATTGTGAATTTACGACACGTCATCTCCTGCTTGACAGTACCATCGTGTCAGAATTACTAAGCGTTAAGCTAAGAATTTCAGCTCATTTAAAGACTGTCATGACAGAAAAAACAAACAGGTTTGGTACCTACTATATGTAATTTTCATAAACATGCAATTTAAAACCATGCCAGGTATGCAATAAAAGAATAAAACTACAATGTTTTTATCGAATTTAGTATATATACTTGTATTTCTCAGAGTTAGTAGAAAAAAAACTTAATTTTACCTGCATCAGAGTCCAAAACTCAAGAATAAAGAAAAAACAAAGACCAATTCCTTTTACAACTAATCACTTGACACAAAAGGTTATCGTTGTACACAATAAGCAAATGTTAAAATAACAACTTCGCTCTCAAATAAATGATCAAAATAATTAAATAACAAGATCGCAATCCATGAGTAAACGACTGGCGTGCATCGGAGCCGGTCTATACAAGTAAAATGAAGTTAGTCATACGCCTGTAGCAAAAATAGTTACTTATTGCTTCAAGCCATGTTCTTGATATCTCTTGTATCTCGGGTTTTCCGCTGTCATTCGGCCCACATCTAGAATTTAATATCCAATTAGCTATCACAATTTCTTCATTTTGTTAATTATTTATCAAATTGTGTTTTTTAATGTTGCCAGTAAGGATCATATATTTCTGTGGTTTTGCTGACCGCAACAACAGTCACAGTAGGAATTTATATAATATACTTATATACCTAGTTCAAGTAATAAAAACTGTCCAATATTGATTTCAGTCTGACTACAGCAGGGCAGATGAGGATTCCATGTCTATGCTTACATATTGGTAACAAAGATATTTCTGGATTTTTACCGCAAAGGCCTACTTCCTCTCCATCAGTAAAGAGTAATTAAGGAGTAATATCGAGAGTAGCAGCAACATTAAAGATACATACAAAAATGCTACTATCTACTACATTATTCCCTACATCCCTACCACTCGTTCATTGGCTGAAGTTGACGTCGGCCGCCATATATGTATTGCTAGTAGTTGCCCAGTTCCAAGCTAAGGGGTGAGGCAGCATCAATGGAATTCTGAGCGTAGTGGCAAGCAGGATGGGTTATCCAGTCGTAAGATTTGCTTACAAAGTCAGTTCGGTTTTGCAGTTTTATAACTAATACGTTGTTTTACCAACACCAAATTTAAAATATTTTACTAATATGGTAACATGGTACCTATCTCATACTAATAATAAAGTATTGTCTTAAGTTTTCGCGATTATTACTCATTATAATAAAACACGTTTAAACTGATTACATCGCGTATGTTACCTATAGGATTTGTTTTTCCAAATGTTTCAAATACTTTGCAGCCTAACAATATATTTATATTTATTTGAATATCAATGATGCACAATAAAAGGTGATTACGGTATTTCAGGAGTATGAGCCATGGGATCCAGTATCGATCAACATCATTTGAGGTTTATTATCAATTGAATGTACAATTTTCGACCGTCGCGCGTCGAGTCATCATCGACATTTGGTTGGACATAAACTTCAAACAAATCCAGCGGGAAAATGTGGTGTGGACAAAGATAACTTCCGAGACTTATGCATACAGCATTACTTATTGCGGCTTTGCAACTAAATGGTTTTTATAATTATTTCTGGGCACGTCGTTCGCATCGTAATCGCAAAATGGCGTTATTTACAACTCTTTAAATTTTAATGTACACATTCTGCACATTGTAGTGTGTAAATTCCAAAACGCTAAGTAATCACCCACTCACGCCTACTCATCTAATACCGATTAACACTGTTTAACCTTGGCCTAAAACCAATCTCATAATGCCTCATAGCTAGCTAACAAATATACCTATTAATTATTTCGTCTTTCGTTGTGCTTCTAGTCTAGCCAATTATTGACTAGATTTCTATATAAAAGACAGTTCCTCCTTGCAGAGGATTAAAACGATAAAGCGTCATGAATAATTTTTATTTTTTATTAATTAGTTTGTCAACTTTCAACGTAATAGTTATAATAATATATACGCAGTCGATTAATATTATATTAATTCATACATTACTTTATGTCTAAAAAATAAAAACAACGCAATGAACCATGATATATTTATTTCTGATTATGATGAGTAATTTTAAATGTTATTAAACCTATACATTTAAAATTAGTCATCCTTTATTACATTACTTTTTGTATTCTCGTCTTCAAGTCGTTGTGTATTTTGTTCCGATATCTCCTGACGGGTATTCTCAGCATTTTCACTTAGATTTAAATCAGAATCTTGTGTTTCATCGAAAGTGTTAAAATCTATTGAAGTATCTTTTAAACTAGCACTGCTATTGCTTTCTTCGACATTTTTACTAACATTTCTTGATATGTCTAATTCACTTTTCAGTCTTTGTATTGCTTGAATTACTTCATTTTGGAAATTCATATTGAGTTTATACAACTGTTCTGAATGTTCCTTCTCTCTTCTCATCTCATTTTTCATATGCATGTCCTTATATTTCTCAAACTCTGTCATAATTCTCACTTTAGACTCGTAAGTGTGTTGTACCATCGAGACCAGAGCAAATAGTTTCTCAATAACTTTATCTTTTACCGCTTTTGATATGTTAGTATCTGATTCCAAATCGGATTTTGCGTCAAGAGCTAAGTCGTTAGCTGATGATGGAAACCCGAGCAGAGACTTTGAATTTGATCCATTCGTTTTTGATGGGGCTGGACTGTCAAGTTTTAGTGAACTGGTATTACTTGTTTTAGATGTAAAAGCACCGTGTGTAACCACCTCTGTAAACACACCACAACTCGGCTTATTAGACTGGTACTCGGCAGCCTTCTTATTTACCTTCTGCGTTAATTCACTTTGTTTCTCTTTCTGTTTTTCAAAAGTACTCTTCTCGATTACTTCTTCATGCACGATCTGTGTTATATCAGTCGGGGATTCTTTGCTTTTTTGAAAAGGACTGCCAGTTCTCTTGGTAAAATTTGTCACGGTTAATTTAGACATGTCTTCATAAGGCGCGTAGTTAAAATAAGGCGATGAAAATTCGTTTCACTGAACTGGATTTTATCACTAATGCTTCTGTACACTATGATGACAATCATGGCACTAAGCGAGCGGTCATATGCACTGTTGAACGGTTGGCCTCACCGCGCCAAGTGTGGGTATCGCTCCTTACTTTTGGTTTGTCAGCGCTTCCTAGGCGTGGCAATGAATTTATTATAAGCAGTATTGATTGGCCGACGTGGGTCTTAATGCAGTTTGCATTGTAATGTTGACATTATTAAGTTTTAGCAAACGTTTGAGATAAAGGTGGTAACGGTGTTTAAGTTATGATGACCTGTTAAAATAGATATTGCTTTCATGTTTAGGTAATAATTCAATCAACGGCATCCTTATTTATATATATTTGTGTTTATGAAAGACTGTGCATTAGCACAAATACAATTACAGCAAGAATAAAAATAAAATAAATAATAATAAATAATTCCTCTAGGCAGTCGTTATCTCACCATGGGATAAGGTAATCCTGGAGGGCAGATTAAAGCAGCTGCTTGATTTCTTCCTACCTTTTGATATAAAAAAATATCATAAGGAGATGTATTAAGAAGCTTACAGAACGCAGGGCAGTTTATGGCGAGCTGAATGTGAGTGGCGACAGTGCATACCCGAATGCTCCAGAGAGTTGGTCAGGGCCTCGTCTCCGGCTTGCCTTTATAGGTCGATTGGGAATCCCATGAGTGCCCGCAGGATTTTCAACTCTGGCTTGCCTTAGTTGGACGACCAGAGTGGGGCCGCCAGAGCTATATGCTCGGGGAGTGAAAGTGTCTAATGGCGTAATAACGGGAAAACCCGCTCCTAGTCTTCGAGGCGCGCGATGGTGAAATCGGTGCAGCACCTCTCGACACTCTTAGCCGCTCACACCGGTGTTGCTTCTTGTCGCCTGTAGCTATTTAGGGGGCCTGTCTTGTGAGTGGCGAGTCACCATATGCCACAGAATTTCACGTTAATGGTTGAAAGGCAGACGCCGTTATTTTGGTTTATACTAAATCCATTTAGCACCCATTGCAATAGACCCTATACTTGTAGCCTCCATTTCATACAATAGTTTTATACCTCCGGGGATTTTCCAGACTGCATTTTATAGTGCAAGAAGAATACCACCACCCCATCTCGTCCCGTGGGTGTCGTAAAAGGCGACTATGAGATTAGCCGAAGGATAGGCAGCAGCGTCCTTTGAGTACGTTTATAACACAACTGCGATTGCTAACCCGTCTGTCAAGCGTGGCGATTATGGCAAAACCCCCCAATGATCACACAACATAAACCTATTTCACCCGCCGTTTAATTTTAAATAAATTGGATTATTTATAAATAAATTAGAGTACTTCGGCATAAAAACGCACGCAGTATTGATATAGAGTATATACAGGTGTCCAGTAAATAGCACGACATACTGCAGGGGGTGAGAGCTTGGGTTAATACCTACCAAAAAAACACAATATATGTTCAGCAAAATATTACGGATTTACAGGAGTACAAAATTTTACCACTGTAGGTTAAAGTTAAGCGTTAAGAAAATTGTACTGTGAAAATTTAAATAAAAATTGTATTTCTTGAAAACATTTTAGTTTTTAATAGAATAAAGACTTATAAATGAGTAAAGTAACTATTCACAAATCATTTGAGGTAAAAAAAAACTAGAAAAGGAATTTTTCATTACGAGATGCTTAAAAATCTGTGTCAAGGTCTTTCGATATTTCGGAAAATTTTGTACTACTGTAAATCCGTAAAATTTTGCTGAACATATATTGTGTTTTTTTGGTAGGTATTGACCCAAGCTCTCACCCCCTGCAGTATGTCGTGCTATGTACTGGACAACCTGTTTATTGGATTTCATGGGGTTTATATTTCTTTGCGTGGAGCCCTAATTATTTTTCTAAAAATAAAAGTAAGTTATTCGTTATAACATCAGCTATCTGCCAGTGCAAGTCCCGTAGAAATCGGTCTGGGCGTTTCGGAGATGAGCGGGAACAAACAGACAGACAAAAATAGGTACCGTATGTACTTTCATATGCATTTAGTGAAAAACTGTTATTTTGACATTACAAACAGACACTTCAATTTTATTTATTTGTTTAGATGTCTTTACTTTATCAATGTAATGTTAATGCTATCCGGGACACCTCTATGATGAAAAATGTATCAATGTATTATGGGATGCAGTTACCCATTCAGCAGAAAATCTATTAGTTTCCCTTCCCGCCTAACAATAATTACAGTCAGTCTTTACACTCACGGAAAGAGTGTAAAGACTGACTGTAATTATTGTTAGGCGCGTATATTGTGTTTTTAGCTATTAGAAGACCCTCCAAATAAACACCGCCGGATTACTGCTCAATAAATGTTTTTTTAGTTTAAGGCATAAACCTACAATAGATTATACTTGTACAAACATTGCTAAGTATTAGTGATGTGCCGGATAGCCGTATTCGCGGATATTCAAGTGAGAAAAAAGATCTGTATCCGTATCCGTTACTATTTGGTGGATCTTGAACGGATCTTTTATATTAATAAATTCCATGACGTATATGAAATTTTAAAGATAGCAGCAAGTAGCAATGCAATGCAATTCACTTCAATTCAAGCTACTTTTTAATAAAATCACATATTTGTTAAACTATGTTACCAGTTATAACTTTTCCAAAAACACAAACGTATACTGTGCTATCTTGTGTCATACTAAACTATAAACAAAACCACGCGCAGTGCAATTAGCAGTGTAAGTACTTAGTCGGCTTTTACGACACCCACGGTATGAGATGGGTTGTTGCTATTCGTAGCCGGCACCACACGGCACGGGAAACTGACATACTGTAATCATTTATAATTCCTTTTACGCGCTTTTTAATACAGACCGTATACAAGTCTAAATGCAAAGCGTTTTCTTCTTCAGAAGTTCCCGTTTTTAACGCAAAAAGTCATCTGTCGATCAAAAGTCACGCGCACCGGCGCCGTCAGAGTACGAAGGTAGAGGTCCGTATCCGTATTCGCGGATCTAGACACTAATGACGTAACCGCGGACATGTTTAACTATCCGGTACATCTCTTCTAGGTATACACGAGTTATGTCATAGGCTTTTTTGAATACCAATAGTCTGATCTAACCGAGTAAACGGAATAAATTATCGTTCAAGGAAAGCCATTAACTTATTCAAATTGAACTTAAGCGAGCGATTATTACGTTCATAAACATAAACAGCCCATTTCTGTCCCACGGCTGGGCACGAGCCTCTTCTCACGATGACAAAAAGTTAGGCCTTAGTACACCTCGCTGGCCTAGTGCAGGTTCGCGGTCTACACCCATTATTGAGAACATTTTGCAGCCCTCTCAGGTGTGCAGCTTTCCTCACGATGTTTGTCTTCACCGTTAACGCTATTGATTATCATAATCTGATCCGCACATTAATCCAAAAAGTCAGAGGTGCGAGGCGGGATCGAACTCAGACACTCCATTTATGGAAGGCAAGCTTTCACCCACTAGGCTATCACTGCCTTATACTTAAAATGATTATGGCCTGGATATGGATAATAGTCAATGTATAAGAAACCAACATCCTATGTCTGAAGTCTTGGATTACCAGAACTCCAAGTCCTAATGATATAAACTATAGAATAACGAAATTGGAACCTTTCAATAATTACAGCGTTAAAATAGCATTAACACTGCTTCCTATTTGCATTCCGATGACCATCGAACGAATCCATTAATTAAACTATTAAACCCATAAATTGGGCAAGCTAAATGCTTAGTGGCAATTCTCATCCGGTGAATGCGAAAGTTCGAGCTGGAGTTAACATAGAAGTCTGGCATCTACTCCTCGGCGAACATACTAAGGCCCGTGAGGATGCATTATTTTATAGCACTATCTTGATGGTCAATAATATTTTTAGTTTCGTCTGTGTCCGACTTGCAGAATTTTTACCGACTTCAAAAAGGAGGAGGTTCTCAAATCGACGCGTATATTTTTTAAATATATGTACACCGATTACTCCGCAATTTTTTGACCGATTTGAGCAATTCTAGTTGGTCCCTTATCAATTTCATTGAGCAATTTTTTAACCAGCTTCAATACTGGTTAATTTGACTGCGCTTATCTAGATGATGTCTTAATAGTTTCGATTCCTCACAGATCAGAGAACCGATTTGAGTCATTCTTATTTTTAGTGTTAAATACTGATACCAAAAAACACTAAAAAGAAACAAATTAAACTTTTTAACAAAAAAAAGACCGCCTTCAAAAACCCTAAACTATATAAAAATATTAAGACTACTGAAAAGGAAAAAATAACTTTATTTATGAAGTCGTGCGGGGCCTTAATATTTTATATCGTGTAGGGTTTTTGAAGGCGGTATTTTATTTGTTTTAAAGTTTTATATTAAGCACAAATTAATAAAAACTAGAGAAACATTCGCCTCTGTTGGCCGGCAGAACAGAGGCGAGCAATGTTTTAGCGATGAGCCGTCTGTACTAACATGTATCAAAGTAAAACTTCTAATTTCTATTAAGTTATTTGCTTATAGTTTTTCGCGATTATTATGATGAATAGCCTTAACCCAGTATTTACCCTCGCCGGGTCACAATTAAAATTAGTATCCAATTTTAAATATCTAGGACATGTGATTAATGACAATTTAAGAGATAATGATGATATCGAAAGGCAAAGGAGGTCCATCGCTGCTAAAAGTAATATGTTAGCACGCCGTTTCGCTCGGTGCAGCAAAGTTGTAAAAATAACCTTGTTCACGGCGTATTGCCAGTCGTTTTACACCTGCTACTTATGGAAGAACTACACACAGCGAATATACCACGCATTACGCGTGCAGTATAACAACGCGTTTAGAGCTATGCTCAACCTGCCGTGGCGGTGTAGTGCATCTGGCATGTTCGCTGAGAACAGGGTTGACGATTTTTATGTAGTAATGAGGAAAAGGGCCGCGTCCTTTATGGACCGCATTAGAAAAACCAAAAATGTAATTATCACGGCTGTGTATGATAGCTGTAAATTTGGTACATGTGACATTTAATTCATTTAATACTATCTAATAAGGTCGATTTTATTTAATGAACATAATTTATCCTACCATGATCTATTTGACTATAACTAATTTGATATTAATTCCAAAATGTTTCATTCGATTGTAAATGTTCTGACCTGACTGGATAAGATTGAGTCAGATGATAGTTCAAATCAATCTATTTGTTTAAATCTATTTGAGTCTGAACTTATATTATTAACTTGTGATCATATAGAAACAGAATAGAATTTAATGTTATCATTACGTTTGAAAAATCTTGATTTGTATTATGATGTAAGAAAAGCTATAAATTATGAGTTACGAATTGTAAATTATGAATTGTAAATGAATCGTGAATCAAATTATTAAATTATGAATTATTGTAACTTTAACTTAAATTAACTCCTGTAACAAATTTTCTGATTGTATTATTTTCTATGGGTGTACTTGCCTGAAATAAATGTTGATTATTATTATTATTATTATTGTATGTTATAAATTTCACATCACAACGAAAAATATCTAGACCCTGTGAGTGATTATTGAATATAATATAATCTTTCTTGGGGTCCACAGTTACAAGAAGTAAGTCGAAAATTATTTGCATCAGCAAGCTCCCTGAGGAGAATACGCAACTTTCTCCCAACTGCTACTAAAACTGCGCTCGCTCAATCACTTCTCCTTCCTATACTTGATTATGCTGTTGCCAGTTATCTCGATCTTACTGAGGCACAATTAGATAAACTTGAGCGACTCCAAAACTTTTGTATTCGATTCATATTTGGTTTACGCAAATATGATCATGTTTCAGAATTTCGCACAAAACTCAAGTGGCTTCCAATACGTCTTCGCCGGAATTCTCATATACTTTCCTTGCTTTATAGTATTCTGTTTAATCCTAAAACCCCTTTTTACCTTAAAGAACGTTTTAAGTTCCTTAATGACGCACATTCGAGATTCTTGAGATCGTCAGAGAATCTGATACTTGAGATGCCAATGCATTCTACCAAATTTTCTGATAAAGCCGTCACCATTCAAGCTGTCCGCTTATGGAATGCACTGCCTGTGTCAATCAAGCGTGCCCAGTCATTGGTTACTTTTAAAAAACTAGTAAAAGAATATGACTTGTCTGTTTAATTGTTTGTTGTATTTACCAATATAGTACTTTCTTCTGATTGTGTATTTACCATATATTTATTATGTTTATGTATGTATCCAATATTCTTATGGATTATTTATATTATATAGAATAAAGTATAGTATATGGTTGTATATATGGATTATTTATAATGTATTGTAGAAAGTATTTTATATTGTTGTATATGTGTGCATATTATTTAAGTAATTTATGGAATAAATACCTATTTGTATTATATTTAATAGATTCACTATTTCATTATATTAATATAATAAGTACACCACGGAATACCCCTTTGTCTTTGTCCATCTTTTTCTTATCCATTCAAAGGTTGTCTGTAAGAAATCGCTAATAGCGATAAGACCGCCCATTGTACAATTACTGTTCATTATAATATTCCTAGTAGTTGTTTTTAAAATGGTGTACAATAAAGAATATTCTATTCTATTCTATAATTGTGCGGTAGATCTTTGTTTTTTAAAAACGTTGTACATATTGTACATTGAATTAATAACTTTTTAAAATCTGTAACGACGCCTGTCACAAGTCATCCTGCGACCACGAATGCTGTAAAGTGTTCGAAACGTTAGAAAAAACAAAAATCTATTAAATACTCGTATACGCGATGTAATCCGTATAAAAGTGCTTTATTATAATGTTATTTATGTAGTTAATTTTAGATAGTATTTAATTTGTTTTTATTTTTATTACTGGACTGACGTTATCTTTGTTTGTATTGTAAGTTCATAAGACATCAGTCATAATCATAATCATGTATTTCTTTGCAAATATGGGTAATTAGTACAAACGGCTACACATCAAGCTATAAAAAACCAGTATAAGCTGATCACGCATTGTATAGGCTTTCGGTATGATGAGAGATCAGCGTAAACTGGTTGTGTATAGCTTGATGTGTAGCCGTGTGTACATAGATGGTGTCATATTTCATAGTTCTCCATGTTCTGCCGTCATATGGGCATGCAATTTAAAAGGTAACCCATCGTACATATACTACGACATGATCATACAGTACACAACACCCAATTCGCAACTTACAACGCAACATTCGCATGTATGTACCTACGATAAGGGTGTACGCACTGTTTAATACCCGTGTGTCGCCTTCACGAATTGAAGGTTCCAGCTGAAAAGCAGCGCTCGCCAGGCACCAGCTGCCTGGCACATGGTGAACTGTATGTACCTATAACGTTGTATTACTTTACTATTGCTATTGGTACCAGTCCATAACTAATAATCGTCACAAGTTTTGCAAAAAAATTATGTTTGATTTTCTTTCTAACTAGAATATTGGTACTAACTTTTAAACTTTCGCGTTGCATGATCATTATATTAAGAAACGGGAACTAATGCGAACCGTGTTAATTCCCGTTTCTTAATAGAAAATTGGTGTACTGTAACATTTCTTTTTTAAGCCTTTCATTACAATTTTAGTTCTCATATCGATTCAATTCTTAAAGCACAATTTCATAAAAAATATGTAGATTCATAATGAAAGAAGATGACACGTCGCATCACTGATACGTACACACATGGTCATTAGATATAGACTTTATTCATTCTACCTTCTTCATCCAATCTATTTTACTGTGGAATGCGCTCCCCCTTGAAATCAGGATGGCTGAAAATCGGCATTGCTTTAAAATAAAAGTGCGAAAATTACTTCTCGACAAGACTTCGGCAGATTTAGCTCGGCTCTGATTCTGGTATAAATACAAATCTTTCTCATCGCATTGGTATATATTTATTATATATATGTATGTACGTGTCTATGTAGTATGTTACCATTGTATGTGTACCATGTAGTGTGTATCATTACACATATATATATATACCATTTGTACCATTACACATATATATATATATATATATATATATTATTATTACACTTTTGTTTTCATGTCTTCACATCTTGCCTGTCATATTTTATTGGTGCATCTACCTTGTTGTTTTCTGCATCACCTAAAGGTTGTCTGGTAGAAAATGCCTACGGCATTAAGACCGCCTTTGTACACTTGTACATTAAGCATAAATAAATAAAGATATGTATTCTGTGTTGTAGCCTCAGCAGTGGACTCATTCGTAATGCACTGCGTATGCGTTAGATTTTATCATGTTCGTGTTGGGAATATTGCCTTGCAATGGTTTCATTCAATATTTTATAAAATACAAGTATTACCCGGCCAGGCGTTGCTGTAGCTAAATGGACATTATATATATTATAATTACAAAATTAATTTAATTATGAATAAATAAATAAAATTGAGTCTCCTGATTTAATAAAACCATGCGCATATATGAATACAACGATGTGAAAAAATTTCGAAACGATTGGTAAGGAACATTAGGAGATTTGCGAATTTGAACAAACGAACATTAAATTATATAGATAAATATATATATTTTTCTTTTTAACAAAAACGTTGCCCCACACTAGGATTTCTCCTGTGTCGTGGGTGCGTTTACAAACACAAATTCCACACACAATACACCCAGACCCGGAACAACTACCTGCAGATCGTACAAATATTTGTTCCGTGCGGGAATCGAACCCGCAACCCGGTGCGCAGCAGCCGACTGTATCAGCCACTGCACCAACCGTGCCGTCAAAAAGACAAAGTATTGCCGCAATGTATAACTCCATCACTAAAGAACTTTAACACTTCAAGTTTGACGAAGTTAGGATATGGTATCTTGATTTCCAAATGCTTCAGAAACATCAACGCTTGTAATAGCAAAACTGATCAACATCATCAAAAGCCGTTGGAGCCAAGTCAGTTCAATAATGATACGATGGTTAGGGGGGTATGCAGCCGAGGAGTTGGGGGTTTCGGATAGGGAAGTTGGGGCGACCTTGGGCTTGGACTTTGGGCTGCCTGAAGCCTCGCAACATCGCAGCGGGTCCGGCTGTCTTCTGGGCTGCGCGTGGGTATATATGTATGTGGATGTAAAGAAAGAAGGAAGGGGCGCGGAGTTTCCCTCTGCGTACCGTCCCATTTGCTTGCTCGACGAGATTTCGAAAGAATAACTACCCGAAGACTCGTTAAGCACCTGTCGGGAGATAGTCCCGATCTGGCCGAGAGCCAGTATGGCTTCCGGCAGTGGTAGCCACCATCACTGGAGCCTTGCGTTTTAAAGACGTTAGAGAGTCTTTTTTAGTACGTAAGTTTAGGATGGTTGTCGTTTCTCGGGTTAGAAACGAAAGCACATATTTCTTTGTTAGTATTCAAGATCGACTTTATCTGCAGTTAGAGGGCGAACTTCTTGGAATGAACGCTCTTATCGCTATTGGTAACTTTGTCAAACTCCAGGTTAATAAAAAAATCAGAAGAAAATCAAATGAAACCAATGAGTCATTTCCACATTAAAATGGAAATCTTCCACATACACACACACACATGGGCACAGAGAGGCACGCACCCACGTAGGCTCTCAATTCCACAAATCCAGCAACTTTTATTTTGTTACTTTTTGTTTACTATTACAGTATCATTTAACTAACTACTTATAATAATTAAACTAGTTTAAACCTCCCCAACCTGATCCATATAACCAGAGGAGGCTCGACCCCTGTCATAACGTTTGGCGCAGTGGCTAAACGATTAACTTTCTGCGCTAAGTGTTGCGGGTTCGAAAACTTTTTTAAAAATTTGTTTTGCGGGGACGCACGGAACAAATTTTGTACGATCTACATATATCTATTTCAGGTCTGAGTGTTTAAGCGTGTGTGTATTGAAAAAAGCATAGTGTAGACCACGATTAAAACATACATTTTGTCTCCCTTGGGCCCTACCAATATAAGAGCTGACATTCCTTTTGTATTACACGTGGATCCTTTTTCATTGATATTTCTTTTAAAGAATATAAACATCATCGGTAAATTATTTATAGCAAATATTTTGTTATTTTTCAAACTATTAAACGTCCGCGTGGTCTCCGGAAGAATATAGCACCAGTCTATCTCCTCCCGTGGATGTCGTAAAAAGCGACTAAGGTACTCTAAACCTGAGGGATGGGCAGCAGCGAACCCTTCTACGGAGCCACACTGTGCTCACCAACCCGCCTGACGATCGTGGTGAGTTCTTACTAATTCCCCCCAAACTGAAGATCCGTTGTGGAAATATTTGGGAGAAACTTATATGATGATGATGATAGTGAAATAAATCTTCACATCAAACTTGTCAACTTCATGCCTACACCCAAACTAACCACCAACATGTGCAACACAGCCTTTTAAACCCCAGTATTCAAGTATTACGTACCGTCGCAACACTACGAAAATTCGTAACTCATTAATATAATTAATAGTTCGCGGGTATTCACTTTCACCATGGCGGAACTATGGGTCACAAATGGTCACCCTATTAGTATTCAGTGTGGCCACACAACGCCGGATCAATAATAATTGGATATCACCCGTTAACTTGTACTCAAGTATTTGTGTCAGTCATTGGATTACATTTTAAAATTATTGTTTATTGGACTTCGTTTTATGAAGTTCGTCGCTGCTCATGACATAAACATGGAGTAAGCTAGTTGACAGCCTAAGTTTGCATGACGAGCGCCATGATAAGAAGCAGACGAGTGATGAAATCTTTTTCATCTAAGTAAACAAGTCTTTAGTTCACATGAAATTAAGTCCATGCTACAAGGCTTTTCCGTGTGATATACGGATTAAGAATATAGAACCACTCCATCTCCTCCCGTGGATGTCGTAAAAGGTGACTTAGGGACTCTAAGCCACCGTGATGGGCAACAGCGTCCCTTCTATACAACATATCATAGTGCAGAGCACACCGAGTACTGGCAAAATCCCCCGAAAATAACCACACTATGGGGAAACCTTTGTCCAGAAATGGACGTCCTTTGCCTGATATGACGAAGATGATGATGACGACAACGCTAAACCCGCAAACGGGCTTCTGTCCTGTAATGAAAGAAGACATTAGATCTGCATTTACAACCAGCTCGAGGACTCGGCAACATACAGACCGGCATCGACACCCAAAAGTAAAGCAGACACGGGCATGACGCCGCCGTCATACAATGATAGAAACGAAAAAAAATTGTTTCAACACACGAACGGTTTGCTTTTTTTCTCCAATCTCGTGCCACAATCGAAATGAAACACAGAATTACAAAAAAAAAAAACACTCATCATCATTCACTGATGGTAGGACAAGAAGGTACCCTCAGTTGGATCCCCGTGCCATATACCTACCTGGTGCGTGCATACGCCTATTGGCACATCTCGGAGAGGGTGACTGTAAAGCGGTCACCCCCCCAGGGGGATTGTAAAGGATCCCCCAAAGCGTCCCACGGCAGCGCGTGACCACATGCGTGCTACCGTCTTCTCTTGGGTCACTTGGTGTGGGCACGCAGATTCCCCAATCTACGCACCCGCGAACCCAGAGGTCCCCCACCTTATGGCAACGGCAGGGGGTTTTCAGGCGTATCGTAATTAGGCGCCAGGGCGGTTGTTACCCCGGCGCCGTCTCCTTCTTCTTCGAGCGGGATCGGCCCTCTCCCGATCCTGCTCTGCGGTCTCCTTCTGGAGCATGGCGCTCTCACAAAAGGAGACCACTGCATTCCAATTTTCGTGCTCTGCCAACATAGCTGACACTACTGCTGGTAGAGAGAGATCTTGCCCGATCCGATCGACCAGGATCCGCCGCTCGGCGGCCCACGCGGGGCACGCCTCGAGCGTGTGCTGTGCGGTGTCCTGGTCGCTATCACAATGGTGGCATTGTGCCGTAGCCTCGCGTCCTATCCTGTGCAGGTACGCGCCGAAACAACCGTGCCCGGTGAGCACCTGCGTCAGGCGGTAGGTGACGCGCTCGCTCCTTTTGAGCCAGGCTCCAAAGAGCGGCAGGACGGCCTCGACGACGCGCTTGGTCGCAAACTGCATCCGCAGGCGATGACGCCACACCCATATACCTACCTACCGGCTAAAACCACTGGAGCGGTCATCCTCGGCACCCAAAGGAGGATCCAGGTCCTCGCATGATCACACTAGAGCCGCCCACTGGTGCACTGGTGCCACGCCTATTGGCACATCTCAGAGAGGGTGACTGTAAAGTGGTCACACCCCCCCCCCGGGGGGGGGGGGGAATTATAAAGGATCCCCCAAAGCGTCCCGCGGCAGCGCGTGACCACATGCGTGCTACCGTCTTCTCTTGGGTCGCTTGGTGTGGGCACGCAGATCCCCCAATCTACGCACCCGCGAACCCAGAGGTCCCCCACCTCATAGCAACGGCAGGGGGTTTCAGGCGTATGGGAATACGGAATAGGGCGGTTGTTACCCCGGCGCCGTCTCCTCCTTTTTTGCATCGTATACATACTTCTTTCTAAATCTAAACAACATTTACATTTTTTGCTATTATCTGGTATTGACACTGATCACCAACGTAACTAAAATAAAGAGTCACACCGATGTGAAAAATTGAAAATGTTTCGATGGCATAACGTGCTCGTTGAGGCAAATACATAGCTGACTCTGTACACGTCCATTGTATTATAAGAATGAAAGTAGTGTTGTCTTAAAAAATCAAACGCATAGGGTACCGAGAGTAAGGCGGGCACACTTAAGTGAAAAAAGCGAGCACAGAGCCAAATCTAATTTAAAACAATTAATAAGCATTGACACTTGTCTAAGCAGCGAAACGAAAATTTTACTTATTAGTTAACGTGTTGGGATCAACTAACTCAGTAGATTTTTTGTCTCCCGACTAAAGACTTGCAGCGTATAAATGGTCGTCATCATCATTATCACATCAGTCAAAGGACGTCTAATGCTGAAAAAAAGCCTTCCGCATAGATTTTCACAATTGTGTCATTTTGGGAGGAATTTGCCAGTACTCCATGCTTAGCATGCGGGTTAGTGAACGCAGTAATGGCTACAGTTTCGTAGAAGGGACGCTGCTGCCCATCCCTCTGGTTTACTCAGAAAAGGGGACTCTCCCTTTGTCGCCTTTTACAACATCCACAGAGAGACGGAGTAGTTATTTATTCCGGACACCACACAGCCACATACCATTGATATCAGCGCGGAATATACTTGAGCTGATCAAGTGCACATATTAGAAAGATAATGGCCCAATTGCGTCATTAACTAACACAATTTTAAGCTACTGACTCACTTTTAACATCTCATTAGTAAATTAATCCATACCGAGTCTAGACTGTAAAACTTTTGTTGACCTATTAAATATATGACACTGAAATCCATTGTTGAACATAGATCTCCCAATGCCCTTTATAATGAAGTTGGCTGCATAGTCGGCACTGTTGGCGCAGTAGCTAAGCGATTGGCTTTCTGCAGTATGAGTCGCTGGTTCGATCCCCGCACGGAACAAATATTTGTATGATCTACAGGTAGTTGTTTCGGGTCTGGGTGTTTGTGCATGTGAGATTTATGTCTGTAAACTGTACCCACGACATAGAAGAGACCATAGTGGGTGACAACGTTTAAAAAAATGCAATAAAGGGGACATGGCCTTAATCACTACGCTTGGCAGGCAAACTGGTGGAAACATACGGCGGTATGTTTTTAGAAAACAAAAGAATGCTGCTGATCAGACCTTTATCCTCCTGATCTCACGCTTCAAATACAAATTTAGTCGCCTTTTATGATTAGCACGAGTATAGAAAGGGGGTGATTAATTACCGACCTATCAACGTCATTTAAATCTGATAACGGAAAGTTCCTGATATAACTGAGGCCACAATTGCCAAATGAACGTCACAATTGCACTTCGTAAACACTATTAAAAGAAAATCATTGAAATAGTACAAGATTTAGGTTTGGTGAGCTTTTTATCTCATTTGAGCTTTGTAAATCAGTTTAACAATTCCTGCATAGCATTTACTGTCGTTGACGATCTTTGAGAAGGAATCCCGCTGTTCATTTACTGCTGTTAATGATGTTTGAGGAAACGTTCTCCAATATGGTATAGCGCTAAAGTTCATATCCAAGAAATAAAGTATTCTTTTAGGGTTCCGAACGTCCGAAGAAAAAAATGGCGGTATCCTTGTAGGATCACTCGTGTGTCTGTCTGTCCGTCACAGCCAATTTGCTCCGAATCTACGAGACCGATTAAGTTGTAATTTGGTACACATATGGATTTCTGCGACCCAAACACGCGTGTAACGTATATAAATGATTTTGGGGGCAATATAGAAAATTAAAAATCAAAGTTGTACAAACTGTACCGTATGATATGTGAAATGGAAGGGCTTGTCGTGAGCATCTCAAATATATTTATTTTATAATTTTAAAATGTATAGTTTAAAAATTATTTAATAAAATATACGAAAATTAGACATCGCCCCCTCCCCCCCCTCCGCCTTATCTCCGAAACTACTGAGCCTAAAGTTTTGAAAAAATATACATCATAGCTCTGTACCTATAGATTACAGGAAAACCTAAAAGAAGTCTATGGTCTTAAAATAACGTGGTGAATCTTTCAATATTGTGCGTACAAACTTACGTTTGCGGTTGGAATGTATAGGAAAAAATGTTTTACAACTACGATGTTAAGTTTTTTCTTGGGAAAAGTTATTGGTACAAGATTGAACTTAACAATATATTCAGCAATTTCGGAACCCTCTCCACACGAGTTCAACTCGCTCTTGTCCGGTTTTTTATATGATGACCTGGTACTTCTCTAACGCGACGTTAGGAATATCTACATCCACATACACCAACAACTCTGACCACGAATCATAAGCCTCCCAAACAACCGCTACAAAAAAAGCGAAAGGACTGATGGTCGGAGAATGTTGGAGGATGCCGATACTCATCTTGTTAATATAATTCTTTAATTGCTTTCTAACTGAGAAAAGTAAACAGTTGGCCTATGGTTTGGTGATGCCAAATTTCTCCCACCAAAAAGTACTAACTAAAGCTTTCAGTATATAGTTTTGACTTTCCAACTATTTAACTGATTGATTACCAGACTCAAATCCACTGCTGTCAATTATTTTTGTTTATTCAGTCGGTCATAAAGCATCTGACTGCCATTTACAAGTAAAATGATTACTATCCCTTGATCCGTCCATGACATTATCTCCGAGACGGACAAGTTCAATGATATCAACTTAATCATGATTATGTATGCAATGAGGCGCGTGCGCGCATCTGCTCCTCCATATCAAACACCTGACTACTTCACACAACTTACTTCTCACTCACACTTTCCTGACGAGCCATATGATGAAAAGGGACACATGAACTGGATCATGGCTCTCCGAATCAGGGTACGGTGTCACAAACAACAGAAAAGGCGCTCCATACAAACGTTTCTAAAACGAACGATAAGCGACTTACAATGTTAGAACATTGGACGTTTTGTATTCTATATCTCGAGGAGGATTCGTATCAAATAGCTTTCCCTTACACTTGGGCCCCCTCCGTGCCAGAAGGTCGTATGTGCACGTTTGACTCGTACATTGAAAGACAATGCCTACCGGAACTGCAGACTACGTACTGAATTTGAAATAGCTGTATAAAAACCGCGGGTCCTTGTCGAAACTATCACAGTCAATCCAACCTTCGTTCAGTGCACAACAGGAGGAGCATAAAAATGGTGTCCAGTAAAGTAGTGTGCTTGTTGGCCCTGGCCCTTTTCGGGAGCGCAGCTGCCCAGCCTGCGAAGGACGCCTTCTGGAAGGGGACACCCATGGATGGCATGGTGGAGGAGATGAGATCTGGTTGCGCCGAAGGATCTGACCCCACTGCCTGCATCAAATACAAGGTCATGTCGTTATTGGACTCCATTTTCAAGAAGGACACCTTCCAGGTATCCAAGTTTCGATTTCATGGATACAGTTGAAATTTCCATTTCCAAAATAACCGAAAGATTTAAATACTTTCTTTTTTCTCCAGATCTCCGATGCCGTTGAAATGACGAAGAACGGTGCTGCTAATGATGTTAGTGGCCGCTCAAGTGGTGATTTCTTTGACAGCATTGAAAACTTTATCCAGTCCCATGATGTAACTTTCAAGCTGCCCATCGCCGATACTACGATAACTGTGAGCCCGAGGAACCTTGACAATGATGAGCTGTCCTTGAACGTTAAGTTCAATAAGGAAGGTGCCCGCTCCGTTGGCGAGGCCCGCAAGGCTAAGCTCAAGAAGATCATTGTCCCCATCCTAGTGTTCGTGCTCCTTAAGGCCATGACCCTCATCCCCCTGGCGATCGGTGTCCTCGGTCTGAAGGCCTGGAACGCGCTGCAGCTGTCCTTCTTCTCGTTCGTTGTCTCGGTTGCTCTGGCTATCTTCCAGCTTTGCAAAAAGGTGAGTTAAGCTTCTTATATAGTTATTATGCGATCGAAAGCAATTAGCATTAGCAAGAGTTCTTTAAAGCGGCACCGACAAATTAGGAAGAGTACAACACTTTCTCGTTTACTATTTGCACCTTTGGCACAACATTAACAACCTATAAGCAGCAATCGAACACCTGTAACAAAACAACGCTGGTTAAATTATGTGTTATTATTGTGTACTAACCTTCTTTCACAACTTCACTATCCATAAGCCTAACATTGTAGTTTACCCAGATTGCGGCGGACAACTCGCATCCGCAGATCGCTGCCCATGGTCCTTGGGACGCTGCCTATGCCGCCACCCGCCGCAGGAGAGACGCTGAACCCCAGGAATTGGGCCAAGAACTCGCCTACAACGCTTACCACTAAAATATTCGAACGCAAGATTAACGCAATGACTTTGTATCCAAGCTCCGTTTATCCAGCAGTTTTAGAACAGCTATTAGACGAGCACAGATAACATAGACCAAATAAAACGATTTCATCTAGAAATCGAGACCGTGTAAATACTATGTAATGCAACTTATTTATTAAAATAATGTGCTTGAGAGTGTGTGATTGTGATGTATGACTGATGTTATTTATTTGTATTATTAATAAATCATTGAAGAATAATGATTATTTTAATTCCTACTCCCTTTTTATGTGTGTAACATTTCAATAAAGGTATGGTGTTGATAGAAAATTTCAATATAAATGATGAATAAGTGCCTAATTATACTAAATCAACCATAATAAACAGTATAGCTCAGTTTAAGGAAATCAATTAATATCTCATTAGCAGTTTTCCTATTGACTGAAAAAGGATATGAAACTAAAATTATACTGAATTGATGATGACAATGTGCCGGAAGTAATTCACTGCTTTCATCATAAATAACAACTTACAATTCAAATCGCATTTCATGAGGCAACAGAAACTTCAAAGAATTTGATTCATTGGCAATGACATACATAAAAATTAATACACACTAATCAAATAGTATCCTAATAACGCTTTTTTGGAGAGGCTTCTATCCAGCAAATGTACTGTAAAAGGCCTTTGATAATTGCAATGAGAACCAAATAGTGGCGTGAGCGTGACATTGAGTTAAATAAGCTAGACGAAACGTTAAACGAAATTCAACAAAGTTTCAAATTTATGTAGGTTAACAAAAGCAGGACGTAATAAAATACTTTCTCTTAAGGGAGGAAAATTCGATACAAGGTGGCATTCACAACACATTGAGTTGCCGCTCAAGTGCCAATCGCTTTCTCCCGACACTTTTGTTCATCTTTAATGATAAGCACGTAGTAACTGATACTATCAACGTCACGTGCCACGTTTTACTAAGGTAAAATGGCATGTTTCAATTTAACTGATCAATTTATTGGCATCATTGTATTGAACTTCCATAACTTCGATGATTTTGTAACACTAAATTCGGTAATTAGGTTAAAAAGACTGGATATATGTCAGTAATTTATTTTGTATTGTCCTGAAATGTATGGGGCAGAAATAGAAAAACGGAAATATGGTAACCAGACTCGGTTACCATACGGTACTAACAAAAAGCCATTTTTTGGCTCCAAGAAAGTTCTCATTATTTCTACAACTTACATCACAATTTACAAATGTAGGGAACTTTTCTATGATTATTTGTGATCAATAATAATATTGGATAAAACCATGTTATTCAACCTATTATTAACTAATTAAAAATACACTATATTGTCTAAATAAATGATTATTTGTATCAATATATGAGGCTTCCGGTGATCTGAATATTCATTTGTTTTATTTAGACCATGTAATTCGCTTTTTGTTACTCAGGAGGTAGGGTGAAATAGCTGCAGAGAGCGAGTGAAAATTGTTTTGAGTGGCATTTGTCCAGCAGTGTTCTGAAAATTGCAACAGACTGGGTTATCTGATAGAACATAAGAAAACCTTAGTATCTACCAAAGATGCGGTGAATGCGCAAGCAATTCCGCCGCTGCCAGCGCAAGGTAGGCTGATGGAACACCGTGGAGGTTTTAGCTGGTCCATCATCACCCTCCATCGTTATTAAGGCGGAGAAGCCTAAGTGGCTAGATGGATAACCTACAGACGTGTGTAAATAATTAAATTATTAGGCCAGATATGTATGCAAAGCAGGGCTTGATAATAGGCCGATAAAATTTAAATTAAACAGAAAATATGTATGTTTTCTTTCTGCGAATCGTAGACTGAGAGAAATCAGGTCACTGGGTCCTTTAGTTAGATGTCTAGACTATCACTGATGCAAAGCAGTGTCTATAATTACGTATACTAGTGGGCGCCAAACGTCTGAATACGCTGATTACATCAACATCGTCTAAAACTGTACTATAATAAATTACATCTGACATTTTAAATCATCACTTTTAATTTATTTAAAAAAAGCAAAATTATCAACTAATAGTTTATGTTTTAAAAATATTCAAGTTTTAGGGAAATATCAAACAGATTTAGGGAACAACAATTAAGATTCGTTTTAAATTTCACTAATATTACCCCACATAAATAAGAATTCAATTACCAAAACCTGATATATCCAATATATTATGATCTATGCGATACCCAAAATTACTCTAGAATATTTGGTAAATCATCGATATAATTAGGGGCTTAGCTGGGAACCCTGTGGCACTCCTTATTATAATGCACCGTCCTCATGCAGGATGCGCCTGGCCGTCACCTGACATACCTGTCTTAACCTGCTGACCTACTAGACCCACATTAGCACGGTTTCAGAACCATAAGTCAACTATTTTGGGTTCTTATAGCATGAACTCCTTACCAAATACTCCCGACAAAAATGAAATCATAAGAAGAATTTAATACTATCAATATTTCAACGGAATAAGGTTCAGATTTGAATGAAAAATATTTTTGTGATGGTAAAGGTTAAGTTGTCTATTTGTATGTAGAAGTAGATTATGGTTTCGGGCGTGTTCGTATGTTTGTCACGAACGCGATGATTGTAAGTGGATAATGTTATGTGTATGACTGTTACCTAATACGGACGCGGATTGTTTGCTTTCTTATTGCAAGTTAAAGTAACAATAATGATGAAAATAACAATTAATAAAGTCCATAGTAATTACCATTTTTTGAAGTGAAAACTTCTTTTAGCGCGGTACGCATATTATTAGATGTGATAAAATCTCTCGACTCGCGCCACCGTTACGAGACACTATTTGAAGTGGAAACTTCTTTTAGCGCGGAACGCTTATTTTTATATGAGATAAAATCTCTGGACTCACGACGCCGTTACGAGACGCAGCTATAGTGTGTGCATATATGCATGTACATATAGCAGACCGCGAACGAGTCTAGATAAATAAAATAAAAATACGGGTTGCACTCTGAGAGTGCCGACAGAAGTGAAAACTTATGTCTTTATAGATTGAGATTGAGAGAACCCTGTGTCCTACAGTAATCTGCACTAGACTGAGTACATGTACATCCTTTATTCCACTATGGGACAACCCGACTACGGGATAAGCCGGAGGACGGGTAGCAGCATCCTTCAAATACATTTACAATTCAACTAGTATCGCCAACTCGCCGGCCAAGCATAATGATTATGGTGACACCCCGCAATCAGTATACAAAACCGGTCATTGTGGCGATCTTAGGGGGAAACATAATATGTCCAGCGGTGGACATTTCTCGGCTGAAATGATAAAACTGTCTTCATGTGGAAGCAGCATTAAAAAAGAATATTGTTGTTCTAATTTTCCAAGTCTGAAATATTATCAAAATAACATAATAAGACCAGTGTGCGCGGTGCGCATGTTCTCCCAATGTACAAGTGCCTTAAAGTAACGTTTAAGGCGTACTATACATAGCTGTACTCGGGGGCCCTATGGTTCAGGTATACCCAAAAGGCTTACAATGATCTGCGCATCCAAAACAGTAACGCGCTCAGGGCGTTGTTACGGCTGCCGCGCTACTGTAGTGCGTCGGCGATGTTTGCTGAAGCGCCTATTAGTGGATTCGATGCCGTCTGGCGCAAAAATTCCGCCTAACTAATGCGCAGGCTGCCCGGCAGCTCATCAGCTCATATGGACGCTAGTCAACCGGATCAAGTCTCTTCTGGTTATTAAATACTAACATTGGATAAGTTAAATTGCTACTAGCACGAGACCCTGAATTGTCTTTTGGATAATAATTAATAAATTAATTGCGTTTTAAAAAAGATGTCACCATGAAGAAATTGATCGTTGCGCTGCTCATAAGCTGTAGACTGGCAAGTAGTAACCTGAAACTGTTCTAATGTCGTTTTATATTCTGATTAAGTTTCATTCATACGCAATACTTTGTTGCTATTAGATGTAGCTTCGAGCTACATAACTACGAATAATAACAAGACTTTAAATACGCCAGGAAATTTTGGGCTTTTGCTAAGTGTTTCGTTCTAAATACAATATGTAGCTTTTGGAAGACATTTTTCTAAAATCGGTGCCACAAAACAATAATAATTAAGACTCAAAAGAAAATCACCAGTAGAATTTTAAGGAATAAGGTACAGCAATGATGATATAATGATGCATTTTATATACATTATTTTATGTTGCCCCATAAAATTCCACGCTGACCTGTTAGATGCTGTCCGCATCCAAAAATCCCCAGCTTGCTTCACCAGGTCGATATAAGTACCTCATCATCCATAGGACGTCCATTGCTCAACAGAGGCCTCGCCCATAAATTTCCACAGCTATTTCTTTATATTGGCGAGAATTTGCAGATACTCACCACGCTTGGCAGGTGGATTGGTGAGCGCAGCATGCCTAATGTTCCTAAGAAGGGACGCTGCTGCCCATCCCTCTGGTTTAGAGTCCCTTAGTCGCCATCCTTTTTTTACGACATCCACAGGAGGAGATAGAGTGGTTCCATATTCTTAGTCCGGACACGGAAGTATGCATAATTTAATTTACTTATGAACTTATATATCCTTACGGTATATGTATATATTAGTCTGACTCATATATATATATATATACATGTACTTAAGTAAATTCCATTGACGACGATGACACGGTTGATACAGCGGCTGATACAATCAGCTGCTGCGCTCAGGGTCGTGGGTTCCATTCCCGCACGGTACAAATATTTGTATGATCTGCAGGTAGTTGTTCCGGATCTGGGTATGTTATGTGTGGAATGTATGTTTGTAAACGCACCCAAACATAGGAAAGATCCTAGTATGGGGCAAGGTTTTTAAAATAAACTATGAATTGGTATATTGATCTGCAAAGTTCTATGGCCTCTCCTTATGTCAAACACGACGTTGAGCCGAGAGTGGCCTATTTAATACTTAACCGGACAACAACCTTATTTAGTGTCAATGAATCGCCTCTAATATACAAATTTATAGTCCCGCATTAACAGAACGGAAGTGAAACAGCAATTTCACAATCCGGACATGGCGGGCTATGCAAATGTGTGCACGCCTCGCATTCGCGATGTACACCAACCCTTATTACATAATGAAGATCGGAGCACGCGCACATTTTGCTTAATCGGAGCAGTTTCACTTTTGTTAGTAAAACATCGTATGTTTACGTAACTCGTAGTAAAAAGTTCTAACTTAACCAAAAATAATGGTTGCAATTTTTATTTGTACCACAATGATACACTTAACCCACTATTCTGTTATTTTTTAGCACAACCCGACTCATTTTAATCTCTATTGGATTTACGAGTATTTGTGGTATTTCAATTACAACCTTGTTTAAAAAAAGTATGTAAATTTGATACGACATTAAACCTCATAGGTCAAACTACATCTATAAAGAGCCTAGTGCAAAAAAATAATATTTTAGTATTTACTTGACTTCCAAACCACAGAGATGCATAAAAAAAAAGAATAACAAATATTTGATAAGTAAATATTAGTAAATTGCCTTTGATTTTGTAATCAGAATAGGTTTGTTGTTTGCCGCTAAGTAGTTCCAGTGGGTATCGTCGGAGTCTTTCTTATAATAGCTTTAACAACACTAAATACAAATACCATGTAGGTATACACTCACACATCAAAATATTATTTAAGTATTGTTTTCCGTTACAAAGTTATGCGTTAATATCACCGATCCTCCTTTTGTGTAATCGGTAAAAAAATAGAAAAAACATGTTCTTTCCAAAAATGTATATAAATAGAAAATCAAAACCATATCCCGCCAAATCAAGATTGCAATAACAAATGAGTCAGACAGGTTAAGCAAAATACGCATAGCAAACAAATCAAAGCCATTACAAAAGCGATGAAACGTGTGATTGATTTGTATGTAAGTGTTGATGGTGAGAGCATGGTCTCGGTCACTGCATGACAATTCACAAATTGATTAACAATGTTGTACAGGAAGGTTAAAAACATCGGACATGTGTCAATGTGGTGTTACGAAGCGGCTTGTCGTTTTGAAGTGTGACTCGAGTGGTTTTACATTAACGGCCGATTGCAGATCTCTCATTTAATTCATGGACGACACGGGAATTTGGATACATATTTGAACGTAGAAAATTAAAATACCTACGGGTAAAATGGCAAGCGTGTAAGGGTATCAGTAACCCTAAGTCTCTTTTGTCATTTATTTATGTCTCCAAGGATAGAAGAGCCCCAGCATTAGAGCCGAAACATGAAAAAAACAAAATAACCAAAAACAAACAAAATAACTGAATCCATAATGTTCACGGCCTTTGCTCTTCCCGATTAATGCTACAATGATCTTATGCATTATCTTAGAAAACATAGTACCTATTTAATATAATATTATTGTCGGGTACGAATGATGTTGATGTCACCGCTACGTCATGCGTCTGCTACGCGCGCAGCCGCACAGCTACGCCGCCCGTCGTAGCCAAACTTTTCACGGATGGATGTTTAGAATAGGAGATGGAAGTTTAGTGCACTGTACTGGGCCTAATTTTCTTTTGACTTTTACTTTATATAGTATTGAGGTCCCTAAGGCATGGGAATCACGGCGATTTACATCCAAATTACACCATCGATAGAAGATATTATAATCAGAAATCTCATATTGGACATTCCAATATTTTCTTGCTATATTCAAACTTTTTACAATGTTTTACAAAACTAAGATTATTAGTGCAAACTATTTTGCCTACTACCCTACAGTTATATGCTTTTTGAAGACTTTTGAAGCCAAAAAATGCACCTTTTCACCCAATCCTATGCCCATGCAAGGTCCAACATTTTTAAAAGCATGTTGATTCCCACTGACATGTCTTGATCAGCTTATTACAACTTCTTAAGCGCAGTTGTGTGCAGTTGGCCGCCGTGTGGTGCCGGCTAAGAACACCACCAGCCCATCTCATCTCGTGGGTGTCGTAAAAGGCGACTATGGGATTAGCCAGAGAATGGGCAGAAGCATCCTTCGAGTATATTTATAACCTAACTGCGATCGCCAATCCGTCTGCTAAGCGTGGCGATTATGGCAAAACCCCCCAATGAGCACACAACACGAACCGGTATGGTCGTTGTGGCAATCTTTGGGGCGTTTTTCGGCTGAAATGATGAAGCGCAGTTCTAAAGTTTATGAGCGAGATCCAGAGTCTATGTGAGCCTAGGGTAAGTAACCTTGCAACTTGTCTGGACGGGTTTACTGTACTTAACAGAAGAGCTGAATTACTTTGAGATTAGCTAAGGTACTATAGCAAGGATCAAACCGTGACTTTCAGTTTTAGGGCATTGCTGATAAAAGGCTTACCACATAAACGGTTACATGCCATGTGTCCTCATTTTGGGGGGAATTTTCAGTGCTCACCATGCTTGGCAGGCGGATTAGTGAACGCAGAATCGCTGCTGTTCCACAGAAGGGACGCTGATGCTCATACGTCTCTTTTGGAGTCCCTTAGTTGTCTTTTACGAAATCCACGGGAGAAGATGGTATGGTGCTATATTGTTAATCTGGATGGTATTCACCAATAATGGGATTGCAGAGCTTGGAAGTAAGTTACTCCATGTATAATACTGATGTCCCGCGTCTGCTTAACGTCAAACCACAACGTAGTTAGAAAAAGGCAGGCTATGATAGTAGGTCTATTGTTAGTCAATTAATGTTATGTTTCTCTTTCACGGGTACATCCATCAATATTATATATAGAGAAACCCATTAATTAAGAAACTGCAATTAACGCGAAATTACCTTTGATTACACCAGTCGTGGTCACAAGCCGACGCAGACAGAAGTAATATTGCGAATGTTTAAATGTTAATATCCTTAAGAGACAGACAGACTGACATACAGACATACAGAGAGACGGACAGACAGTCAGACAGATGGACAAACGGACATACAGGCGGACAGACAGACGGACAAACAGACGGACAGACGAATGGACAGATGGACAGACAGACGGACAGACAGACTGACGGATAACAAAGTCATCCGGTAGAACGGTATAGAACTCCAAAATGAATATAATTCGGATATCTGATAAATAATGCAGTTAGAAACGGTTACGTTGAGAGAACGTAATTTTCAATTCGTTGGTATTTAGTCTTCGTTACAACGCTTTTTCATCCAAACTGCTAAGTCAAAAAACTATAGCATACCTACACCATAACACTCATTAACTAAAAACAGCTCTATTAAAATAAAAGACTTCCTGACCCTTATAAATATATTTTTTAAGTTAAAACTTCTTTTGGGTTTATTTTTAGACGAGATAAAATCTCTGGACTTGCGACACCGTTACGAGACGCTTGAAGTGAAAACTTCTTTTAGCGCGGTACGCATATTTTTAAATGAGATACAATCTCCTAACGCGCTAAAATAAGTTTTCACTTCTGTCGGCACTCCCGGAGTGCAATTTCTTTTTGGATCGCATCGTTATGTTATTAAATTAGAATAAAACGCATCTGGGCACTTTTTGTTATAAGGTACAAGCCTGGTTTTTCGACAGTCCAACACATTTGTAACCTGAAACTTAATTCATGTCAGTTTGATTGATTGACATAAATCATGTCTTTAATTTGACTCAGTTAGGTTCATACCGAAAAAAAAACAATAGAACCGTACGACGACGCCGACATATTTTTTAGAATTTTTTACTTTTTGTGAAATGTTTTATTGAATATGTAAAAATTAATTAATCTAAACACCGTACAACGTTGCCTTATACTTGACATTGGCGAAATTGTGGAAGATACTCTACAGAAGCCACAATCTAAGAGAAGAAGAAGAAGAAGTAGGTCCATACCTAACTATTTTGACGTTTTTAATGAGAACAAACAAGGAATTTGAGAATTGTAATCTTGATGGTCACAATGCTTTCCGTGTCCAACGAAAAAACTGCTAGATGAAAACATTAATACCAGAAGTTATTATATAGAGACAGTATTTTGTTTTTAATTGTAAGTTAAGATTTATAGGCGAAATATTGGGAACTTGTAATTATTTCGTTTTGATTGAATACCTATCGCTCGTGAAGCTTACAGTTATCGTGCCCTATCCAAAAGTCCTTTTAACCACAATAACTTGAATATTTTTTATTCAGGTCCAAATTCATGTGGGGAATTTATCATCATCGTTATTCCACTAACTACTAGTGTTTTATAAAATCAACTAATGAATCGTACTTCAGCACTCGAATGAATCCAAAATCTACTGCATTTGATTCGAATTTATTCGAAAACGTTGTAGGGATATAAAACATCTCCTCTTTCTCTCATATTTTCTTCCTCTTCTATAAATAATATTTGTCACTCTGCTATTTACTATTTGTTATATTGCTATTACCGCTAGCCTAGATTACGTAAGATCTCTGGTCAAAATGAACGTGCCTAGAAAAGATAATTGGACCTACATACATAACACATTACTTGTTGTAAAGAGTACCGCAATGTTTGTTTACTTCCGAAGCGTAAATATTTTTTGTGTGAAATGACGGCAATAACGAACAAGCTTACATGAAACTTTTCTGAATGTTGAATAAATGAATGAATAAAACACTATCAACCGTTATTTACAGTTGTGACTGGAATTTTCATTTTTGATATTTATAACTACTAGCGGTCGTCTAAAGGATTTTTCAATTCAACCGTTTTTTTAATCATACATTTTAACTTTCTGCACTCCTCCTCCGTGTAAACGTTAACTGTACCAAATCTCACACTTCTCCGTGCGCGCACTGTGCTTACAAAGAGGTACAAAGTTTTTTCTTCACGTATTAATATACTGATAAAATATTTTAAAATATTGACTCAATAAATCAATCAAATAGCTTATTGCATTCTAATACTAGGCATAGAGTCGCCCTACCAAAAAAAACTACAGCATCCTAGCCAAGAGTGGACCATTACGCTAGAAACCTCTATACCTACAGCGAAAATTTCATTTCCTATGCCAGGCAATAATATCTTTGCACAGCCAGATGTCCAGAGCTGAGTAATCTTAGGAAACGCTATCGAAATGCAAGTATAAGTATAACGTATTGAACTGCTTCTATATTGTAACATAACACATCGAAATATATAGAATGAAAAAAGACCTGGCTGAGGTTATATTATAACGTTTAGTAATAGCTCCTGTTATATAACATTCCTGAACATAATGCTAAAGCTTCCCGAAAATATTGTTATTAATATCATCGCCAAAATATAATCACTCTCACCACCAGGACTTTCTTTAAATGAAAATAAATAGTTTGCCAAGTATGAAAGCGATTCATATTCAGAACACGCGTGCGGACCGCGTGCCTTGCCGCCCAAAGGATCACGTATAAAAACCAAGCCCATTGAAAAATTAAATCATTGTTGCTCCATTAACCGCACGGGCCGAACGTCTAATTAATTAAATCTAATGACAAAGTGAAATAAATTAAAATGAAGTGTTTGTGTTTACTCCTGGCTTCCGTCGCCATCGTTCGCGGTTACAGCATCAAGGACAATGAAATTCAGACGGCGCGCTTACGGACAAGTGATGAGTTGCTCCAGAGTGTGATCAGTGATTGTTTCGAAGCTGAATCCCCGATGTCTTGTCTCAAAGTGAAAGTTCTCTCTTTCCTGGACACGAAGCTTGGAGTGAGCTCGGAATCTGCGCGGGCATTCCACGACAAGAACATTGATAAGGTGATCTTCGAACGCGTGGGCCGGTACCTGAGCAACAATGAGGTCAGGTTCCAGCTGCCTGAGTTCCTCTTCGAAAGTGCTGAAGTCTCCTACCGAGCCGACAGAGGTCTGGATGTGGAATTCCCAAAGACTGACAGTGAAAACGGTGAAGGTAATAAGCGGCTTAAAGGTTGAACCCAGGCCTGAAGTTGGGATGATGAACTAAATTATTTTTTTCTTCCAGCTCGTGGCATCTTGAAAAAGAAGTTACTGCTGCCCGTCCTGTTGCTGCTGAAGCTGAAGATGAAGGCTCTGATGCCCATCCTGGTTGCAATCATCGGGATCAAAGCCATCAAGGCCCTGATTCTCAGCAAACTGGCCATCACGCTTGTCCTCGGATTCCTCATCTACAATTTAGTCATGAAGAAAGGAGGTTAGATATCAGTCTTTGATGTACTGATATTACTTACCATAAAATTACAATGTTTTTAATAATACAATTCAATTTTTTTGCCAGCCATGCCCATGATGATGATGCCGCCTACGGAATCCTCGCCTCCCGCACCCCAATACGGTCCCCCGGCCAATCAGTACGGACCTCCCTCGACATCCGCGCCTTCAGCTCCTCAGGATTCATACAGCCCCGCCTGGGAGCCAGCTAACGGTGGACCCTATGCCAGAGTATGGGACCCATCCCAGCTCGCGTACAGCTCATACTACCCTGGTGATTCAAGCTCTTCGGCCGCGTCCAACCAGTCTCCGAGCTACTCCAGCGTCTCTTCTGTCTCATCATCTTCATCATCGTCGGCCACCTACTAAACGAAATACCTCATGTAAATACGCACCGGAAACGCATTGTACATAGTGTTTTAACGCACGCACCAATGAAACGGCTAGGGTCTAGAAGCGTTATTTATTGACGATATTTATTTTTTATTTATTGAGAACAATAAACTGTCGTTTTATTGATGGTAATTCATTTATTTTTATCAACCTACTTACCACTACCAGAACAACATTATTATATAATTACCTATCTACTCCATAAATAAGCCCAAGTAACCGAGGTATTTTTGTAACAAGTCATGTGAAACTATAATAAGTTTGATAAAAATTCCCTAGGGCTTTATAGCGTTAATACTCAGTTGTACCCACCTATTTATATGACAACCGCATTCCTATACACTTTCACCGTTGCCATTATTATAAGCAGTTCAATAGGTGTTGCCCTGCTTTTCACTGTCATATTTACATAGGTCGGCTGTATAAGGACCTGTAGAGTCGTCCTCCCCGTCCTTAACCATTACCAATTTGGGTATGTATTTCATAGAGCCTTATAAGTAGAGCAGTCATTAGAGAGCAGATACCTAATAAACCTATATATCAATCAGCAATTTTGGAGTCGGATAGATTCACTGCATCACCTTCTTTGGTGTCGTAACAGCTGACTTAACGCAAAGATATTCTTATAAAGCGTTTTGATATGATTACACAAGGAAAATCAACCCTGCCCTTGACTGTATAGTTCAGTAAATGAAAAGGGGTGTTGTCCTACATGCGAAAGAACCATCTTCACAAATAATAAATAAAACATGTTGGAATCTACCAAAAACTTGCTTGTTGCAAAAGCTTGCTTGCCTTAACTAGACTAAATTAATAGTTCTACGGATAATCGTCTTCTTCAATGTCCCACTCATCCCTCTGACTTTATTCATTCTACCTTCTTCGTCTAATCTGTTCTACGTAAGTTTACATATTTGTGTACTCTGTTAATATGTCTTCGCATCTATACCTTTCTTTCATAATTGCTGGTGTATCTATCTTGTTGTTCTCTGCGGCACCCAACGGTCGTCTAGTAGAAAATGCCTACGGCGTTAAGACCGCGTTGGTACCTACATTTGAAGATGTATTAAGATATAAATACCTACTTGTAGTAGGAATTAGTTCACTATAGTAGTTCACACACATCGGTAAACGTAAATGTCTACTACTGAATCATCATCATCATATCACCCATTTATAAGTCCACAGCCGAAGCAAGGCTTCTGTCGTCATTTTTGGGGGTATTTGCCAATACTCACCACGTTTGACTGGCGGGTGGGTGAGCGCAGTATGGCTTCTGTTTCACAGAAGTGACGCTGCTGCCCATCCCTTGGGTTTAGAGTCCCTTAGTCGCCTTTTACGACATCCACGGGTGGGAGGGGCCTTCTATTCTTTGCCGGCAACTATACGGACAACATAGTAGTTCAACAGGGCCATAATTCGATTGATTTCATTTCACCGGCTTAGTTACCAAGCTATATATAGCGAGCTAAACTTTCGCTCATATGCTACAGTACCGGGATATATGCATACGTGATCGGCTAACATCATTTGTTGTTCGAATAAATATTCAATGAACGACACTAATGTGGAATATTGAACTAATACGACAGCATCAGTCTGCCGGGTCATAATTGTACTGCCGTAGTTAGTTTAAGGGATTTGTTCAATAAAAAGGACAACGGCAATATTCAATTTTCTGTACTTTATTCAATAACACGATTAGCACATTATCAGGTGATTAGTGGAAGTGAAAAAGTGTTTTATAACTACCATTATTTTATAACACAATTATCTGTGTGGAAAAGTGGAAAAATAGGTACAATACAGGATAATATTATGTTCATTATTATTGTCACTTAGGTATGGTTCACGTTTCGACTTAGGATAAATTCATTTTTTTGTTTAGATGTGTCGACTTTCGAATAAGCGAAGGTTTATTCGTAAATAAATACGGTTTTTCTTTAAAAAAAAAATATCAATCTTAGCAAAACGTTTTGTTATAGTATATTTATGAATATTCCTAGAATGAATATAGTATGAATATGCCTAGAATGAATATAATAAGTTCAAGTGTAATAAATAACAAAATACTGAGGTAATTTTAGTTTAGTTAAGTATGCAAAAACGGCTGCAAAGTGATTTCGCATAGTGCTAATATATAAAATATATTTACGCCCATAACCGACTCACTGATTGACTCTGTCACACTGTAAGAATGTATATACATATGTGTATATTAAATTAAAGTGTTTGTTATAAACGGGCGCTCAGGCGCCTTACAACTAACTAGTATTCCTAATACTGATACAAACAGCGAGAGTGAGTTTTCCTCACACCAAGAAAAATTTACGTTGAAATAATAAGATGCTAGCACCGATAAAAAAAACAGGCATAAAAATATTACTTTTAAACACAACAAAAACTCTTTCTATAGTAGATATCTTGTAAGGTATAAAAATGTAAATAACAACAATCTATTAACTTAGTTATTTACTACACTTTACTCGCTAAAACGGGTTTTCCCACTAACAACTATGGTTACAAGTTCGAAAGTGTCAAAAAATTGTTGTGCACCTTAGCTACAGTATAAATACAGTATAAATGCACTATATACAGGGACGCTACTAGGTAAATAAGTACTAACTTTACATTTCTTAAAAAGTGCTATAAATAGAAACTAGCTAATCGAATAAATCAAACACATATATTTTTGTACTTGTAAAACAGGTGTTTAATGAAGAATAGGAAACTTTCCAGTTCAGATGAAAAATTAAAATACTAGAGTCAGGACAGCCAGGCAAAGGCAGTGCACTCACCTTCCTATTAAAATTAAGAAGTTGTCCGGATGAATAAATATCTTTATCATGTAAATAAATACCTTCTTAATTGAACTTAACGATCCAGAAACAAATATGAGGACTCGTTTATCAAAACGTTGCCGCTAACCCGTAGTACTACAGACATGTAAGACAACCAATAGCCAATCTAAACAAAAAAGAACCATTATTAAAAAAGCAAATTAGGTATAGTAAGTAAGGACGGCGATGAAAAACATAACTTTGTGTATGCACTTTCTTTCCTACACAAGAAAATCGGCAACGTTTATATTCAGTTGTTATTATAGTAAAAAATTCTTTTTCGTCTGAACAGAAATTAATATGTTTGTGGTATCTACAATGGAAAGGTTAAAGCTATTATTTCACAGCCTTCGACTAAGGAGTGCGTTCAAGGTACTCTTTTTAAAGTAATTAGCCGTAGATGAAAAGATTTAAGTACTTATATAGTTAGTAAGTATATAAAGATATTTTGTAATTTTTTATATTTGTAATAAGTATTTTTATGATAGTGTAGGTACTAGTTTTACTAATTCATATACGCGGTTTAACAGAAGTGTAACTTTTAAATTTTCATCACTACGATGAACCTTATCAACTGCTAAATAAAAAGTATAATATATAATATATATTATACGTCATTTAATTTTACTTATTATTATAAAATATATAATTTATGGATACCTTACATATAACATTTATTATATAGCTCGATATATTAAGATTCAAAATAAAATATACAAAATATTTATAAAGTATATAGGTTTATTACCATGTACATACCTATAGGTGTATTATAAATATTTAGTTTTTGTTTGACTAACAATAAAATTAACTATACGGTTAAGGAAACAATGCATGGAGGGTCGTAGGTACGTTCTTATAACTTCTTCAAAGTTCCCAAATACCGAAATATCTCATTACCTGTTTATAATCAACGCATTTGTTATAATTATCAACAATAATAAGTTCTTCGTATCGTTCATAAAATATCCATAGGGACGTATGAAATAAACCTAGGTTTCTACTGTCGTTCTGATATACCTTTTTAAAACTATGCCTATTTCAGCCATATTAGTCGATCATTTCAGCTTGCTTTGAAATAGTGGACCAACCTGCCCTAGAAATATAATACCAATTGATACTTGCCATGATTGTCTTTCGCCAGGCTTGTTGACAATATAGTTCTGTCAGTAATGATAGATCAATCTCAGTACAACGTGACACGACTGTTTTAGACAGCCGGGTCGGGCACATATGTACTGTAATACTGTACCTCAGAGTATACGAGTACAAGATTGTATTTCAGATCAAGTGGCTGATTGATCCTGGCCACTCGATGCCTGTGCAAGTATGTATTCGCCGTTGGCAAGGCGAGAACAACCAGAAATAATATGCTTATTGGATTCACCCGGGCGGTAACGTACCGAACAGATGTCAGCGGTGTCTTCCGTTTACATTTATAGAAAATAAAATTATACGAGAGGGCTGACAGCCACTGAACTCATTGTCGGGTAATTTCGAAAATTTAAGTGGTAAATAAAAACTACCTTTAACTATCATTCGGAATGTTCCCGAGGTATATTTGAATTCCACATATGCATAGGGTTCAAGGGCGGATCCATCAGGGGGTAATGCCTCGCTCCCCTCCCCTCCCAAACTATTGGATATAGCTGCAGCCTCAATTTTTTTTTTTACAGAGTCAGATCTTATTTATTCTGATGATTGTGACGAAGATGACGACGATGTTGAAGACGAAACCGATGAAGCGTCGACATCGGAATCCGACGACGATTGAAATTATATTGAATTACTTTTATAATTGTATTTTTGAATTTAATAAAACGAAATAATATTGTTTTACATATTCTTGTTGGAATACCTATTTTTTGGGAGGACACTGTTTGACTTAGGCAAAGAATGCAGTAACTTACTATACCACGTGTTATTTTTGTCCTACAGTTATTATGAATTCTTACCGCGGAATGGACAACTTAGCTTTAAGCGTAAGACTGGAAAAACGTACCATTAAACTTGTAGGTCTATGTGTGGCCACATTGATTTGATTGTACTAATATTTACTAAGCTAACTACAAAAAATGTGATTGTTATTAAAAAAATTGATGACATCGTTATTTGGACATATTCGGTGTGGAGGAAGCTCCAGTTAAACCATCCATTTAGTAGGACAGTTGTTTTTCAGAGTTTATCATCCAATTACGATAGATCGATATTCCAATAGAAAACTTACTGTTAGTCAGACAATTTCGACACCCCACCATTGACATGTTTTACCTGCATACTTCATTAGCTACCTCTATCGAGAATTTTCACAGAGGAAAACTTGGGCGTCTCGGCGAACCAAAGCTACTCACGAAGATTCAGCCTGTTATTACTCACTAAAAAAAACAGGCGGTGGCTGCTGGACTATTATACTTATATACCAAAGTCTAACTATAACAAGCCAAATATTGATAAATATATATATATGTAATTTATAATGTAGCTTTTAGGAATATTTTAGGTGAAAATAGAGCAATATCGTAAGTTGCGGTTAGAATACCTAAGTTTTGCAAAGTGGATTATAATTAGGTTTTGATATTAGTAGATGCATTTAAGCGAAAGTGTAAATATTACAAGTGCAAGATATATTAATATGTATAAGGTCAACTTCACCACTTCTGTTATTTACAAAAGATTCTTATCTAAGTACCTACATGAAGAATAACGACGCTTCTAAAAAAACTACCCCATAAATGAGCAGTAGTGAAATCAACCCTAGAGCTGGAATAACCTTTATTATGTTCTGTCGTTCTGTAGTGCCGTTGGCGTTCCTCTGGTACAGCCTTACCAAACCATGGCAAAAACCACACAATTGTGTAATTCCACTTAACATTTAATACTAATGTCACTAACTATGTACTTACTATCTGTAATATATTCCTCTGGTTACTTTTTCTAACACTATATGGCAATTTTCGATATTCTCTTTATTGTCATCAGGATATCAGATAATATTCCATTCTATATACTGAATCAATATTTGCATCAATAATATTAACGGTGTCATGTATAGAACACAGATAAAAATAATTAAAACACAATAATATGAGTATATAAATCTGTCTCCATCTTTGGCGTTATTGCTTTCTTTGCTGATAAACAATTAGCTTTATTGAGCATTTAAGTAACTTCATTAAGTACTTGCTTAGTAAAGATTTTTTAAGAAACACTCTGTCGTCAAGTCAGCATTTCCTACTAACTCTCTGAGAATAAATGCTGAAAAAAAACAAGGATTTTTGTTTTATTTTATGGTACAAATTTACGGAGAGCTTCCGTCCCCGGCTCTTGTAGATTGGAAACCGTCTGTTGTGCAGTATGGGGTCGCGCGTTGTAGAGCACGCCGCAATAGCGGCGGTAAGACCCATCATGGAGGAATGGCTGGAGAAGCGGCATGGCGCCCTGACCTACCGGATGACGCAGATACTCTCAAACCATGTGTGAGAAAGGACGCCCGGTTGTCATCATTGCTGAGACTGCCCGGAGGACACGGCGCAGCACGTTGGAGGAGTGCCCAGCTTGGGAAACGCAGCGCCGTGATTTCGTCGCGGTGGTCGAAGGGGGTGACCTCTCGCTTCCGGCCGTGGTTCAGTCCAACGTCCGGAGCGACAGCGCGTGGGAGGAAGCCATCGCCTCCTTTTAGCAAGGACCTGATGGAAGCAAAGGCGGCGGCAGAACGGGAGGAAACCACCTCTGACCCCACCGCAGAAAAAGCACCGGGGGCAGGCGCCTGAGGAGGGCGCTGAACGATCTCCGGCCACCATGAGGGTAGTATAGGTGCGGCCAACAAGGTCGCACAGAGAATAAATTTTTGGTCGCAAGTAACACAATCGGTTCAGTGTTTCTTCGTTTAACCAGCGAGCAAAGATACAATTGCCTAAGGTTTTGTCTAAAATTTCATATTCAGCATCAGGCCAATCGTGCCTATACTAAGTTTTAAGTTGAACATGGGCAAGACAAAAGTCATGTCAAATGCCCATGTCGTGCCCATCCCAATATCCGTTGGGAGCTCTGTTCTCGAAGTTGTGTACGAGTATGTCTACCTGGGACAAACTGTGCAATTAGGTAGGTCCAACTTCGAGAAAGAGGTCAATCGTCGTATCCGACTCGGCTGGGCAGCGTTTGGGAAACTTCGCAACGTCTTTTCGTCAACAATACCGCAATGCCTCAAGACGAAAGTCTTTAACGATGACATATGGAACAGAGACGTGGTCACTCACAATGGGCCTCATAAGAAAGCTCAAGGTCACTCAGCGAGCTATGCTTAGTATTTATCTACGAATTCGAATCAGAAATGAGGAGATCCGTAGAAGAACTAAAGTTGTCGACATAGCCGAAAGGATTAGTAAACTGAAGTGGCAATGGACAGAGCACATTGCTCGTAGAACTGATGACCGATCATTTGGGCATTGGGGCACAAAGGTTCTCGAATGGAGACCGCGCACCGGAAAACGCAGCGTGAAACGACCTCCAACTAGGTGGCAGACGACCTGGTGAAGGTAGCTGGGAGTCGTTGGATGAGAGCGGCATGTGGCTGATATGATGATGAAGATGATTGATTTGTGAAATTCTCTTCAAACTTGCTTAAAATCTTTTAGGGTTACAGACCGTTGTTGGAAAAGCGTATGCCCAAATTGAATGGACTCCAAAATTAAAAAGAAAATAGGTTAATGTATGTAAAATTATAGGTAATCTATGTATTTTTAGGACATACTCAAAGATTTTTCATTGGATACCAAACACGATATTTTATACTTTTTTTGGTGGCAGTTTATGTCCGCTATGTACCAGCATGTTGAATTTAATGTGACGTCATATAGCCTTATAACCTGCGGAATAGCACGACGCTTCCAACGACACCTCATTTGTCCAAATGCGACGAGTAGTTTAAGCGATCAGAGGGAACAGATGAATGTACATACATACCGGTCGAAATCATAACCCTTTCTCTTTGCTTCGCCGACGTCGGATAAAAACGCCACTGTGCAAATAACGTGACAATTCTGGATGTGACAGATTATGGGAATATTTTCATCACGATTATGAAAATCATCTTATTGGTGATTCAGTGACTTCCTAGAGCGTTTGAAGTTATTGTTATCCTTTTTAAAATAATAATATTACGCGTAGAATAATCGGTGAAATAATTATTTATATGTATATTTATGCTTCAGAAATGTAGCAAAAATTACTGATTTCAGTATCTGGGGCTAGTTTTTAAAAGTTGTATTTTTATTCTTCGTTTGCAGTATATTGTTTCTTCAACCGATTCCGCTACTTAAAAATTAAATTATTGTAAAGTAATAGCTAATAGATGATTTATTGTTGTATTTGTTATAACAACCCACGTAGGATTTTGTTGCAAATACCGCTATAACAATTCCTAGATTGTCTTAGGTTTTCGCGATTCATGGTCGCAGGATGTCATCCTGCTGTTTGATTGATGATTGATGTTTCAAAGTATTCGAAACGTCAGGAAAAACAGGAATCTTAAGTATACGCGATAGAATCCGTTTAAAAGTGTTTATTATAATTCCTAGATATATATATAAACTACTCAATGTTTCTGCTTTTAGGTACATGCAAATTGCTATTATGGCAAAACTCCCCAATGAGCCCACAACACACCCATATCGGCCATTGTGGCGATCTTTGGGGGAGGCCTGTGTCCAGTAGTGGACTTCATTCGGCCGAAATGATGAAATAATAATCTCCTCTTCATTCTAAGCAGTGATAGAAACCGATGGAAGATGGATAAGGCACCAGGGTATACGATACCGATCTAAGCGTTATATGAACCGGAAATGTCCTCTACAGTAGTAAAAATAAAATTCGCCGTAGGTGTTTGACGTATGAAAGTATGTTGTGTACCCAAGGGAACTTAACGAATGGAAATCGTTAGTTTCGGCACTAACAGATCATTAATGCTGTTCGTATGTACTTGGTTCACCGCTTGCGTTTAGTACTGCCGGTCGACATGGTACCAACCTTTATTGTTTTTCCCACAGATGACGTAATACGGTAGCACCGATCATCTGCGGTGTCATCCTAAACCTTATAATTCATTCGATTTAAAACTACAAACAAGGCCTATATTATAACTCTAGTACCATCTAGTACTAGTTACGAGTGTCTTACTTAAAATGTGCATGTTGGATTCACATCTAGCAGATGTCAATCAGGTGTATTGTGGTTTAATCTTTTTTCTTTATTGTTTGGGTGATTGACTGTACATCAGTTAAGTGAATTATAATAAAAAATTAAAAAACAACCAGGTCTAGAATTCAAAGTCGGGTACACATCTTACTTTCATAATTAAATTCAATGTACAGTACCTACATTTCTTTAGCATTATTCTACATATTATCCCGATTTATATATAATTATGAGCTTTTTACGTACGAGGATAAGGCAAATGAAAATAAAAAGAACAGAAAATTTAAAAATTAACATTTTACTTCTAAATAAATAGCGACTAACAACGGTCATCATGCTCAGGATGAAAAACACAAAGCTAGGTTATATTGTGCCACAAATTTTGACAATGTAGTATTTGGTAATTAACACATAAATTATAAAACAAAATATCTTGATAAGTTGATACTTACCACGTGTTGATATCGACTACTTTACGTAACTTTTATCGCCTCTCTTATCTCATTTGACATTTGTATACTACGCAGTAGAAATTAAGTATAACATAGGGTTTAAACTGACACTCATTTTTCTATCTATGTCGTAATTCATTTCCTTTTTCTCAGTGATGTCAATAAAACACAATTTGCTAGAATTCTTAACTAAAATCAAATAATAGATTAAATATCAATGTTAGTGTATCAGTCTGTAAAACATACATAATTATATTGTTAGAATTTAACTATAATAAATTATGTTAATGACTTTTCCAAAGAATAACCACACAAAATCATAAAATTCGTACTTATGTAAGATACCTGGTATCAAATTGTGTGTAGGTCAGTCATACTAGCTTACCTGTATGAAATTAGCATGATTTGTGTATTTTGTTTATTCTATCACATAAAAATAATAGCATGAACCATATAAACGCACAAAATATAAGCAGCCATTTTTCTTTATAAAAGTCATCCACATTGTCTTTAGAATTTTGTGCATAGACAAAAATATATTTATTTTAAAACAACTCCCCTGCTTGTCCTATTTTTATAACAAAACATTGTAAGCACTTTGGATTAGTGTTTAGTCACCTAAAATAAAAGAACACAACAAACAGTTACGACCATGACACCAGAAAGGTAAGGCAGGTATTACAACACCTTGTGTGAGAGGGTGCAGGTTTATCGTCAATAATAGGATACGATATTTAGATACAAAATAATAGCAGCAATAAGAAATACACAACATTCCTACCTAGCTAACTAAAATTATGAAAATACCACACAATATTATAAGAAACCCAACTTATTACAAAAAATGCTAACAAATATAATCAACAACATCATAAACCCCAACTGGTTTGTACTCCCTACTATATATTTTTTATTCACTTATAAACTTTAACTATACATATATAACTTTAAACAGCGACTTTATATGTTATACACATTCACATAATATAACTTTTATATAGCAGTATTATGAATTGATGAATCATTTATAAAAGCCACATTTAGGTCATAATAAGAATGCTGAAGGATGTGCTTTATGTAATTTTTTTGTAAACCAATTTTAGTTTATGCCTCCATTATTTAAATTTATATTTCCTATCAGACAGTATAATACCGGAAGTACACATTCGTCGAAAGGTTCTCGCCGGGGCCGCGCTGAACACAAAGACGACGCAGTTGTTGCGATCTATAGGGGGGGCTTTGTTCAGTTGTCGACATCCTTTAGCTGATATGATGATGAATTGATCATTGGACTATTATGTACTACGTACTAGAGACACATCACTTTATTACGATATCCCATTCAATTGGGGCGTTATCGCTGAGTATATCGGCGAGTGTGTACAGCCGGCATAATGCTTGTATGGAAAAGCCTCTTGCATCTGAACCAGAATGCAGCTCTATCAATTTACTTTAATAAATTATTCTATGCAACAAAACAATATATTATATCACTTAGTAGCTATTCCGATTTTTTACCTGTGATTATTTTTCTTTTTTATAAACTCCTTTTGAGGCTGCAACTTATGATCCCAGATTCAATCATATACTGTACAAGAAATTTATGATGGAGTGGCCTAAGATGCTATCGTTTGAAGTGACACTTTAAAAAGCGTAAATTACTGACAAAACATCTCACATAAGATAGGTCTAAGCCCCTATACATATTACACAGCCTCACCAGGATTAGTCAACTGTAATACTATAAGACCAAATAATTAGTATTATACTTAATAAGCACCATAAGAACTTATATTGTAATTCATAATTTATGATATTTCAATGAACCCAAAATATAATATGCAACAAATCTAAATATTTGGTGTCAACTTAAATTGCTACTTATATTGAGTTGAGTAAATGCACAATCTTGAAAACTGACATTTAGTCTTATAGCAATACCATAATGGCAAGTTTTTATAACAATCTAATGGCAGTGCAATCAAATAAATAAAAGGCACAGACAAAACTCTGATGTAACTAGTCCTTTTTGGCTATCTCATATCTTCTGAAGTTTTCAATCAACTACATACGAAATGCATTCACAACACAAAAAAATATATAACTTGCATATAATATAAGCTACAGAACACATTTTTTTCAATGTCTCAATACTTGTATCTCTCATCCCAAACACCTTATTGTCAACACAGTCCTGACTGCTAACTATTCTAGTCACCTTGATTTCTTTGTTTCTTGCCCATTTGGTACCATAACTTTTCGGTACTTTAATTATTTGATGTACCAAATTACATTTGTAATTCTGGGGTCACTAACGTTTCCTCGTCGTACCATCCTATATTGTCATTTGAATATTCGACAATACAGTGGTTAGTTATCTGTGAACTACTTTCAACAGTTTCAACGCTATACACATCACTAAGGTCCACCTCACATCACTATTTCACATTCAGAAGGTTGTGACACACAACTCCATACAGTTGGTTTACGCAAGAATTGTCGTATAGGAATCATGTGGGGGAAAAATGTCGTCAAAATTGATATCATTTGAATAAATGTGACGACACTGTGAACATATTAGATGCGAACCACTGTATGGCGTGGGTCTACACTATGTCTGTTCACTGTCCGAGCCGTCTTGTGAGCACGTCCCACGCGGCAGCGACGTAGCTGGCCGAGCGCTATATGCTCCGCCATAGCCCCATGGTGACGATGATGGGGCAGAGGCGCGTGAACGTGATGCCGGTGATGATGCCAGTCACCAGCATGGCGGCGCCGATCATGCCTGCTTTTGCTGCGTGCTCAGGTGCCACAGTACTGGAAATAAAAACATTAGTTAAAATCGTTTACCAAAAATCGGGAAAATACGATGTTTCGCAGACCGCAATATGTTGGCTCTACCTTCGAACTTGCCAGTCTGAATATCCTGGTTGGTGACGAGTATTCCGATCGCCAGTGGGAGAAAACTGACATAGTAGTCACTTTAGCCATTTGTCTAGCACATGGATTCCTAAGGAATCAATATCGGTTTCCCAGGGGTTGACATAAAACGAAAACTGATTTTAGGGGTCAACAAGGTCTAAAAATCGACCCCTATTAATTACCACAAGTACTTATTATTTTACTTCTTATTGTACCTACTAACTATTTTTAAGTAATTTATACTAATAATAATTAATTACATTTGATATTTACAGAATTGTATATCTATTTCTATTTGTAAAATTTTGATGAGAAAATGATGTCAAGTTTACTCACTCAACCAACTGCAAAGTGTTTAAATTGTTAAGTATTTTATATCAATAGGAAAAAAGCAAGTGATAGGACTTTTAAATTAATTTAGCTATGGGGCTGAGGTATCAGTTCATTTTGGAAAAGGGGTGTCTTGCCCAAAAGAGTTTGGGAAGGTTAGCACCTTTGAAAAACACAAAACAAGTTTAACACTCCGTTACACGCGCGGGGCACAGGCGTGCCCTAGCCATACTATTTGCTTATTATTACTTAAAGATTCTACTTAGAATCTGGCTGTCTTTAATAGCTGTTCCTAGAGAGACCTTGAGCGTTCGTAAGTGTCGCGCCGGCAACGTCGGCGCAAGGATGTACCCTACGTGAACGTTTGAATGCTACTGCGGCACGCTAGTGCCCCGTGCAAGTATTACGTAATATGAGTCTATTAGAATCAAATACCGCAATGTCCATAAAAAAGCAAAAATGCGTTTTCTATGCCGTATGAATCTACAGATTAAAAGGAATCTATTTGAATATTCAAAATGCAACCAAAGCTGCAATGTCATGTAGAAAACTGGCATTAAAAATTAAAGTATGCTACAAATATAGCATTATCCATTGGTGTATGTATATAAAAAATATGAATTATGGCCAGAACACGAAAATGGACATTGCGGTATTTGATTCTAATAGACTCATATATGACAGATATGTGACTAATCGATATATGACAGAGGTAATCAGTTTTCGTTATTTTCTTCTATAATTATGTAAGTTATTTTAATATTATTGTTTAAAAACATTATTTACCTTTATTTTGTTGTGATAACATTTATATTTTGCTCATTTTAGATACTTATAAATCAAAATGGCTAGCACAGATAATTGATTGACTCCAGAAATTCAACGAGAAAGGAGAGGGTGGTGTAGAAGACCTGTTCAGTAGTGAGGATGAAGAGGACCTCAGGATAACGACCTTTTTTTTTTTTTTTTATTGGTGCCCAGTGGAAATTCTTCATGAACTTCCTTCGCCCCGGGGAAGGACGAAGGGGTATGCCGGACTCCTACCGGCTAAAACCACTGGGGCGGTCATCTTCGGCACCTAAGGGAGGCTCCAGGTCCTCGTATGATCACACTAGAGCCGCCCACTGGTGCCACGCCTATTGGCACATCTCGGAGAGGGTGACTGTAAAGCGGTCACCCCCCCAGGGGGATTGTAAAGGATCCCCCAAAGCGTCCCACGGCAGCGCGTGACCACATGCGTGCTACCGTCTTCTCTTGGGTCGCTTGGTGTGGGCACGCAGATTCCCCAATCTACGCACCCGCGAACCCAGAGGTCCCCCACCTTATAGCAATGGCAGGGGTTTTCAGGCGTATCGGAATTAGGCGCCAGAGCGGTTGTTACCCCGGCGCCGTCTCCTTCTTCTTCGAGCGGGATCGGCCCTCTCCCGATCCCGCTCTGCGTTCTCCTTCTGGAGCATGACGCTTTCACAGAAGGAGACCACTGCATTCCAGTTTTCGTGCTCTGCCAACATAGCCGACACTACAGCTGGCAGAGAGAGATCTTGCCCGATCCGATCGACCAGGATCCGCCGCTCGGCGGCCCACGCAGGGCACGCCTCGAGCGTGTGCTGTGCGGTGTCCTGGTCGCTATCACAATGGTGGCATTGTGCCGTGGCCTCGCGGCCTATCCTGTGCAGGTACGCACCGAAACAACCATGCCCGGTGAGCACCTGCGTCAGGCGATAGGTGACGCGCTCGCTCCTTCTGAGCCAGGCTCCGAAGAGCGGCAGGACGGCCTCGACGACGCGCTTGGTCGCAAATTGCATCCGCAGGCGGTGACGCCACTTTACAAGTGCGCGTCGCCGAGCCAGCCGCCTCAGCCTCTCCAACGCCCCTGGAGGCGCGTTTTCGCCGCTCTGGCGGAGGGAGCGTGTCTGATCGTAGACCCACGCATCCATCTCCGCCAGGATGTCAAAAGGCGGAAAACGCGCCAGGAGGGTTGCCGCCTCGTAGGAGACTGTTCGGTAACCTCGTGCGATCCGAATAGCCACTCTGCGCTGCAGACCGTGAATTTTGGTTCTGCAGCGCTGGGCGCCTGATAGTCGAGCTGACCATACAGGCGCCCCGTATAGGACCACGGACCGCACGACTCCTCCGTAGAGACGGCGAACTTCCTCACATGGTCCCCCGAGATTGGGCAGCAGCCGGTGTAGAGCACCCACTATCCTCTCAACTCGGGGGACGAGGCGCTGGAAGTGCTCTTCGAAGCCCCAACGACTATCCAGGGTGAGCCCCAGGTATTTCATGTACCGGCCCACCCCGATTTGCGCGTCACCAACGCGTATCCACGAACTGGGTGGTTCTCTGCTTCTCGGTAGTCTGTGGAACCATAGCGCCTCGGTTTTCTGAGGCGCTATCCGCAGACCCAGGGCGTGGATTTTGGCCACGACAATTGCCACCGCTTGCTCCGCAAGCCGGATGGTTCCCTCGAAGGACTCCCCGCTGGCCAACACCAGAGTGTCATCAGCGTAACAGACTAAGCTGACGCCAGCAGGGAGAACGACACGCAGGACCGCATCGTAGGCGAGGTTCCATAAGAGAGGGCCGAGAACTGACCCCTGCGGAACCCCGCACGTAATCTCCCTCCGCTTTACGCTACTGTCCCTGCCCACGTAGCGAATGTGCCTATCGCGCAGATAGGCCCCTATGATGCCCTGCAGGTAGGGCGGACACCGATGATAAACTAGTGCCGCCCTAATAGCGCCCCACGGGATGGAGTTGAAGGCGTTGACGATGTCTAGACTGACCGCCAACGCCACCCCACCCCGTCGGGACACTGCCTGTTCCGACAGCGAGCGGACGCGAAGAATCGCGTCGATGGTGGACCGCCGCTGCCGGAAGCCATACTGACTTTCGGCCAGGTCGGGGCCAACTCGCGACAGGTGCTCAACGAGTCTTCGGGTAATTATTCTTTCGAATAGCTTCGAAGCCTCGTCGAGCAGGCAAATGGGACGGTATGCAGAGGGAGACTCTGCAGCCCTTCCTTCCTTCTTCAAGAGAACCAATCCGGCTTCCTTCCAGCCGGACGGGAACACGCCACTACGGAGGCAACTGGTGAACAGCCGCCTCAAGCGGTCCCCAAGAGACTGTAGCGCATACACCCACGCACGGCCCGGAATGCCGTCCGGACCCGGTGCGGTGTTGCGACTCTTCAGGCGGCCAATGGCTCGGCCCAGCTCCCCATCCGAAACCCCCAACTCCTCGGCCCAGTCCGAGGCATTTGTGGGTGGAGAGGGACCAGGATGGTCCCGAACCGCCGGAAAGAGCGTTGAAAGTACTCTCTCCAGCAAATCCGGGGCCATGGTTTCGGTCACCGGGGGGACATACGGGCGCAACTTGCCCACTACCATACGGTAGGGTCTCCCCCACGGATCCCTGTCTAGTCCCTCTAGGAGCTCGCTCCAGGACCGAGCCTTCGCCTCACTGATGGCGGTCTGAAACGCCAGTGTGGCCGCCCGGTAGGCCCTATAGGCCTCTTCAGTCTCTCCGGCTGTAGCGCTGTGCCGGCGTCGGCTTCGTTGGTACCGGCGGCGGGATGCCAGGCAGACCGCGCGCAACTGCGCGATCTCATCCGACCACCAGTACACTGCCGTACGCCGGGAGCGCCTGGCCCGGGGCATGGATGCGTCGCATATTGACGTCATCGTCCTCCGGAACCACGACGCTTCCTCTTCCGGATCGGGCAAGATCCCTTGATCTACCTCTGGCCAGGCCGCGACGTTGGCAGCTGCGACGAGCAACTCTCGATCCAGCTGTGTGAGGGCCCAACGCCGCGACCGCGGGCTGGGACTAGAACGGCTCAGGCAAGGCGTGCGGAGGGCCACGTCGAACATTATGTGGCGGTGGTCCGAAAGTGTGACCACTTCCTCCGCTACTCGCCAACCCGACACCATGCGGGCCACAGAAGGAGCCGCCCATGTCAGGTCCACGACCGACTCCCCCTGCCACCGAACGCAGGTGCTAACGGACCCCCGATTCAGCAATCGGAGGTCAAGTGACGCCGCCCAGTCTTCCATTATCCTCCCCCTCGGCCCGTCCCGACGGTTGCCCCAAGCTCTAGAGTGAGCGTTGAAGTCCCCCAGGACGAGCACTGGACGGGGCGAACACTTACAGCGAATGCTGCGTGCCACCCCGTCCAGGTATCCCTCGAAGTCGGCGAGAGACACGTTGGGGGAGACATAGCAGCCCACTACTGCCAGAGGTCCCCACTCTACTACGACAAAGCCCTGCCCCCTGTCCAACAGGGAGCAGGGCGGCTCACCTTCGGCTCCAGACCAATAGATGGCGACGGAGTCCCCGGCGCCCCCGAACCAGCGAGGATGTTCCTGGACGCCGTAGGGCTCCGCCACAACCGCCAAGGCAACCGACCACTCCGCAACAGTTTGCAGCAACAGATTCTGCGCGTTGCGGCAGTGGTTTAGGTTGCCCTGGAGGACCCTTAATTGGCCTCCATCGCCTCCGGTGAGCCGGAGCGTGCGACCGGTGCCGCCGGCGCAGACGCCGTCCGCCCCTCGGCCGAGGCAGGGGGGGCTGGTTTTCCCCTCCTGCTCTTCTGGGCTGCACAAGATTTGCAGCCCAATCTGGATAACGACCTACCGCGGAAAAGAACCAAGACGGCAAGATGCCATGACTGTGGGGGGGCCAAAGATCAATTGACTAAAACAGCATGTCACAAATGTCATAAGCCTGTGTTTAATGACCATAAATATAGTGTATCTATCCAGTGTTATACCCAAAGGCCGAATAATCTCGATAGGACACTTAATGCTGACTAAAATCTCAAATCTATAGTTCCTATGGTGATTTTTTTTAGTATTGGTAAGTTTAAAAAACGAGGCTTTAATTTTTGTTTTAATTAGGATTAGCCTTATTTTTCGTTTTTGTAATAATTGACACTAAAGACTGATTACGTGTAAAATATATTTGTTATTTCTATTCCAATATATAAATACCTTCAATTACTTTGAAGCACGGCAGAGCCCATCGCGTTTGATCATGTAATTATTAGAGGTACGTGTAACGGAGTGTTAAAGAGCCATGATACGTTTTATATAGCATATATTACCAAACTCCGGGAAATTAAAAGATTTTTTACAAAGCAATGTTAAAATCATACATAGATTTCTCTAAGTCGAATGACCAACCGCAATGCACAAAGCTAAACAGTAACGGTTCTACTCGTCGCTCGGTATAAGATAAGATATTGTAGTCAGTATTAACAGTCCAATGTATGTGTTACATTCCCTTACAATGCCCCACAACATAAATATAACATTCGGGTCGCAGCAGAATTGGGAGAGAAAAGGCTAATATAATTAACCAGTCAAAGCATTTATTTTCCTATACGGGTACAATATAGATTTTACTTACAGATAAAAAGGTCCACATACCATATCTTACCAAAATAGGTTATAGGTACTTTTTTTAACTTTGCCCCACACTAGAGTTTACAGACATGAATTCCACATCCAATACACCCAGACCCGGAACAACTACCTGCAGTTCATACAAATATTTGTTCCGTGCGGGAATCGAACCTACGACCCCCGGCGCAGCAGTCGACTGTATCAACCACTGCACCAACCGTGCCATCGAAATAGTACAGTTAATTAAATAATAATATCAAATACAATACAAATTAATTATAAATTGATTTACTTTAGTCCGTGTGGTGTCCGGATTAAGAATATACACCACTGCATCTCCTCCCGTGGATATTGTAAAATGCGACCAAAGGACTTTAAACCAGAGGGATGGGCAGCAGCATCCCTTATGTGAAACAGTAGCCATGCTGCGCTCACCAACCAGGCGGGTTAAGCGTGCTGAGTACGGCAAAATCCCCCCAAAATGACACGATTGTGGAAATCTATGGGGGAGGCCTTTGTTCAGCAGTTCCTTTGGAAGGATAATTCTGCCGCAGGATTCTCATTCAGACAATCTTGAGGGTAGTTTCCCTAGTAAAATGTCTTATTTATAGGTTTTCTTAAATACGGGTATGATTACAATGCTAAATAGATACCCACCCACTGACATACATCATGCCTAGCGAGCTGCCGTGTCCTGAACTCCAGCCGAGTAGTACGGAAACGATCCAGTACACCCAGTCGTTGGTTACCAACACTGGCAATGTTCGGTCATTCGGCTTGTAGTTGCACAGCAAGTAGAACGGTATGAACACCAGCCGGACCGTCGTGAATAGTGCCAGCCAACGGGGTTTGGGCTGGAAATAAATCATTAAATTAAATTTTTAAATAACTATAGTTATTGGTCTATACACAGCAAGCAAATATGCTTGTAAACATTAACAAAATAATTGTGGGCTAATGTAAATGATTACACTTATTTGAGAATAGTTAATTGTAAGGCGACCAAGGCACCCGTTAAAACAAACACTTTAACTTAATACGTACATTATTTCTTACAGCATTACAGAGTCAGTGAGGCAGTGATGAGCGTAAATATATTTTACTAGTGAGTTGTAAGGCATCCATTGAAAAAGTAAGAGAATGATTTTATCTTACAGTGTGACAAGTAATTCAGTGAGAGTCCGTCAGTGAGTCAGCCAGTGACTTATTTACGAGCATAAATACATTTTATATATATCTAGCTGCCTGCCCCACCTTCGCACAGGCAGGTACATACAAACCCGATTACAGCACCACCAACCGGGTCCAATTGTGAATGTAAACCATCCAGGGACCCACACAAACACACACATAAATCCATCAAGATGGTAAAGCCGTTTAAGAGTTCTCTGACATAAACAGGTACAGAATTCTGTATATAAGACCAGCTGCCCGGTCCAACTTCGCACAGGCAGGTACATGCAAACCCGAGTGCCACGCCACCTACCGGGTTCAATTGTGAATCTAAACCATCCACTCAATCATACACAAAAAAATCATGAAAATCGGGCCAGCCGTTTAAGAGTTCAGAAGTACACGCGTACAGAAGAAATAATTAATAAGTGTCTTTTCCGGAGGAGAGATAACACGAAAGATAGGATTGATCTACTAATCGAACCTTCGATACTACTGAGATGTAAGGCACCTTAAGGCGCCCGGTGAAAATGTAAAAGTAAGAATCATCTTACAGCCTGGCAGAGTCAGTCAGTCAGTCAATGACGAGCGTAAATATATAGGGTCTTACTTTAATAATGGAAAATATTTTAAGGCTCTATGAATGGTATAGAATTCATTTCAAGTATCAACACTGGTGGGCTACTTAAACCACCATATATTGTTGTTCCGGACCGTTTTCGAATATTATTTAGTGTTATTGTGTGTGCGTGTTCGGTGACATAGAATAGTGATAGTAACGTACAGTTTTTACATGGTGAATTGCGCTTTTCATGCAAACGGAAACATGAATTATTTAAATTAATTTGGAATAATAATGTATAAAATAAAAGTTGATCTGGTATTTCAGTGCAGCATTAGGTTGTGGATCCGTGTGGTGTCCGGAATAAGAATATAGCACTACTCCATCTCCTCCCGCGGAGGTCGTAAAAGTCGACTGATGGACTCTTAACCAAAGGAATGGGCAGCAGCGTCCCTTTTGTTGAACAGTAACTATTCTGCGCTGACCAACCCGCCTGCCAAGGGTGGTCAGTATCGGCAAATTCCCCCCAAAATGACGACACAAGTAAAGCACCGACCAGTTCCCGGCAGCCCCGCTATTCCTGGTCATGGTAGCGACCACGGTAACGGCGGCAAGAGGTGCTAAGAATCTCCGAATGGGATCTTGCTTGGGGAGCAATCCAAACGAAAAATGGCCCTGGCAACATACAACGCACGCACACTGTGGGCAGACGAAAAAATCGTTAAGCTGGACGAAGAAATAGATAAGTTGCACTAGGATGTTATGGGTTTATCAGGAATCTGAAGAGAGGGCGAGGAAACGATAGCCCTGAAATCCGGCAACCTATTTTACTAACGAGAAGGCGACCATCTGTCACAATGTCGTGTCGGGTTCCTCGTCCGTAAGTCCCTCACTAACAACGTAGTGACCATCGAAAGTGTGACGAGCAGGGTAGCATACCTTACACTCAGAATATCCAAGAAATATTCTTTGAAGGTCAGGCAGGTCTACGCACCGCTCCCCGCTGGCGTCAGCTTGGTCTGTTACGCTGACGACACTCTTGTGTTAGCCAGCGGGGAGTCCTTCGAGGGAACCATCCGGCTTGCCGAGCAAGCGGTGGCAATTGTCGTGGCCAAAATCCACGCTCTAGGTCTGCGGATAGCGCCTCATAAAACCGAGGCGCTATGGCCACAAACTGCCGCGGAGAGAACCACCCAGTTCGTGGATACGCGTTGGTGACGCGCAAATCAGGGTGGGCCAGTACATGAAGTACCTGGGGCTCACCCTGGACAGTCGTTGGGGCTTCGAAGAGCACTTCGCACGCCTCGTCCCCCGAGTCGAGAGGGTAGTGGGTGCATTACACCGGGTGCTGCCCAATCTCGGGGGACCGAGTGAGGAAGTTCGCCGCCTCTACGCGGGGGTTATGCGGTCTGTGGCCCTCTACGGGGCGCCTGTATGGTCAGCTCGACTGTCAGGTGCCCAGCGCTGCAGAACCAAACTTCACGGTTTGCAGCGCAGAGTGGCTACACGGATCGCACGGGGATATAGGACAGTGTCCTACGAGGCGGCAACTCTCCTGGCGCGCTTTCCGCCTTTTGACATCTTGGCGGAGACGGATGCGTGGGTCTATGATCAAACACGCTCCCTCCGCCAGAGTGGCGAAAGCGTGCCTCCAGGGGCGTTCGAAAGGATAGGGCGGCTGGCTCGACGGCGCGCTCTCGAGATGTGGCGACATCGCCTTCAGTTGCAGTTCGCGACCAAACGCGTCGTCGAGGCCATCCTGCCTCTCTTCGAAGCCTGGCTCAAAAGGAGCGAGCGCGTTACTTACCGCCTGACGCAGGTGTTCACCGGTCACGGTTGTTTCGGTGCGTACCTGCACAGGATAAGACGCGAGGCCACGGCACAGTGCCACCATTGTGGAAGCGACCAAGATACCGCACAGCACACGCTCGAGGAGTGCCCTGCGTGGGTTACCGAGCGGCGGATCCTGGTCGATCGGATCGGGCAAGATCTCTCTCTGCCGGCAGTAGTGTCGGCTATGTTGGCAGAGCATGAGAATTGGAGTGCAGTGGTCTCCTTTTGTGAGAGCGTCATGCTCCAGAAGGAGACTGCAGAGCGGGATCGGGAGAGGGCCGATCCCGCACGGAGAAGGACGAGACGGCGCCGGGGTAACAACCGCCCCGGCTCCTGGGTCCATCACGCCTAAGCCCCCTGCCGTCGTTACATGGCCTCGGGGGTCGCGGGCGCGCAGATTGGGGAGTCTGTGTGTTCACACCGAGCGACCCCCGGGAAGACGGTGGCGCGCACGTGGTCACGTGCCGCCGAGTGCGTAGCACAGCGCACAGCGAGGCTTGGGGGGATCCTTTACAATCCTCCCCGAGAGGTGCCTGGGGGGCGACCTTTTTACAGTCGCCTTCCCTCCGCTAGAGGGGGTGACCGCTTTACATTCATCCCCTCCGAGATGTGCTTAAGGCGTGGCATCACTGGGGGGGCTCTAGTGTGATCTTACGAGGACCTGGAGCCCCTCTTCGGTGCCGAAGATGACCGCTCCAGTGGTTTTAGCCGGTAGGAGTCCGGCATACCCCTTCGCCCTTCCCCGGGGTGAAGGAAGTTCATATAGAATTTCCACTGGACATCAATAAAAAAAAAAACACAAACAGCACAGCACACGCTCGGAGTATCCTGCGTCGCTCTCTCTTTGCCAGGTGTCGTCTATGCTGGCAGAGCATGAAAATTTGAGTGCTGTGGTCTCCTTCGGTGAGAGCGTCATGCTCCAGAAGGAGGTCGCAGAGTGGGATCGGGAGAGGACTAATCCCGCTCGGAGGAGGAGGACACGGAGCCGGGGTAGCAACACGCCTGAGCCCCTGTCGTCTTTATATGGCGGGGGGCCTTGGGGGTCGCGAGCGCACTTATTGGGAAATCTGCGTGATTATTCGAGTTCCTGGGAGGCTCCGATCTCTCAATCTCGATTCGGTGCCGAAGATGATTACTCCGGTGGTTTTAGCCGGTAGGAGTCCGGCATACCCCTCTGCCCTTTCCCGGGGCGGAGGAAGTACATGATGTATTTTCACCGGATCAACAAAAAGGGCGGTCATCCATACCTCCAAGCAGGGACCGAATAACCCGAAAATATCGGTAGTTTTATAAAGCGGTAATCGTCATACCCTTTTACCAACGGTACCGAAATACAAGTTTACATTTATATAAATCTACCAAAATATTTTGGTACCGGTATATTTACAGGTATGATTTTAGGTTTGATTTCACTACCACTATAATAAATGTTTTACCGATATTATTTAGTACCCGTAGGGTGACGCCGGTTTTTAGGTCTTACACCATCTATGTCGATGCACTGTTGCAACTATCAAAACTAACATGCACAAATTCAGCGGGAATAATAACAAAATTGCAATAATAAGAGCGAGCGGAACATATGATAAGGTGAAACAACTTCAATCGGCGCCCTCGCAAATCCCTCCCGCATCCTGCCTGTAGTGTTTTCGGTACCGAAATCGTAAAGCGGTTAATTAAAGGTACAGGTTCAGATTTTGATACCACTTTTGTACCGGTATTGATAGCGGTAGTTTGTACCGGTATTGATAGCGGTAGTTTGAACCGGTATTGTCTACCGCTTTCAGTTCCTGCCTCCAAGACACACTTCACTGTTGTAATGGGGGGTGGGGAACGCAATGCTGGGCACTTGAGAGTGGGGCAATTTGGGTATGGGCAATGGAACCCCAGGCCAGGCCGACTTTTTGGAAAAGGACTGGGACGATCTCCAAGGTGGACAGATGACCTAGTGAAGGTTGCAGGGCGACGTTGCATGAGGGTGGCATGTAACCGCTCGTCGTGGAAATCTGTGTGGGAGGCCTTTGTTCAGCAGTGGCCCTACCTTTTTTTCTTAAACGTTGCTCCGCTCTAGTATTGCTCCTGTGTCGTGGGTGCGTTTACAGACATAAATTCCACATACATTACACCCAGACCCGGAACAACTACCTACAGATCATACAAATATTTGTTCCATGTGGGAATCGAACCCACGACCCAGAGCGCAGCAGCCGACTGTATCAGCCGCTGCACCAACCTTACCTTACCTTGGCTAATATGACGATGATGAGGTTATGGAAGTCGAACCAGTTGCTTTGTGGGAAATATTAATATTCAGCTGCACCCAGACTAGAAGCCTAAGGGAACATAGTTGCGAAAAGGACAAGCAGGAGATGATTTTAAGGTGAAACATCACGATTTGTTACTTACGTATTGCCATAAACTTGCAGTGATGTTACCAATCATGGCTGTGACGTTGAAGGTCAGGAAGCAGGTGATCCGAACAAAGTTTGCGCCCAGAAAGCCTTTGACGTTTGGTTGAATATCTGGAATAAATTAATATGTTTAAGTGCGTACGTAGTTAACGTAAGTATGGAAACCAGCATGTCTACTAATATGTGTAATCAAATGTTTTTTTTATACAACATGGTGACAAGACGAGTCATTCGCCTGGTGGTAGGTGTCACTTCTGCCCATAAACAATTGGAATGCTACCCAGGAGTAGCCCTGCGTTACACCATACAGCACTCGTCACCTCAGACATTACTTAATCAGTATCTTATGCCCAGTAATTTCACTAGCTACAGTGCCCATTCAACTGGAACACAGTAATGTCTAAAGGTTAAACACTACTGCTTGGCAGCAGAACAACTGGCACTGTGGTGGTTTTATTGGGCCCAGTGGAACTTCTTCATGAACTTCCTCCGCCCCCGGGAAGGACGAAGAGGCATGCCGGACTACTACCGGCTAAAACCACTGGGGCGGTCATCTTCGGTATCTAAGGGGGCTCCAGGTCCTCGTATGATCACACCAGAGCTGACTGTGGTGTTACGTACCTAGCTGGCCACTTGCAATACAGACCAAGCACCAGTAAACTAAATTAGAACTAATATCGAAGTTTAATGGTTTTTATACACATATATATTATACAATACAATACATACATAAGTGTACAATGCTTTACATATCACCGGTATACCCCATTAATTACGGATTGCATTTGGAATCCTTATTTATGTGCTCCTTACTCGGCGAGTTTGAGCCGAAATGGCTGAATAAAAAATTCATCAAGCATACCCGAAATAGGCACGAGAGCCAAGTCAAGCATATCTGAAATATGCACGAGAGCAAATTCAAGCATAGCATAAGCGAAATACTTTTCTTTTCAACATACATGTCACTCATGAAAGCCATTTCATGAAATAATAAAATTGTAATATTCATTGTAGACATATTAGAGCCCCTCACAAGTGTTGAAACTACAACTATCGATCGTTCCAGTGTGAAGTTGTTAATTTGTTATTTACAGGATATACTTTTGGACAATAGCACCAACCCATCTCATCCTGTGGGTGTCGTAAAAGGCGACTATGGGATTAGCTGCATGATGGGCAGCAGCATTCTTCGAGCACATTATCAACTCACCTGCGAATGCCAACCCCAAGCGTGGCGATTATGGCGAAACCCCCCAATAAGCACAGCACACCCAAACCGGTCATTGTGGCGACTTTTGGGGGAGGCTTGTGTCCAGCAGTGAAAATTCGGTTGAAATGATGCTTTTGGACCTCATCTTGCTTGCTTACTTTGGACAGCCTTCTCGATATAATAAGAGCAAAATTAAGTTACCGGAGGCGACGGACGGGTAGACGGCGAGCGTGACGAAGAACACGATGAATATGTTGTATAGCTGTACAGCGGACTGCTTGAATATGGTGCCATAGGGTGTGCCCGGCTGCGGCCCGGCCTCGGGCCTGCTGGCCGCTAGTGCCGGGTTCACGAGCATCGCGCGCTGCTGCAGCGTGTCGTGGTAGCGGTAGAAGCGCTGCCAAAATAATACGAACATGAATTCATACTTCCATTTCAAGTGTAACTTTTAAAAAGAAGAAAGCAAGGAATTCCATTTGCACAAAAGCTCAGTTTGAGATTGATTCTCCTCACGCAGGCTACACCGCCAGGCTTTTTCCAAAAGAGTACATCATGAGTCGCAATGTTGAAGCCACTGCTAAGAAATTGCATAAGCAGCAGTGCTATTTCAGTAAGAACTCACTTCTGAGACATACTCACTCACTTACTGCGGTAAAAAGCGGTAAATACAACACGACATTAGAGATTTCAATGCGGGTTCAGCAAGGCTATTCTGTAAGAACTCACTAGCAAACTCACTTATAAATCCGAAGTGAAATCTCTAATATCGTATTGTTTCTACAACTTTTCACTGCGGATTCGAAGTGAGTATGCTTCACTAGCAAATTCACTTCTGAATTCTTAGTAAAATCTCTAATTTTGTATTGTTTTTACTACTTTTCACAAGCAAAGTAATATAAGCAATACGATATTAGAGATTTCACCGCGGATTTAGAAGTGAGTTTGCTAGTGAGTTCTTTCAAGCCACGCAGGTATCTGCACTACGATAATCCCACGGCAAAAAGCCCTGTTGTGACTGGCAAATTAAATTGCCTAGGCCTAGCGGTATCAAATGGGTGACCGCTTTACAGTCATCCCCTCCGTGATGTGCCTAAAGGCGTGTCACCAATGGGCGGCTCTAGTGTGATCTTACGAGGACCTGGAGCCCTCCTTCGGTGCCGAAGATGACCGCTCCAGTGGTTTTAGCCGGTAGGAGTCCGGCATATCCCTTCGCCCTCCCCTGGGGCGAAGGAAGTTCCACGTAGAAAAGGCCTAGCAGTATCAGGGCTTTATCGGTTAAACGAGTACACAGCGAGCTGTGAGTTTTATTGTGCACATAATTCGTAGTGATAATATGATAGTGGTATAGTGTCCGGATTAAGAATATAGGTACAGCTCCATCTCATCACGTGGATGTCGTAAAAGGGAACACTAAACCAGAGGGATGGGCACCAGCGCCTCTTCTTTGGAACAGTAGCCATACTGCGCTCACCAACCCCTCTGCGAAGCGTGGTGAGTAATGGAACCCAAGTTTTGACATATGTGTGGAAATCCATGGAGACATTTTGTTCAACGTAGGACGTTGATGTTGGACGTAATTTGGCTGATCTGATGAAAGTACTCACATTCAACGGTAGCGCGAAATAGGTGTCAAAACAGATGAGCAACACGAACATTCCGCCGATGAAGTAGTATATGGCGGCGGTGCGCACACTGTCGAACATTACGGATGACCAGTCGAGGAACACCACTAAAGTGCCGCAGATGTTAGAGCCGAGGACCACGGCACCCGTGTAACTTGGGGGCAGGCGAGCTGCTATGCCGTACACAGAGTTCTGGAAAATGGCGTTGAAAGCTGCAAAAGAAAGTTTGCATTTTAGATACAATTTGGGATAAGCAATGTTAATATTTACGCCAATCATTGTATTTACCGAAAATAACAAATTATTGTAGGTATTGCGAGAAAGCATTTGCTTGTATTTCAGTTTTACAATAAGTTGTGTTGATAATTATTAGATAGGGATTCAAATGTACACGGTACATGAATATATTTTCGGATGCCAAATACTAAGGAAGACCCACCAAGATCAGGGAAAGGAGGTCTTCGATTGGCGGCCACGAATCAGGAAACAAAATTTCAACACAGTTGTGTGTGAACACTGTAAGAGCAGTTTCTAAAGCTATTATGATTGATTGTCAATGTTGATTTTTGGGAAAGCTGTATACCAAAAGTATCGATTAGATTCAATATTATGTTTACTTGTTACTTTAATATCCTTTCAGCTTAGTATGGGGGTTACCTTAGACCTTAATCATAAAATATAAATACCGTGTGGTGCCGGCTACGAACAGCACCACCCCATCTCATCCCATGGGTGTCGTAAAGGGCGACTATGGGATTAACCGGAGGAAGGGCAGCAGCGTCCTTCGAGTACATTTATAGCTCAATTGCGATCGCCAACCCGCCTGCCAAGCGTGGCGATTATGGCAAAACCCCTCAATGAGCACACAACACTCCCAGACCGGTGGTTGTGGCGATCTTTGGGGAGGCGTGTGTCCAGCGGACTTTTTTTGGCTGAAACGATAAATAAGAAAACGGTGTGCTTTTTTCCAAATTAATAAATATCTATAATAGTATTTGTAGAGATGATTCGTTCCTATAGAGCATAAATAGTTCCACATCTGCGAACGTACACGAAGTAATTCATCTGTATTTTATTGCTAATGAGAATCGTAGATTAATGGCTACGCAGAAAGTGCCGGAAAGCTTCAATCCTGTATTAGCTGGAACTATTTTAATACTTGTGCTCTTTGCAAACTAGAAACATCAGCAAGCTAAGGATAAGAATTAGGAGATAAAAGAAGAAATAAAAACTATGAATTGATGCTGATAAGGCGTGTTCTAGCCTTAACCTTTTAAATACATTGACAACGGAAACAAGACGTTTATTATAATTTAAATTCTTTAAACAAGTTTTTATTATCTAACTTTTAATTTGATTACATAAACTTACAAGTAGGTACATCGACAAGTACCCCGATTGGGCACGTACAAAGTTGTCTTTAATGAAAGTAATATGTGACGTACTTGAACAATATTAACAAATCCGTGCAAAAACATTTCATCTAGATAGTTTCAGCATCGACAGCGCGATTAAGTAACAATACGTGAAAACATGAAACGTTTACATTTATTATATGGATATAATGGATGAGATAATTCCAAAAAACTGGACCGTTTTCATTGCAGCGTGCAACAGTTAAAATTATTCTAAGGTTTCTAACTAAGACTAAAATAGTCCAACGAAATTGTCTTGACCCAAAGACTAGAAACTGTGTCAATTAATCTGTAAATAGTTAAACAGAAAAATGTAACAGCAAATTATTTGTTTTTTTCTTTTGTGTTCACATTTAGCATCTATAAAGATCTTATAAAACGTTAGGTTGTTCAAATGAGATTTACGTAAAATATATTTTTTCCTTTTGTAATAATCGACAAGAATTTAGCGATTTTATGAAAGACTAGCTGAGATACGCGGTTTCACCCGCGTTTAATTTAAAAGAAATTTAGAGTACTTCGACATACACACTTGACATATAATATATATATTGGATTTCAAGGGGTTTTTTTTTTGCTGCGCGGAACCCTAATTATTTTTCTAAAATAAAAGTAGCCGTAGCTATCTGCCAGTGAAAGTCCCGTAGAAATCGGTCAAGTCGTTTCGTAGATTAGCGGGAACAAACAGACAGTCAGGCAGACAGACCGACAGACAGACAGACAAAAAAGTGAAAAATTGATTTAGTAGGTACCGTATATACTTTCATATGCATTTGGTAAAAAGCTGTTATTTTGACATTACAAACAGAGACTTCAATTTTATTTATTTGTATAGATTATTTGCGCTAGTAAATCTGTATGTTGTGTCAAATGTGCTGGCACATAATGTTAAATCTATAGAGAGACTTGAACGGTTTTTTAATTCAGATGTCTCTACCCAAGCGGGCTCACACCGGTACAAGAAAAGTATGATTGATTTAACATCGGTCGATGACCCTCTGTGAGAGACAGGTACTGTTGCTGAGAGCGACTGAGAATCATCAGAACTCGGCTCAATTGTGATCGAATGAGTTACTTTCAACGGATTATTGACACTCAAAAAGTAAGAGTATTATAATTAATCTCACAAATAGTGTGTTAGTGTGTTTAGTGTGCTTATTTAAATTTCTAATAACTAAGAATATTGTTTAAGCAGTCAGAGCGGGGGCGTGCGCAGCAAATATATAATGTTATAATCCTATATCTTCTTCAAAAGACTATTCCAGACGTTGCGCTCCACTTTTCTAGCGTTATATTGTTTATATATGTCTGGACTTTAAAACAGAAAGCTTTCGAGTTTGTTTTAGCGTTTCTTCTCAGAACGAACTCTCAAATTGACGAGTGAAAGTGTTGCTTTAAATCAAATTGCTAAAATAAAGAACATACTTCTATATTATAATTTGACTGTTGCAAAACTTAGGTGCACACAAATTTATTGAAAAAAGATGCGTGTGTTTTAGTAGAGCATTGTTGTACCCACTGTTAAATGTGACAAACATCTCTATATAATGTTTGCACTGCGTTGGTTAGTGGGAATAACATAATCTTGGAAATATATTACTTTATTATAAGTTTATAACACACAGACAATAAATATGTTCCGTTTTTATTTTTATTTAAAACAACTTATAATTCAAAACAACAATAGCGACTCGGCGTTTATGCGCGTTCGGTCCAATGCGTATTTCGTCCAATGGTCTAAAAAGGTCCAATTCGTATAAGGTTATACTTATAATACACACAAAAGTATATTTTGAGGTTGGTCCAATTTAAAAACTGACAACTATAAAACAGCACATCATGCAACACGACCACTCCACAATTCTAACCTTCGCGTTGTAATGTTCTAACCTAACCATTAGATCGTCCGTAAATTGAGCCACCCGCAGATTAGACTATCCGCAAATTGGACTAACTGCGAATTAGATCATCATCATATCAGCCGAAGGACGTCCACTGCTGAACAAGGCCTCCACCATAGATTATCACAATTGTGTCATCATTTTGGTGAGAATTTGTCATTATTCACAACGCTTGGCAGGCGGGTTGGTGAGGGCAGTGTGCCTATTGTTTCACAAAAGGGGCGCTGCTGTCCATCCCTCTGGTATAAAGTCCCTTAGTCGCCTTTTTCGACATCCATGGTAGGAGATGGAGTGGTGCTATATTCTTAATCGGCACACCACACGACGGATTATATGAATTACACGAAATCAGACTTGGACCGACCGCAGCTGAACCTACTCGGATGAATAAAAAAAATACGCATCGATTTGAGAACCTCCTCCTTTTTGAAGTCGGTAAAACATAATGGTTATTTATCAATAGCCTTCCTTAGTCTACTGCAAGACGTAAACCTCGGGCATTGTACGGTAATAAAAACGCATTTATCACACGCGGAAAAGGTGGTTGGTGTAAAGCCTCCCCTCTCACAAAAATGACGCTGCTGCTTGGACATTTACAAATGGGGAAAGTCTAGAAATTTTCGGTCCTATGGAAAAGAAACTCCATAGCTTTTCGCATAACTAAACTGGTGATCCGTAACACAGGGTTTAGGAGTACGGACTCCAGTCTCTCGCAAAGGAGCTTTTTCTAATTATAAGGTATTTATGTAAGCTCATCTTTGTGAACTCTTTAAAAAATATACACGTTCATTGTGGTAAGTTATGTTAGGTGAAAAACACAAACACTATGTATTACTGTAATATATTATACCTTTTAAGTAGAAAGAATGAAAGACATTTTAGAGCTGATCAATCCCGAATGAGAGCATACGAGTATCACTAAGCTAGTAATTTAGGCTAGAAATAAATATATCTTACCGTTTAAAAAGAAGGCACTTATCATGGTGAGCCAAAAGAACACTTCTGGCCAGTTAGAGCTGTCGGCCATTGCCAGGATGACAGTGAACACGAAAATCACAACTTCTATAATTAGTGACCACACGATGCGCGTCGTTAAGTTACCGCTGAAACCAACAGACATTGTAAATTGTACAACTTTGCAGCTTATTGCCATTACGGATGGACCTATAAAGTAATTGCCATCAGCATCATATCAGCAAAATAAAGTTCACTGCTGAACTAAGGCATCCCCCATAGATTTCCACAATAGCGTCGTAATTTTGGGGGTAATTGCTAGTACTCGCTAGGCAGCGTGATCATACGACGACCAGGAGCGAAGGAACTTCCTGTAGAATTCCCATTGGGTCCATTTTTTTTTAATGCGGGTTTGTGAGCGCTATTTGGCTTCAGCTCCACAGAAGGGACGCACACTGCTGCCTATCCCTTTGGCTTAGAGTCCCTTACTCGTGTGTGGTGTGATGCTACATTCTAAATCCGGACACTACACGGAAAGTAATTACCATAAACTATGTATTTGATCACAACAATTCAAACTTTTAGATGTATCCAGAGTCTAGGAACCAGATGCTATTGAGAATTTACCTTTGACAAAAATTTACAGTTTAACAAGAGAGCTCAAGTTTTCAGACTCTTATTACAATAATAAACAATGAGTTAAGTAGGCTTCTCAGGTCTGGTGTAGCTGAATTAGAAAATAAACAAGATTCATGTTCAGGCCCCAACATTTTTGGAATTTCGGTGCATAATGGTGTGCCATTCAAAGCGCTTTCCTGGCGTTTGAGGAGGTCACGTCAATTTGATCTATACAAATAAATAAAATTGAAGTGTCTGTTTGTAATGCCATAATAACAGCTTTTTACTAAATGCATATGAAAGTATATACGGTACATATAATAACAAAAAAAGTTTTTAAATTTTTTGTCTGTCTGTCTGTTTGTTCCGGGTAATCTCTGAAACGCCCGGACTGACTCTGACGGGACTTTCACTGGCAGATAGCTGATGTTATAAGGAATAACTTAGGCTACTTTTATTTTAGAAAAAAAGATGGGTTCCGCGCAAAAAAAATAAAACCCTTGAAATCCAATATATATATTCTATGTCAAGTATCTATGTCGAAATACTCTAAATTTCTTTTAAATTAAACGCAGGTGATACCGCGGGTCCCAGCTAGTAGATAAAATAAATCATAATCTTTTGTACACTCACTCCTCGAGTCGAGGGAACATCCTGGTTGGTTGGTTCAAAATTAAATTGACTCAAAATTAATAAAATACGCAAATCATTCAATTGTAATAGTGCTGCCTTACATCTTTTTTGGGTTCCATAGACCCACCCTCACGAAATCACATGTCAAAGAAATGTTAAGAATTATAAAAGGTAGCCAGTATACCAGATACAAGCTAGAATGGTCCAGTCTATAAATTGAGGTCGACAGTTAGCTGTAGTCAGGAGTACGAGCTGATATGATGACGATAATAAACAAATTAAACACACAACCCAAGAAATATTTGGATGAAACGAAGCGTAAACACGCCTTTGTTTTCATACTGCTGCTCGCTCAAATAAGCCATTAGCGTACATTATGTGTAAATTATATTAATATCCGATGGTTATTAATATGGATGGCATGTGCCGAGTTTTGCGGTAAATTTCGAATACTGTGATAATATCAATATGAAATGATCCTAAAATGATGACTTACTGTGCGCTGCCGGCTTAGAACAGTACCACCACATCTCATCCCGTGGGTGTCGTAAAAGGCGACTATGGGATTAGTCGGAGGATAGGCAGCAGCATCCTAATACATTTACAACTAAACTGCGGTCGCCAATCCGCCTGCCAAGCGTGGCGATTATGGCGAAATCCCCCTAATGATCACACTACACACCCAGACCAGTCGTTGGTCGCGGTCTTTGGGGAGGCCTGTGTCCAGCAGTGGACAGTATTCGGCCGATACAATGAATATTTATACAAAATGTATAATGTACGTGAAAGGCAATACCAATCTGCCATACAAAAAAATGCCTGAGATGAACAACAATTAATTATACACCAACTTATACTTTAAATAAATAAATAAATCGAAACGAAACCCAAAACGAAACTTTCGTTCATTATCTAAAAAGTAGGGTGAAGCCACCTTAAACCTTTTTGTGAAAGATAGGTTAAGTCAAAAAATATTCAGCAAAGGCGGTCCGTACTTCAAGTCGCAAACGCAAAACAATAAATTAAATCTGGTGCTCGAACATTGAGGTATAATTTACTAGTACGTAGTACATTATACCTTAATGTAAACAAATAAAAAAATGAAATGTAATCCCCAAATACCCAATTGTCAATAAGGCAAAGGACATGTGATTCATACAGCCTAAAATTTGATTTATCTTTTGTAGTTATTAAAAATAATTTGATTATATTAATATTGGAATGCTTAAATGATCATGAATCATATTTACAAAAGCCAGGCAAGATGTCATGTTGAATAAATATGAATGATTTATTATAAATCATTCAAGACCTTTGATAACCTCATAAGACGATAATCTAATTAAATACTGAAATAATAGTTATACTTGTACACCCTAGTTAAAAAACTTGAGAATAATTTAATTATTCATATTTTACTGTAAATAGAATTTAGGACTATTGATAGTTCCTGTTAATTTCTGGGAAATGTTATTTAATGGGCATGCCCCTTTATTTGTTTATGGCTCCATCACACTCAAACGGGCGAACAGATTCAAGTGAAATTTGGCAGAGAATATGACATAGGATGTATGTATTACGTTATCAAGTTCCCTTAATAAGAATTTAAATAAGCTTCCTCGTGGAGGAAACTCCTCTGTTACATTATATAGTACCTCGACAAAACAATGTGCCGAACCCGATTCTCCTGAGTCGTGGTACAGTTAACAGACATAAATGAGATTTATGTCTGTAAACTGACCCAGACCGTAAACAACTGTCTGCAGATTAATTCCGTGCGTTACATTCCGGGATCGAAGGAAAGCCAATTGCTTAGCCACTGCGCCTGTGCCTTAGCTGCTGTTCTACAGAAGGGACGCCACTGCCCATCCCTCTGGTTGAGAGTCCCTTAGTCGCTTAATACGACATCCACGGGAGGAGATGGAGTGGTGCTATATTCTAAAACCAGACACTACACGGAGGATCATCCAATGACCCGGTAAACATCACGGAAATCATACCTTTACTGGACCCAGTGGAAATTATACATGAACTTCCTCCGCCCCGGGGAAGGACGAAGGGGCATGCTGGACTCCTACCGGCTAAAACAACTGGGCGGTCATCTTCGACACCTAAGGGGGGCTCCAGGTCCTCGTATGATCACACTAGAGCCGCGGTGGTGTACTTACCGGACTCTTGTATTAAGAGACCTACCACAATAAAAGTACCACCTGTTTACTTTGATATAGAATGCTCAGTCATAACTATAGCCTCATTAGAGTATTATTGAGGCGAGCCGCAGTGGCATCGTGAGAAAAGCCGTATCCCTCATGTTGTTTTTTTTTTTTAAACCTTGCCCCACACTACTATTTCTGCTGTGTCGTGGTTGCGTTTACAGACACGAATTCCACATACAATACACCCAGACCCGGAGCAACTACCTTCAGATCATACATATATTTGTTCCGTGCGGGAATCGAACCCACGACCCGGAGCGCAGCAGTCGACTGTATCAGCCACTGCACCAACCGTGCCGTCAAATAAAGGTACACCACCGCACTGGCAGATATTCGTCGCCAATGTTTAAGGTTTAAACACTACCGAGTGTTTAAACCTTAAACATTTGACGGCACGGTTGGTGCAGCGGTTGATTCCCGCACGGAACAAATATTTGTTGTGTCTGTAAACGCACCCACGACACAAGAGAAATCATTCATAAGAGACTATATAACTTAATGTCTCTCGACCGCAGTGTGGGGCCGCTCAGGACTTGTCCTCGCATTACAAGTGTCATGACCAGGCGTGACGCTCATCACCAAGTATATAAAAAATATCTTACATTCTTAATATGAAAATACGTACCCGATTTTGACAAATACATTGAACCAGCTGAATAACAAGTTGGGTATCTGGCTGGCCCATCCGACGTAAGCGAGGTAATGTTCCGAGTATGCGGGGGCGTTTGCTAGTTTGTACTTGGCGAAATAATCCTTCGCTGTGATGAACATGTTCCAAGCAGTCAGGGTTCCGAGACCGTGCAATATCAACGTTATAAATATAAGGTTCCATTTGTCTTTAGGAGGCGCCAAGTCCATGGCTATACCTGGGGGAGAAGAGGGGAATTAGTAGTGTTCTTTAGAATAGTAGGTTCAACGGCGCAGTTCATCATCATCATCATATCAGGCAAAAAACGATCACTGCTAAAGAAAGTCCTCCTCCATATGACGCCAAAGAAGATTACAGGCCGTGTGTCGTCATTTTGGAGGGAATTTGCCAGTGCTCACAACGCTTGGCTGGCGGGTTGGTGAGCACAGAATGGCTACTGTTCCACAGAAGGGATGCTGCTGCTAAGAGTCCCGTAGTCGCCTTTTACGACATCCATGGGATGAGATGGAGTGGTGCTATATTCTTAATCCGGACACCAGACGGTTCATAAAACTTAACAAAATAAAAGAAATATTTAAAAGCCATCACATTATTTTTTAAACATTGTTCATAGTCTACACTAGGATTTCTCCTGTGTCGCGGTTGCTTTTACAAACACAAATTCCACACACAGACCCGGAACAAATACCTGAGATCATACGAATATTTGTACCGTGCAGCAATCGAATCCACGACCCGGAGCGCAACAGCTGACTGTATCAGCCACTGCGCCAACCGTGCCGTTGCATAACCAACCCAGCCAAACATAGCATGGTTGTAGGATTCTTTGCAGTTTTCGACGCTTTCTCGATCTTTTACTTTTCGACGCTTTCTCTGTCTTTTACGTTTCGACGTACTTACTCGAACAGCTAAGCGAGATTTAATTACTAGTTTCTATATTAGGCCCTTAATCATTATGTTTTAACAATGCGCTCAATGACCCAAAACAAAGTTTAATTACAAGTATGTCGACTACCATACGAAAAAATTTATTAACGCAGTTATTGTAAACACCATATCGCCTTAGCCGTTGGGTTAACAACATCGCTTTGGAGGTAGTGAGTTCGGATCTCAGGTCAGGTTAAACTTTTTTGGGTTATAATTGTATAATTGTTATACGTTTTGTTGGACCTTGCAAAAAGAACCAAATTTTTTTTTTTTTTTTTTCATTACTAGTAAAATCTAGTTATAGTTTTATTATTTCTTTATTACTTAAAATGATTTTGTTTGTGCAATATAAATGTCGCAATACTTAGGTGCACACAAATTCACAGGAACTTGCGTGTGTTTTAGTGAAGCGATATTTTACCCACTGTAAATATAATGTGGCATACAGTTAATTTGAACTGAAGACACTGCGTTGGGAAGTGGGACATCGTGATTCTATGTGATCGACGATTCGTATATATGCTACCATACGTGAAAACTTTACAAGTGCGATTCAGAGCAGTTTGTTTCTCTAAAATTCCTATAGGTGGAGCTTTCGGTCTTACGGGTTTTACGGGTTTTTCAATTTTCAAAATTTGTAAGACGACGTAAACAGTATCGCCAGAAATAGCTATTAAACCGAGGAAAGCTAGAGGATAGGGACCCATAGATGAAAAGCTAGATAGAGGGCGCCACCAGTCAATAATACTTATCGTGTATTATATCGTGAATTTCACCTGATTGACACTAGATTATTACCTATAAGGATATTATTTGTGTTATAGCAATGTAATGGTCATAAAAGTATTGTCTAAAAATAGACAAGCGGTAATGTTTTACGATGTTTTTTATCGAAACAGGTTGTGACATTAATTTGGGCGGACCCAGTGTAATCACAACAAAAACCACGTCGCGTAGGCTCTTATTATTGTAACAATACTTAGACTTTATATTTAGACATTTACGACATTTATGACATTTACTTTATGTTTAGACATTAGTGCACGTAAGAAATCTCTCTTCTACATTCCCCTTGCCCGGACTAATTATGGTAGTAACACATTTATTCAAAGATCTTGTCGTGCATATAACAGAGTAGCATCTACCAGTAAGTGTAATTGTATGGATGTATTCCACCTTTCCCTACCTCAGTTCAAGAAGTCTGTTCAAGACATTCTTCTAGGGCCTATATTGTGATTTGCCTTTATAGTTATAGTTTTAAATTTCTTTAGTTAATATGTTTGCTCCCCAGACCGTTTCTCAACCAGGTCGAGGTTCAGTACTATTAACGATCTATTTTGTAAAAAAAGGTTTTATTTATTGTATGTTTTTCTTTTCATTTGTTATCATCCATGTAACTTCTAAAATGTATTATTATTATGTGGAAACTGTTTTGGATTATGTATTGCTTATTTGTAAAAAAATCATATCATATTGTATCTGTTTGTTTCCCGAATAAAACAAAATAAAAATAAAATAAATATTAAATGTTACATTATCACTTTTGTCCTAACATTCAACTTGGTATGAGAAATGCTTTAAGTGTACCATTGTCTGTAGTATAAATCGCATTCGTAAGCTGTCATTCTTAGAATGTTAATGTTTTACTATCGTAATTATTACGCCTATTACCTTTCTGACCTGTAATCTTATACATAAATGACGCGTTGAAGAGGTTTACCTTTCAAATTGAGCGTGTCATTAGGCAGGTTGGTGCCCTCCCACGCGGGTGTCAGCTTCACCGGCTCGTTGCGGAGGAACGGCGCCTTCTCGTCCGCCGCATCCCAACCTGAGGATACATTTGTTTATGAACATTTGTTATACATATGCCAAAAGTAGAATCCGATACGATTATTATAAGAAATAGAAATACAAGAGTATTTTGAAAAATACATGTTATTTTTTTTCGAGATAATCAGAATCACAGGGTTTCTGATACGTAACTTTAGTTTTCTTATTTTCGTTTATGTAACAGGTTTACCGTGTGGTGCCGGCTAAGAATATCACCACCCCATCTCGTCCCGTGGGTGTCTTAAAAGGCGACTATGGGATTAGCCGGAGGATGGGCAGCAGCGTCCTTCGAGTACATTTATAACTTAACTGCGATCGCCAACCCGTCTGCCAAGCGTGGCGATTATGGCAAAACCCCCCCAATGAGCAAACAACACAAAACCATAGCGGTCGTTTTGGGCTATCTTTGGCAAGCTTCTGTCCAGCTGATGACGTTATTCTGCTAAAATAATGAACAGGTATATGTAACAATCTTTTATCTTTTTGTAACGTTAAAAACAAAATAAAACAACCAATTGACTGTCGTTTTAGAAATACATATACGAGTACCATGCTCTAATTTATCGACAAGTCAAAGGTCTATTGCGTTAAGCGTTAATGGATTACATAAAAGTTTGATTGTTATGCAGACTTTACATACGAAATTCCTCCTCAGTAATGGAAACTTACGGCAGATACAAACAGACCTAAATTAATGATAACAAAAAGAAGTGGAAGAGGCATTTGCCTTGCAGTAGGCCGCTTGAGGCTTTTACCAATAAACTTATAACCTCCTTTATCATGCGCAGTGAATGCATCTACTAGAAGTACACGCACCCCGCAGTGATGGATAGCTAGAATATAATAGTTTTCTAAATATCACAACTATCTACAACTGTGCTATGTTGATCATTCCAATATTATAACGGCAAGCTGCGTATGTTTGTGAATGTGAACACCTCTATAGTGCTTTAATTACCGTGCTGACATTGACGTCTTGAAACTGTTTCCATGTTGTGATCATAGTATACCATTTAATTTAATATTTATGATATAATGAAACTTTCATGCATTAGTATTCCACGACAGAGCACTAAGCTCTTGGCATATTGCTAAATGTAAATATGTTAGCTACGGTTTTTAGTCTATGTTTTTTTGTAGCTGGACTTAGGTGCACACATATTTATGGAAAGAAACATGCGTGTGTTTTAGTAAAGCTATGATTTTCCCACTTTATAAATATGTGATCAATCAGATTGAACGCTGAATGTCACTGCGTTGGGTAGTGGGCGTGTTTATATGGGTAGATAGAAAGTATAAAATTCATTGTAGGTTGTGAAATTATAGTCATATTTTCTATATTACATTATTAAATATTAAAACTGTGTATGACGAAACGTCTGTACACTAGAAATAATTCCATAAAAACTTTTCAGGGATTCTTAAATTATCAGGCATTGGCCGTTTTTATAGTTTTCGTCTACTTGTTTGTTTCCACTTTATGAAAGAACGTATGACTGGACAGATTTTGAGTTGCACTACTGTATACTTAATAGGCAAATTTAAAAACCTAAAAATGTTTTATTTCAACCGGTTCATAGTCCCTGAGATACGGCTCGACCGTTTGTCTTCAAATAATCTCTTTAGCACATTCCAAATGCAAGTTAACGGACACGTTAGTTTCTCATAAAGTCATAACTAATCATAAATCACGCTTTAATTTGGTCTGAAACAGTACTTGCGGCTATTTCTTTAATTCAATTCGTTCTCTATTCATTGTCTTCGATGAAACACTCGTCTAACCAAATCGACACGGCAATTGTCAAGATTGTCTTATAATTGCCATTAAAAACCAACCATCGTTACCTACTTTATAACCATGCCAGCAACTAAATGATAATACGAAGTAATTATTGTTCATAAATAAACACAACACGCTCAAAGGCTAGCTAACTAGGGTACTCGATGCTAGCGCTCTCTGTAGCTAATACAAACTCGAATCACGTTTACAAACATTAATCTGAATTTACGTTTCCATCATACATAAACTATACTCTCTATCGGTAGTAATAATGTTTATAGCCAGATTATAGTTATGCAATGCAGGTACACGCATTTAAAGTTCGGCGCTTTTAGGGCGAGATTCAGGAACATAACCAAAGTCAAAGAAAAAAGTCGTGGATATTCGTATTCAGAGACACGGTCCCTGTCAAACTTACATTGGTCTTGGCTAAGTTTCATCTCTATTTTTTACGGTCATTTTTAATAGGAGATTGTTTATCGGTAGATACGGTTTTTACCAAGCTAATTGCTAAAATAAGGATAGGAATATACAGAGGCCTTATTTAATTGATATCTAGTGGAAATTCTACATGAACTTCCTTCGCCCCAGGGAAGGGTGAAGGGGAATGCCGGATATCTACCGGCTTAAGCCACTGGAGCAGTGGAGCGGTCAGCTGCGTAGCGTAGGACCCTATATACAAAATGCCTTTGGAGTGAGCGAAACAAAATACCGAGACATAAACCCATTTAATTATGTTGCAACATCATTCTAAACCACGGAAATATATGAAAATTTTACAACTGAGTGAACATTATTACTCGAAAGACTACTTACAGCGTAAGAAGACGAATTCATAAAAATCAGACGCAGACTTTAATCTATATATAAATACGTTGCCATCTTGTAAGCATAACTCCGCGCACGGTGGAGTGTGAGTTTATGCATAGTTAAAATACATATGAAGGAGAGCAGAAATCTAAAATAACTTTAAAAAGTCCTTACAGTAGGTACCTACCCTTCTAACCGAAACACAGTAATGTCAAAAGTTTAAACACTATTGCTTAGCGGTAAAAACAAAAACCTGACACTGGGGTGGTACCTAACTAGCTAGCATCTTGCAATACTAGATATTATTGAGACCTACCACTAATAAAAAAGGAATGTGTGTTAGCTGATAATTAAACGAATGCTGAAATTAGGCTGTTTACTGAGAGGGTTTCAGTATTTGAGTATTAACTCGAAGGTAAGTATATAAAAGGAATGCGAATAGCAGTGAGGTTAGAAATTCACTAAGCAAAATTTTGTAAATAAAGACATTCCGTGTATTATTTCGTTACAACTTTCTAGCAACTGGCGTCCTAATTATAAGCTTAATCTATACAGTAAATAAAATTGAAGTGTGGTTGTAATGTCAAAATAACAGCTTTTTACTAAATGCATATGAAAGTATATACGGTACCTACAATAAAATATTTTTTTTTGTGTCTGTTTGTACCCGCTTATCTATGACACGGCTGGACCGATTTCTACGGGACTTTCACAGGCAGATAGTTGATGTTATAACTTTATCAGGAATAACTTAGACTACTTTTATCTGAGAAAAACAATTCGGGTTCTGCGCAAAAAAGTTTATCCCATGAAATCCAATATATATGCTCTATGTCAAGTGTCTATGCCGAAATACTCTAAATTATTTATAAATAATCTAATTTCTATTAAATTAAACGGCGGGTGAAACCGCGGCTCCCAGCTAGTCTCCAATAAAACCGAAGTATTTAACACTAACTTGATCATCGTTAGGTTACAGGAGCATCGCACAGAAAATTTTAGCTCAACTTTCAGTCACGTACTCTAGGAACAAGATCTTCGTAATCGAATACAACTTTATTTCAAGGACAAAATGAAAGTTACGGATGGAAGCCCCCGAAATAGACGCGAGCAACGTGAACTTCATCAAAGCGCGTGCTCTTTTACCACAGAGTTTGACCCAACGGGGTCTCGGAATACACGAATATAGGTATAAATTTCGGCCAAATAAAGTCCAGTGCTGGACACAGGCCTCCCCAAAGATCGCCACAACGACCGGTCTGGGGATGTTGGGTGCATCGCAGTTGAGATGTAAATGTACTCGAAGGACACTGCTGCCAGGCCTTCGGCTAATCCTGTAGTCTCCTTCTACGACACCCACGGGATGAGATGGGTTTGTGCTATTTCGGCCGGCATTACACGACGATGACGAGGTGATGAAGATCAGGCTACCCTAACGCTTATCATGAATGTCGAAAAATACGAAGGTAAATGTAACCAGTGCATGTGCAGGGCATATGCATCCTCCTTTAGTTTTGACTTTCAAAATAGCTTATTTTTACTTTCAAAATCGTTAGTCTGTAAAATATGGAACATGATTCAAATACAGAGTACAATACAGTCATATATAGTTAAAATGTGCAGCAATAACAAGTCAAAAACTACGAGTGGACGTGCAATTTACGACATTTAAGTTATAAGCAGTGGTCGTTTGTTCCACTTCCACCCTCTCAAACGTAAGGCTCGCGGTGAAACATTTTAAATAGCGGTATTAAAAATAAACATCACAAGATAGTGAGAATATTTTAAGGTGCAAGACAGCTCATACTATTACGATACATGGATAATACACATACACACACAATCAGCCCATTACTGCCCCAGTGCTGGTTACGGGCCTTTTCTCAGAATGAGAAAAGTTAGGCCTTAGTCTATCACGCTGGCCTAGTGCGGGTTGGAAGACTAGGTTTCTTCACGATGTTTAGGATCCTTCACCGTTAAAGCAAGCGATAATCAAATTCTGATCCGCAGATAAATCCGAAAAGTCAGAGGTGCAGGCTGAGATCGAACTCAGACACATAATCATAAATGTTAAATGATAATACTTATATTATATTCAAATATTCTCAATGTTTCTGAAATCTACGTTTCATATTAAGTCACACACAAAAGACGGCATAGTGATTTAGCGTTCGTCAGTTCATAGCACAGTGATATCTATACAAATAAATAAAATTGAAGTGTCTGTTTGTAATATCAAAATAACAGTTTTTTAATAAATGCACATGAAAGTATGTACGTTACATATAACAAAAACACTATTTTTAATTTTTTGTCTGTCTATCTGTCTGTTTGTTCCGGGTAATCTACGAAACGGCTGGACTGATTTTGACGGAACTTTCACTGGCAGATAGCTGATGTTATAAGGAATAACTTAGGGAAAAATATATAAGGTTCCGCGCAAAAAAATAAAACCCTTGAAATCCAATATATATATTCTATGTCCAGTGTCTATGTCGAAGTTCTCTAAATTTCTTCTAAATTAAACGCGGGTGAAACCGCGGGTTCCAGCTAGTGATAAATAAATATTATGCACCTCACCCGAGATTATTATTTTTGGATCCACTTGAATGGACCGCATTGCTTACATCGATTCAGTAAAGGAATGAATGTTTGAAAGTGATAATCATACGCTACAGCGTTTATTATTCATTTATGTACCTTTATGTGTATGCCCTTATCGGACACCAATTTCCTCTGAAAGTGTCAGATTCGTAAATACATATTTTGCCGATGATGAAATCCAAAGCAGAGAATCCAATAGATCTTTCGTTATCCTACTCAATCAGTCAATGAATTTAAAACCCAATATCCACTCATTCTCTTTTATATAACTCGACTCTTCGTAACTTTAACATTCACGGGCAACGATCACAAAAACCCCGGCAAAAAGTAGGTCACAAACTTATAATGTTAAAGTATTTACCGAACGTACTATTATAAAAAAGTTAAATGCACTGCGGCGGACTACTTTCCCTCACAATATTCACGTAATACTAGAAGTCTTCCATACACGGCGACCCAATATCCAACGACCATTAATCGATATTATCGCTCCTTCATTCGTAATAAACTTTTCTCGTTTTATCGCTGTACAATAGGTAAACTAGCACACAAACTGTGGTTACCATAACACTTTCTTTTTTATTTAAATCGTTCACGAATCTAAAGTAATCTCAAGAATTAAATATGCCCGCATTTCATTCATATGTAATAAATAGCTTTGACTACAGAGAGCATAACTATAAAAATGCAATTACCCGACCGAGGGATGTTCTCCGATTAACATTATTTAAGAGCGGACTTCAGAAGTGTTCAACACAAATTGATATGCCTTTAAATATTTTTGCGAAACACGTTACTTACTTATTTGGTAAACAAATAAACAACAACAACTTATTTATGAATTCTGATGTGTCAAAGGAAATATCAGTAATGAATGTAATAATGATAATAATTGTAATTAAAAATGTCACGAGGGTTATCATTACATTACAAATCGTACGTAATCCAAATTCGGAATAAACACCTGTAGGCCATACAAATATTATCTCGTGAGAACCTTGAGCACAGAAAACGGATATTTCAACAGTTCACCAATCTAGGTCTTCAAGTAGGCAGTATGATTGAAAATCGCAATTATGTTTTATTTTTGCAACTGGATGTTATATTCCACAATTTGCCTCCGCGTCATGTATCAATATTTAAAGTATGAGTGTAAAATTATGCATTACACTCCTTCTTTTATTTTTTTTATTGGTGCCCGCCCTGTGGTGGTCCTTCATGAACTTCCTTCGCCCTAGGGACGGGTGAAGGGGTATGCCGGACTCTTTCTTTTTTCTTTTTTTTTATTGGTTCCCAGTGGAAATTCTTCATGAACTTCCTTCGCCCCGGGGAAGGACGAAGGGGTATGCCGGACTCCTACCGGCTAAAACCACTGGAGCGGTCATCTTCGGCACCTAAGGGAGGCTGCAGGTCCTCGTATGATCACACTAAAGCTGCCCGCTGGTGCCACGCCTATAGGCACATCTCGGAGAGGGTGACTGTAAAGCGGTCACCCCCCGGGGGGATTGTAAAGGATCCCCCAGAGCGTCCCACGGCATAGCGTGACCACATGCGTGCTACCTTCTTCTCTTGGGTCGCTTGGTGTGGGCACGCAGATTCCCCAATCTACGCACCCGCGAACCCAGAGGTCCCCCGCCTTATAGCAACAGCAGGGGGTTTCAGGCGTATGGGAATCAGGCGTGCATGCGTGCATTACACTCCTAGTCCATTTTTTTATCGTGTGGACTAATCCTCATGGACTTGGTTGGAAACAGCTCGTATTGCAAAGAGGCTCCCTCTAGAGTCTTGACAACTTGGGAGCTTTGCTTTGACCTTGTTCCCAATGCAGTTAAAATATCCGCGCCAAAAGCACAAGTTTTGTAACACCGCCTAAATGCTGATAAAAATCATGCCATTTTTATTCCATCCTCTCTATTTTTATAAGCTACGAACACCCAATTTTCGAGTTACAAGGAATTATTATAAGATCGCTTGTCAAAATGGATGGCACTTAGACTTGAATCAAAAACTATACACGATATAAGCAGATACCTAGCGCGGAACCAAAGTAACATACAAGATTTACACAGGTTATCGGCCGCCTGGCCCTGTGTCAGCGTTTGAAATTGGTACTAAAGAAATATTACTTCAAATTTTTTACTTAAAATCTGAATATCTTACGCTCTAAAAACATCCTTTTAGCAACTATCAAAGCCAGTAAAAAAAGGTGTTTTTTTAGATTTGGAGAACTGTAGTTTCCTTATCCCTTTTAACCTGGCTAAGTCCGTACTTGCAGCTGTTGGAGTTGATTTTATTTATAGCTTTAATCTGAGATTAATGCTGGGCAGCTTTAATCTCAGCTGATCAAGTTTGGCAACCAAACTCGGTCAAATATCGATCAAGGAATAAGCTTAAGAGTCAGAATCATGATTATAAGCGATGAACTGTAAGTAATCTGTTTTCCCATTTAATTAATTAGTAAACAAAAAAACCAGTTGATGCCCAATATTAGTTTCGTAACACACGCAGTGTATTCATCCGGTTAAACAGGTTATTTCAAGGCTTTCGGAACAGATACATGAAAGACAAAACTTTTATAATTGATATAATGAAAACTAATAAAGCAATATTTTATTCTTATTTAAAACACCTATTGTTGCTCAAAAGACGAGCCCTGGTAAACGGGAAATCACTACTATGAAGAAATTCGATGAATGAAATGCGAATCTCTTGCTTTAAAATAATACCTTGTCGTTTAATAAATATAAAGCAACAAAGATCAGAATCCGTATGGTGTATGGATTAAGAATATAACACCACTCCCATCTCCTCCCGTAGATATCGTACAAGGCAACCAAGGGAATCTCAACCAGAGGGATGGGCAGCCGCGTCCCTGCTGTGAAATAGAAGTCACCAACTCGCCTGCCAAGTGTGGTGAGAACTGGCAAATTTCCTTTAAAATTACGACACAATTGTGAAATCTACGGGGAGGCCTGGCCAGCGGTGGAAGTTCTTTGGCTCATATTATGATGATGAACAAAGATGCTGTTAAGATTATAATGATCACAAACATGGCTACAAAGTCCATAAATAACATTTCACGATCAGGGAACTTATATTAAACGAATACTACAGGTAAAAATAAATAAAAATCCTAAAAATCCACAACACATCCATATCGGTCGTTGTGGACATCTTAGGGGGAGGCCTGTGTCCAGCAGTGGACTTCACTCGGCCGAAATGATGAAATGCCCAGTTGAAAGTTGTACAGTTTACTATAATTTACAGAACATAGAGACATTCTTTGTAAGAGGATCATAACAAAAAATTCTGACTAAATGCTCTCTAGTATTGCCGTTGTTTACGAATCTGTAACATTTGTAAATTCCATTTTCATACAGCAATATAAAATTGTCACTCACTCTTCCCATTATCTCCGATAAAAGTTCCATATTTATAGGCCATGTTTGCAAGAACAGTCAATTAATTCACAAAATACACACAACACAACATTAAGATACACTTGTTCATTTGGAACGTGTTCTCGGAACGAACCACAAGAACTAACTGCCTAAATAACACTAAACCTGAACATTTGACATTTAAAATGTTGCCTTCCAATAGTATTGAAAGTACAGATGTAACGTTATTATTTTACCAACGGCACAGCTCCTGAGGCAGTCGCTCGAACTTTATTTATGGTATTTATAATACACAGACAATAATAGTTAAAGGCATAAATTAGGAACACTTGTTAATACTTGCCAACAGCAATAAAAGATTTACTCTGGTGTCGCATAAGATAGCAATAAAAATAGATCAGTAAAGGTTGCTGTACGAATCTAAAATGGACCCTATATCAGCACATGCTGCAACCAAAAAGTACTGCAGCGGTGATTTTCAGATACGACTTTATATTGCACGATGCACAATCAATTTACATCTTCATTTCATTAATATTATTCAAAATGAAAAAATAAGGTAGATCCATTCAGATAACTAATTCATTAGAATCTGATCATCATATCAGCCACAGGACGTCCACTGCTGAACAAAGGCCTCCCCCTTAGATTTCCACAACGAGCGGTCACATGCTGCTCTCATCCAACGACTCCCAGCGACCTTCACCAGATCGTCTGTCCACCTCGTTGGAGGTCGTCCCACGCTGCGTTTTCCGGTGCGCGGTCTCCATTCGAGAACCTTTGTGCCCCAACGGCCATCAGTTCTACGAGCAATGTGCCCTGCCCATTGCCACTTCAGTTTACTAATCCTTTCAGCTATGTCCATGTATGTGAGATCCGTAGAAGAACTAAAGTTGTCGACTTTAGTTCTTCTACGGATCTCCTCATTTCTGATTCGATCTCGTAGAGAAATACCAAGCATAGCTCTCTCCATAGCTCGCTGAGTGACCTTGAGCTTTCTTATGAGGCCCATTGTGAGTGACCACGTCTCTGTTCCATATGTCATCACTGGTAACACACACTGGTTAAAGACTTGCGTCTTGAGGCATTGCGGTATTGTTGACGAAAAGACGTTGCGAAGTTTCCCGAACGCTGCCCAGCCGAGTCGATTCGACGATTGACCTCTTTCTCGAAGTTGGACCTACCTAACTGGACAGTTTTTCCTAGGTAGACATACTCGTCAACAACTTCGAGAACAGAGCTCCTAACGGATATTGGGATGGGCACGACATGGACATTTGACATGACTTTTGTCTTGCCCATGTTCATTTTAAGGCCCACCTGTTGGGAAACTCTGTTGAGATCATCGAGCATTGTGCTGAGCTCTTGCAGCGATTCTGCCATGACTACGATGTCATCGGCAAATCGAAGGTGAGTGATATACTCGCCATTGATGTTAATGCCGAATCCTTTCCACTCCAGTAGCTTGAAGGCATCCTCCATTGCAGCGGTGAACAGTTTCGGGGAAATGAGGTCCCCCTGTCTCACACCTCTCTGCAATGGAATTGCCCCCGTGCTCTGTTCATGTACTCGGACCGACATGGTGGCGTTTCTGTATAAGCACTTCAACACTTCAATGTACCGATAGTCAATCTGGCACCGCTGCAGAGATTGCAGCACTGCCCAGGTTTCGAATCAGAATCAGTTCAGAATCTGATCACAAATAAATAATAAAAATAATTTATTGCTTATTAACTCATTGCAATCCGAACACAAATAATAAATGGAATTGATTCAGTATAATCGACTAAAGCCGGCTACTCACACGGCTGCGGCCTGGTATGGAGAACTCTAGATTACCTCCTTGATCGTACTGACCGATTGTTTTTGAAGAGACGCGGTATACCTGTTAACTTACAACCCTGTGCCAGTCTATCCTGGACAAGTCAGAAAGAGCTAATTAAAACGTAGATGCGGTAAAGAACTTCGCTTAGTCCTTTGGTCTCAATAGTATTACAAGTTGTACTAAATGTCGATAGTTCATAAAATGTCTTGTTAAAAACCGTGTGGTTTTATAAACAATGGGCACCCATTGTTTATCAAATTTAACAAAAAGTGCATGACTAAGAGGATATCAAGCAATACGATGCTTACGCCTATTAATATGTAGCAAACAAAGAGACCCAATGCGGTTAAGACGATTCATCATATTATGCATAATATTTAATTTTAAACACTTAGTGAGTGCCTATAAACATTGTAAACACATTTTTATTAAAATAACAGAAGACTATATAACGTTTCAATTATCGCGAACGAGTTAGTAAAAAACCATCGTTATCTACCAACATTTTGAAGCCAGTTTCACTAAACAATCTGTATACTACGGGGAATAAAGTTATGTAAACACAATTTGTTGGAATTAGCAATATTTTATTCAGCAAAAAGCTGTAACTTTTTTTGCCTTTGTACTGTTACAATCTTCTCTTTTGTATTGTTGCAATCTGTTAATATTATGTGCAATAAATAATTAACATAAGAACCTCCAATTGTATCATAGAACAAAAATGGTTAACATTTGATATTAGATACTGAATCAAGGCTTAGTGTCATAGCTCCTTTAGAGTTTCGTCCCAGGCGTGCTCCATCGAGGTTCGGGCTACTCGCACTCTGTGCTATTAATGCCAGGAATCTATAACTTATAATCAATCCCAACTGGCATTATCATGCATAGATATCGCAATTCGCTTCACGAATCCATCATCTCAGTCCACCATGTACTTGAACTGCCATAAGATTCCGATTTCGTAGCATTCTAGGATAATTAAAATAATGTGATACTCTGATTGTTGTTCATCTGGCAGCAATTCCTAGTCACCTCATATTCAGTCTAGCTAAATAAAATCGCTGGGCGATCCATTGCACAGTAAAGCGATTGATACACTCAGTATTGAGTATGGTTGTTGTGGCTTCTACTAACATAATTACGGCAGCGTGTATTCTTCCGATGGTGACGATATAATATGGTATACACAATAATGAAATCCAGGACTAACAAGAAGGGGCCCGTCAATCATTGACCGATACCTGCTGGGGGAGCGGTCCAATGCAGAAAAGCGTACAACTCACCCCCGGCTAGAGATAAGAAGAAGGACACCGTGGGGTTTTAGCCGGTTTGATCCCGACATGCCCCTACGCCCTTCCCAAGGCGGAGGAAGAGGATTTCCCCACGTTAAAAAAAAAAGAAGGACTGACAACGTTTCTTAAAAAGATACGATGTAAAACATGCGTCCATTTTATTTGCTATGTTTTGATTAATTTATTTTTGAATATATTAATCATATCATCATATTTTGAATATATAATTATATTTTATACAGATAACATTTTATTTGATAATTTCCTTTATAATTTTAGTATTTGTTAACAATTGATCCACAACTTAGTGCTGACGCCAACGACGTTATAAGGCAACACGCAAATAAATATTTATTTACAAATGACAATATTAAAATGAAGTAAACTATGTTTTGAAAAAATGTAAAAGTACATGCGGCGGTCAACTGCTTACCGTCCGTCCGTCACTAATTATAGCAAGCGTGGCAATCAATCAATTAGATTAATTTATTGTTATATTATAATGTAATTAAAAGTACTTAGAACTGGACAATAATCTGGTCAATTTACGAAAAAATGCGTCAGTGTTTTTCTTTAATTGCGCATCACCTTTGGTATTTGCAAGAGTTTTTAACAGTTATAAGATGACGCGTTGGATATGTAAGGAGTCTGTCAACCATAACGTGAAATATATAAGTATAATAATACGAGGGAAAAATAACATGCTTCCTAAGTAAATTGGGCATCTTTTGTTCCTTTAAGACACTGGAAAATATTCCGAATTAATACTATTTTACTCAGATCGATATTCTTGAATATTAGAAACACGCAAAGACATGACTCATCGCGGCTCTAAACTTAAAAAATCTTAACTACAAAGTTTGCTTCTAAATATTCTCCAAATAACTTAATCATTAACTAGGTACAACTAAGGTTAATTAACATAAAACGTCCTTATTATCGCTACGAACTGATAACTCGAGTTAGTTGCGCCTTTATCTTGAGTAAATGCAGCAAGCAAACAATACATGCAGTGGGTTCAAAGCAGTTATCGTTAGACGAACCACATTGTGGGAGATGCGAGATATTCCATCTAATTAGTAATTATTCCGCTATTTGTATGAGTAGGTAGATATGACTGAGTCCAGAGATGTACCTTGGTGTGGTAGCCTCTCTTCCGCTTTAGTCACCCCTCTGTTATGCGCCTAAAGGCGCGGTCCCAATAGGCGGCTCTAGATTGATTGAAAAGAGGACCTGGAGTCCCCCTTCGGTGCCGAAGATTTACCACTCGGGTAGGGAGTCCAGCACACGGTCCCTTCCCCGAGGTGGAGGAAGTTCATTATATATTTCGATCGGGTTAAATAAAAAATAATTAAAAAGTGTGTATGCTGAAAACAGAATCCGACAAATGCATTTCCAAGATGCTTACCCTGGGCTTAGGTTTTGTTTGGTAGCAAAATATGTATGATCAACATGTCTAAGTTCAGTCAAGAACATAAAACAAACATTGCAGAGACATGATAATCGGGGTATTTTTTTAATACCGTCAACGAAACTTTTACAAACTTGCTACTAACATAAAACTCTTAACTATGCTGTACTATATGCCGAAAGGCACCATTAGTCTAGATTTTCTCTGGATTCTGTATGTAACCATCGCACTAGCCTGTGTTTAACTGACACTGACGCAAATAGAGGGGTGTCATCAGTTGAACGTGTGTATCTGTGCATGTGTCTGTGGCATCGTAGCTCCCAAACGGATGAACCGATTTGGATTTATTAGTTTGTTTGAAAGGTGACTTCATCGAGAGTGTTCTTAAATTTGATCCAAGTAAATCTGTTGAGACGTTTGAAGATCATCAGCTCTTTTCTAGTTAATGAAGGGATGTAAGCAACTTCCACAGGTCTAATCGATTCTAAATTTGGTATCTTGACAGGGACTTTTTCATTTTTAACTAGCTGGTACCGGCGGTTACACCCACTGTTTAATTAAAAAGAAATTGAATTATATAAATATAATTTAGAGTACTTCAGCATAGACATTTGACATACAGTATGTATATATTGGATTTAAGGGTCTTTATTTTTTTGCGCGGTAGGTACCGTAATTATTTTTCTAAAATAAAAGTAGCCTAAGTTATTCCTTATAACATAAGCTATCTGCCAGTGAAAGTCCCGTAGAAATCGGTCCAGCTATTTCGGGGATTAGCTGAAACAAACAGACAGACAGAGAGACCGACAGACAAACAAAAAAAATCCAAATCATTTTTTTGTTGTAGGTCACGTATTTACTTTCATATGCATTTAGAAAAAACCTGTTATTTTGACATTACAATCAGACACTTCAATTTTATTTATTTGTATAGATAATAATGTTTTAATATTAAAGAGTCACAAAGCATATTTTCTAATCCAGACCGCAAATAGTTCCACTGACGTTGTGTTGATAAATACATTTAGACACGTATAACGTAATTGCACCACAACCGGAACTTGTAAATGGAATTAGTAAAAGACACGTTCCAGCCGATATTCCTGCCTTTCACAAAGAATATCGTTGTCAATTTCATTTATCCTTAGTCTAATAAGCATGAAGTAGTTTTCTTATAATTTTATAGGTCAGCGGGAGAGGAAACGAGCCAGTATGAGATTACCGAGATTGAATGGCACGAGAGACTACAACATTTTTGTGAAAGCTATCATCCTCGCTTTGAACGAAAAGCCTTACTCGAAAGGAGTAACTTTTTGTTTACTTACAAAATATAATAAATCTAAATAAGGTTCATTTCTCTGGGATCCGTAAAAGCGTTAAGATTAAGCGATAAGACTTTCATTTCATTTTCTGATTTCAATTTAATGTAATAATGTTAATTTTGATTTTATTTATATTATTTACCCATATCATCCCGTGGATGTCGTAAAAGGCGACTAATGGATTAGCCGGAGGATGGGCAGCAGCGTCCTTCGATTACATTAACAACTCAACTGCGATCGCCAACCCGCCTGCCAAGCGTGGCGATTATGGCAAAACCCCCCAATGAGCACACAACACACCGATGTCGGTCGTTGTGGTGACATTTGAGGGAGGCCTGTGTCCTGTAGTGGACTTTATTCGGCCGAAATAATGATATATGTTTAATGTGATTACAATTTTTGTTTTATTTTAAATGTACTACAACATATGATGTTAAATGGATTGAAATAAATTATTTTTGAATTTGAAAAATTTGAATTTGAATTACATTTCATATTTCCCGAATATTTGTGAATGCGAGTATATTGAAGACATATACATTTATAAATTATTTCAAAAGAGTATATCCATGGAGTTTCTTGCCGGTTCTTCTCCATAGGACCAACTTGGAACCGTGCAACTATTTAAATTCTGACTACTCGTAAGTGCCAGTAACATATTGTTTACATGAATAAAAACAATTTGACTTTGACTTTGAAATACTCCAGTATTTTTTCTGTGGATATGAACGTCTGAATAACTAACATCAGAGAATCAATATTGGAACTAATGCTTAGTAACTTAGAAAGAAGACAGTATTCTTGTTTCCGTCAGTATGATTCTGACAAATTAAATTCAGTTTGACGACTTCTCTAATATATTCCTACATGAACGGAAACGTTGACAGAATGTATAATGAGTAAGGAAACGAAATATAAGAACTCTTCAGCTCGGGACGTATCAAAGAGCACATTGTTATAAACCCATGATAATCTGGACACTATTAGCATTCAGATAGATTTCATATCAGTTAGATAATC